>OV281303.1:6250000-6875000 GCA_923062465.1 Acleris sparsana
TTCTTCCCTTAACCCTAGTCCGTTTGGTAAGATTCTTGTAGATGTTATGAAAAATTAGATCTGGTTGTTTTTACGTGTTCCAGAGTTTTTCATATTAACTACAACATATTCAAAAATAGTGAAAATTGGACTTGATTTAGGGAGTGAGAAACGGTATGGCGCGGCACCAAATAAGTATGTTTTTTTTGATATCTAAGCGCCTTTTCACAATCCTCTTAAGCGGCCGGCCCACCCGATTTCCATGAGACGAAAAAAAGTCCGAATCGATCCATCCGTTTCCCACACGGTGCCACGGACAAACACACAGGTACACAGATACATGGATCGAAAATCGATGGTTTCAATTAAGTAAATCAATAACTGCGACAAGGTAGGTACTAAAATGTTCAGGTTCTTATGAGTTCGACCGTAGGTACTTGCTGGATGCCAGTTACCTTTCTTGGTGGATGTTTTAGGCTTGGGCGTGGTCGCTGGAGAGCTCAGGATGGGCAGCAGCGTGAAGTACGGCCTCAGCGCCTCCGTCGTCGTCGGCTTCGGGGTGGTCGAGCTGGTGGTACTGGGAGGCGTTGTAGTGGTAGTGGTGGTACTGGTGGTGGTGGTACTGGGGGTGGTGGTAGTGCTACTGGTGCTCGTGCTTGTGCTTGATTGAACGTTAGTCACGGTTCTATAAATAAAATCACCGCGTGTGGATGACTTTGAAGGTGGATGGGTCAGGTTAGGGGGCTTATGGCATTGAATTAATACTTTTGTTAACGCTACGGCAGAAGCTGAATCTAAAAAACTAGCCAAATCTATAATTAAGTAGTTTAAATAAAGAACATTAAACATTTATAGAAATTAATAGGTACAATTGAGAATTTAAATTTGGGACCCACCTTAGGTCCAAAGTCAATCTGACATTCTACAACGATAAGGTTGAGTTTCCTATAAGTTACAAATGACTTAACACCTCTAGTGACATTGACGACTTGAAGCATATTTTTCTTGAAATGGGTCACAAATTACCCTTCGTGATAATACATTATGGTACCTATTAGTGGTAAAGTAACCTACTTATATACAATTAAGTGTTTATTTTTTCCTAATGTGGGTTACGGGTCCCGTCCCATAAAATGGCCGCTGGGCAACAATGGAAAGGATGTGTTTGCGCATGGGTACAGGCGCGCGCGTAGAAGCATACCGGCGGAGAGTTTCCCGTCCCGCTCCCTTCATACCACCTATTTGGTCGATAAATGCGCGACTGCTAAGCTACATCGCCAGCCCAGCGGCCTTTTCACGTGACGAGGAGTACTAGGAGAATGCGACCCTCCTCCTAAACTAAACATATCTAACGATATATCGAAATTGTTTTCATTTACCTGCTTGCTTGCTTGCAGTTTCATTACATGAGACTTACCTAAGTTACTTACGATTAAAATTATCGCATGAATGTTTAAGTACTATTACGATTGGATATAATTATATTGGTGATTAATTAATATTATATTTCGATACCTATATAAGCAATTACCTGTTTGCCATCAGCCCCCTTTCCGCTATGAATAGTTTTACACATAAATAAACGTATGTTAAGCATATGAATTTGTATGGCGACGCATTTTTATTGGTCGACAGTTTTAGCTTTAGCGAGTATATTGAAAATTTGTAATCCCATTATTGTTTCTAAGGCTACCTACTGTAACGACGTAATGTATAGGTACTGCTTCCAGTAAGCGGATTATCGAATGCTGGCGACCAATGAAAATAAGTCTTTACATAAACTATTCTGATCTAAATGTAACATGATGTAACACACTTAAAATGGTTAGTTAGCCTCATGCAATCGTTAAACTATGTGCAAAAAATTAAAAGCTCTATAATGAAGTACCTAATATGCTAAGTTAATTACATACTACATGCTTAGATAATTAATGTATGTATTCGGGCCAGTCATTAATAGTTAAATTATCCTTAGCTGGTAATATCCGCTGTTCAAATATTACTAAGCAAGGGGTATTTAAAAGGTTATTCGTATATGGTGTTATTATGTTTAGTTCGTAACGTGTCTAGGACTTCGGTTCTGTTCGAAGCAGTCTCAGGGAAACCAAGGTCGTTGGCTAAATATCCGCGCGAAGCACGCAAAGCTCTACTACGTTACTTAAGTTAGAAGAGCTACTTAACAACTTATAAACTCTTTAAAGCAGCAAAATCACAAAAATACAGCCACGTTGTTCTGGCGATCGCCACAAATCGACGATTGATCGTGCAGTAAAATGCAATGCAATAGGTCTTAAATAACAAGGGTTCGGGTCCAGTCCCATAGACAGGAGTGAATGAGAGCGATCGAGAGAGAAGAGAAGTACAAAACTTACTCTACCATAAGATACTCGTAACGTAAGTCAAAATTACAATGTACTGATTGTAACTATTGTAAGACGGTTAACTTACCACTAATGAGCCTTAATTGTAACTTGACAAGACAAGGTTTGCATTAGTTCGCAAATAGTCCGTTTTAAGTATGTTGTGTTGGTACTTTTCATACATTTTATATCAGTGGTTTCCAACCGGTGGTCCAATAATTGGATATTTTAAATAAATGTGCGGGCACAATTTATTAAGGAATCTTGTTGCAAAAAACTTAACTTAAGTAAAATTCTTGTGGTCAAAATAGAGAAATCGGGAGTTCTTATGCTCTTCTCAACAACGTACTTATGCGAATATGGGTTTCAATTTCGTATCGCATAAGGCAAATGGCCCACCTGTGCGACACTAAATCGAGCTATATGCTAATATAAATAGAGTGTTGGGTAAAGCAGTTTATTTTAACATATCGCTGCTTCATCTCTTCAGCGTTAAGCAAGATATGCACCGATGATATTTCGACATATTTGAACTATGAATAAGTCCAAAGCTGCGATGCAAAAATTATGCCCTATGCCTATGTGTAATAAATAATAATGTACCTACATAAATGTTACTTATTGTTAGACAATACATAATACTTGAGTAAAATTGGTTCAGCCACCGTGAAAGCGTCAGTGAGATAATTATAGCGTGGTTAATTTCACAGTATCAAGCACTACAACTCGCAAAATAAATGGATGGTGCTACTGGTACATCGATCACTTATAAGTTATACAATACTTGAAGTGGTGTAATACTTAATTGTAGAGTGTATGGTAATAATTATTCATCGAGTTCGTAATACAATACATAAGTAATAACATTAATACTTGTAGTATCAGTTCAATTGTGGCTGGATATTATAAAGTTTGCGACCGTTTTTGCGACAGATGATGGCGATGAATATTAAAAAGGTCAAAGGAAAAACAAAATACCAGCCCAAAACAGTAATGGTTACATTTAACCATTTTTAACTACCTAAATAGGTCACATATTCATAGTCACAGAGCTTGTATAGGCACCAAACAAGCTCTGTGACCCGTTGCAACCCCAGCGTTAAGTTGCCAATGTTGCCATGTAATATCATAATTATGGCTGATTACGCAATGAACAGGCTCGGCAGGCCTGACAAGTTGGCCGCAGCCGTGAGTGCAGGCACACGCACCAACAAATGTCACTGCAACTTAGGTAGTGTGCAATCGTTTTAATACTTTAAATGAAGCATGTGTTGTCATGTTGCCAGTTGCCACATCAATTTGTACTTATGTGCTTTTTGTAGAGAAATGACTTTATTAATTTTTCGCTTCTCATGCTCTTGAAATGTTACTTTAGCCTCTGCATATCGGGAGTAAAGCTCAATCCTTATTAATCTCTAGGGATTCAAGTTTTTTTTTTAAATTTCCTTTGAAGACCCACAAATATCCAATCACGGAGTTTTTGAATGGAGGATTATCACCCTTTTCAGTGATTGTGTATAGACAATGGATGTTTATTTGTATCTTTTAAGCGACTTTAACTACTTTATTTGCTAGCGCCTGATAATGATCAAGGAACCGGGTCTATCAGCGGCCCGGCAATTGTACACCTCCAAGTTCTTAGTAAAGAGTGTGACTCTGAAACTGGTTGACTTCATGTAGGAATAATATGAAGAAACGGGCGAATTAGCGACTGACCGGTATATCGCTGCACTGCAGCGGCAAGGGTGCGGGCGCTGCCCTGAGGCGATTTTACGCCACGTTTTTTTTCCTGATTGAGATTGAAATGAAATCACCGCGGGCAGCAGTTTCCCGAGGAGCTTGCCTAGACCGGCGCTGTCTATCGTTAATCCCAAATCTATTCCTGTAGAATAGATAGTGAAGTAAATGGCAAAGCTAAAATAGAAGCAGGTTATAAATGATTATCTAGTGGTTAACTCCTTTTTCTATTCTCAATCCCTAATTTACTCGTTGTTCTAACTACGTTTATTAGACAGCTTATTGTACTATATTAAAGGCGACGCGGAGGGCTATCTAGCCCTCCCCCTTACGCCTTTATGATTTTAATCGATTCAGCTTTGGAGAGAATATATAAGATTACGATTCTCGGTCTAACCTAAGACTGTGTCTCTCAAGATCGGCGATCATACTTAGCTGTGTTATTTGATCGTTAGTGGTTTCATACCGCTAACAAATCGCCCATTGTACCCAGCGGTAATTTTGTAACTGGCAACGGCAATACCAATACTATGTATACCGACGATACGCTTAGCAATAACGAAGATACTTTGTTACTAAGATATTACGAGTATCATGAAGAATTTACATAATAATTAAAGACCGTGGTTTGAGCTGAGATCGAAAAAGGTGGTGCACTCGACAGATTGTTGTCTAACATATCTTGATCTTCAATATCAAAGAGTTGCTATTAGTTCTGGGAACGATTTAGCTGGTAGAAATCTACGTTGGCAAACTGTTTAGTGTTGAAGATTACTACGAAACGAACCTAAAATAAACATTTAATAAACACCAAAAACCACCATCAAAACCGTTAAAAATAACTTCTTTTAAAATGGTAGGTTATACATTCTTAATAGGTCAGCCGAACTAAGGTAGCCTTTTGGTTAAAAACATTGTGAGTCGCCGACTTCAGTTGGACTGATCCTATCATGTATACTAGGGTACATGTATACATGTATCATGTA
The DNA here is from genome assembly GCA_923062465.1 of Acleris sparsana. NCBI lineage: Eukaryota > Metazoa > Arthropoda > Insecta > Lepidoptera > Tortricidae > Acleris > Acleris sparsana. The sequence goes on from OV281303.1 coordinate 6,255,063, forward strand.
TACTACATGTCGGGTAGAAGTGTACCGGTTTTGGCCACCTTAAGACCGTTTTTGGCCACTCTAAATTTTAACTAATATCGAAAGTAATATTATAGTACAAAAAAACAAAATTATGATCACTAAAAAGCGTACAAAATAAACGTTTATAAAATAAATAAAACCATATTCAAAAACGCGAAAAATAACTTCTTTGAAAATGGTAGGTAGGGTAGAAGTACCGTTTGTGGCCACTGCGCCCTTTTTAGCCATTTTTACGTACAACTACTAGGTAATACAAAACTTAAGGTAAGTACCGTGTCGTGTGCAGATACCAATATAACTGACAATAACGAGTTTTCTTACATCTTATAAACAACGGTTAGTTAAGCTCACAAGTAGTTCCTAAACCAATTACTGGCATGCAATGTACCGTCGATTATAAATTAAGCACAATCTAAGATACTCGTATTTCATACACCACTGCACGATATAACTGATTGATTACAAATGTAATAGCTATTATATAATGATCATGCATACCTAAGACATTTAAATAATACCAAAATAGCTCCTACTTTTAGAATTGAGTTAATTTAACTCGAACATAAGCAAATCAAGGTCACTAAACAAACAACTGTCGTAAACTTTTTTGCCGTATAATGTTTATAATTAGTAGAAATTGGTCACGACATTTGCGAGAAATGTAACTAAATGGACACATTGTGTTGTGACGTTTCCATCTCGTTACGAAAGAAAGAGTGCAATTTAAAATTTGCACAACTAAATTTGCGTAGTGGGTTTTAGTTAAGTAACTACAGCAAATAACGTTTGTAATAAAGTCACTGACCAAATAAAATCAACACTCGATCGTAGTGCTATGGATTTATTGAATTAATCGGTAAAATTCGCGAATCAACAGCGACATGGTCGGAGAGAAAATAGGAACGGTCACGGACTTATAATATCGAGCCACTATAGAACCCTGTCGCGCATTAGTAACATCAATTTTGAATTTAGTGTCTACCGATAATCGAATGCGCAGCTACTTAAGCTGCGTCCACGTTGCGCGAGGCAAACTCTCGAACATTAGCCCGCGCGGCGGCCGGTTTGACGGGAGACGGGGTAAGCCAATGTTCGAGGGTTTGCCGCTCGTAATGTGGACGCAGCTTTACACGGCTGCATAATTTATAAGTTGCTGCATGTTTTGTCTTTATCTGTTTTAAAGTTTTGTTCGGATGTACGATGGCGACCGCACTCACCGAATTTCCGCCGGCTTGCTGACACCCTTGGTGCAGAACCCCTTGCAGCAGACGTGGCTGGGGCCCATGACCGTGCGGCACTCGGAGGACTTGCGGCACGGCAGCGGGAACAAGTCCAGCCAGCCGCTCGTCGTGCGCACCGCCGGGCACACCACGGCCTGCCCATCAACCCCTGCAACAATATCAACAAGAATGTAAATAATAAAGTGTTTGTGATAAATTTCTGCGGTGGCTGAATTTTTTTCTAATGGCGGTCACGTACCGGATTACGAGTTAAAGCGGGATTGTAAAATAAGTAAGGCGAAAAAATCGTAGAACTGATTCAGGGCGCGAATACTGTTTTGATATAAAATGCATAATAAATATAAAATATATTATGCTTGGCCGGGAGCCCAGAACGGGCCATTCTCAAGTGGCGTGGACTCGGTGTTAATACGGGCCAAATATAGTATATCCATTGTATATTGGTATGAAACATAAGATTGTCCTGCGACGTAACGTACTTATTAATTGTCAGTACTTCTTCGCATGCAACCTTATTCCAAAATCACATCAGACATACCCTTATAATCTGCGATCAGATCGACACGCGTCAGATTACTGTCAGTGAAGCACTATATATTTTTTCTTAGTCATATAAAATTTAAATTTTGTGACTAAATAGTTATTTAGAGTATTTAACATGGTGGTAACAAATGAAGTAGAAATTCCTGGGTTTGCTGAATTAGACGTGACCGAGGTGAATGTGTCGACGGCGGGGCTGATGACCGCGGCGCCCCACCTGGGCAAGCTGTGCGAGAACGTGAACAACGAGTTCATGCTGTGCCGGCAGGAGACCATGGACCCGCGGGCCTGCCTCGAGCTCGGGAAGCGCGTCACCAGCTGCGCGCTCAACGTGTTCCGCGAGATCAAGAACTGCTGCGCCGACGAATATAACCAATACCTTAACTGCATCGATAAGAGTTCCGGAGACTATAGCTTTCAGTACTGCCGGAACACGCAGAAGGTGTTCGACGACTGCATGCGGAATAACATATGTTCGCGGCGGCCTACATTTGGGTATTTCTGTCGCGGGCGTATTCATGACAGCACCAGTGAGGAGCCCGACGCGCCGCCCTGTCCCTGCAAGGCCGTGGACGACCCCACGCCGAAGCTACCCGACCGGCGCCCGCGCGAGCCCGCCCGCTTCTCAAGCCGCTACTGGTGGATAACCGAGTAGCAGAAACCGAAAAAGACATGATTTGCTGAATTTAATTTATCTTTGGTGCTTAGTGCCCTACTGTCTCTTTTTTATACAAATTTGTCTTTTTTTTTTTAAATATCCCCAGGTCGAGTACTGCTGGATTTCCAGTTTCCACCAGAGCTAAGCGGTAACCACTACGCTTATTTCCCTCGGCTCGCGCAGCATCAGTCACCCTAATGATGGACTGTTTGTACAGATACGGTAAAATGTACCTAAGAACCTCTTTTGGAAAAGTCCTCCATTTATATGTTAATTAAATGTTTTGTCACTTGAAACATGAATTATCATTTTACACGGCGTTGTCCCTTGTTCGATCAAGGCTGGGTTTTATAAAGATCCGTTAGATCAAATTTCGATAAGGAATGTCAAAATTTGTATGAAGTTACAGTTCATGAGCTCTTAGAAAAACCTTTTGGTTTCGGGTAAAATCGGAAGAATTCGTGTATGAGAAAATGAAAATTATCTTTTAGACCTTGTAGCAGCAAGCAATGCAATAGTTAGCAATCCATCACGCGAAGAATGCACCCGTTGTTTCATTGATTTATAATAGAGCAGCAGTTAAAACCACCACTTATCTACTAATTTATTTAGTTTATTTTTCGAAAATTGCTTTCCATGGGGAATCAACTTCAACAGGGTATTTCTGTAAATAGCGAATCACGGGAAATTGTTTATAATGAATATACTTCTTTTTTAAGATGCTGAAAGTTTCAAGAACATTTCTTAAAACTTGATTTTACTTGTTGATTGTAAAGGATAAAAGTTTTTTTCTCTTTTTCGGGGAATTCTAAAATATCATTAAAAAATATATATATACGAATGTACCTAGTTTCTAAGAATCCACACAGTAAAAAGCAGCAGCAGCAGGGTATAAACAGCTCTATATACTTCCAAAGAGCTTCGAAATAAAAGTATAAGGCGGCGGTGCCTTATAGTGTGTGAAGGGTGTTCTCTATTTAAATTAACAATGGAAGAATTCGAAAATGAGTTTTACTTGTATCATTATACTTGTATCAACGAAACTTTTATTTGTATCATGACAAAAAGTCATATTGTACTTCGAAAAGTTTTGCAAGTTGATAACAGAACAGAACCGCATATCACGATTGCGTGTCATCGTCAATACCCGAAGTATGCTTCTCAAATCCGAAGGTTTTTTTAGGACCTCACGGACTGTACTAAAATTTGATCTGACATATTTACTGACGGGCCTTTATAAAACAGGGCCAGGAAATTTACGATTTGAACGCGATCGTATGCCGTTCCTATTAGTATCTTGCGTAGCGTTCAATACACTGTTCGGTTATGGGACGGCGAAGCCGCAAACTGTTTACTTAATGGTACCGCAGCCGTTACCAGTGTTACCACCAACGTTCGTTTGCTTGCCTAAGACTATACAAAACGTACTGGCAGTGTTAAACAAGTAATCTTCTTCTAAGCGTGTCGATGGCATGTTATACAGTCCCATAAACCGACGTCAAGCCGCCTAAGGCTAATGATAAGTAAGCTATCGATTTAACCCTTATGTATGTTCAGCGATTTTTACTAGTTTCGGAGATATGAATCATTTTAATCTGAATTTTTGTAATTCATGTTTATGTCATAAATTTTTAACCAACTTCAAAAAAGGAGTAGGTCTCAATTCGCCGGGATCTTTTTTTTTTGTATATTTTTCCCGATTACTCGAAGATCACTGAACCATTTTTTTTTTTATCGAAAAATTTTTTTCGTTGTTGAATTGGTATACTCTCTAGTTAGTCCCATCCTCAACACTTGGTAATCCTTGATTATGGGATCTTGGAGGAATCAAGGGAACTCCTCAAATATTATAGGCACACCTATAGTGATTTTGGTATTTTTCACTGTAACTCGTGCATTTGCTTTTCAAAAGTACTAGATGGTGAAGTGGAACTGATGATGAAGACCGCAGATGGCCAACGGAACTCCTTAACGGTACCTATTTGAAGGGTGGCGATAAAATATCTCGATTAAGATATTTGAGCGACTATGAGGGAGCACATTTAGGTTTAAATATTATGGTTTTGACATTCCCACCGCGTTGCTTGCGGCTAGCTTGAAACATTCTATAGTTTCTCATTAATTTAGAAGTGGGACTACATAACATCATAATTCGGATCACTAAAAAGTATAAAATAAAATAAATGTAAAAAAAAAACAAAAACCCTCAAAACAAATGTTCAAAAATGAAAGAAACTGAAGTCGGCGTTCCACAATATTTTAAACCAAAAGCCGAATACAGTTGGACTGACCTACCCATACCATTTTATAAGTTATTTCTTGCATTTTTGAAGCCGGGTTTTTGTTTTTTTATTCTGTGGAATCTTACATAATTAGAATCAGAATCAGCGAAGTTTTTAAACCTATATAAAGTTGTTTTTTCCATACAAAGTGAAAAGCAAACACTGGGAAATCTAGTAAGTACGGTGAAACAAACTTTGAGCTGACCATAGTTCTGCCTCGCAAGTAATAAGAGACGTAAATAAGATATTACTGCGCGATCATTATTCAAGCAAGATTTTACCTATTTGTATGGCTGTATGTTTTAATTAGGCACATAGGCGCGCAATTACGTATCTAGTGAGTTTAATTTGAACACGTTCGGTGCCCATTGTCGGCAATATATAGGGTCTAATTGTATAGAAATCTGAGAGCCTGGTCCTGGAAGAATTAAATACTGCCGGCGACAATGATGATTGTGCGCATGGTTCAATGACAGACGTCACGTTATGTACTTAACGTAAGTAATGTTAACTTAAACGGATAGCGTGTAACTTACATGGTACTTAGGTACGTTTGTATTTGATTGTTCTAGCCACATATGTTTGTATACTTGCGTGTTAATTAGGCATTGCGAGAGATCGGACGCTCTATCCTTGAGATTCTTGAGAAAAATCTAACCCTACAGTTTTTATGAAGCATTGACTTTTGATGATATTTTATAAAAGTTATTCATTTTGAGAGTAACTATACTGCACTGGGTTAATGAGTAAACAATACTACTTTAATGATAAAGAAACACGAAAAAATGCGATATTATTTATACCAACACAGTTACAGGTTAATTTTTGAAATGCGAGAAGCGACAACAAGGTTATACCTATCCCTCGACGACAACGATGACGACGACGACGACGACGACGACGACGACGACGACGACGACGACGACGACGACGACAACGACGAATAGAAGTGGCTAGCATGTGTTTTAAAGATTGTCTGTCTGCGTATAGGTGTCCAGTCCGTCGGTCATCGCCTAGATCCCGACCGGATGAACCGATTTTTTTATATTACCTAATGATTCCGAAGTTGGTAAGCTAAACACTTAAGTCCTTCGGCAATCGGGTAAAAAAAGTATGAAAATTCGTTGTTCAATTAAAATTAAAGCCTGATATGGTGGGTTTAATAAAATGCAAAATTTGTGTAATTAAATGATGTACTTAAATGCACTTTTGTCTAGTCCGTGCACCGCATAGCACCGCGATACCCAGTCATGACCCAGTCTTTGCCGATTGCCGAGCCACGCATTCGCGATTCTAAATCATACTAATACATACTTCTACATTTGGCGTATAAATGCTCTTGCTACGCTCACTTAAGTTAATTTGATTAGGTATACAGCTTTTCCGCGCGACCACAGCTGATGTGTAAATGTGTACCTATAGTGTCGTTAAGACGTGGCGTTGACGGTGGCTCACTATTGCGTAGTTAGGGACAGTAGGGACAAAGTGTTCCTACCTTCTTTTAATTAATGAAATTAAACATGGGTCGTTTTCAAAAAAAATTACATTACATTTAGTTAAGAACAGTAGACGACGCGCTGGCCTAGTTGGTAGTGACCCTGCCTACGAAGCTAGCGGTCCTGGGTTCAAATCCCGGTAAGGGCAGATATTTGTGTGATGAGCGCGAATATTTGTTCCTGAGTCATGGATGTTTTCTATGTATTTAAGTATACATTTCTCTATATAAGTATTTATATCGTTGTCTAGTACCCATAGTACAAGCCTAGAGCTTAGTTTGGGACCAGATAAATTGGTGTAACACTGTCCCCTGATATTATTTTTTGATATTAGTTAATGCCACAATTAAAATCATTCTTTTTTCCATTTCGTAACGAAAGTTAATCTAGATGATTTACACTAATTTTACTCTGATTTTTATTTATACTTTGTTGTGAGCGAGGCGAATTCATTCGTGCTACATATAAACCTATCACAGGTTTCCGAAGCGCGTCTTAGGCAATGTTATAATTGCTGTTTATAGTACATAAATAAAAATAATAAAAATAATACATAATAAGTAACTTATAGTAATTTTCGTTACGAAATTTAAACAAATAAGGATTTTAATTGAGGCCTTAGCTGTCCTTAGCTATGTAGTACAATGTTTTTGAAAACGCCCGACCTACCATAGTTCAAATAAATATTATACATATACTCACTTTTGTTCCCTGTCTGCCGGAAATACCTACGTATTGAGTGAAAATCTCTTGCTTTAGTAGACCATAGACATCGTCGACCCTACCGACGAGCCTAACTTGACCCGTCCTGAAGTACGTGTTATCACCAACGAAAGCTCAGAGCAAAGGTCGTATAATATTGTTGATTGCATGCGAGAGCGGGACGGACGCGACGCCGTAGGCACTCGCAAGGTCGTCGAAAATGCAGCGCGAAGTAGGTTAACCGTCCTAATCGAGCCGGTTTCGTAATGCATTTAGTGCAGATGCAGATGCCTGTGTTGTATCCATACAGGTTTTCATTATCTTTGTTATCATTATCACATTTATGCAATACGATCCTGGCCGTTAGCTTTTAGATGAACTACTTTTTTACCTGACTACGGCAAAGCGAGTATTTTATGTGTTATGATGTTATGTATATACGTATACACTTTATTGTAGGTACAAAAGGAACAGTAGGAGAATACAATTAATACGAAAGATATGTAGGTACAAAGGCGTGTATGTTATTTCAATTTTGAGGTTTTTTTTATTATTTTGAGGGAGTTCATCCAAAATTAACTTCGGTGGTATAATTTTTATGCAAAAGGGTGCAAAAATGCCACACACATTTTTAAACTGCGAAAGTTGGTGTGTACACACATACTGTGTGTTAGTTTATTAATCCCTAACGGCTGGACGGAATTGAATTAATTTTGGAATGGAAACAGCTTTAGAAGTAACATGCTTTAGAGATTACACCTATGCAACATCTAAGCTGTACACCGAATTTAATGTTCTGTCAGGGCGAACATTATTTATCAAAAACTTAATAGACATCAACATTGCGAACCTATAGTACCATCACTTACCAGCAGAGAAGAAGGGATATCGTCTACACCGCACCATTCTACAAAACAAAGTTTGAACGCGGGTTTTCTGACTTCCTTGGCCCTTATCTTTTAGTTTAGTTTATTTATTGCATAAAACAATTACATTATAAGGGAATAGGCTTGTAGTACTGTTAGGCGCTGGGCTTGCAACCTGTCACTAATACACTGGTAAACATCTTAATGTGGTTACATAATTACCAACAATATAAGAGTTGTTGGCAATTCTGTAGCTCTGCCTACCCTACCCCACTCTGGGAATCAAGGCGCGAGTTTATGTATGTATGTATGTATTATAAATCACATTAAAATTTACATGAATTGGTCTATGTTCGTCAAAATAGGAACAATAATTAAAACAAAATAGAAGTAGTAGTCATAAAATAAATAAATAAATTTAACATATAACAGAAACCTTGAAAACTATACTTATACTAACAATAAGGCAAGTAATACAAATACTACATCAATTTAGAGAAACCTAGAATTACAGTTTATGTCAACAAATTATTTAACTGAATAAAATGCATTCTCCAATAAAAAGTTCTTTAGTCGACGGTTGAATGCTTCATCATTAGATTCACATTTTTAATAGGCTATCTAAATAATATACCCTTAAATAACCTTTCTGGGACGGAATGTAAACGAGCAGTAATTGCCTACCTGAAACCACTTGATTACGATGGTACTGAACACTTACTAGAAATTGTTCGTTAGCAGTCTGATTTCTATTTATAATTATATTTGTTGCCTCTTTTGTCATGACTCTAGGGGCTATGGCATTAGTTCTTCATAGTAAAAACACATATAATCTTACACTAACTCCCTTACACTTTCACACACACTTGTACAGCCACTCATTGAAAACACTTTGTTCACTTCCCATACACTCGCATGCAATATCATCCTCATACTCTGCTTTAGTTACTTTTCTGTTAATATTTTATAGACTAGATTGTAATGTAAGCTATAATGTAACCTGACAACTTTACAACCACTCTGACTTACCTTAATAAGTAATACCAATATACCTATATGTATAAAGACTGTAAAGATTGAGCTTGAGGAGAAGGGGGGGCTATACCTGTGGTCACACAGTTTTACTAGTATGGAGGGTAGCTTACTGGCACTCGGGCATCGATTTAAACATTTACAACTGCCTATCTTAACTTAGTGGAAAGATGTCATATGAGTTATGTAAGCGACATAAATGAATAAATGAATAAAACTACGAAACGAAGTCGCGGGCAGAAGCTAGTTAATGAATAATTTAGTCAGCTCGCAATTTTTTTACTAATTATGAGCCCTAAATATTAAGCAACCAGCTGCCATTGCCATATAAAAGATTATCCGTCAGCCATGGCGATTAGCGATTAGCAATCAGTAAAAGTTGAATTGCAGGCAAGTTGCATTGGCAGTCAATTACCGGTCTCGTTATCATTAGAACTATTGGTTTTAAAGATAAGTGTAATATAAACGATATAACTAACCACAGGGTTCCTTGGAATTAGATGAAGTAGGTGATTTGGACTTATTATGAGCAACTAAATGTCTTTTGTACGGTTTTTGTAGAGCATGAGCTAAAGAACAAATCGTTGCGAAACAAAGGCGTTACGTTGACCAAAAGCGAGAGGTCTCGGTCAGTATTGACCCACAAATTATACGCACGGCTTTTATTTTTTACATTAGTACAGTCTTAATTAAGGTAAGTAATTTATTTAAATAGGTATGTGGTCCAACTTATTTTTTTTTCCTGTATACCGTTTTCTGAGATCTAGTTCTAGTCGCAGTAGGTACTCTAATTTTACCTAAATAAGTATAATAAATAAATCGACGAACTTTACATATTATTCTTCGATGATATATTTGTAATATAATACATAAGGTCACGTGGGGTAAGTGCGGCTCGTTCATTCACAAGAGTTGACACATAAGGATCGAATGAGTACGAGAAATAGCGTGTTTACTTCTGCAAAGTCTTTGCAAAGTAAAAACGGTCAAAATGCTTAATTTAATATCGCTCTATCTAAGTCAAGTAAGGAAATTTGGAAAAACAAAATGTCACCTGCTTTTATCTGTCAGACTAAATTGTATAAAAAATATGACTATCAATTATACATTTTCTGAATTCAAGCTTTGAAATCTTTCATTTAATATAAATATAAAACTATATAAAAAAAACATTTGTTACGATGAAGCAGGGACCGGAAAACCCGTTCCTTTGCTTAAGCCGTTCGAACGGCTTACCCGTTCATACGGTAAGCCAATCGTTTCGGTAACCTCTTCACCGGCTTACCCAACGATTAGATAGCCCTATTAAGCCGGGATACCCTAACCGTAACCCTTTTGTAACCGCTTACCGAATGTCGTTGGGTTTGATATTTATTTGAATAAGCGCTTACCGTTCGGGTTAGGGTAACCCTTTCGCTCCCTTCCCGCGCGCCGCTCACGCCGCTATTTTTACGTGTATTGGTATTGGCACGGCTTTGAAGCGCGCGCGCCGCCCGAGTTTAGGTTTCTTTAAACGGTCCAATAATATGTCGTACGTAGTTTGTCAAAGAACTAAATTTGCTTGAAGGTATTTTAAGCGGTAACACATTCGGAGGTTTTGATACGGGTAAGCGGTAAGCCAAATTAACTCGATCGAATGGATTATCCGTTTAATGTGTGAACCGATTAAGCGCTTACCGAAATGTTCGGGAGTAGGGGAAAATTGGGGCAGCTGGATCACCCGAGATCCAGCTCCCCCAGTTTTCCTATTCAAAAACTTAGTTTAACCTCACTTATCAAAAATGATTTATTCAAGAACCCATAAAATGTTCTATTCAAGAAGTAATTTTAAACCTTGTTTATCAAAATCCTCTATTCAAGAAGTAATATGATGGTCTATTCGAAAACTCGATTTCAAGAAGTAATTTTAAACCTTGTTTATCAAAATCCTCTATTCAAGAAGTAATATGATGGTCTATTCGAAAACTCGATCTAATCTCACTTATAAAAGATTATTTATTCAAGAAGCTATAATTTTTTTTCGAAAATTTCGATATATATTCAAGACCACCTTGACTATTATCTATTCATGATAATAGTTTAACCTCACTTATCAAAATTATCTATTCAAGACAAAATAATCTGTTCAAGAAGTCTTTAAATATTATGCTTAAGAAGACATAATAAAACCTTAACAAATCTTCCATCCAAGAAGTAATCTACTTATTAGTCCACTTATTCGAAAACTTGTAGTGTATGAAAGATTTGTAGACATCAACTTTTTAAACAACTTGATGTTAGACCATCATAGTTATCATATCACCGTTGACTATTTTAAGTTGGTGATGTCTGCAAAGTTGCCATTTGTCGATAATAACCTCAACGGTATCTCCTATATTGATATTCATTATTAAATTCGATTTAAGATTGATAAAATTATGATAATGACTCCTCGCTGTACTTAACCAAAGTAATACGCTGTTTTAAAAAGAAATCAAACACATATTCATACATTAAATTCCGTTTATTTATATAAAAATATTATTATCTAAGCACCACTTATTCATACAGGATACATTTTTGAACGCACATATATTCGAATGATAAATACAATTTTGAATATCAGATGCCATTAAATATTTTTTATGAAGTGTTTCTAAATTAGGACAGTTAACATCTTCTAAATTATAAACATTATCACTTTCAGTTATTTTTTTCAACCACCTCACTTTTTCGTAACCCTTAGTATAAATACATTTATTCTTACAATAGTCTAATATTATACTCCTATATGTAAAATACGGAACATATCCTTCATTCCATAAAATTCCTTTGTTTCTTTCTATCCATCCAACTTGTAAACGTTCTTTCTTTGTTAATTCGTAAAATGGATATGGTGGTTTAATCAATAACAAAAGAAAGCTCTTCTTGCAAAAGATCGCTATTTCTTTTGGTATAAATTCATTGTTCTCATTTTTAAAACCTTGAACATCCATAATCACATTCATGATATTTTTCGAACTATGTTACTCAACGGCTTGTACTCAATAAGACGATCGTTTATGATCAAACAGTAAGCTGCTGTCCCCTTCGGTATATCACTTGAAGACTCGATTTCTAACCGCACGTCAACTGGCCCGGTTTTCAGCGAGTCATTTTGTCTTGAGCAATCAATGACAAATAGCGGAGTTTTAATGAATGTATTCAAATTAAGCAAGGGATCGTTACTAGCGTTATAATACGACTGACGAAAATTAGCGTACATCTCATATAATATACTACATTTTCCTTCGTCGAATTTTAAATTGAGTGAATCATAAGGAAAATACTGTGAATTTAAAAACAACTTGACATTTGTAATATTACAATGGTCAAATTGGGATGAACTTTTTGTTTTGTTCAACTTTCTATCGGTTTGCAAACCAAATATAACATATCTTGGTTTTTCTAGCTGAGAAGCAGTTTTCACAGACCATGAATGTTTTGTGGTTTGAGGTAAAAGAGGATACTCATATAAATCCCAATTTCGGAATGCTACTTGTATGGCTCGATCTTTTTCCAAATACTTGAGTAATGATATTCGATTACGATCTGAAACTCTAATATGTGGTACACGCCATTGAACTTTTTGTATGTCTATTTTAATATCTTCATTATTACCCATCGAAACGCTATTATGAGCAGAATTACTTCTATGAAGTATAAGTTCATGTTTACAATTGACGAGAATTTTGTTATAATCTTCTGCAAACCCTAATACTTTGTTTAGGGGTATAATAACTGAGAAATTACCATTTTTACACGATGATCCACTTAAATTCCAGCCCCACAACGCTGCATTTTTGCTATCTGCATCATTCATTGATACGTAAGACTTTATCGTGGTTGTAATACCGGCATTTTTAATACGATCTATTTCAACACCATTCAGCTCGTATGATATGTCTTGAAATAAAAACAATATTGGATTGTTTGTAAAATTAATATCCTTAGATATCTTTTTTCCTGTTGCATCTAATTCGAACACATTCGCGTGCCCCTCGATGTAAATGGAACTTGCAGATGGTAGTACATAAACATTTTGCTGATGAATAGGTATTCTGATCTCGTCATTTTCTTTAAAACTGTGATTGTAGGGATTGTAAGTGTGGATCTCATAACTTTCAATAGAGTTGTCTTGTTGAGGTGGATCGGTAATTTGTAGCATTTTTATACTTTAAAACCAAGGGAGTTGAGAAACTTTTTATTACTTTTAGTAATATTCTTTGACGTGCTTAATCGTCTTCTCTCTTTGAACGCTGGTAGTTGAATATTAGATTTTTCGTTATTGACCGAGGTTTTATTGTAAACATACATTATCAACGTTCAAGCAATTTATATTTATAAGTGGCGTTATAATATTACTTAACACTGACAACACCGATGCTGATCGCTGTCCGTGGAGGAATGTTCTTTGTTAACCTATCTTCCCTTTTTATTGTAGATGAAGTTATTATTATTTGTTATTATTTTTCAATTCCCAAAATGATTTAAGAAATTTCAAGCAAAGATGCCCACAATTATATAAATGCGCTCTTTGTAAATTTTCATAATTATACTGAATATTTGATCCCATATATGCTATAAATTCTTTTGGAGGTTTTAAATTACCATAACTATCAAAGTATTCAATATAATTATTAACCTTTCCATAGGCTACCCAATGAGTCCCAGAATTTTCAGATGAATCTAAATTGATAACACCGCATTCTATCAACCAAGGCACTTTTGGTAATTCATCTCTCATAAATACACCACGAAAATGAGGAATATTTTTTGAGTACTTTATTATATCGATGTTACTCAATGCTCTATCGGGTAGCCTACTGATCAGTTTTTTTTATTTGAAACATAAATTCCTAAACCATCCTTGTACGGTTTAAGGTGCAATCCTTTTCCAATACACATTGAATCCATTTTGATATTATCTCGTTTTGATTGTACGATCTGCTTTTTAGCTAATTTATAATAATCGATAGCTTTTGTGATTCCGGCAACGCCGCCGACTAAATTGCCAGCAGCAGATAAGCCGGCAAAAATAGGTATTAATGGTAGGAATCCACCAGTTTTAGGCACGGGTATCACTCGCGGTAACTGTATAGGTAAGTCAGAAGCTATGTCTTGAGCGGCTGCGTATGCTAATTCCATTAACATTTTCTTGCATTTGGGCTTCAAGTTTCGGATATGTTTTTTAGTATGTGAGACAATATTATTGAACGTTTTTTTCAGTCCTGCTCCATTTTTCTGACTGATTGTCGATAACTTTTGCTTTTTATTTCCGTTATCAGGTTTATTTTGTTTGCGCTTCATTTCGAGAAAGAAATCACAATAATTCTTGCTATAAAGTGGTCTTGATACCGTAAAGAACTAAAGACGAATGACTTTAAAAATAAAACATTAGCATATTTAAACACGAATTTTTACTTAAATCTATAAACGATTTTTTTTATCTATCCAGCTGTTTTCACTTGAAGGTAGACCTAACCATTTAACGTATACTTTGTTTCCTTTACATTTCAAAACTTTTTCTACTAGATATACTTCAGGATGCGCAGTTTTCTGGATTTCTTGCGAATAGAAGGCTCCTAAAATAGGTCTTGACTTTGCGTCTTCTAATAAAAATGTAGTGGGATTAGTATGTTGCACTTTAGTAATTTTGAATATTTCTGTTGACCAATTAGGCGTGAATCCTTTTTCAAAACATCCTTTGAATTTACTGATTCTTACGAAATCTCCAACGCGAAATTTTTTGCCCTTCGGTATTTTCTTGGATCGTGAATTGTTAATGTATCTCTCTAATATCATGTTTTTATTATCATCATTAATTTCAGCCGGTGGTTTCCCTAGAGTTCTATGAAAAGTGTGATTGTATTCATAAACTTTCTTATCAAGGTTTCCGTTTATCCACTTATAATTACCTTTTAAACTAAATTCCTTGTACAACTTATTTTTGAGTGTTCTTATAAATCTTTCTACGATGGAAGCTTTTTTTGTAGAAAATGTAGAGTAATGATTAATATTGTATGTGCCAGTAACCTTTCTAAACTTATCATTATAAAATTCTGTACCGTTATCTGTTTGTAAATTTTTTGGAAAGCGTCCCTTTGCACACAATATTCGGAACAGTTCAGATACGACTTCTTTAGTCTTACGCTTCACTGGAAATGCCCAAGCATACTTTGAGAAACAATCAATAATGACCAATATGTATTTATATCCAGCGTTCCATTTTGATAAAGTCTGCATATCTATCAAATCTGCTTGCCAAAGGTCATCTATGTCTTTAAGTATCACACTTCTCCGCGGAAAGTTCACTCTAGCATTTTTGTGAATTTCATTTACAACGCTTGCTTTACTCATAGTACCTGTAAAATTGATGTCAAATCTTTATTTATAACGACTGCTTCGCTCAAAATGCTTGCTAAGTTTTCCTTCGATCTCTTGATACATAATATCTTTTTCAACACGTTTTATTTTCTCCATTAAAGTAATAACTAGTTTGTTAAGACAAGACACCTTTTTCAAACAGTCATTTACTTTTTTATCAACGTATTCCTGACCAACGCTATAGATCAATGAAGGCACTTTCGTAGTTGAGATTTTATTTCGCGCTTTTTCGCAATTACCGACGTTACTATTTTCAATATTGTTTTCGATATTCATGTCTAGTATGCTTTAGACTACTAATCAGAATGCAGATTGTTTAACCAATTTTATTCTTTTATAATACCAGCTTCCTTTAATTCTTCAATTATTGACATAATTTCATTATCATGGTTACTGTTACCAGCACTTTTAGATGCGATTAAAAGTTTCAGTCTTTCAATCAGTTCGTTTGGATCATCCCAATAAATATAATCTGTATCACTCTTATATCGTTTTAAATCAGGTAGATGTCCTCCGATTTTTAATTTCGGCAAATGTTCGGGAACATTTTTATTTGAGTTGTCATTTAACTGTGAAAACAATGGCTTAATGATGGTACAGTATTTTAATCCTTTGTCACCCATTATTCTACCATTTGGCACAAAGTCCTTTTTGTGTGCATTTGTAATAATTAACATTTCTTTGTACTCCGCTTGGTCTTTTTCAGTTACGAGCTTAAGATCAGGTTTGTTACGCATTAAAAGCTCTTTCAAACCTGCGGTTAATTCGTAATTTTTATTATTGATGGTAACCACGTATTTTTTTTGGTTGTTAGTAGCATTATTTACAAACGACAAATTTACAGCGGTATTTCCCATCATAAGTTTCTTGTTTTTACTTCGGATTCCGAATGGTACGCAAATATTTTCGTACACATCAAACATATCTTCTTTTTTTAAAGACAAAAGTGTATCGTTAGTTAGCTGTTCCGATTTTTTATCATCTTCGTCAGTATATTCATAGTATTCTGAGTGTTGATCAGAATTTATTAAATCTTTAAACTTCTCGTATTCGGCAGACGAGTTAAAATTCTCGTGTGTATTATCATTCTCTAACTTTGTTGACATGTTAAAAGTAGGGTTAGCTTTTTCATTTATTCTGATCAGGGTTTCTAAGGGGTCTGTAATCGGTTTAAAAACTTTTCTGAACTTCTGACTAGCTTCATCTTCTTCATCTTTAATCCTTTTTATTTTATTTTTTATCGTGTCCACTGATTTTATGAGTTGTTCTTTTAAATTTATTTCCATTGTAGTAGGATAAATGTGTACCGTTTTATACTGACACTCTACTTCAAGTGACACAATTCATAGCATAATTTGTATATATCAGGAACTTAAAGGTAAATAAACGTGTCAAATCCTTTTCTATATCTTCCTTTGTTTATTGCACAATCTTTGTTTATGACTAAAAAGTTGAATTTATCTTGCCATATAGAAGAACACAGCTGTTTAAATTTAATCCAATTCAGGTCACTACTAACATGCTCATTATAAATATGCCTTAAGTTCGTATCATCTTGTTTAAATACAATTAAAACATTAGCATTATCTCTTATCAATTGTTTAGGTATCTTCGAATAAGTTTGCGATAAATAAAAACAGTCTATCTCTCTGTGTCTACCCATTGCAAAATAGTTTCGAATGTTCATTTGATTTTCACAGACAACGTCATCAAATATCATAATAGAATTTGGTAAACTATTATTCGGATGAATAACTTCTTTATTAGCTTCAAAAACAAATAATTTTGCTCCAGGAACGCTTTGCATTACTTGTTTTAGAAATTGATACTTTGACTGGAAGGTTGTTTTAGAATATAAATAAATATGCTTGAACTTTAGACCATTTTCATGTAAGAGTAAATTAAGCATAACATTGGTTTTACCACAGTTAGAAGGACCACATACTATGCATCGAATTGTATTAGGAAACAACATGCTATGTTTAATTTTTCGTGGTCCATCTTTAACCTTTATGATATTTACTTCTAAAGTTTCAGCTTGCTTCACGAACTTCATGGTCAAATGTGAAAAAAACTGAACATCGCTATTCTTTATATAGGTACCCCTATCCATCGGTTTGAACGGTGAGCTAATGTAAAATAAAAACTCTAATCTGGTTTGTAAATACTATTTATTTTGTCATATTCATCTAATAAACATTTGTACATATTCTTTTACTATATTTACTAACCTTAAAAATACAGTATTTGTTCTATTGCAATTTGACGATTATCATCATTATTACTTAAAGTTACTTTATTTACTTCTTGCGTTATAACACATGCTTAATTATAGATAGATTAAAATACAGTATTTGTATGACCCCACGGTAATGTGTGGATTCGATCTATTGCAATTTGACGCTTATCATCATTATTACTTAAAGTTACTTTATTTACTTCTTGTGTATATAACACATGCTTAATTGATTTAATTGTATTCATTTTACACCTCAAAATCTTGCCACCATATAATGCTTTATTATAGTTAGATAGATTTAATATTTTTGTTACAGACTTAGAAATACCTTTCGCCTTTTTGATTTCAACTTTTTTACTTCTTATACAGTAAAGTTTGGCTCTTAAGCCAATAAATTCTGTTACGATATCGCCTCCTAATTCGTCTTTGAAAAGTCCGGGGATTTTGGCGTTAACTCGAGGCAAATCAAACTTATTGTTAAGAGGATAGTTACTCGTATCAAACAGAGAAAGATTATCCCCAATATCTCTATATGCGTCATCAGTAGTAATTAAATAAAGTAAGCTATCTGTGTCAGTGTAACATAATTTAGCTTTGTCTGAGTATTGTTTTTTAATGAAATCGTAATGAAATTGATACAAATGTTTTTTAGCATACTCTAATACCGTAAATCCTATGTAGATTGGCCTGTCTAGAATAATTTTTTCCTTATTGAGTTGAATAGCTACCAAATTTTCCGAAAATATTGTTATACTTTTTAAATTAGGACGTGCAATTAATTTCTCAGCACCTATAAATTTGTTTGTGGTATTCCGATTGTCGCTCCATCTTGTAACTAATTTTACATCTACTTGTTTGCGTTTATTCTCAAGCGTTTTTCCAAAAAACGCATTATTTTGTAATTTAAAAAAATCTTTTTCCACATCCGATGTTGCTTTTTGTCTTAAGTAGGTATTCAAATCTATATATTTTCGCAAAAAATCATTTTGATGAAAAGACAGTACGCGGTGAATTTTTCTAAGTATCAAGCCGTTTTTTAAACATTCTTTTAAATGTACATAGTGTATAATATAGTTGAATTTATCGTATAGATTGGCAATTAATTTAGGAGTTTTACCTCCCGGAGGAGTAAACTTTTCTGCTGCAAATGGTAAGTCACTATGCGCATCATGCAAGTGATCAGGGTAAGACATATCCACCTCCAATAGATATCCGTAATCGGAGTCATCTGCTATACTTTGTACATCAAATTTATTGACTTCTTCCTTATTTAAGAATATAAATTCTGAAACCGGCATTTTCTTTGTCAGTGCATAACCGTATAAATTGTTGCAATCGAGATTCAGTAAGTAAGTAGAGGGTAATGATTCATTGTAATTCTCGAGATACTTATTATTCGCCGTAGCATGTCGCAGTGAGCACTGCGCTAAACCACCGCGAATACCTTTTTCAAACATCTGATACATTTCTAAATCATCGAGTAACTCTAACTGAACACCGGTGTATAAAAGCATCGCATCCCAGCTTAACCCAGGTGAAGTTATGTAATATGCCGGGTCTAATTTATAATAACACAAGCTGTTTTTTCTAAAATTTTCAAAAATATCGCACAGTAATAAAACATCGCATTTTAAATATAAATCCGTATACTCTCCAAGCGAATGGATTTTGAAGATTTGCCATATTTTACCTGCTCGTTCATAGTCTTCATCACTAATGTTCTCTAATTTTAAACTATTATAGAAAAAAACTTTTTTAGGAAGTTGTTTTTCCTCATATCTATCCCATGAGTTAATATAATCATATGGGTAAACTCCTTTAGATCTCATTAATTTTAACTGCTCTGTATCATTAAATTGTTTTGAAAAATGAACTAACTCTTCATCACGTAAAATTTTACTGAGCGCGTCTAAACTAGAGCTAAGGAACTGAAAGGAATCAATAAATTTAATTCGAATTTTTGTATCTTCATTTTTAAACATAACTGACAGATATTTTTCTTTTGTTTTCGGTATGATATCAATTTTGCTGCTAAAATTCGACAATTCTTTAATAAACAAATGACTATCATAGGCTGACAAATTGTGAAAAACAACAGGAATGAAAGGAGTAACTCTGAATATTAAATTACACTGAGCGTGAGCAGCGCCTCTAAATTCACCAGTTACATGATCATGATCTCTAACTCGATCATCGAATAATAACTGGTTGCAAATATGGCAATTCACACAATCACGATATTCAAGCTCTTGTTTCTTAGTTAAAGGTAGCATTGGCTTTTTGTCAGATAATATTTTATCTATTTTAGCCACGTCTTCTATTAAACACTCGATAAACTTTTTCGTACAATCTGCTCCTCTATATGAAACGTATTTGCAAAGGTTTTCATCATGTGAACAACATACGTAATATCCAAAACATGATGGTTGATGCAATTTTAAATTTTGCGTGTAATTTTCTGTACAATGTTCATTCTCATCGCAATCTAGCAGTAAACTTTCGAAATCTGCATAAATCACGAAATTCATTTTTTGTTTTCTTTCAAAGTGCTTAAATTGCAATGTACTATTTTTCTTTGGCAATTCTGTTACTACTTTAGAACAATTATGTCTTGCATATTTCAGCTGACATGAAAAGAATAGCAAACAGTCTTCACAGAAGTATTTTTTACCTTTATGATTTGAAATTTGTTTGCCAACTAAACGAGCAAGATCTTTAATTAAACAAAAATGAGTATTACAATTCTTCTCGTAATACAATAAATTGACATGATTGATCTTTCTGCTCTGCGTCACATATAGCGGTCCAGTTACATTACTTTTACTATCTAACCCGTAAATATTTATACTTATATTACTGTTGTTGTTTTCAAACATCTTAATATCTTTAAATGTAGGTGGGAATGACATTTCATCAGTATTAAAAATATTTGAATAATGTGGATAAGAACTTGTTCTGCATGGATTACAGTCTGATGGGAACAATGCAGCAACAATGCTCCACAGAAAACAATGCTCATCAGTATTTTTTATATTTAAACAACTTTTGGTATTTTTGATAACAGATGGTAAATCTATATAGGCACCACCTCTTAAAGGACAGTATTTATTAATATTAATTTCTAAGTGACTAATCGACTCAAGTGACCACCCAGATTCGCAGTGTTCAAATTCAGATACCTCACTTTTGAAGGTGTTAACTAAATCTGTATAAATATCAGATAACTGTGTGTTATTAAAAATCGACCGATATTTTAAATTAAATGACTTCAGTTCTTCTTTATTGGATTTTGGTAAAGAAAATAATGCGAATAGTTCAAAATTAACTTTAATACAATTATTTTCTGATAAAGATTTTTCTAATAGTTTAATTACATTACTTTTATTACTACACAGGAAAGTTTCTAAAGTAAGGTGTTCGTCTTCCTGTGGAGCATTTAATCGATATGTTACAATTCGATTGTTGAATGCTGTGGCCACAACGTCTATGTTTTTAAATTCTGTTTTTAATAAACACTGTGATTTATGAGCATTAGTTCTCAAATGATATTTAAATTTGTTAGTTGGAATATTTATATGACACTTGTGACATAGAGTGACGTGTTTACTCGCTTCACTCCTAAAGCTTGCGTCGAGAGGTGGTGATGTTGGAGCTGAAAATTAAATACATTGCAGCTGCTATACATGAACTTTATTTGAATAATTAACACTAACTAAGAACCAATACAATTATTAAACACAAGGGATATATTGATTATCGGGTATTATTTATATATTAATATCGGTAATAGTTAATTACTTATATTTAAAAATAGGAATTAATGAATGCCGGAGGACAGTTTTTAAATTCTTTTTTCACCGCGCTCACATAACAGGTGAGGTGGCGCCAGGCTTCTGTATCTATATCACTTCTGTTTTTTACAGTAACAACAGCCTGGCGCCACCTATTCATTGCAGGGACTCGTTCTATTTCCTCACATTTATAGATTTTTAGTTCTATATAGTGAGTCCCTGGTTTTGCTTCGGCAGATTGACGCGCACATCCATTTGCAACCCTTCTAGTTATGTAGCTAACCAACGGTGAAGATTTTTTACCGATTGCATCCGAAGCCTGCAGTTCGTCTTCGCTATCCGTCCCAAAGAGATCTTTAGCTGTGACCTTCTTCTCACATAACGGTTTCTTGGAACTGGAACCGGCGCCGACGCTGGCGTCCGCCCGCGATCTTTTCTTTAATGATGATGATGATGATGATGATTTCTTCACGGAGCGTGAAGAAGCCATCTCGTCATCTGACGGGAACAGATTATCAGCGTGTTCAGACCTGGAAATATTAAAGGGTAATCATTATAAAACCTGTTTTATAAACTATCACGCATTACATATTGTTTCTTAAATTACCTAACATTAATAATATTTTACGATATTTAATATATCGGAAAGTAGTATGCACCTACTATCATAATATAATATACATTAAATTCACTATGGTTAGTGAATAAATAAATGAAATGAAATACCGGACACTACAGTTTTCATTCGACGTTTTTATATCTAGAACTCAACGATATAATATGTACGCAAAAACTCCTCAGTGAATACTCACATTAATCGAAATGGTATCGCTCTCGACTCGACACTAAGCAAGCACGTTATCGGAGTCGGCTACTAGATCGAGGCCCTCAGGATGATGAATTGTGGATGGAGAATCTGGAGATCTGAAAAAATAAAATGTAAAAAGATAGACATATTACAATTTTATAAACACTATTACTATTTAAAAACTTAATAATATTTTCATTCAAAAATAATAAATAAATAAATCTCACAATAATTGACCTTGTCCTAACTATAGGATTGTACTATGGGTACTAGACAACGATAAATATGTTTTCTATGTAGAAAACATCCAAGATTCAGAAACAATACTCGCGTTCGTTTATCACACGAATAAATTGCCCATACCGGGAATCGAACCCGGGGGGGTCGCTAGCTTCGTAGGCAGAGTAACTGCCAGCTATACTAACACGTCGTCACATGAGAACGATGAATATGATGCTATATTTACTAGCGTTAATTTTTTTTTTTTGCATATTAATGAATAAATCTATATAATTATTAACTCTGAAAATACAGTTTTTTCATACGAATAGACAGCAATACAAAAGCATAAAATGAGTTTTCATACGATTAGAACACAATATAAAAGCATTAAATGAGTACTTACATTATCCAGAGTAGTGATGCACTGAACTTGATACTTGAAATTACCGGAGCCAGCATGCGGGATCCACGTCCTCAAGATGACAAATGGTGAATGTTTGGCTGGGAGAGGCCATTAAATATTTTATAAATTATACGTATGTGTGTATAAAAAAAATGTATGTGTGAATACGAAATGCCAGCATGGCAATTTCACCAAACTTGTTACCGTGTTATGCATTGTCATCATATATGATTCAATTAATAAACAGCTTAAAACATTATAAACAAAGATCGATATCCACTGGCAAAACTTCCGCACCAAAATAGCAAAAAAGTACTAGGCTTAACCGCATGGTTTTGCCTGTGTATTTAGTATTAGTGACTGGGACAATATGTATAAGAAAAAATCTCAACAAACAAACATACACTGCAAAATCAATTAATCGTATCAAATAGATGTAAACACAATGTCGAAGGCGCCACTTCGTCGCGGGTGTAAGATGACATACTACCGTAGATGGCGATGATGCGGTACTAATAATTTTTAGCCTCTAATTTGAACTTTATTTCATATGTTTTCTAAATATCTGGGGAAGGGGGTATATAGAAGAAGAAAAAAAAACAGAATTATATGTTTAGTAATCTGTAAACAGCTGAGCTGCTATGTCACGCGACGAAAGTAACCCGGTACACCATTATTCAACTCCGAGTCCTCGACTTATAATGTCGGTAAGTGAATAAACACATTATTTCGATTTTGTTTTTTTTTTTTGTTTTTTTTTTCACATATTGATAAGAAATGTATCATTTTAATAGTAGGTACTTCATTAAAATCGATTTAAAAAGCCAAACGTGCGAAAAATCCAAGAGATAGTGACTTCGTGTTCTAATATTTTATTTTTTGTTTTTTATTCTCTTTCAGGATACTGAAGATCTTTTTAACTTCGTGCCGTCAGAAGTCCCACGATGTACGAGGAAAGTTCTAGGGCTGAGCGCCGCGCGTAAAAGACCAGCACCCGATAACAGCTCACCAAATTACTCATTCATTAAAAAATCTTGCCATGGCTCTAAAATAATCAGAATAGAAATATACGATGCCAAGGACTTAGAAAATCAGGAAGAGATTTTCTGTAAATGCAGCGCAGGCTTATGCATACAGCATGTTGTAAAAAACCTCATGTTTGATGAAATTCTCAATAATGTTAGAGATATTGTCAGAAAAATCCAAGATAACATGGAGGCTGAATTGTAATCTTTCTGGGTTCTGGATTTGAATACTGAAGATATTTTAACAAGGTGCACATAAGAGTTGATATAATTCTATTTGTAGTTTAAATATATGTATTAAAAATATTATAATTATAAAATATACCTAATTATATAATAAGTGATGTTTTTTTTTCATTACCTACTAAAAAATACCTGTCTTTAAAATCTAATAAAAATATTAGATTATTAATTATTGCACGGTGTCACATTGTCGAACGAAAGCAGGAATGTTGACAACTTCCATATTCAGGGGGGACACGCTCCTGATTCTCGAGTCCAATTAATTAATAATAGGTAGCAAAACTAATAAGTGAGCTACAATACAAGCCGCGGTGAGGTTAAAATTATGTACTACTAAGCAAATAATGTCAACGGTGATATGATAACTATGATGGTCTAACATCAAGTTGTTTAAAAAGTTGATGTCTACGAATCTTTCATACACTACAAGTTTTCGAATAAGTGGACTAATAAGTAGATTACTTCTTGGATGGAAGATTTGTTAAGGTTTTATTATGTCTTCTTAAGCATAATATTTAAAGACTTCTTGAACAGATTATTTTGTCTTGAATAGATAATTTTGATAAGTGAGGTTAAACTATTATCATGAATAGATAATAGTCAAGGTGGTCTTGAATATATATCGAAATTTTCGAAAAAAAATTATAGCTTCTTGAATAAATAATCTTTTATAAGTGAGATTAGATCGAGTTTTCGAATAGACCATCATATTACTTCTTGAATAGAGGATTTTGATAAACAAGGTTTAAAATTACTTCTTGAAATCGAGTTTTCGAATAGACCATCATATTACTTCTTGAATAGAGGATTTTGATAAACAAGGTTTAAAATTACTTCTTGAATAGAACATTTTATGGGTTCTTGAATAAATCATTTTTGATAAGTGAGGTTAAACTAAGTTTTTGAATAGGAAAACTGGGGGAGCTGGATCTCGGGTGATCCAGCTGCCCCAATTTTCCCCTACTTTCGGGTTTATAAAAATCAGCGCTATAAAAACCCTTTAAAAACCCCGGGTTAGGGTAAGCGGGTCCGGTCCCTGCGATGAAGTCCATATAGCCTCTCGCGGAACACTCTTAGACGCACTCAACTCAAGGATAGGTACCTAATTCAGCTACCTAAATCATCAAAATATGTTAAGTAATTTGGGAGCTACGGACGAACAGATTAACATACGTACACTGTACACTCGCCGAGAAATAATATAATAATAACACACGAGCACACAGGCAGTAACTCTTTTTTAATCTGAGACAGTTCTGATATGGTAAAACATATGATATTAATATGCAATCTCAAGTCTACCATCCCAAAATTTAAAACGCATCGCCAACCCCAAGGAAAAATAAAATGCCTCTTGTCAGGTAATCTCACTGGCTGTCTGAATAATTTTACACTGAAACCACGGATACTAATGTGGCAGGTTCAAGTGTGAGCTGTTGGTTCCGAACCCTTCACAAGTCCTACCAGCCAGTCCTACCACTACTACGGCGATGTATGGTATTTGTTCTACTATATATTAAATGATCTGTTGTATTGGACTCTCACTATACATGTAGGTACTATGATAATTACCTATGTATTTTCTTTGATTCCATTTGTGCCAGCTCATAGGGTGGACTTTATTTATTTATTTAAACTTTGTTGCACAATACACAAAACAGGTACAAATGGCAGACTTAAGGCATTCTCTACCAGTCAACCAATGGGCTAAAAAGAAAAAAAATAAGGTTGTTGCTGAGAAGGATATATCAAAAATATTTTTTTGTCACAAATAATCTAATAATAAGTAATAACAAAAATACTTTTAATGAAACAATGCAATTTAGATTAGAATTAGGTAGGTATAGTTGATCCTATTTATAGCAACATTATTAATGCACTTTTAGACTATGCCTTTGCTTTACCAACTTAAATGTTAATTTCGTCGTAATAACTCTCGCAACATCATTTTATATTGGCATGTTCTGGATACCCAGTGTACAAAATGAGAGCACGAGATGCCAATGCGTTCAGCGCGCATAACTATTCGTTTTATTTTTCTTACATAATAAATACCGGTCCGTTACATATACTTCATTCGGTTTAGCAGAACTGAGATCCAATCTTGGCCATGTTGATTGAGTGCAATTAAACTATGTCGACTCTCTGATACCCTTGCAAAGTAAAAATAGATTCTATGACAAGTTATTGTCACTGAACAACTTAAAGTGTTTCAGTAGTACAGTTAACGTCAACGGTACATTAACGTAAGGGCCCGGCTACTCGCAGAGACTTGCATGCGCAAACGGTTTGTGCAAAAATTGGAATTGGATGGAATTGGAATTGTGCGGTATACCTTTTTGCCGTCTTAACGCACATGCTTGCTTGTGCAAATTGGAATTTGCGCAAGTATGATTGAGCGTGTAGCCGGGCCCTAATCGGTAATAAATTTGTACCGTGTCACTGTAACTTCTAGTTTGATTATGGTATGTACAGAAGCGATTAACTTATGACTTGAATGCCTACAAGCTTGTGTGGCCTGCTACTCTTCTTAATTGTTGAGTCCCGTTAGAACCTTGTGTGGTTGTGTTCTATACGTTTTTAGGTTATCTTTACATAGTATAAAATGAAGTCGCTTCCGTTGTCTGTTCGCTTAGATCTTTTAAACAACGCAACGGATCCTTTCAGCAATGGATAGAGTGATTCAAGATGAATGTTTTTATGTATAATACGTTCTGGTTTATGTACGGGTGTTGGAGAAAACCGGCGCCAACCGGATGTAGTTTTTTTCATACAAAGTTGTCCTGATAAAATGATGATGTTGTTGTGAAAACAACAAAAAAATAACATATCGCTTGAACCATTCTCGAGATAAGGCGTGACCAAGGGATATGTTTATTACATATTTTTTTTAGTTGCATTACTTAAGTACCTTTTTTTTGGTAACTTTTCTAAAAATGAAGCCTAGCTAGATTGATTTATCGCCCCCGAAACCATACTAAATTTCATGAAAATAGTTGAGCCGTTTCCGAGATTCAGATTATATAATTATGTATATATCGTCACATCAATGGCAAAGTCGCGAATCTGCACTTTGATATCAAAAGATTATGACGGAAACGACGCTTGGTAAACTAGCGAATCTGCTATTCCATTTTAAAATCGAAATGCAGATTCGCGACTTTGCCATGGATGTGACGATATTTATAGGTAATACGAGACTTGCTCGTTTAACGGTATTACAAGTATTGCTCGTTTAAAGGTACCTATTAGATTACTTAAAAGTTATTTTGTATAGTATATGTAGGCACCATACATTACTTAAGGTGCACTTTTGTATTTCTTATTTTAATAAAATTTTATAAATAGATGAAATCCAATGAGGCTGGATATCAATTTCTTTTTAATTTTGCGTCTTTAAGGGTAAGGTCTATACTTACACTGTGATTTAGTTCCGAATATTACGATACATATGTACTTAATTATACCGTTTCAGTTTGAATCCGGAAACGGATATTTATTTTGTATATTGTTTAAGGTTCCCAACGGGACCCTATTAATATACCTACGCTGTGCGTCCGTCTCTCCGTCCGTCCGCCATCCTAGTAGGTAACTTAAAATCTTTTGAACCGTAATAGCTGGCGGGTTGATTTTTAGCGATCCGTACCTCAAAAGGAAAAAACGGAAGCCTTATAGGCTCATTGTTGTCCGTCCGTCCGTCCATCTGTCTGTCAAGAACGCTTTAACTCGGGAACGCGTGGAGGTATCGAGTTGAAATTAAAACCATATACTCAAGTCTTTAGTCCCTTCAAGCTGTAAAAAACCTAAATTTCTATGTTATCGTAAAAGAAAGAAACGGCTGTTCATTTCCATTACAACTAACTTGAACCCACACTGCGTAGGTATATTTTGCTTAGGAGCGGGCTCTGCTAATAGTGGAATTTGATAGTCATGGCCGTGTTTACCGTATATTTTCTACGGTACCCTGGGTACGCGAGTCTGACTCGCACTTTGCTAAGTTTTGTCCAGAGTATGTATTATTCCGGTAGATTTACGAATTATTAAAAAATATTAAAGAAAGTGACATAAATAATAAACAGGGTCCAATACAAGAAACGTTGTTCAACTTATTTTTATTTTTGTGGTGTTCTGTAAACGGTAAAATATACAAGCGTAAAAATTGGTATGATACAAACCCTAACAGAACAAATATCTCGAATACGATGTAATCTTGCTTAGTAGGGAAGCTAAGCTTGCGTACATATTGTGTGTATACACATATTATGTGCATATTTTGTGTCCAATTAATTTGACTTAATACTTTCTTCGCACACACAATAAAATTAAAAATAAGTGTATAAAAATAAAAATATAAAGTTGGGTGGTTCAGTAAGAAGCTATTAAATGCTCGGGCCAAAGGCCAATACCTAATGGCTAATGAGTAATAAATAAATAATTATTAACGCACTAGAACGTAAATACATTACATTAAATAGCTAAACAGACTATAGTACATAGGTACGTAAAAAGATAAGTAAAAGCTATAAACCCACCTGGATACGCAATCCCAACTGTAAACACAATAAACAAAACTTTTTGAAAGTACATTGTGATCCACGTTCAAATTCCCGTAAAAAATATCAATATTCACATCGGCGCGCGCGCAACTAAGTATCAAATTACCGCATAAGTATGATAACGTTTTGAAGATAAGTTAGATGCAGTTAAGCGGAGAGTTGGTCTGCAACTGATGCTGGCGCCGGCGCACTAGCCGTTGCATAAGTACCACCAGCGGTTAAGCAGATATCATTTGGGGGACACCAATACTTTCGCTACATTTTTCCTTGTACACTGCTAACGGCAGACTATTGAAGTTTGGAAATATTGCGAATTGAAATTCAGCAAATTATGTAATTAAGTATAAGAGCCGCGGCGCGGCAGTAACTAACCATTTACATTGAACCAGAATTCATAGAAAATCAAATTATAAACGTACATTTTTGAAGATATGATGTTGCGTGCAGGTTACAACACGATGTTTCCTTTCAATCAGCAAAATTACCATATTAACGTTCTTTTAAGGTACACATACATACCGTTACGCCTTCATCAAAGTTACAATACTTAATAAGAATATGATGTGTCAATTTGAAACTTTACATTATGTGGTAGTAGTACTTAAATAAAATATTTTTCCCTTTCTATTGCTAGAGCCAAGATGAAAAAAAGTAACAACTTACTTTGAAGAAGCCTGAAAAAACAGTTAGTCGAATAGCCTGAAAACGAATCATCTGTGAGGTATCACTGTCATTGTCACTGATGTCATTATGCTGTCAAACAAAAGTTTTTATCCGTCAAGCAAGTGTCACCCGCGTACCTACACTACACATGCTTGTTCACACCAAAACAAAAACTTGGTAAAAATAAATAAATAACCCGTAAATAGGTATAATGTCGAAGCGTGAAAAGAAACCTAAAGCATTTCTGGAGGAATTTCGTATAAAGGTATTCTCTTGACACTACGCTACACAACATATCCGGCTACTTGTAGTGCAATAAGCACACGATTATAACCTCTCCACTCCACTTGTTTAGTATAGTATTATAGTGTAACAATGGTGTTTAATTTTAATGTTACTTAAATATATCAAATTATGTCGTTGCGTTATTATTAAACTGTGAGGTTATATTTACGGCCCCATATTTTGTTATTAGATATTTATATCTTATTTTGAATGTTATATGTCCAGATTATTCCAGATCTTGAAATTAATGTGCTCGTTATAATTTCTTCAGAGTGCTCCTGATGATTACGGAATGGCCGATGAAAAGTGGAACTTCAAAAAGTTTGTTAAAGGCTTTAATATTGTTATTGTTAAGATGGACAACTCTGAAATGGAGTTTGATCTAATCGGTATACAGCCGGCTTTTGCGAACGCGTTTCGGAGGTTAATGCTGAGCGAAGTTCCGAGCATGGCTATTGAGAAGGTGATGATTAAGAACAACACATCAATAATCCAGGATGAAGTTCTGGCCCATCGGTTGGGGCTGATACCATTAAAAGCAGACCCAAGATTATTTGCATATCGTCCTGAAGGTAAACATTTTACTAACTGCAAGTGATGGAAGCTAAATAAAGTTACTATTCATAAAAAATAAACTAATATCAACTTATCATCCCCAGCAAATAATGCGCAATGCCAATTGAACCTAAATACTCAATATATATTTGCACGTTTTTAAGGAATAAAAGGTTAAATTCGTGTCTAATACTATTTTACTATTAATTAATTATGTGTAAAATTATATTCAATTAATATTTTGAAAAGTATAGTTCATTAAAAAATGAGTTGAAATTTCATATTTGTTGATTGTCAGTTATGACATGAAATCTTGGTTGTTCGCCATTTTTTCCCTAAAATTAATTTGATCAGTTCTTGTGTTTGTTATTTGCAGATGCCACTGAAGGGACAGAGTTTGACACATTAGAGTTCACATTGAAAGTCAAATGTACTACAAACACATCCCAGTCCAAGGAATCTTACAGAACTGAAGACATGTATATTAATCACAGTAGTAAGTTTGTTTTGTTTTCATTTATTATCTACAAGGTCTGAAAAATCTTTTGCCTTCTATACCTTGAATTTTTTTCATGTATTTTTCCACACAAATCTTACCATATTCAGTGGCTATTAATAAAATAAATAAAATAAAAATAGCCTTTATTACCGAAGTCCCACATATACCATTCTTAATATCTATACCATTCTTAATATCTATATCTATTCCTAATATCTATATTTAATATATTTTATGTATCTATTCTCCATCGACAATTTCAGCTTGTCTTCCGACATAGGCCTCTTCCAAAGTTTTCCATTGTGTGTCAGTGGCTATTAGTATGGAAAAAATATGCATTGTGGAACCCGCCTTGTGAGGCAAATATGCCTTTGGCCTTGACACAAATGACTCCACTAATGCTAGGGAATCATTCAGTTTAATTTTTTTAAATAATATATTTCTATCAATAACAAAACCTAAATAATAATATATAATACCACATCACCTTATATTTGGTATGTATTTTCATTTCATGTTATATTTTTTCAAATATTAAAATTACATGTTTCTAAGAAAATAAAATATCCACTGGTTCGGCACACATTCGGTTGTTGTTTAATAATTCTCCACACTGTTTTTAGTCTACTCATCACAAATAAAATGGAATCCTATTGGAAATCAAGCCTCTGTGCATAAAGAGGCTGACGTTGGATCGGTCCATGACAAGATATTGATATCCAAGATGAGACCCGGCCATGAGCTGGATCTCAACTTGGTTGCTGTTAAAGGAATTGGAAAGGACCATGCCAAGTTTTCACCAGTGGGTAAGTAATATTTAATAGTATAGGTAGGGTCATGTCTATAAATGTATATACATCAATAAGCTTTCAGAAATATATATACAACTTTATTCCCTTGCAGCAGAGTTGTGTTTATTACTATATTATTAGATGTGACTGTACACATAAAATACATGTATCTGGTATGGAGTGGTTTTACTTATCTATATGAAAGAAAAAAAAAATAGGCTATACACCGTGGGCCCGAATAACCCGACCAATTTTAACAATCGATACTTGAGCCTATTTGTAGAATATAATGGGTATAATATGTAGTCCAATAACGCATAATTTCCGAGATTTTTATTATTTAAAAATCAATTCCATAGTTAATTAAATTTGAACTCTGTCACCTTAACCTAAAGCATTATTTACTAAGAAAGATTCATGTTGTAAGTAGCAATATCATCCACATACAACATAAATTAATTAATCAATTTCTTATTAAATAATGCTTTAGGTTAAGGTGACAGAGTTCAAATTAAATTAACTATGGAATTGTTTTTTAAATAATGAAAATCTCGGAAATTATGCGTTATTGGACTACATATTATACCCATTATATTCTACAAATAGGCTCTAGTATCGATTGTTAAAATTGGTCGGGTTATTCGGGCCCACGGTGTATAGATAATCACAGGCCCATTCCAATAATAGAGGAGCAATGGAGCAAGTTATCACTTCCTTAAAATGCATAAACTAAATGGGAGGATATATTTACACCATATATATTATTTGTATTGAAACAAGCAAGAAACCAACAAGACACAGACATAGACAGTCATTGAATTTATCAGAAGTTACAAAATTACTATCTCATTCATTTGTAATTTGATTTTTATTTTATAAATCATATATGGATGCTAACTTGAAATTTGAACGCTAAGCAGCAAAGTAATACGACGTGTCTGAGACGCCACATATGAAGTGTGAAGTTTGACGGCAATTGCCGACGTTTGCCGGCTTCGGCGCTTAAATGGTTAATAATGTTTCTTTTTTTCTATAGCGACAGCTTCCTACCGCCTCTTGCCCGAGATCAAGTTGACGCGTGAAGTTACTGGCGAACAAGCGAAGCTGCTCCAGAGCTGCTTCTCACCAGGGGTCATCGGCATTGACTCCGACGGGCAAGCCTTCGTGCGCGACGCGCGCTATGACACCTGCAGCAGGAACGTCTACAGATACGACGACATTAAGGATGCTGTGGAACTAACCAGGGTTCAGGACCACTTTATATGTATGTATCCTCAAATTAAAACAATGCTTAGAATGCCCAAGTTTCGGGCTGCTTTTTTGCCGACACCATCTGTCTCCCGCTAGCGAGTAGCGACGAAGTCATGGTGCACATTGACGCTGATTCGCATAGCGAATGTTTGGGAGTGTTAGAAAGGGAGAGAATTGCATGAAAATTTAATTCAATAATAGGGTTGAGACTTGAGACCCCCATGTGATGAGACCTGAAGGCCGAGCCACACTAGATGTGTGCGTGTAGACGGAAGCAGTGCGAACTATGAGGAATCATACTATACAACGCAGTGAAACGCGCACGTATACGTCTACGCGGACGCATCGGGTGTGGCTCGGCCTTAAGATGTAATTACAACTTTGGCTGCTTAGGTTGCATTTGACTAAAGTGGAATAAGGTCTTATACGTAGATTAAACAACGAATTTGTATAGGCTAATCTCGGAGCAAGTCTTTTTACAGTTTGGTGAAATGCCGCCTTAAAAAAGGAAACACGTTACGACTTGTCTAACTATCTACCATTCATTCCAAAGGCAAAATCAATGTGGAGTAAACAAAACTCAATTTCGCCTTGCAAATCCCTTACTATAAAGCAAAATTACACCCCTTGCTATTCCGACTGTCTGTCTGTTTGTAACTGTGATTTGTAATGATAACTTTTGATTGATTAGTATTGTTACAAGTAGGTAATGCTCGGTATGAAAGTAACTAACATAACTATATTATATATAACTTCCCCGTCCACTTTTAGTAGGGCGCGAGCAAAAGCTACGGCATGTGGGGTTAGCCAAGTTACAACTATAATTTTTCGTTTTTTTCAGTTAATGTGGAGTCCGTTGGGGCTATGGCTCCCAATGTTATATTCATTGAAGCTGTTAAAATATTAAAGGATAAGTGTAAGTCATTGCTAGATGAATTAAATAATTTTTGAATTTACCTGTTATATCATTTAATTTGTCCCATCATTTGTTGCGATATCGCATAGCCAACGCTTTGCCTAGTATGGTAAGACCATATTTGAAGAAGTAGGATGCAAGAAACAAATCATTTAACAGTTCGGGTGACAACGTTTTCAGAGTGTTTTGACCCTGTCACCATAACGAAATTTGGACCGGAAATACGGTATCCCAGAAAAGGTGCCATGTTGTAAAGGACAATACATAGTCATGGTGACCCAAATTTTACGTCCCTCCAGCTCTACGATATGGATATGCCCGTTCAATTCACAAATATAAATCATTTCAGTTTAAGCTCTAACAAGAGTAAAAATCATTATACATTAAAGATTACTTTAAAAACATTATTCCATATAAAATATCAATACGTCTAAATATAACTATTTACAATCAAGTGTGTTGACATTAAATTGAATCTCGAAATACAACCTATTGTAATAAAGGCGCTTTTGTTCCTTGCGCGTACGAACGCGAAACAAACAAACTGATTAATAATTACAGAGCTGATTTAGAATGTCAAACTAAAGATTAAGATTGTTAATATATGGAGGCGGAATGGAATTGGATATCGCGGATCGAAATACGACGCGCCGGAGTTGCCTTTGTGTTTTACCGACTTATGATGGATGGCTTTTTCGCGGAGTCAGGAATAGAAATACAATTGGCCGAAATCGGGAAATGGATCTTATGTAAGGGCGAATTGGAGTCTATTTAGATTAAGTAAGATTATATTGCGCAATATGGCTGGCGAGTGAGGAGTGTCGATATACAAAGATAAAAAAAAGGGAATGGAAAATTATGGGAAGCGCTCTATGTGGGGTGTGTAAGGATCACAATTGCAAGATTTAGGACGAAATTGTAGAAACTTCCAAACTGGGAAAGATATGAATTCAACGAAAGGGAGGGGGAAAAGGGGGCCTGGAGTAACGAGCATAACGGAGCAGACATCACTTTGGCAGGAGACTTCGAACAAGCAACAACTTAGGATAGCTCGCGCGCTCGACACTTACCTATACTCGCGGTATTTGTTGCGTGATAATTTACGTTGCTTATTTTATAGTGTTACCGTGTTCGTGTATTGTAGATCGTTGCATTTTTCGGTGTAGATTGCGTTTGTATAATCCCGGGACTTCGCATATAGGAGAGGGACATTACCTTAACAGTATAACTTCATTATTTGTTCTAGCAGTGATACCTATTTAGCTTACTAGTTACAGTTAGTATTTGCGGACCGATTAAGAGTGTTGTGCAGTTTGAGCTACGTCGCGTTGCAGCCTTATATTAAACACCGTTCTTTGTGTTATTATATTAGTGATTTATTTTACTTCATGTAGGGAATATTGCGGAGTCGTGTAGCATTCGTCGGTGTCGGACGCTAGATTCATGTTAGTTCAGCTGCGGTTCTGAGTAGGTATACGGTTATAGAGGTGTAGGTTTATAAAAGGGGCTTTTAGTTACAAATTTATTAAAATTAATCCGCAAGGTTTTAGGGACAACATTTCACTTAGGGAATAGGTAATAGGTACTATTGTGTGGGGAGTTGCCTTCCTGTCATGTATGGGAATGCAGCGTGAAAGCTCTGTATTTGTATGTATGATGGGGGACGATTGGGGTCTGCACATTAGTAAAGAGATTTACTTCAGGCAACAGGGGATGGGTTTTTATATAAATATTAATAACCTGGATATTTTGGTAAGACAACTCTTATTAACTTTACTGTGTGAATTTTAATTGATTTTATTTGTGTTGTATTTATTAATTATTTCTGTGTACTTTTCAGAAGCTTTGGGTTAGTTATCATTTGTGTCTGGTACATTGCATTAAATAGTTGGGGGTTAAGCTGTAATTTTATTACGGAGGGGATTGCCTTTTGTGTTAAGCTAGATTAGCATATGATTGTATCAGAACAGTGATCAGGCTACCACTAGTAAGTGTCTGACAAATCCGAGGTAGCTTAACGGAGCCTTTGGTTTGGAACTATTAGATTCTAAAAGAGCCTTGGGCAAGCCCAGATGTTCTCTTTACCAACATAGACATCTGTAGAAATGCCTACTTATCCTCAATGTCAGCCTTCAGAGAACAAGTGGGGTCCACAAGTTGGCACGCCGGCGCGCACCCACTGAAGCTCTGTTGGAGTTGAGAATGGGTCCCGATAAATCTATTATTATTTATATATACTAAACCACACAATAGGGGGCCTTACTCTTGCTATCTACCAGACTGCGGTCTATCAAAAGCAAGAGGGGAGGTACACACCACACGAGTGTTTAGGTTGCCTTCTCAGCCGACTCAGCTGAACTGTCCAGATTCCATAGGGACCTAGCTAATTACTGGGAGAGGTAAGCCCATAGGAAGTAGTTCGTAGAATAGGCCTATACAGTAGGAATAGGGTAGCTTCAACGTTAGGGAAAGTAGGAAATTAGGTATATAATCTGTAGGGATTCATCTAGGTCTGATAGTAAACCTTATGTGTTAAAAATAATCATTTACTTAAACTTCTTAGCGTTTGGTGTTATACCGCCTCTATATTAGTGAAGGAAGTAGGAAATTTACATTAAATAAGATTATCGTCATAACTAATAAATTAGGAAGGGAATAACTTCTTATTTTTATCTAAGGAGATCTCAGCTTATTGTGACTCAGTTTATCATCTTCTAAGCTATTAAGGCTTATGGAAGCTTATCAGAAAGTAAATATTTCTAGTCTATAGCAGACTAACTGCAATTAAAAGTAATTATTTTAAAGTCATATTGACGAGTTGGATTGCCTTCCCTCATTTGATCTTCAGAGGCAGGTGAATTACTATGCATACTGAGATACGTCTCTGCTGTCACTGTCTACGGACACCAGCTAGTCACTGTGTGGTAACTTTACCAGCCATTCTTACGGGAATTTATGCATAAGAAAATGCACTACGATGACCGAGGTCGCTCCTTCTTGTGAATGTAGGGTCAAGGAGGGAACAGTGGCTAGGATTTTTTCAACAGGCTATTGCATGAAAGATATAAATCCCTGAAATAGTTATTGCAAGCACAAAGCACAGTGCATTATTGAAGTTTCATATGTAGCAAATAGATTTCTTATTACTTTTACCAAAAAAGAGATAACTAGTCTTTTTAAAAAAATGGGAATCGAGCGACTGTGTACTACGACCTGTACACAGTCACTAGCACCCCCAAGTACACGGTGGTTCTAACAGTGCACAGTGGCTCGAACCTTTGTGTACACTCCCTAGTATACAGTGGTTCTTACAGTACACAATGGCTACGTTTTGATATTCAATGACCAAATAGGTTCTGACAGCTATAGGAAAAATTAAAAATTGATAAGGGTTGTTATTTTTTTATTAAAGTTGTAATGTCTAGGTATCTACTACCTACTTAGAAATAATTTTCATAAAAATTAAATCACATTTTAGCGCCTTGTAGAGGCCATACCTCTTAAGGCAAAAATAAAAAGAACATCAATATTCTTGTAACTTAAATAAACTCAGTAATTAACAATTGTCATTTTTGGTTTAAATCACTTAGGTACTTACTATTACAGAAATACCCAACCCTTGTCACAAAATTAAATCACATTTTAGCACATCTACAACCGTCCGCTAAAGGCAAAAAAGGCAAAAAATAAAAAGAACATCATTATTCTTGTGAATTAAATTAACTCAGTAATAAAAAAATGTGTTTTTTTTTGTTTCAATCGCTTAGGTATCTACTGCACTTTCTACTACTAAATTCTGCACTTTAAATAAATGACCAAAAAATAACATCAAATTTTAAAATGTTAAAAGTAAATTATAAATACAGTAAAATTCAGAATGCTGCATTAAAGTCATAAATCAAATTAAAGTTAAGCCAATAAACCATAGTATAGTATGACTTTCACCTATTATTTGCCATAGAACTCATTTACCTACTAATACATTTTTAATAATACTGTAATGTAAAGAGTTGCATGTAGGTACACAGTGGTTCGAGAGCGACTGTGTACTTTCCCGAAACGAACTACTGTTGTCCCTGTCGCCATTTTGGATTTTAGATCAAACTAGAAGCAAACACCAAAGCTGAGGGCCTTGAATTATAAGCCAATACTAAGTCAATTAGACACACTCTTAGTGCAAAACATAGTTATCAAAAATGTCGTACGAGTTAAGAAAAAAATTAAGTGAAACTTACCTGAAAATGTAGTTTTGTCAGGGGTTAAAACAAAAACGCATCGCAACTCGTCCGCATGGCGCCGGAGTGGGTCTCTGACTAGTTCGTGCATGATCGGGTACCCAATGCTTCCGATTGATGTAGAAGACAGGAATATAGATCTTTCCCTTTCGAGTACAGCACATTCGAGCCACTGTTCCCACCGAGCTACTGTTCCCTCCCTGACCCTACTTAAACCAACAAAAAGTTCAAGACTGGAAAGCTTTACTATACCTTCTAATCTACAATACAATTGATTGAGACTTAGTGAACTGGGTTCTCCTTGCAGCATCTGACAAGTTACAATTCCAACTATAAATACAACCGTTCCAGAATACCTAAAGATTGAGTAAAGTAAACTCATGATACGTGATTATTCCTAGTCTATGGCAGATGACCATTTATACTTCAACATCGAATGATCCTAAGGGATGGACTGATTTCTCTCAACATACTGAATATTTTACGTCAAGTGCTTTCTCTGTTTACACTATGGGTTACGCACCCTGCCTGGTATTACTCAAGGGTATACCGGCCTTATAGTCTGTGAGCAGTTGGAACCACTAACCCATTCCTACGGGAATATACTTCATCAAATATCTACAAATTATGATTGAAATCATCATTACAACAAGCATTCATCATGACTAGAAAGATTCACTATCATTATAAGGAATTATTTCTCTGTTTACACTATGGGTTATGTACCCTGCCTGGAATTACTCAAGGGTAAACCGGCCTTATAGTCTGTGAGCAGTTGGAACCACTAACCCATTCCTACGGGAATATACTTCATTAAATATCTACAAATTATGATTGACAGTTCGACTTTGACATGTTAATAGTTCAGCTCCTAGTGAATTTAATATGATTTACAAACAATACCATTACTTTATATTTCTCTCCTGCAATGGAGTAAGGAGCCTTTTGAATATTCCCTCTTGTCCATTGAAAACTGATGACATACTTTCACTGACTCTATTATTATCAACTGACAAAGACTGTAAAATCAATGACCCACCTGGAAAGAAAAGATTTAAAGCGCTGGGGGGATGTCCAGTCAGGTAGACGAGTCCCACAGTCTTGAGCGGGGAGTCATGGGCTCTGACCATAGGCGCAAAAGCAAAATGCCTTAAGCATACTTTCCAGTTTCAACTCAACAACCACTAAATAGACCCAGACACTGACTGACTTTTATTAGTATAAGTTATAAGACCAAATTATCATTATCTTTTATTAACTTCACTTCACTTCTCTCTTAATTCTGTAGGCTAAGGGTTAGGCTTTAATCATGTAACTGTACCAATCTTATATGCATGAAAAGTTCTTAGGTTACTATCTAAAACGGTTCACAACGTGGGTTCCTGGACACTAAACGATCATATGGCCATTTCAACAATATTTATTCATTCTTACTCTATTATATTAAAAGACAAGAATTTAATAATAGCTTTCCTTAGAGTAGCTTTTCATAGTTTACATTTACATAGGACATAGGTCTAGGCTCTAGGTTATAGAGACTAAAATTAGGTTAGAGTCAAAATTAGGGAGAGAGATGTAGGTAGGGTAGAGGGTTTTGATAGGGAGGGTTACAATATCTTCCTCCGCCATCTTGGAAAAACTGTCATATAGTTTCTTGCCTGTACTGTCTTTAAGTGTTCATTATAGTGCTTACCATGGCTTCACAATATTAGAGATCACAAAATTTACTGTAACTTTTGTGAGTATTTTATTTTCCAACTGAAGATTATGGAATCATCTATGGGGACTATGGCGAGTTACCGTCGAAAATGGTTACCTTCGTCCAGTTTTCCTCCCATTTACGTTTAAGTGCATATTCGTTGAAACAGAACTGTAGTTCGGCAATATTGTAAATCACAAAATTTGCTGTAACTATTGGCACAGAATAAGTAATAGGGTTGAAATGTTTATTTCATGACCTGTAAAAATGAAGATACCTCTAGAGAGCTATCGTCGTAAATTTCTACCTTTACCCAGTTTTCCTCCCATATTTACGTTTTAGTGCATATTAGCGCAAACTGAAGTTTGGCACTATTGTATATTGTATTGATCACAAATTTGCTATGACTTATGTATTGAAAGAATATGGAAAAGAATCTATGGATTCATCTATAAATTGCTCCCGCCGAAAATTGCTTCCTTTTCCAGTTTTAGTGCATTTTAGCGCAAACTAGGTCTGCAATCTGTGAGAAGACAAAACTATCTGCAATTTGAAAGTTTCTACGATGACTGGTAATGGTAACACGGAATGCTCAGGAGTGGCTTAGCTCGTGAATTTAGGAAAATAAGGCAATATTATTTGGTCTGTCAGACTTTTTGATGGTCCTGGCTCTCCTGTACGACCGCCTGCCAACATCTAGTCACCTTGAAAATAAACTCTGGAAAAAATGTGGAATTCAAAATCCCCCAAAGATATTTAGCGCTTCATATCTTCGTTCCTAGAGATCGCGAAAAAATATTTTCGGAACGGTGCCGGAACAACGATTTACTAAAGTTACCTATGACGAAATTTTTTCTATGTGTTGCATCTTTTCCGGTATACCGTACCTACTTCCGGTTGAAATTTCAGAATGGCACAAGCAGATGCGTATTTTGCGGGGTCAAAACCCTCTTATAACGTTGTCACCCCAACTGTAACAAGATTTGCCGCTTGCATTGTTTAGAGATGCGTTTTCCAGTTTTGGGCCCAGTCTATAGGACCTCAGAGGTGTTCGCAGCGGGGTAAAAAATTCGCTTGTCATATTATATTAGTTATGAGCGCCCTGTAAACTTCAAAACGAAAAAAAGATAAAAGGGAGTATTGGGTTTCTCCAGATTAATCTGATAGTTATATCGAGGGTCAACTTTAAATCTACATACTCTAAGATTTTAATAGATTTTAAACGAACACCTTTAAGTCACAAACAGGAATGATAATTAATTAATTATACAACTCTAACAGACCATTAAAATCACCATGTGGACGGCAATTGGGAAACCCGATTGTTGTATTTAATATCGCATCATCGCGGCAGAAATCGAACAATGTGTGTGTGGGCAGGGTTTGATGAAATTACGCTTCGTTAAAAAATTGCATCTGTTCGAACGGTTCAGGTCGGTAGGTAAAGCTTTATACAGTTCGGGCTATGTCAGTGACCCTAGTTCTCCTGCGGATTTCCTCATTCCTGATACTATCACGAGCATCACGCAAAGCTACTCCGAGCATAGCCCTCTCCATCGCCCTTTGAGTGACCTTCAGCTTTTTTATTAGGCTCATTGTAAACGACCACGTCCCAGTACTATAAGTCATCACTGGCAACACACACTGACTGATCAAGGACTTTTGTCTTGAGACCTGCGGTATGTTGGACGAGAAGATGTTATGCCGTGTGGTGCCGG
The DNA here is from genome assembly GCA_923062465.1 of Acleris sparsana. Lineage (NCBI taxonomy): Eukaryota > Metazoa > Arthropoda > Insecta > Lepidoptera > Tortricidae > Acleris > Acleris sparsana. The sequence continues at coordinate 6,296,205 of OV281303.1, forward strand.
TTACGAATAGCATCACTCCGTCTCTTCCCGTGGATGTCGCAGAAAGCGACTAAGGGACAAACCGGAGGGCGGGCGGCAGCGTCCTGTGAGAACATCTTCCACCCTACTGCGATCGCCAACCCGCTCGTCAAAGTCGCCAAGCGTGGCGATTATGGCAATTCGGGGGAAAGGGAATAAAAAGAAAAAACAATAATGAGCCCAAATAAAAAGTATAAAATAAAATAAAGGTATTAAAAAACAAAAAAACTGCCTTCGAAACAGGAAAATATAATTTCTTTTAAAACTATACATTTGACTGACCTATACCCACCCACACCCAGACTATTTAAAAAAAGTTTTTTTTGCGTTTTTGAAGGCAGTTTTTTTTATTATTATTTTATAAATTATACATAGTTGTGAGAGTGACGTCCTCATGTATCGAGGCGTCAAAATCGAAGTTCGAAGTTACGTTTCCTGTCACTCGTCATTCAAGACTATCAAGAGAAAGGGATAAAGCTAAACGTAACTTGGAATTTCGATTTTCAAAGTAGGGCCTCAGATTAGTCGAGACCTTTAGAAATACCTTAGTAATCTGTGGTTGAGACGGTATCCGCGATTTATCGTTACTACATTATCGCGTGAAAATGTCCTTGTGAATTCAACTTTGGCCACATCTTCGGGCTTCGGCGAAGATAGTGTTGGCATCTCTTATATGAATATATAGTAGAGCAAGAGACTTTATTACGAATATTTCTCTAATCCCGCAGTGTAAAGTGTACTTAACATCTTTGACAACCAAATCATTGGTAGTTGGCAGTATGGTTTGTCACTTTAGTCCATTAATTACACCTTGTATTATAAAAAAGTGTTAACAAAAACAAGAAAAAAAATTAGACGAAGAAGAGTGATGAGCGTGTAGATATATTTTATCAATAAATTAATCACTTTCAGTTGTATAAAGAGTGTTTGAAGTTGTTCGTGTGGTTAAATATTTACACTCCGTGATGGGGAGCTTGGATAGGGGAGTCTTGACGGGATTCATATGTCGACTATGTTCTGAAATGCATCGCGTAGTCCTTCATATTTATGGCGACGAAGGGATACGTTTATGCATATCGGATAAAATCAATAGACACCTTTCAATCAACGTAAGTACACATTGTGCAAAACTGCACGATTGACCAAAAGTAAGCTTTTGTTCGTGTACCTATTATGGTGATTTTATTTGAATTGAAGATGGATATGATCACAAAATGAGGTCATTTAGGAGATAGGAGACCTTTTAAAAAGTTCAAGGTTGCACTGATGCAGTTGCAGAAGTAGTTTTTACTTTTGTATTTAACAATTTTCTTTGTCATTGATCATTTTATGTTAATTAACCATAGTTATCATTTTTACAGGTATCTCAATCAGATCCGTTGCCTAAAACTATCTGCAAAAGTTGCCTGGAAAAGCTTGAAAATCAACATAAATTGGTGATGCGCATTGAACAAGCTGCAAATATGGTGAAGCGCCAAAATCCTAGGGGATTGGGTATAGGGCGCCGGGGCTGTTTTGTCAGCCACTGTGACAATGACTCTAATGAGCCCCCGCAGCCACCCGTACCTAAATAATGTGTCAATGTCAACTATCTTAGTATACTCTCTAAGAACTTAACATGCTAAGGACTGGTAACCTGGACTCCACAACTATTGTTGCCGTAAAAATGGAATCACTATTTTTTGGCTCTATTAGTTGTATTAATTTATGTTGTTACTTGAAAACAATCCCCCTATTTACTTAGTTAAGCTGTCCTGGCACATTCAATAAATATTATTTTTACACTATCATAGGAATTTTTGAATGTTGATGTATATAACTCTTCTTTTAGTTTAAGTTAGTTGAGTAGAATGTATGTAACATTTTGAGGTAATCATAATATTTAAATTTTTCATGTAGCCCAGAACCGAGTCAAGTAATTTGGTCAAGATATTGCCAATTTTTTGAACTGGGTTTTCATTAAATTTAATTGAAATTATTAGAAATCATAATACAGGGTGTTAGGCAGAAGGTTGGACAAACTTCAGGGACTAACTCTGTAGGTCATACTCATCAACTTTTATTATGGGATCAACATCCAAAATTGCGAAAAAAAAACAGCTTTTCCAAACAAACTTTGAGATCTAAACAGCCGAAATGTATGGAACAGGTGTTTTTTTTTTCGCAATTTGGATGTTGGTCCCATAATAAAAGTTGATGAGTATGACCTACAGAGTTAGTCCCTGAAGTTTGTCCAACCTTCTGCCTAACACCCTGTATATCAAGATACTAAAAAGTTACTATCTTCATAGTATAGAGCCACGCACCACGCACGAAAAGTGTTTTGTTTTTGGTTTATTCATTTATATTTTGCGTATAATAGTATACTGATTGTAAATCTTTATAAACTCTCCAAAACAGACCATCAAAATGAATTTTGTGTTCACTTTTCTTCCGTAATATATTCTTAGTTAATACATACAACATCCAACTAGCAAAATGTTGGAGCTGAATGTGTTAAGAAAAAATCTTACCTGGGTGTCTTACCACTTAGCTTCTTACAATAACCATTATTATGTTGCAAGTTGAGTTAAGGCATAGGCATAAGAAACCAAATAAAATAATAAGAGGCAGGTGAAATGGATGTACCTATGACTGCCATACACATTTTTTGTATCATTCATTTGAGTATATTTGTATTGAACTAAATTCAATAAATAAATTCTAATGATGTTACATTGTCTCAGGGGTTCTTACCTGAAGCTTGCCCTGCACACATGACATAAGCTTAAATACCACATCAGGCACCACTGCAGGCCACATTTAAGAATTTATTTTATAAGATAAGATCATCTTATTATTTATTCATGTTCATTATAATTGTGCAGATATTAGTATTATTTATATTTAAAACATGTTGAGGCTAATTATAAGTAAGAAGCTGTCTGTACATGTACAATTAAATTATGGTTGGTCTTTATCTATTTAGATTATACAAATTTGGCGAAAACCATGGTTTTTATTCATTATACCAAAACATTTTACATCTATACATCTTTCCATAAATGAAAAATACGAGATTCTACACTACTCTATTTGTTTAATTACAAATAAAAACAATAACATACACTATGTATGTATATAAGATTATTGCACCATCCCACTTGCTAGTAACTTTTCAATTCTGGTTGAATTCTTGTGAATCACTATCTTGAGATCATCAATTCTATCTTGTTTTTCTTTCACATCGGCGTCCAGCTGTTTGTTTTTCGTGTGAAGGGGCAACAGAGAATCGTCACTAGCCCTAAAAAAATTGACATAAAAACTTAGCCTTTTGAATGTATTAAATGTATATAGCTATAATGTATTAAATTAAAATAATATATACATTGTTTTCTTTTACTTACGCCTTTTGTTTCAAGAGCTCCTTAGACGTTTCTTCATATGTTTTAGTCCACTGTTGCAACTCCTGTCGCATTACTTCAACGTCTTCTTGAATATGGTCTAGAAGTCTACCCAATGGGTTTGCGACACGAGACAATGCTTGGATATTGAATCGTACTTGCTCTATCTCCTGGTTTGCTGCCTCCCTTGCTTTTTGAGCTCCAAACTGCCATTCCTGTAAAGTTAAAAATATCGCAATATTTTAGGACATGGTTTGTCGTTAGTGGGTCTAGCAGTCTCTTAACTCTAGCAGTCTCTCTCAACTTCGATTTGTTTCCCAGTTGAGATATACATATATTTCTGATGAGCTCAAATAATTACTTTCTTGCATGATTGGATAGTCTTGGATGTATTCTATGTATTTCTCTATATTAGTATGATTATCATTGTCTAGTATCCTGGGCTACTATTGATTTGAACTTACTATCTCAGTCTTGCCATTAATTTGGGAAAATTCTTTCTGTGAGTCCAGGATCTGTTGCACTAAGTGGCCATGCTGATTTGACGCCAGCTGTACAGGCTGTTCTAAAGACGAATTGCTGTCTGGTTGCTGCTCTACAATAATAATACTATTATCCTCTTCCTGTAATGAAAAAGCCTTTAGAATAATTGATCCTTGTATTTTTATTACAAATTTTGTAGTTTAAGACTTGCCTCCTCATTTGCATTGTTTTCAATGATTATGTTAACTTTGCCCAAAAGAAGATTTTCAGTGCCTTGCTCGGTTGTTCCATGCTTATCTCTTAACCGAGGTGCACCAGGTCTTGACGATGAAGGCCTTACACTAGCTGGCCTTACTATATTTTTAGCTGATAGAACTCTATCCTGGTCTTTAATTTCACTGTTCCTTGTTGTACTGTCTTTTGGTACACTTGTATTACTTTGAAATATGCCTTTATCAGAGTCTCCTATATGTTCTTTGTTCTGGGTGTCTGCCACTTCTTTCTTCATATTTTTTTCATCAACTGCAGATACCAAGTCATTGATAGAATCAGAGATTATTTCTTGAGGTTGGGTCTCTATATTATTTTTGCTTAATTCCATTAAGTCTTGAGATGATGAAGAGGAATTCAAGTCATTTTCAGTGATTGTGTATGATGTATTTAGTTTTCCTTGTTCTTCGTTTTCTGGTTGGGTAGACTTTGTGGCAGGTGTGGTTTTTTGATCAACATCTCTGTCTTTCTCATCATTGTTGACTTGATTGTTGATTGTTACTTGGGATGGTTCTTTACTTGTGTGTGAATTAGTATTGGGTTGCTGATTTATATTTTCTCCTTGGGTCCTTTTATTGATAGTTTTTGATTTTTGGTTTGCTGGTTTTGGCGGAGATTCCTGCTTAAGTGTATCTCCTTTAGATTTACTAACTCTCTCTTTGTTTACATTTTTTATGTTGGAATTATCTTTTTGGTCTTTTTTATGACTAGGCAACTTTTCAGTACTCCTTGATGTTAATTTTTTACTATCTGTACTTTGTTTTGTATTTTCCTTTGGCTTTGAATCAGTTTGTGATGGCTTAGTCCCCTCTTTGAATTTTTTAACTGCTTCCTTTGAAGATAACTTCTCATCTAAAGCATGTGCTAAACACTGCAGTAACTCATTAGTCTTGTCGGCTTCTTGCCCTGATACTATTTTAGAAGGCTTAGCAGACAATGTTTTTCCAGTAGTTAACCCTAGAAATAAAATATTGCTTTTTCTCATAGGGATATTAGCATTTCCACATAATATTTAATTTAAGATCACTTACCGACAACAGATATGATTTTATTAAGAAATAATATTTTACTTTCCCTGTCTTTAACATTTTCTGATACCAATTCTTCTTCTTCAAACAATCCTTCAAAAAATCCAGTGGTCTTTAAAACCTGTAAAAATTAAAATTTTGCACTCCGCATGAAACATGAATCCAAAGTTCGTCTTGCTATAGTAACCATAAGTACAATCAATACTTACCGTTGTTATAATATCATGCAAGAATCTAAATGGTGGTTTCTTTAACAACTTTTCAGTCAACGGAGGGCGCTTTACATACTTTCCAAGAGATGTCTGTGTCGCCTTTATTAAACTTGGATCTAATTCTTTCTCCATAGTTCATAATTAAGAAGACGAATCACCTTACATAGATCCGCATTAACTCGTTTTCCCAACTCTGCTTAACTACCTGACGAAAACAGTGTATGAATCTATACGACTTTGACACCTCATTGTTTACCTTCTGTCGGTATAGCAACCATTTTTTTATATTTTCTTAACTAGTAAAGCAACAGTTGAAACTTATTCAGCCAAGCTTTTTTATCAACAAGACTAGAGCGGTAGCAAAGTTTTCAGTTTCTTTTTCTTTAATATAGCGTGAGGATGGTAGCAATGTAAGCGTTGTTTACGTAATGAAATACTTTATTTTATTTTGTATAACTCATAGACATATTGGGGTGTAATCGGCGAGAAACACTGTTCAACTTTAGATAGATAGAAAGAAAGAAAGAAAGAAACATTTATTCGGCTATAACTAAACACATACAATTATAATAAATCAAATAACTTCTAAAATTAACTGAACCTATGGACTAAACAACTAAAAACACAAAAAAAAAACAACTATAGATATAGGTAGGGACCATGCCGCGGGCGCGGCGGTCGGACCCTACTTCTACCTTTAGACATACCTTAATAATCTGTAACTTCTACTTAGAAAATCCAAGTTCGTAGTTACAGTGATAGAAGTGAAAGTAACGGAGCATCCGAAGTTGTGAATGTTGTTTTGAACTTCATAGTAATCACCCTGCTAGAGGTGATGCTCGTTTATAGTTTTATTGTGTTATTTCTAATTTATTATTAAGGTTCTTTTTTATTTTCATAAGTTTAGAGTTAATATTATGTAGCTTAGAGTTTTTTTAAAGTTTAATTAAGACTTTATAATAAAAACGTTGCGTTATTTTAAACTGTCCAAAAACGGAGTGTAATGTTTTTAAATTTATTGATGATCTGTGATAATAATAGTAATAATAATAAATAGGCCTTTTCAGACCTATGTAATAGACCCCTCCGAATGCCTCGTTAAGCTATCTGTGACCGACATTATGACATGTGTCATGTGAAATTGTGAATATCGTGACGTGGCCGACCCGAGCCCTACCTACCATACCATACCAAGCCAACACCAAGCCCAGCGCCTGAGCGAAAGTAATATCAAAATTAGCTTGGGAGAGAAACTAAACTAGTGTTATTGTAAATATCATACCAAGGGGCAGATGATAAACAATTGAATATGCCACCCAAGCGCAAACGTTTGGGGCGGCCACCGGGCTCAAAGAAGAAAAACAATTCTAGTTCCACTAAACATGTATGCAGTTCCTGCTTCATTACGTTTAAGACCAAGTCTAGCTTGATTAAGCACATTCGTGTCTGCAGCAGCAAGAAATTGCTGAAGATTACTGATGTTTCGGCTAGAAAGGTAAACATTGTGATGTGTGATCAACTGATCATGCAACCAACATAATAAAAGAAAGATAAACATTTATTCGTGACAAACAGACAAACAAAATACTGACATAGATAAAATACCAGTTGTCACGAAATATTTCCAAGTCAGGGTTATGCTGGAATGAAAACCAGCGCTGATCTTCCATTGGAACCATCCCGTGAAACCACGGAAGATTACACACACAGCACACACACACACACAATAAAATACAATACAATACACACTAAACTAACATAAATAGAACACAAAAAGAAAAACAGTAAAAACTGCAATAAAAAATATTATTATTCAGTGTTGGGTCTATTGAAATTTTTGAATTATTAATTTATGCATGGTGTGCTAGAGATTGCTATTTAGCGACAAGACCGCTTGTTAACTCACCATGTAATATTTATTTTATTTTCGTCTATATCTGTTACTTGGTGTATGTGGTGTTCAATAAAGTGTTTTGTATTGTAGGTAAAATAAATATCAGAGGACAATGTCACAGCAATTGACCTAGTCCCAAACTAAGCTCTAGGCTTGTACTATGGGTACTAGACAATGGTATAATATACTTATATAGAGAAATATATTCTTAAATACATAGAAAACATCCATCACTCGGGAACAAATATTCGCGCTCATTACACAAATATCTGCCCTTACCGGGATTTGAGCCCAGGACTGCTAGCTTCGTAGGCAGGGTTAGGTTAGGCTTCGTAGGCGATGTCAAATATTGTATTGTATGTTGATGTTTTACAGGCTGCATTCAGTTGTGATGAATGCAATAAGAAGTTTCGGTTTGAAAATAGTTATAAAAAGCATCTGAAGCTGGATCATTCAAAACTCCCAGGAGCAGTTGCATGCAATCAGTGTTCTGTCCGCTGTCCAAGCAAGGCAATACTTAAGCAGCATATTGCAGATGTCCATGAACGGGAGATATTTGAGTGTGAACATTGCACGAAGAAGTTTGTGCGTAGAGCTCATGTGTTACGGCATATTGCTCAGAAGGGATGTGATGGAACCCGAGTTAGCATGTTCCCCTGTGAAGTAAGTATACAATTGTTATTGGGTAAAAACCAAAATAAATGTACATTAAGAAACTATTTAAATTTTACTTAACCTTGTAAGGCCCATGACAAATTTTCGAAAAAGTATATGTCAGTCAACTAAAGTCAAAAGTCAAGTGACATTTGTCAAAATTTGACAAATGTCCTAAATTTGTTGGGCCTTATGAGGTTAAATGATGTCTAACTTATAATTTTGTTACAAAAATGTATGTGTTTGACATTAATAGACAGTTTTTTACGGTGATAATTTTTTTTTTTAACTGTACATTTATTTTGGTTTATACCCTATTATGTGTGTTATTCTTGTGGTTAAGAGAATCGATGAAAAAAATTGATGTGTGTGTGTTATTTTTACAGATTTGTAATGCCACTTTTACTCGCAAGGACAATTTGATAGTGCATTTGCGTTTACAGCATATCAGCACCAACCATTTTGTATGCAAACATTGTTCCTATCATACTGGGAATTTCTCCAAGCTGATTATACATACTCAAAAAAATCATTCAGGTAATTCTATTAGATAAAGTTATGGTGGTTTGCAAGATAAAAAGTTTTTACTATCCCTAAATGTTTGAACACCATTCTGCTGCACAGTTTTAACTGTGGTTGTTGTCAGTTGCACTAGTTCCACTACATTAAAGGGAATGTCTGGGGTTCTTACTAAAAGAAAATTTTGTAAAATCCAAAACTACCTTTATGGTCATGTCTTGGCTTTAGTCTGACTGGCAATCTGTTAGTCTCAAGGTATATATGTTAGTTAGTATTTTGTAGACATTGGCGTTGCCCACCAGTGATATGAACGTCTTGTTTGTCCCTAGAAAATCCTAATCATTTTGAATGCCACCACTGCAGTAAAGTGACAAGCTCCCGGGCGGCCATGGCCAAGCATTTGGAGATACATGGGGAAAAGAAATACGAGTGTGATGTTGTAAGTATAAAATAGTATTTTGTTTGGTATAAACAGACTGGCAAGCTTGAATGATCAAAATTTTTTTCCTTCCTACTGCTGCTATTGTATTTGAAGGGTAAGTAAAATATTTAGTGTTACTGCTAGCTACTCTATTAAATATCAGCCACTATTAGATGTGCTCTATTTAAGCACATGGGAATTTATTATATTGCTTGAACACTTTACTAGTTTCAAATCACACTGTTAAATTAATAAGTAATCCTTCGGTGTTGTTGTTTTTAATTGTGTTTGAACACTAGTATTATATCTATTACTATGATTGTTTAAAATAATTTGATGCAGACAACTGCCAGCGCTCCTGCAGCATTGTTTAGAGTTCTTTAGGTTTTTCTTTTGTGCTCCATCTCTAGATACTCTCCTCTAGTATGGGCTGAATGTTTGCGTTGTATAATTCTCCCATCTGTTAATCAAAAGAGAATATTGCAATGTAAGAACAAAATGTTGAACTCAATATTTCCATTGCCTTTGCTGGATTTCTTGTATTGCAGCTACAGGATTCTGAACAGCAGATCTGTAATTATCAAAAACATGTAGGTAGTAAGTACTTAATGATTTTGCAACATTATGTTCCAACTTAATAATTTAAATCAGTTTCTGATTAAAAATATTATGTTGAAATAAACTTTTATGCTGATTTTACTCTTGTTTGCACAGTATCTCGGTGGGCCTACATTATCTTCGAGTTTAGGTTACATATCTATTCCAAATTTTAGCTCATTGCATTTGCACCGGTTCAAAATTGACTTGCAAGATCCTTGAAATATTAGGTAGTTACGAATTTCCCAGAAAAAAGCATTTACAGAAACCCATCCTTTTAATTCCTGCGCTTAAAACGTAACAATAACTACCATTATTGTTAATGAATGTTGCAATGTGTGTGTTTGTGCAAAAGTGTGGCTACTGCACGTACACCATCGAGGTGATCCGCCGCCACGTGCTGACCCACGTGGAGGACAAGCCGTACAAGTGCACCATCTGCGGGCAGTCGTATATCCAGCGCGCGCAGCTGCAGCGGCACCTCATCAAGCACACCGGCAATATGTGCCTCAAATGCGGGGGCACCTTCAAGTCCAAGGCCAGGTACGTCCCGAAGGCTGCTCTCTAGTGTCTCGTCCCGTCACTCGTACAAACACCATGGCTCATATCATGGTCGCATTTATCGCAGTGGATAAAACATCTCACTCTCGCACTTACGTACTGGTCAGGCAGGAAGTTACTGAAGTTTTATCCACATCAATAAACACGGCCCACATGACAGCATTAAGTTACACAAATTACCAAATTATTGTTATTCTGTCATAGAGTTCTGTTGTGGCAAGCAGCTCCACTTCATAATTTGTTCAAAAATACAGCAGTTTTCTTTCTGAAAGTGGTTAATAGTCAGCATCGTTATTTTTGCTTTCAGTCTGATTATTCACCAACGCGAGCACATGGGGCTGGTGAAATTGTTCTGCCCGTATGAAGACTGCCCGCACGCCAAGAAGGAGTTTAGTAATGACGCCAGTCTTACTAACCACGTCAGGAGCCATTTAGAAGACAAACGTGAGTCAATCATAATATATGTTTAACCGATATGTACCAAATCAAGTAAAACATGGGACAAAATCAAATAAAATAATACTAGGCAACTTAAATACGTAAAAAAACACCCACAACTCAGAAACAAATCACACACGTGACTCCTATCCTCATCACCACCAACCAGGCTAACCGAGTGGCGAAACACGTTGTAGTGCTACTTAATATTGTGTTTTGTTTAAGCGTTCGCATGCGCGGTATGCAAGAAGCGGTTCCACAGCGACGTGAACATGCGCCGGCACGTGAGCACGCACCAGCTGGACCGGCCGCGGCGCTGCATGTACTGCGTAGCGGCGCGCGCGTACGTGCGCGGCGAACAACTCGTCAAGCACGTGCGCAAGTGCCACGCCGACCTGTTCCGCGGGCACCTGGCGCACGTGCGCCGCGTGCTCGTGAGTACACTCATACACACACAGACTCACTCGTCGTCGGGCGTCCTACCCTACGTTTGCCGATTCGCGGTCGCCACCCAAGAATACGATAACTCCAGCGATTATCGGTTCTGCGGCACAAATGACCGGCCCATTGCCACTTCAAGCTGCTAATTCGATGGGCTACGTCGATAACATTAGTTCTCTGTCGGATCGCCTGAGTCCGGATCCGATCCTTCAGAGAAACTCCCAACATAGCCCTCTCTATAGCTCGCTGAGCGACTTTAAATTTGTGAACCAGCCCTATCCACGTTTCAGCTCCATATGTCATAACAGGTAGGACGCACTGAATGAAGAGTTTTGTCTTCAGGCTCTGTGGAATAGTCGACGTGAAGACTCGACGCAATTTCCCATATGCTGCCCAACCCAGCTGTATTCTTATGTTGGCCTCTTTCTCGAAGTAGTTTTTAGGTAACTGCAGAGTTTGCCCCAGGTAAACATATTCTCGAATTGGCACATCAATATGTGCCAATACTCTAGAATTAACTGATATGATATTTATTCGTTGATTTCGCAGGGAGTTAACGTGAACATAGACCGTGTGAAGAAGTCCGAGATGGATTCGATCCTGAACGTGCTGGACGCGGAGTCGGAGCGCATCCTACAGGGCTACGGCGAAGGCGTGCTCTACGGCGGCGTGCAGGACGCCGAGCCCGGGTCTGTCGAGCTCGAGCTGCCGCTCAAGGTACAATCGGAACGCGTCCTGCAGGGCTGCGGCGAAGGCGTGCAGGACGCCGAGCTCGGCTCCGTCGAGCTCGAGCTGCCGCTCAAGGTACAGTTGGAGCGCATCCTGCAGAGCTACGGCTAAGGCGCGCAGGACACCGACCCCGGCTCTGTCGAGCTCGAGCTGCTGATCAAGGTACAGTCGGAGCTGCAGGGCTACGGCAAAGGCGTGCAGGACGCCGAACCCGGCTCCGTCGAGCTCGAGCCGCAACTCAAGGTACAGTCGGAGCGCGTCCTGCAAAGCTACGGCGAAAGCGTGCAGGACGTCGAGCTCGGCTCCGTCGAGCTCGAGCTGCTGCTCAAGGTACAGTCGGAGCGCCTCGTGCAGGGCTACGGTGAAGGCGTGCAGGACTACTAAACCCACCATTTTTTTATAAATATTTTGTTTAATAAGAAAAAAAACCAAGTATAAATTTTGCCAACCACATTCGTCCGACATTTCTTGTAATATTTTTTCCTAACCTGTAGTCTTCTCAGTGAAAAATGGTTATATTCTATCCATATATCATTCTATATTATATTCCAGAGCGAGAAAAGCCCCCTGATGTCAGAGGAGGAACTAGCCGAGAACCTTAAGAAGCTGCTGTCACAGCTGATCGACTTGGAGAAGCTGGAGTGCTTCGGCTGGCCCGACGAGACCGTCGACGTGGTACGATAACTTAACCAACTTAACTTTAAATAGATAACAGTTATATCTGATATTCGGCCTAGCGCAAATTCGCTTAACACTATTATAATTCGAAGCTCGAATATCAATCCTACAACGTGGGGCAGGCCATGTATGTTCGATTTAGTCTTGTCTTCTGCTTTTGACGTTATAATGATTTCTTTACGAGTATAAATACATTCTCGTCTATTAGGTATTAAACTGACTAGGGTTGCCCTATTCGCATGGGAAACGTTCATTATTCCGGGCTAAAAGTACCTTGTATTCAGTAAAATTCATAGACTACCAGTGTGCCAAATCAATTCAGATGTTTATGCGTAATTGAAAGATTGACATCACACAAGTTTGTATTGGCATCTGCAATAAGTAATAGTTGTATCGTAGAATATTAGGATTAGCTGGGTATGCTATAGATCACGTTATTATCGATCCGGCAGGTGCTAGAGAAAGTGATCGAGCAGTGCGGCGCGCGCGCGGCGGACCGCGAGCGCTGGTCGCGCGTGCAGCGCCTGCGCGAAAACACTAAGCAGTTGTTCCTGTACGTCATCGAGGACGAGCACATCGCGCGCATGCTCGACACCCACACCATCGACCAGATCGTGCAGCACATACTGGCTCAGGTCGCCGACAACGCGCAGCCGTAGACGCGCATAGTACGCTAGAACCTACTGGCCAGTAACAAATAACACTTGGGATCTACATCACCAAGGTAAATGCGCGCGACCACTGACCCGCGCACGGTGCAGGTCTGTGACATTGGGCGGATTAATTTTAGTGCGTTGAAGATCAGTGGGCGCACTGGTTTGACTAAGTGGTGGAAGCTTCCTTTGACATAACATGTATTTGATGTGAACATTGACCAACATATTTTGGGGATTTGGGTCTGGACACAATTTTACTTTTATCTATGTTAGAACGATCGCTGCGACACTTGTATTTTGTTAGTTAGTTTAGGTTGCTATTTAAAACACTCTATTCGGTAAGCAAGGCATATAAAAAGAAAAAAAAGACACATTGGAATATACAACTTCTTTCTTTTTTGAAGTCTGTTAAAACCTAATTTAAATTTACTCATCTTTAAATTAGTCAACGTCGTCACAAGTTTTGCATGTAGTTTTTATGAAAAGTCAAATCACCAAGTGTAAAGTTTATGCGTCATTCCATAACTGCTTTTGCATAACACTTTCCTATCTACCTGGTACATCCATGGACTGACCATTACGCTAATGAAATGAATCAGGGGTATATCTAAAATTACTTTTTTCCTGTTATTTATGCGTAAATATTATTATTTACACCGTGTGTGAGTTCACGTGCAGTGAAGGGTTAAGGCATGAGGGCTGACGACGAGCGAAACGGGGCTACTCAATTGCCGATCGCATACACTTTTTCTTGAGATAGGTATAAAGTTATCATAAAGTTGATATTTGGGTATGCATTCCAAAATTATGTGCTATGATTATCGTATCATTTATGACGATGTTTTAGATAAACTACAAGATATTTGTAATTGCATTAATATAAGTTGCATGCTTAATAAATTTAGATTATACCAATAGTGCTGAAACCTTGAAACTTCATCGCGGAGTTTTGTGGCTTCAGCAGCAGCTTTTATTGTTTACCAAATAAATAATTACATCATATGAGAATATTATTTAAGAAATAATAAGACTTCGTAGTTTATTCGATATTGATCAAAACAAGATAACTTACAATTTGAAACATGTGTAATGAATTACAAACATATATTATTTTACCAATATAGTAGAGGGTTAAGTTTAAATTTAAGAATATTATTGTTATCAACTTATCAGGCAATATACATAGATATCATTTATTGTAAGTTTTGATAATCAAACTTGTTTTTCTTTTAGAGAATGTTGACGGTTTTAGTAATACAAAATTGGTTTGAGGTATTTTATTGTACTAGGTTTATTTTATATTGCAGTTAAGTTTTTAATAAATAACACAGATGAATAAAATGTTAACCTTACTGATTGTTAATTCATAGATTCTGTTAAATCACCGAAAGTGTGCCTTTTTCTGGTTTTTTACTATTTAAAATAAATTTTCAAGTAATAAAGTCGTTAATATTATTACTAAAACAACCCCCTTTTAGCGATTGGTCGAGGTTGAGGGAAGGTCAAGGACAAAAACTTGGGAGAAAACAAAACGGGCTCAGGTCTAGCAAGAGGTAGTAGTTACATCGATTTGGTTTTCCATACAAAAGGAACGTGGTTACGCATTATATTAAATTGTAGGGTTCCGTGCCCGAAGGGCGCCCTACCGGACCCTATTAATAAGCCTACTCGGGCCGTCTTCCCGGCTTGACTTTAAAGATTTATTTCCAAATGTGTTATTTACGGCTGTAACACTAACATTTTTTAAAGATAGTCACATATTAGAGGTGACCCCATACAAGAAACGTTTTTTTCAACACATCTTTTTTGTTGTTGTATCGTAACGGTAAAACATAAAAGCGTAAAATTTGGTAGGTATATTACGTAACGAACCCCGAAGGAAAACAACAATACTAAATAAATAATGCTCAAATGTGAGTTGGGCTTACGCTGATGAGCTACGAAATCTAATTCATTTTGGAATATAATAATACCTACTGTGCGGCGCTACTACCCTCGGTACGCGAGTCCAACTCGCTTTTGACAGGTTTTTGTGTTATGTTGTTACCCTTGTAAACACAGAAATAGAATTCTCACAATATAGAAAATGTATTTTAAAACAACTGGAATAGCATTACTGCTGTCGACTGCTGTACTCCTATTATGTAGGTACGGTTAACTGACGAATATTAAAAAAAACGGCAGAACTACGAATACATACTTACTTTTATACATACTTACTTAGTAGAGTTGATAAGTATCGATATTATTGACTCGTCCCGTCGTCCCATGTCTAGACCATCTTTACGTAATCTGAACTTTTAACAAATAGGTCAATTTGCCTCCAAATATGAAAGAAAACCGTGTACAACCTTACTTTTTCAGACATATAGTGTTGCCTTTTTAGCATATTCAATTTCTCTTTAGAGTAAAGATGACGGCTATAGTTTTATCGTTTTTTATTTTACTAGCTGTTTCCATGCCCACTTCGTTCGGCAATATTTCTTTTCATGATATAATGCCTGACACTCACAAATAACGTGGCCTTCAATTGGTAAAAGAATTTTCAAAATCGGTTTAGGAGATCCAGAGATTATCCTTTACAACGTCACAAACTTTATCTCTTTATAATATTATGATAGATTATATAAGTACATAACTCCTACTATGTTAATTTTATTCTGTGATTGTAAAAATCAATTATTTATTATATTTGCTACACATACATTACAAGACAAGGACAACATCGCGTCTTTAAAAGTGGCTGCAACTTACTTTGACCAAATGAATGTTGCCATGCCAGTCGGGTTGACGTTTCTTATCAGCTGTGACGTGACATTTTGTTTATTATAATTTCACGTACTCGCACTTGTATTTAGACATACCTTAATAATCTGTGACTTGTATTATACTTGCATCTTTAGACACATACATCAGTGATCTCTCATGAGTACAAGTCTTTGTTAGCCGTATCCCTTTCACTCAACCGATTACTACGATCGAAAGAAAAAGACGGGCCTTATATAAAAGTTTTGTCTTTCATACTTTGCGATTGCCGAGTGTGTTATAGAATAGAGGTCAGTGTTTAAGTACCGTAGTTTGTTACTGTTACCAGTCGGTTAAGTACCGTTTCTTCACCAACTCGTGTTGTAGGTACAGAGAAAATATCGCTTTCTAAAGTTCTGCATGAATGTAACATTTCAGATATAAAATAAGGTAATAATGTCGGTCAGTGCTCCCCTTATTGTAAGATTGTTGGCTTCGTCGGTGTCCGTGGCGGGCAGAGCTGGCAAAATAGTTCGAGATGTTATGAGCAAGGGCGAGCTGGGAATCGTGGAGAAGGTAAACCTGATTAGCAAACCAAACCAAACTTCAGTACTTTTTGAAAATATGTTTTCAATATTTTTAAGGTATCTCACAGAATATTATTACATCATCAAATATTTGTGTTTATCTTTGCTATCGCGATTTTATGTTGATTAGTTTTATTCTATGGTTGTATTTAAGATATGAGAGCTATAAATGGTTTTTTAATAGGCATGTATAATACAAACAGGTACTTGTAACATCAAAACATACATGCTGTACTGTTGACAGGAAAAATATAATTGTATTCTCATAAGGCCCAATACTTGTTTTAATTACCCAGTCTAATTTACAGTAGGGAAACCAGTAAATTGTACTTAATAAAGTTTGCGGGACTTACAAGGACATATTTATTACTTTTTCAGGGAAAAGATGACTATCAGACTGAAGCAGACAGATCGGCAGAAAGATGTATTATAGCATCACTTTCTCGCCAGTACCCTAAAGCAAGTATCATTGGAGAGGAAGGTGGTGTGCAAAATGAGGTATGTTTAATTTTCTTCAAAATATTGAAATATTGAAATATTATAGAGACTATTTAAATATTTTTCTGACTTAGGGTAAGGACCTATTAACTCATTTGATTACTAAATGTGATTTTATTCAGGATGAGGTTATCCCTGACTGGATAGTCCTCGATGCTGACAAAGAGGTGTTGGGTTTAGAGTGTCCAGCAAGTTTGAGAGGGGTGAAAGAAGAAGATATAGTGGTGTGGGTGGATCCCCTTGATGGAACGTCAGAGTACACTCAAGGTATATATGACTTTGAGTCCTCATCCGCAGAGCCGGTAATGTGCATGTCCTAATTGGAGGTTTAAGGTTCCAAATACTCAGCAAAAGTCATATGTGAAATATCTAAAATCAGTGTGGCTTTCTGTGACACTTTTATAAAATTCTAGGTGCCCTAATGTTGAAGAGGGATCCTTGGGAAAGATGGAAAATGTATTTAAGCCACCCTTTTATAAGCATGAAGTGGTACCTTAGCCTACTTCAATCAAATTTCGGTAAATTAATTTTTTTGGTTAGATTGTTCATTGTAAAGTTGGAATTACTAACTTCAAGTGTGTGATTTAGTTTGGTGTAATCATATTTTTTGTGTTTATAACCACCCTTCTCAAGGATGTAGATGTGTATACAGTGTGTGTTTAATTGCATGCTGCATGCTGCATGTCGGGTCGGACATCCATATTCCAAATAAGGTGAATATTTCGCTAAATAGATGATTGTTTCAGGTTTCCTTGAACATGTAACAGTCCTAATTGGAATCTCTGTCAATGAGAAACCAGTAGCTGGTGTCATCCATCAGCCATATTTTAAACATCAGACAGGAGGCGAGGTCAAACTGGGCAGAACCATATGGGGGTTATCGGAAGCAGGTATCGGCGGTTTTACACCGGCTCCCCCCCCACAATCTATAATTATAACAACCACAAGAAGTCATTCAAACCCAATTGTAGAAAAGGCTCTGAAGGTTATGAATGCAGCACAGATCCTCAGGGTTGGAGGTGCAGGGTACAAGGTATGTAATTTATAATACAAGTTACTCCTAGCCATTCCAGCTCTTGATAGGTAATCTGTGGTTAAGGGTTAAACTAGGGTAATCTCGTAGGAACTACCTGTAGTTTATAGTGAATCTTATTTGCCAAGGAAATTAGCCTTTTATTGTTTGCTTCCATTCATAGCTCTATCTGATCTTAAATTGAGTTTGTAAGTTACCTTATCTTTATTTCTTTTATCTACATCTCTATGGTGCGTTCTAAAACCGCAAATTACGACTAGCATAAAGATAAAGCGTTTAGTTAGGACAAATTTCTTATCTGTCAAAATGTTATTATTGCTTAATAATGCAAAGACAAGGAAGCCGTACGAAAAAAGTTAGCAAGATTTTATGGAATGGAGAATGGCGAAAAATACGTCGTCCCTATCAGAAAACGTACCTACTTCAGGCGTATTTCGAAGAGTTGTCTACTAAATTAAATCTACAAGCATGTGGACTATATAACAGTAGAAGGGATGAGGCATACAAATTTTAGAATTCAGTGCTTTGCAGTGACCATTTAGTTAACCAACACGGTGCACTTGCGTATCAGATTCTGCGCGTGAATTACTTTGCTATCATTAAATCCTACGAATATTATAAATGCCAAAGTTTTTGTGCGTTACTTTTGTACTCCTTCACGCTGCAACGGTTGGACGGATTTGGATGAAATTTGAAATATGAAATAAGTTTAAAAAATGACTGACTGCTGAGTTTCTTGCGGCGTTTCTTCTCAGCAGTGGTCTCCTCTTGGGAAGCGCTGGTAGTATCTTGACGTGTAAAAGTGCCCGTGCGGCCTACTTACTGAATAAATTTCTTTTATCTTTATCTTTATCTTTTAAGATAGCTTATATCTTGGATTAACACATAGGCTTTTCCCGAAAAAATTTAAAGTCCTCGAGGGAATAACCCTTATCGAAATCTACGCGGACAAAGACGCGGGCAGAAGCGAGTTAACAATAAAAAGTACTAAAATTGATGTAATGTGCAGAACAATTGGGGCTTTATGATAAAACTGCGACAATCAAATCCGTCTGCCAACAGATGATAATAACTTTCCAGGTGTTACAACTGCTGGAAGGGCAAGCATCAGTGTACGTGTTCGCGAGCCCGGGCTGCAAGAAGTGGGACACGTGCGCGCCCGAGGCGGTGCTGGCGGCCGCCGGCGGCAAGCTCACCGACATCCTCGGGAACTTCTACAAGTACGGGGCCCGGGAGCCCAAGCCCAACAAGACGGGCGTGCTCGCTGCCGCCAGCGAGGAGTTACACAGCTACGCTCTTAACAGGATACCACAGGAACTAAAGGACGCGCTAACTAATAAATAAGGGAAGAGAACTCTGTCCCCGTGTTCTGGTCGTGTTTATCGCGGTGGATAAATGTGGTTTGAGCATCAGTCAGTCTCAAACGCTTACTCGTCAGATAGTGACTGTTTTATCTACAGCGTTAAATAAGCTAGTTGATACGTAATAATGGTGATATTGTAAAATAAAAATAAACTTTGAAAACAGTATACTTTATTTTCCTTATTAAATAGAACAATAAGTTAAAAAACAATGTCAAGTCGTTAAAACTACGAACTACTATATCTCTTTGGTAATATTTTAAAGCTTACTTTTCTTATGTGTTTTCAACAGCAATTTCAACTCTCGTCTTAAAATTTTACCGGACGCGTTTTTTGGGATATCGTCGAGGAATATGACTCCGCCCCTCAGGTGCTTAGCTGGTGACACCTGAAAAGAATTACATAGTAGTAAACAAATACCAACCGTCGTGAAGTATTTTCGTAGAAAACACGATAGCCGAAATTTGTTAATAGTTTGTAAGTATGTGAGGCGACTTGTAACTGTTAGTACATTGGTCTGGGTACAGGTCTGGGTACGGCCTTAATATTAAAGATGGCGGCTATTTGCATAGTAAAGGTAGAAGAACTTTAAGTATTATGTGGTTAACAATACAGTAAAGAATTCTTCGACTGCTACATTGCAGTCAGTTGCCTTCTTTGGTTTTACGGCAATATAGCCAACGCGGTGATGGTGTGCTGGCGCCGAGGTTAGCGCGCACGTTAAACTACGATGCGACAGCGCAGGGGTGCGGTATTCATATTTATTATACGGGTTATAACACACGGTCGACTGAACACCAGACGCGTGTGTCACGCAGCGACCTAGTCGCCCGGGCGAGCCCCGCCGTGCGTAGACTCATTTGAACCTACGGAAGTCATAGTTGCCGCCGACCGAGTCGCGACCAGTGCGTATTGGTTCTTGTTCTGACCTCATGGTCCGGGTGTACCTTGCTAGCCGCCGGGCTGCGGCACGACCAAGGCGGTGGGCAGATCGTCGGGCGCGCCCACCACGCCGCCGTGCTACAGCAGCAGCGCCTGGAGCGGTCTATCGGCCTTGTGGTCCGGGTTTACCTTGCTAGCGACGTACTCGACGAGGTCCCGCTCGGAGGGTGCGGCGCCGGGCTGCGGCACGACGAAGGCGGTGGGCAGCTCGCCGGCCAGCTCGTCGGGCGCGCCCACCACGCCGCACTCCGCGACGCCAGCGTGCTGCAGCAGCAGGGCTTCGAGCTCCGCCGGGGCCACCTACCACACATGTACGTACAATATCACCCATATTCACGAAAATAAAAAACCGAACCGCCTACATTTTATCGACTCGTATCTACCGATGTGGATAAAATATCTATCACTTTCTGACCAGTAAATATAAAAGTGCGAGAATGACAGATGCTTTATCCACCGCGATAATACGGGAACCTGCGGGCCTGGTATGGCTGCGTCTATATCACGTGTCAAATGTGGATAAAGCTTCCGTCACTCTCGTAAATTCACGTGTCAGAATATCCACACTTTGTCACGCGATAAACGCTGCCATATTAGGTTGTCAATTAACTTATCGATAGTTAAAGGGAAGCAAAGATTAATACAAGGTTTTCCGATCAATTATTTTTTATTGAAAACATGGTTTATACGTTATTTATACGCTGTAACGTTATTTTTAAACCAAACAGTAGGTATTGCGTATTTGTTTAGTTAAAATCTCGAAGTCAAATTGATCGTGATCCCTTTTTGCAGATATAATTCTTATAACAGTTCGCTATGGGAATTACATGACAATGGACCATACATTATAAATATTCTTTACTAGACATGACAAAGGGAACATGAGATCTAAATATTTACAAAGCAGAGAAAATCAGGGGCGGCTTTGGAATTCGTTTATGGCCATAATGTACTTCGAGCATTAGCTCGAGTTGAGTCATTCTATGGTTCTTGACAAACAAATGAATAAACTTTTAAAACTTGTCTGACATGCTAGATTTGGGTATGGTGTTTCAAGTTCACTACTCCCCCCTGACGCTTCACCGACTTTAAGATGGTTTGTTGTTAACCAGTTTATCGTCTGTGTCAGGGCTTCATTTATTACAGCTTTGTGAGTCTGCCTGTCGTTTCCTCCACTTATTATTGTAATGTCAGCGAATAGGATACATTACGTGATTGGCAAATGATTAAGGTACACTAAGAAAAGAAGAGGACCCAAAATACTACCTTGGGGCACACCACATCCGTTATGACTTACTCAAAGGGCAATATCCCGAGGTTTCTACACATTGAGTCCTGTTTCTCAAATATGACTTGATCCATTCTAAAGCTGGACCAGGAATACCATATTTAGATAGTTTGATTAGCATACGCTTGTGACACACTAAATCGAACGCTTTAGTCATGTCCATAAACAGGACTGTCACAGGGGACTTATTATTATCGATACATTCAATTACACGTTTTATTTATTTAAATGTAGCTAGAGAGGTGCTCCTACATTTTCTAAATCCATTTTGTTCTTCATTTATTATATTATACTTGTCCAAAAAGTGAAGCAGCCTATTATACATAACTTTCTCATAAATTTTTGCAAATATAAGTATCAGTGTAATTGGTCTATAGTTAGTCATATCACATGGGTCACCTTTTTTAAATACTGGTTTCACCACAGACTTTTTTAACATTATGAGGTAGGACACCTTGAATCAAGGACAAATTTAGAGTATGAAGAAGTGGCTCAGCTATAATATCAATACTCTTCTTTAGTATGTCAGTCCATAGACCATCAAATCCTACAGCCATGGAGTTGTTGAGAGAGTTAAAAAATTTTAGCAACTCTATTTTATTTACAGGATTAAGAAATATAGTATTTGTGAAGTTATCTATTCTCATATCATCAAAACGAGGTGCCCTAGTTTCACAATTACTATTTTCCTCTTTTATAAAATAATAATTAAATACATTTGCAATAATCTGCGGATTATTAACATCATCATTGTTTACTTTTAACTTATTTACAGATTTTTTGATGGGGTCATTTGTAGTGTATTTTTTTGACATTCCAAGTTGTGGTACATTTGTTTTTCATTTTATGAGATGTACAGTCACGTGCAAAAATATGTATCCAAGGAATCAACTCATAAATATGTTACGAAGTTCTTATTACACTGCGATATGTCCCAACGCAAGTTGCATTTGGACATATTTTTAAGATGTTGCGTTCTCCCATATTTTTACACTTGACACTGGCGAAGCGTCGAAGTACCTAAATGTTATTTTTTTACGCTGAGTGACTCAGTCTAGAATTATAGTTTTAATACGCGTGTGAAAATCATCTTAGTTTAAAACAATGTATTATGTGGTCTCCTGACAAATATTTTGTTTCCAGGGAGGGGCTACTGATATGAACACAATAAGCCTTAAATAGCGTGATGTATTGACGTAGAAGCGCTTTATCTACCTAGTTGTAAATTTAACAATCGCACTGAAGCGCAAATTACAATAATTGTATTATCAACACTTGAATACGAATTATCTCACGTAATCGTATGATTTTATTACAGTCTATACTTATCATTATCATACATAATATCAAGTCGGATGACCGGGTGTGATTTTATATTAGATTCTATGCATTCATTATAACAAAGATAACACATTACATCCTATTTAAAATAGATTATTTTAGGTAATTATCGTTGTAACATTTGTGTATAGAAAGATTCCTATGCTTTAATTAAAGCGTCTATGTCGTGTGACGTCGTGATATATAAGAAACTAACTACTATGGAGTTCATACATTTCAGTGTTTGACGTTTTGAATTCAGCCGACTTACTGCGTGCAATTCAAACAAGATATTTCGAACAAGTGTGAAATAAGTAATTTAGCAACTAGGGACGATTGAATTTAGCTAATCGAAATAAGTTCTTAAGTAAGGTTAGAGATTTCTTTCGTGGCAGGCGGTACTTCACGAAAAACTAATTTTACTTCACGACGAAGTTTGCCTATTTTACTTTTTATATTAGATGCGTTGCCGATGCTGAAGGTTAAGCTAGTCTTGTTTAGCGGCTTTCATGCTTCCACGTCGAAACACAACAATGTGAACACTGCTGGTCCGTTCATTTGACCAAAATAACGTTTAAATAATAGGTTACACAGGCTCATTACATTACATAGGTTAGGTTAGCGGGGAGTAACTTTTAGCAAAATTATGATTTAGTGAGACATTATTGTGTTATCAACGTTATTAAATTCGTGAAAAATGCCAATTAACTGCAGACTACACTGTTATATTTTGCGTTACAACCCCCCGAGTAATCCTTGGCGGCCTCCTAGAGGCCGCGAACCACAGGTCGAAAAACACTACATGACTAACCGAACAATAGTTTTCGACGCCTATCAAAAAAAAATAGATCACGAAACAAGTTTGAAGATTTACCTGGAACCCCTTGTACTTGATGAGCTCCTTGAGCCGGTCGACGATGTAGAAGGCGCCCTCGGCGTCGTACCGGCCGATGTCCCCAGTGCGCACGTAGCCCCGGGCGTCCAGCAGCGCCGCGCCCGCCGCCGCGTCGTTCATGTAGCCCTTCATGCGCAGCGGGGACCGCACCCACAGCTCGCCCTCCGCGCCCGCGCCCAACAGGGCTCCCGTCTCGATATCCACCACCTGAGAGGGAAGTGCACTTGAAGGTGATAGTGCCATAACTATACTCTATACTGACCTACTTCCAAAGAGACCAAAAGCAATTGCCATCCCCTAAACTAATCCGGTTGGTAAATTAACAACAGTGTTTTATTGACTTTAGCCATAAGGTTAAAAATTAAATAATTTCTAATTTCATTTCTGCACTACGGTTCGAGGTGGACGGTCATGTGAATAAATAGGCATGTTTGCGAAACAGTGAATATAAAAGCTGTATAATTATAGCAGGTTAAACCTTAATCTTCATGCCGGGCCCGGGCGTGCCGCAGGAGCCGAGCTTGCCCGAGCTGGACAGGTCCACGCACACCGCCATCGTCACCTCTGTCAGCCCGTAACCTTGCCGGATGAAGTTTATGCCCAACCTGACACAAGACAAAAATATGAGCCAATGATGACGACAAGGTATATATTACTTTGCAATTTTTTATAGGCTACAAGTCCGTCTTAGCATCAGTTCTGTGTGCATTTGATTTGAGACTACACAAGCTTATTACCAAGTTAATATCTCTAGATTTAAAGTAAAACATTGAAAATGTTATAACCGTTTCCAGCTGGGCCGGTTTGGATTTTTATGTTGGTTTGGGATAGGGTTGCCATCTGTCTGGGTTTCTTGGGCCGCCGCGGTGTGGACCACCGACGAACCGACACTAGCACTGGCTATGTCCGAATTCTGGGCTCCAAAATTCGGGGTATTCACGCGCCTTGTCCTGGTTGCCAAATTTAAGAGATGGCAACCCTAGGTTGGGAGATAAAAATAGTAATTTGAGCCTTCTACATCTACAGGTAGATTGTATTAAACAAACCTCTGTGATACGGCATTTTGTATTTCGCGCGAAAGAGGAGCCGCTCCGCACCAAACTTCGTTGACTGAAGATAAGTTGTATTTCAGTACCAGCGGGTGCTTCGCGAGGAACACCGCGAGTGGCGGCACAAGCGTCATCATATTAATCTATGAAGTAAACGTTAATATTAATTCTTGTTCCAAATAAAATGAAAAATTCTTCACATCACATTTGTATACCTTATAGTTTTGAATAGTCTCTAAGAACAATTGCTCTTCAAAACGAACTAGGAACACTATTTCAAGATGATTAGCCAGCACAGCAAATGTTGTGATGAAACCATATGCGTGGAACCACGGTATTAAAGCTAAAAAGTTCTTAATTTCATGGTGGTTTGATTCCATTGATGTGTCCAGGTAGTATCTGTTAAGAGGAAAATAGAGTAAAATTTACAATTTAATTGAGTAGCACTAAACTTATTACTATCAGCATATTAGAAACACATTTAACCTCTTCTTCTAATTACGTGGAAAGTTAACCTCATATAAAGCACATTGTCCCCACCTTAGTGACTACTTACTTCATATGACGTGCTAATGTAAGGAAATTAATGTGTGTAAGCATTACTCCTTTGGGCAGTCCCGTAGTTCCAGATGAACACATAACAGCAAGAGTGTCCATGCCGCTTGCATCTACCAGCTCAAAGTCCTCCACAATAGCATTCTCCTTGCTGATCAGGTCATTGAACATGAGCCCAGGAACTACCTCATAGTCCCCAAATATCACAATCTTCTCAATAGTGGACTCTTCACTGCAGTCATGTATATTTTGGGCGGTGATAGGGGAGGTAAAAACTATCTTTGGGTTTGTTATTTTTAAGATGTGAGAAATCTCACCTGAAAGTAACAAGAATTTGTGTTTGTTTTTATGCATAACAATAAATATGGACATGAGAAGAGTTTTATGTAACATTCAGTGCTATTTATAATTTTAATGTTGTATTGATACTGAATTTTTGTAATGAAAGCATAAACATACTCAGATCATGTTCATGGGTTATAGCAGGCTAGTTTTCTGCCTGCTGAAGACTTAATTTTGCATAAAACCTCTTTGGTTAATTTTACGGGCCTAGGGATGTATACTCTATACATATATTCTCTATCTTGTTAAAGCAGCAAGTTCTTTCATACCAGGTGAATAAGTCACGTTGAGTGTACACAGCACAGCACCACAGTATATAATGGCTAGGGCGGTCACAGGGAACTCGAACCGGTTCTCACTACAGAGGGCAACAACATCTCCCTTCTTCACACCAAGCTTTTGCAGGGCTAAAGCCAGGTTCACACTACGCTGAAGGATGTCTCTGTATGTCACAGAGTTTCCTGTCTCTGCACATATCTGAAATATTTAATAATGAAAATTGATATTTTATTAGTATCTAGTCCACTTTAAGTGTGAAGTCCATAAAATTCGGCAATGCTTGGGTAAAACTTGGAACAAAATTTTAAACATAGATTTTCATTATATTTTACAGCCTTTTATGAGAATAGCCTGATATTTATTTAAAGAGTTGCTTATCTAATAAGCTCTCAGCTAGTAAGACTACTATCAGATACATAATTGGATGAATTAAACAATTGTTAAGTTTTCTAAATCTGTATAGTAATTTCTACTCTTTTCAAATGAGAAGAGAGTGTTTATTAAGTTAAAATAGACAAGGTGCGCATTGCGGTGCTTACCAGGGCTACTTTATCGCCGCCTTTTTTCAATTGATCGAATAAAAACTGTCCATATGATAAATGTGCTGGAATATCGAGCTCCTCTGGACCCGACACTATATTATTATGTATGGAGACAGCCATTATAACATACGAGAATTTGCAAGAGAAGTATACGCCGGCGACTAGCCTTAATTAAAGTGTTAACTAACCTAACCAGGAAACGTAACTAATTTAATATTCTCTGACTGGGTCGTTCTTGGAGAGTTTTGATAAAATAAATTTCATATCGCGGATAATCCTCGTGTTAGGAAAATAGCAACTGATAACAGATAACATGTCTGATAGTAAGATATTGAAATTAAATGAAATAATCACATTACGTAGGGCGGGGCAGGAAAAGCATTCAAACTTGACGTTTGGTTTCATGGGCATTAGTGGTATTAATTAGGTAGAATTTGGGTGAAACCTGTTGAGATTATTTAGGCCCAAACTTATTGTTACCAACATTACAAATGTATGTATGTAACAAAGACAGCAGCGCCATCTTCTAGGTTGATGTGCGTTGGAATCTGTGACATTTTGTATCTTACGTAAGCGAACTACACACGACCGCGAAGCGACAAGATGGGACGCGATTTATTGACAGCTCAGAGCGAAGTCATGCGACGCGATTGCTGTTTTACTTGAGATCGCGTCGCATCGCCAAATCCAGTCAAAAGATTAAGTCATCATATTATCATACATAGCGCATCTACCATGGAAATAAAATATAAACAAAAAAGTTAAGTATACATATTTGTTAAAAAAATACTGTAATACAACACACAAACTACATATAAAGCAGGTTTTAACAAAAAAATGCAGTACTTTTACAGTGAGAGACTACAGTATTAATCGTACTCAGCCGTACTCAGTAGACTAACGCTGTCACACTTGTATTCGCATCTGACAGCATATTTATCGCTCGTGTCACGGAAATACGAAGATTGTCGATTAATACTAGTAGTACTTCTAGGCCGTGTGTCCGCTGCGCCAAAACACTACCAAAACATGTTAGCAAAATATGTTACTAAACATGTTTAGGTACAACTGCACATCCATTCCGACTTTGGAGCGAACAATGTATTGCTTGACATAACATTTCACTTTTCTTTTGACAGCCGTCATCTTAGTACAATTTGTCATATTATGTGCCGCTCCTTTACGAATAAAATAAAATACAGCGTCTTTTCTTTACTGCACTCCATTGCAAATAACTATAAATTAAATAGTTAATGCCCTTTGACTGTTCTTCACTCAAACTCAAAACTTTCAAAAGTCAAAACATGACCCCCGTCCCCCGCAGACCAATGCGGGGAATGTTTTCCATCCGTGACGTAAACATGTTTCTGTGTTTTTAAACAAAAAAACAGTTTGGCCACGCACCGTTTCTGTTCGAAAAACACGTTAGATGTTTAAAAACATCGAAAACACGGCGCGGCGGACGCGGCTTAAGTAGTACTTCCATTTTGTCCCATTTTACTACTTAGATGAAAGTAAAATGATAATTACCGTTCCGTTCGTTCGGATAATGGTAATTATCCGTCCCCTTTAAAAAAAAAGGGATATCGTGATCAAGTTCGCGCGGAAAAAACAAGCTTCACTCGCGCCGCGTCGCATCGCACGTATGCGCGATTGGTCACGCAGGAGACTTGAGACGCACAGCTGCAACCCTTCTTTGAAAATCGAAGTTCCAAGTTACGTTTGCTCCATTTCTTTCTTTCAATTTAGTCTCAAGTGACAGGGATGGAGCTAACGTAACATTGAACTTCAATATTCAAAATAGTGCCCTGTTTGCTTTTCAACGTCGCTTCACGTTCGCGTTATATAGGAGTTATATACACACCACCGTGACATGGTTTCACAAGCAATATCTGCATATGTTATATTCTGAGGGGGAAATCCCACAATAGCATTTTTGCAGCCACATGATTATGCGGGATTCGAATATATTCGTATTATTCGCGTTAAAGTCTCTTTCTTTCTTTATTTATATACTACTTTAAGTAAGAGATGTAGGTATTCTAAGTACGAATCTTCGCCAAATCCATACACGTGGCCACAGTGTAAAGCTAAGTTTACAATGAGTTATGGACGCGATAAAATAGCTAGGTATATGTATAAATTTCGTCTCAATAACTGTCTCGAATCAGAGGCACTAGAGGCAGCGATAAGATGTGCCTCGCGTTGTGTATTAACCATGTATTAACTATTTTATCGTGTGTCGATAATATTTATGATAGTCGATCACTTGCGATTTTATCGCGTGAAAATCCAGAATATAAATTTAACGCATTTTTTTGTAAAGTATCTAAAATTCTCATGACAAGCATGATTAGAATAGGTACTTGATTATATTACAAGTGAATAGGTTTGTTTGCGCTTAATTCGAAGTTCGATCACGGTTTTTAGGTAAACAAGTACGTAAGTAGGTAAACTTGTTATCATTCATCGTGTTTGATGAAGTCAAAGACCTTGTAGTACATAATAACTACTTGTGTTTTGTTAAGTGTTAAATTACTTTTATCTGTTCGTGTATAGCTTCGGCGTTACGCAAAAAATTCAGTCGGAATAAACGGTCAGTTGTGTTTTTTAATGATTGTTGTTATAAAGTTATTAAGAGAAGTAAAGTCGCGTATCACCAGTTGTTTGTTTATGTGTTTATTGGTCTCAATATCAATATTAGTCTATGATACAAAGTATTTTTACATTACTTTTGTAGTTTGATACCTAAACTTTGTCTAGTTTACGATTATGGAAAATTCAAACTTATTGTTGTACTAGAAAAAATAAGTAGGTAAGTAAGTATTTATAAAATTTAAAGATCATAAGTTATGGTCTTCATGTCAAATAACGTGGTTATCTACGTATTAAGTAAACCTTTTATTATTCAAGATAATTTATACGAGATAAAAATATTGGCTTAGTCAATGACATACGCGCTACGCTATTGTCCCTTATCTTTGTCACTCGCTTCGTTTGACACGGGGTCCTACTTAACTTAGTCTCGAATGACGAGTGAAAGGGATAGGACGTCAGAAGTTTTGAAATTAGAGATTAGGAGTACGTAAGTAGTTTAGAAATTTTAAGCAACTTGTGATTCCCGCCTTGTCTTATTACAAATGACCTTGATTCATCCGTGATTTATACAGCAGATTTAAATATTTACTAAGCACATATTTATAAAGTACCTACTACTATTAGTTTCCTTTAAGGTTTCATACATTTCTTCGTTCTCGGAATGCAGGAAACTGTCAGCCTGTCAGAGCCTTAAGGAAAACAATATATCTAAGTACATTTTATTAAAATTCGTTCATTATATTGGTTAGTAGGTAGTAAAGCAAAACGAACCACCCAGTTAAAAGGGATTACATACAAGCATTTCGAAAGATCAATCGACTATATACTGTACCTACATAAACACTAGAGTGCATTTATAATCTAGTGTTTATGTAGGTAAAAAAAAAAAAGATAAAAGATGTTTATTCAGTAAGTAGGCCGCACGGGCACTTTTACACGTCAAAATCTACCAGCGCTTCGCAAGAGACCACTGCTGAGAAGAAACGCCGCAAGAAACTCAACAGTACCTACAATCTATAGTCGATTGATCTTTACTTTACTCATAAAGTCACGCCTTCCTTCGTTGCCAGAGAGGGGTAGGCAGAGCTACAGAATTACCTAGCTACAGAATAGCTAATTAGGTCTAAACGCGTTCGGCATTAGGTATACCGCTCGCTCTAACACCATTTTTAAATTTAAAGCATCTGTAATCTATTTACTTATGCGATACAGGTGATAATCCAATAAAATCTCCGTAAACTAATCATATCGTGATTCGGCGAATATTCGTGTTGGTGTTTATTTACTTATGTTAACGGTAGAGAGTGTTTGATTATTTAACTCACCTACGTAAGTTAGTTGATGAATAAATATACAATACGTTCCCAAGGCGTCAAAAATATCTATATTTTAACTGAAAATAAGATCTATGTTATTTGGCGCGAATGGCCGTATAGACATTAATGCCTATGACTGTAACAGTCAAGGGTTTTGATCATTTTTACAAAACAGTAAAGTGAGACCACTTTTACTATTATTTAATTGTAACTTTCGTGTAAAACATAACTACATGAGCAATTATATCTAAATCAGGAATTTTTCGATGCTTTTCTCGATACACTTCGAAGGGGGACGCTCATTTTTGTACATTTTTGTCTATTAATCGAAAAGTACGTCACGGAAAGTTATACAAAATATATTTTTTAAATGTACAGACTGAGCCCATTCTTCTGACAACCCGTTCGCCGCCGCATCAAATCACTTTCATTTTTCAATCCCCCATTCTACACCCCTTTTCACATATTTAGAAAAAACATTTCATATATTGTTTTCACTAAAAACAGATGCGCGCAAGCAAGTTATAAAACTAAGCCAAATTTAAAGTTGATTTCTTGGAAAAACGCTGTGACACACAGACAGACAGACAGACACCGAAGTCTCACCATAAGGGTTCCTTTCTGGTACGGAACCCTAAAAATGATAAAATAGAGGTCTATGTAATTCGGTCCATATTCACTTGACATATACACTATAATAATTTTGATCGCTAAAAAGAAAGACGTGTGTGTGGTTTTGGGAAAAATAGAAGTGACGGCTGACAGGCACCTGCAATGTGGAATAATAAATACTTAACGCTCGATCAGTGGGATAAGTGTTGCGAGGAGATGTTAATACATCATTATCATCAGCCCGGGGGCGTCCACTGCTGGACAAAGGCCTCCCCCAAAGAGCGCCACAAGTCACGGCCTTGAGCCGCTTGCATCCAGCGGCTCCCCGCGATCCTAACCAGGTCGTCAGACCACCGGGTCCACCGGGTGGGAGGATGTTAATACGGCGATGTATAATTCTTATTATAAACTTATTTCTGTAATATTTGAACTTTTTTGCATAATACCTACATACTTACAGGAATATATGTACGAATGGTGGATAAAGTCGGCCTTCTGGCATTCTCTACCAGTCAACCACGTGATTAATACACTTTTTAGTGTTTTTATTGTACGGAGGATGCATTAAAAAATATTTTACACTTTACTCTGATTATTGTAAGTTGATGCCTGTGACGGCTCACGTAAACACTTATTACACTTATTTCTTTAACTGTACATAAATATCACATCAGTACAAAACCTAGCAACGCAGTTGAGGAATTTAAATAATTAACGCCTTTTTTTAAACACATCGCTTGTGATTATAGTAAGAAATTAAAATTACGAAATACAGCTGTCACAAGCATTATCTTAGAATAATCAGAGTATAGGGACCAAAAATACTTTAACTAAAATACGTTTAAAGTTAGTTTATGAATAAAGGGGTTAAATCTTTGCAGAACTAGAATAACCCACGGACGATGATAGTCAACAAAGTGGTGAATGGCGGTCCGGCGACGCCCGTGCCGGGACACCTGTCGTACGGCCAGTTCCTCCTCGACGAGCTGCGCGCTCGATGCGCGGCCGGCGCCGGCGCCGACCCTGCTCTTGTAAGTTTCAACCTTTCACGATTCAACATTTAATTAAAGCTGTCCTTACTTTACTAAGATTAGTTTCAGTGCGCTCTCATTGATCCCTATATCTTCTAACAATCCTTTCTTCTCGAATTCGTAGGTATTTTTTAAGGTTACAATAAATAACCGCTTATTTTGCGCCTGCCTTAAACTAAGTATTGGTATTGCTGTACCCTTGCAGGGTGTCACATGGATATTATACCAGTGTAGGTATGTATAATGATTAATGTTCCGTCTTTTAGCCTGTAAATGTAATATGCAATCAAAAATTGCAGTCTATATTGCAGTACGGAGTAGCAGTGTCGGGCAGTGCTAGTAAGACCTATCTGATAGGATTAGAATGTGCACAAAGAGCAGCAATGAAAGTTATGCTAAAAAAGCTGTTTCGCTGACTCGTTGTTTCTAGAAATAATATTTTTTAGAGTGCGGCAGCTTTTTTGATAATTATCTACGCTATTAAAGGCAACGTATGCACATTTTGACCGTTTTCTCTTAAAACACGTCACGTGGGCTCGTCTCAGATGCGTCTCAGGTTCCAAATCATCCATCCCAAGTCAACCATCTGCGGGGCAGATACCTCCACTTTCTCCCGCGTCCGGCGCTCGCCTCATCCAGTCTTTACCGGAATCCCAATGACCACCTATGTGTACCAACAGCCGGTATTAGGTTTTTTTATGAGATCGTATTTTCCCTATTCATGTCCACATCGTAGATAGGTATACCTATAGCCAGAATGAAGAGAAAGTGTGAAATAACATAATTATAAATCTGTGTTTTTGAAGTAGATAGCAGACATAGCAGTAGAAATAAAAACCTAGCAAGAGCATGTCAAACCAAACTCAGTGTAGAGTTCCTTAGCCGATTCTACAAACACAAAAATCAACCTACATACCTATATCAAAAATCAACAAGTAGGTACTCGTATGAAATACATTTTGTATTTAAAGTTATTTGGTGCTGTCTTAGATGAT
Source organism: Acleris sparsana (assembly GCA_923062465.1). NCBI lineage: Eukaryota > Metazoa > Arthropoda > Insecta > Lepidoptera > Tortricidae > Acleris > Acleris sparsana. The sequence continues at coordinate 6,329,175 of OV281303.1, forward strand.
TTTTATTGGGTATGAATGGTATAAATAAGGGTTCCTTGTTGACCATATACGGAACTCTGACAAGCCTATTGTTTATTTCATTTTAGAAATCTTACGATGTCCGTTTGTACCTTTCCCGAAACTGTTTTATTTCAGATCAATGGTGAAACAGGCGAGGAAACAACTTTCCAACAAATCCTACAGGACGTTGTTAATATCGCCACCGGTCTGAAGAGACAGGGCCTGAAGCGGGGAGAGGTGGTCGCGCTGTGCAGCGAGAGCCGGCTGGAGTACATCACGACCGCGATAGCGGTGATCTGCTGCGGGGCTACTGTCACGGCTGTCAACCTGCTGTACACGAAAGGTTCTAGATCTTGTCTGTATGCATCATCATTAGGCTATTCTAGTCCACCCCTGGACATATGCCTCTTCCATTGTGCGACACCTAGCGCAATACGCGACTATTCTCACCCGCAGGAAGACACGCCGCAAGATTAGTGAATAACAAGAATATTGTAATACTTACATGTTTTTTTTTCCAGAGGAAATGTCCCATGTGCTCAACATTTCGAAACCATCCTTGATTATTGGCTCCGCTTCAGCTCTGAAGCAGAATGTAGGCACGTTCAAGAAATTGCCTTATATTAAGAAGATTATACAGTTTGAGGAGAGTCCTGTGGAGTTTGGGGTTTCTTTGAGTAGTGTAGTGGTGAAGAACGTAAACGTTGAAGAGTTTGTGCCGGAAGATGTGCAGGGCTGGTCGGACGTGGTGTACATCCTGTACTCTTCAGGCACGACCGGCCTGCCCAAGGGGGTGATGCTGACGCACCTCAATGCTTTGTATTCCGGTACGCAATTTCAGTAAGTATACTTATTTTGGTACCTTCATGGCGTTATTGGAGCAAAACTCATGTTGTAAATCTATTTTTTCAGAGATTTAAATGGATTAGATCTCTCACGGTACCTGACGGTGGTGCCGTGGTACCACGGCTATGGGCTTATGGGAACTATCAACTACATGGCCGCCAAGCGCACCTTAATTTACTTCTCAGGGTTCCACCTTGAAAAGTATTTAGGAGCAATTCAAAAGTACAAGGTAATTAAAACTTTATTGTGTAGTAAATCCACAATTTCGCGCCCCGTTACTTAATTATAGCTAGTTCTACGCAACCAACGGTGCAATGTCATTTTGAGTAGTGGGGCGCGCTTTTGTGGAAAAGTAAAGGCTTCAATAAAATGTTTCATCCACGGTTTTATATGCGTTGTAATATTATAAGAGTACCTACATATATCTCGCCCTTTAAAAAGACGTCAGTTCATTTAGCGCAAATGTGAACCCTGGAGTTTTCGAAACGAAGAAGAAATAAATAATTACTTGGTTTTAAGGTGCAAGTCCTGCTAACAGTGCCGCCGATCGTTGTGTTGCTGTCGAAGTCTCCGGTAGTGGAGAAGTTCGACTTGTCGTCCGTTACAGTGACATGGTGCGCTGCCGCTCCCGTGAGTTTGGAGACTATTCAGGCCGCCAAGAAACGGTAACGATTGGTGCTTATTGAAGGACAGCGTTCTTCTACAATTTCCATTTTGGCCACCTTTCACTCGGCATTAGATCGGCACCTAGTTTTATTAAGCTTAAATTAAAATTTGATTTCCTATTAAATAATTTACGGTTGCCACTATTCTACGCTTCTCCCATACGACCCTTTATTATGGCTTTCTTAAAGTTTTCCCTAGTTGACCATTTTTTAAATAATTGTAATGAACTTGACATTCTAATTTATAATCAGGGTAGCAAATGTTCTTTTGAAACTCCATTGCGTCTCAGTTCTTAAAATAATAGCCACCAACCAAACATTTATTATATTATATAGTGCTAACGAACGTTTGTGTAACTGGGTGTTGGTATTTATATTATTTTTCATAACATATAGGTTACCTAATTGCTTGGGAATATTCCAAGCCTACGGCATGACAGAAACTTCGTTATCGGCGACGAAGGATGTGATCGAGAGCGATAACCAGAAAGTAGGCAGCGGCGGACGTCCGCTTCCGGGCATCAAAGTGAAGGTAAGATTACTTTAAGAAGGACGAACCTTGTTAAGAGGCATCCCCTTTACGTCATTAGTCATTAACTTTAAAAAAAAGTAGGGTTACTTACCATGAAACTTAAGTCTGATCTTTAGACAGTTTCACAGATTTTGACACAACTAACTATGGACTAAAACTAGGTTTATCTTTTGGGTACAATTATTAGTAGGTAATGAGTAGGTACGTGTATGTGTCTGATTGAATCGGCGGTCGGCGGTCGGCGTTGCAATAATCTTCAAATATATTGAAGTCATTTAGAAAGGTTTTTGAATATATTCTAGGTAGATAAAAGTTGACCAATTATTTAAATATCTGCATATAGGTACGAGTATCTGCATCCTTTTCTAATCTCCGAAGTCCACCCCCAATACTTAATTGTACGTAGATTGACGCAACGGGGAAAGCATTTGTGGATTAAATACACTAGGTACAACTTAGAATCTAAATTTACGTAATATAAGCCTTTTACCTATAGAATATGATTTTAATGAGTACTGAAGTACCTAGGTACTTTGAGCCGATGTACATCTGTTAATCAAATGAGACTTAATACCATGTACATTATATTCATAGGTAGTAGACATAGAGTCGCGCCAGAAATTGGGTCCGCGGGAGAAAGGTGAGGTGTGCATAAAGGGTCCCATCGTGATGAAGGGGTACGCGGGGGACGAGGCGGCCACGCGCTCGGCCTTCGATGACGAGGGCTACCTGAAGACTGGGGACATTGGCTTCTACGACGAGGACGGGTTCTTCTTCATAGTCGACCGCCTGAAGGAGATCATCAATTATAAAGGCTTTCAGGTAAGGGATTAGGTATACAGTCCGCAGCACAGCGCCGGGTACTTAAGAGGCCACATAATATAAAGTTGGTAGTGTTCCGCGATCTGGAACTCAATAACCTAATGGGTATGGCCCTATGGGTCTGTTTTTTGGATATATAAAACTTGATCATATGTATATTTCCTGGAGACTGTAAAACGTGAAAACACGATTAGAAACGAAATACTCGTTAGTTTTATTTTTCAAATACAAAACTTTTTTTTGCATGTTTACGGTTGAATCTTCGAAACCCTATGTTCTTTAACGATGATTTTTGAATCAATACTTATAACTTCTTAATCCTGGTAAACTAGTAGTTTTGACGTAAACAGTAATAATTATTTGAATTCGACCCTGCAATCGAGGCGTGCGGATACTATCTCCATCTCACGATCTTTGCATGGAAGCTCATAAAGCCATTATTTAATTATTCTTTTGTGGGCGTGTTGGTCATAATAATATGTGGCCTGTTAAGCTATGAGCTATGACTGCTAAACTTTTTCCTACTGCTTAGGTACTACACATGGAAAAAAGCCATAGACCTACTACTATAATAGGTCTGTGATGAAAATAATTAGGTAAATTAATAAATTTATTGGTGAAGCTAATAAACTCCGTTTTTAGGGTCTCGAGGTCAAACTAGAAATGTTTATAGTCTCATGTCCATGTCCGTCTATTCGCGGTCTAGCTCAGAGACTCTTGATACAGCATCAAATAACTCTAAATATTAAATTCGTTGATAAGTACTTAATTTTCGACATAGTTTTTGTGTTGTAGTACCTAATGGCCACAGAACCAACGGGCTTCAGCCCGGTTTTTTCACGTTGAATATTGCTTCCCGTTTTACACGACTGCCCAAAAAAGCAGTGTTATGTTATCTGGGTTCATGTATTTATGTACCTACATGTAGGTACATAAATACATGAACATACATACGTACGATACTTTATTCCACCATAACTTCTAAACGCCTGAGCCGATTTAGATGTGTGTGGTATCGTCAGAATCCATTCACCATCCCGGGTTGTTATGTCAACAAGTCTTAAAATTGAATTAACAACAATGACTAAATGTCAATTAGGAGTAACCACATATTAAATAAACTACAATATAAAAAATACAGTATGATTTTTAAAGCTTGGTTTTCATTTAGTTATTTATCACGGCTACTTTGGCTGAACAGTATTATGAGTTAGCGGTCTGCTTAATTGTATGTGTCAGGTTCCGCCGGCGGAGGTGGAGGCTGTGCTGCTGCAGCACGGCGGCGTGGCGGAGTGCGGCGTGGTGGGCGCGCCGCACGAGGCGGCCGGCGAGCTGCCCACCGCCTTCGTCGTCGCCAAGCCCGGCGCCACCCTCACGGAGACGGAACTGCTCGAGTTCTCCGCCAGCCGGGTACGGCTCTACTCTACTTAATACAACTTAGTATATAGTGCAATAGTGCCCGACCGAAACTGGGTTTTGTGGTCGAAACGGAAATCGAATTTCACGTTTGGCTTCAGTTACGGCCGAAACTGAAATCGAAATTTCCACACAAAAACTTTTATTGTCTCTCTGACATTTTAAGTAACTAACTTAGATTGTGATTTCCTCCTGATACTTTGAGCCACATTCTTTACATATATTGTTTGAAATAAATTAACATCCACTGTTTACCCTTATTGCAAACCTTGTCAATCCGTCCCCGTATGTAGCTTTAAGACAAGTGTGTAAAAAGCCCTCAGTGTAGTTATGTCACAATTCACAATTCACCATCGGACTAACAGTGGACTCGATTACGGGAATGGTGAGCAGTGGTTATGATTATGGATGTCCCAGACAGCGCGTTAGGTTTATACTTGTTATATTATATGTTGTAGTTGTCATCGGCCAAACGCCTCCGCGGTGGTATTATCTTTGTGAACGAAATACCAAAGAACGGGTCCGGCAAGATCCTCCGGCGAGTCCTCCGTCAGAAGCTGCAACAACTGCGGAAGAGTAAACTGTGAAGCGTAACATATTCTATACATAATACCATGAGATGAATTATTTAACTATTTATTTATAATTAAATAAATATTTTTTTTAATTAACCTTTTAGTTTGGAGTACAATTGTCCCTCGAGATACTTACCTATACAGACATAACTACCAATACTTAGTATATTTACAAAAGTATGGTTTGACTTTTATTCTTGTTTCGTTTTGAGCCCTTGCCGACTTGTTTATTGCATATAGAAACCTAGTTAGTTAGTAGGATAATTATTTAGGATACCGAGGGGATTGTGTAATTGTTTTCATAACAAAGTCACAGTTAATAAGTAATTTTCACTTTGCATAACACAAATAGCATAATACCCACCCTAACCTACCAAGGATTAGATTGACCTAATTTACCGAATCGGTTTACTTTTGCTCGAAACAATTATCATTTACGGTTTGAAACAATTACTTATGTGATGTAATATTGTATACCCTGATTATTACAAATGTTTTTATTTATTTCAATAGTAAATATAGGTATGTCTTATGTATCACATGGAATTGAACGATATTACCTAATAAAATATTCGGGACAGTACAAAAAACACGGAGAAATTGAGCAAATACAATTATGTATATTAAAAACAGAATTAATGTCGAGACTTATGTAAGGCAAATCAATATATGTATGATTGGAAAGATTATTGGCTAATTTTTTTTTAATGATAAATGAGTCTTATTATACCAAAATGTATTGATTTTGATTGTTAAACATTTGTTATTCATTACATAGTTATATAAATGAAATTTAGGAAAGCAAAATTAGGACAGGTTGAAGCGCAGCCCCTAGAGGGGTTAGTGTTAGACGAACTTCACGTAAACAGAAAATTACATAGACACGCGGGTAAAACTCAGCAAGTTGACAAATAAATTAAAAAGATAATAAAAAATACAATTAATTAAAGCTCGACCATGAAACCACATTCAGCAACACTATAGTTCACACGTTCGTTCATGGAAAAATTGTAAGGTAATTAATTATAAGTATACTCACTTATTTATTTGTTCTTATATGTATAGTCTAGACGAGTTAGGTAATAACATGGCTCGCCGCACAACCTACTTATAATACTGATTCGATCCGTAATAACTTAATTGGCATTAGAAGTCCCTTGGGAGCGGTTGTCCCTGCCCGGGCTGAGTATGATTAATCGTGTGTAGTGGGGTCTATTCTAACGGGTGCCAATACAAAAACGTATGTTTCTTCTTTGTTACATTTTAAAATTCAATGGTGCTATTCTTAAATAGGCAGACGTAGACAATCTTTGTAGCGATCTTGATTTCAAAATTTTACAGTTATTTTGACAACCATCTGAAAACTGATCAGTGATCGTTGATTTTGATCACGCGGCCTGCGATTGAGTTCGAGTGTCTACGACAGCCCTTACAGGTCCAAGGCGAGCTCTTTCAATCGATCTTCCTCTCCTGGATGGTTACCACGAACCACTAGATTCTAAACTTCTAATGCCGAGGCCCTGTGGTTTGTCACTCGAGACTAAATCGAGAGGAAGGGATGAAGCTAACGTAACTTCGAAGTTCGAAGGCCTCTGTACACTTCACGGGATACATTTGGTCTAACGTTGCTCTGCAGCCTAGCGGTGAGACCACAGTCACCATGCGAGCTTTGCGCTTATACGAAACGAGTTAGACAATATTGACATAGCGAACTCGCCTTTGCTGCGTAACTATCGCCTTATTTTCTTACCCATATCATATGCAACAAAACTCCAGAAAAAGCGACGGTTCGTAAAATTTCAACAATATTTATTACTTTGGCTTCTTCAGAAAATAGTACCTAACTGATTATTTACAATCTAAATCATCATGAGCTAAACAACTAGCTACTACTAAATTTTAGTTCTTTGAAGTGGCAAGACGTTAGTCAAAGTTTCAGGCAATAAAACAAATAGTCCCACTTAGCAGCCTGTACTTCATAGTATGGCGTCCAGACCTGTAACATATTTTTTCAAGAGTTCATCGTTTAAGGAAAGTTTACTAAGGTTTCGAAAGGTCTACGTCTTGCTACTTCACGATGGTACCTAGTTTTTTTAAATGAATTTACTAATAATAAAGAATACCGATTTTTATCATTTTATTGTGCAACACTATAATAATTCCCCGTTGTTATCCGCGATATAGAATAGGCGCCCGTTTGACGCGAGACGCGTGTCCCTGATACAATATCGCAAGCGGATCCAATTATCGCTAATGGACGCTCCAGGGCATGCCCACACACGGGACACCTATTCCAATTTTCGAAATTAATATCGAATCGAAGGAATACCTACAATACCCTATATCATCTCTCTGTAGTAGAACCCCTATGTTTGTTAAGCCACTTGCTAAGCCACTTGTTGCTTATTAATGGTCCCATAACGGACGGAACGTGTTCGACCAGTGCTCGACAAAAGGTTTGACGACGCGAGTAGACTAGTTCTGCCTACGAAGCTAGCAGTCCAGGTTTTGATCCCCATTATGATAAGGACAAACATTGTGTAATAAAATGACCACGAATATTAATTCCCGAGTCTTGGATGTGTTTAGCTTAGGGTGTTAAGGTATAGGTGTATTGCACTGTAGTGCAATGGCTGTTGAAAGATCCTTCGGGTTTGTACTTCTTTCTCACTCGCATACGCTCTTATGAGAGTGTTCTAGTCTTTACCTGAACTCTGAAGACTTTATTAGGAGCTTTTGCACTGAACTTAAGTAGTATGTACGGTCGGCTAAGAAAGGGGTCTACCAGTTTTGATAAAAGTTTCTGTGAGATCTTATTATCGCTAAGGTTAACACTTGTCACTGTCATAATAATATTGCAAGGGAAAATCGGACTTGTTCTATCATGTCGTGCAAATGAACTTCAACCGTAGGCTGATAGACCACATTTTTGGCCGACTGTGCTTATGTCGTTGTCTCTGTCCTTAGTACAGTAGTGTAACATTATTTCCTGATATGTATTTATACTTTCGTATGTACACAGTGCTGCGCAACAAACAATATTTTTACAGATGTCTGCTTTAACAAGGTGTCAAATTTAAAAAAATATCGCAATCATATCTTAAGCAAACTTTTCCTGTGGATAAACCGTTAAAGATGAGATATCCTCTAGGTCCTACATTATATTTTTACTCTGGACTAGAAAAGATGCCGTAGGTAACAATTATCTATACACAATATTTAATTAGTGTAGTAGTACACCAAAGTGCCTCTTATGCTTCCGCTCCACGTTATAATATCGCATTAAACAATGGAACTGTTTAAAATTGCTTGATTTAATATTGTTTGCACCTACATGCAAAATTATTTACGACATTGTAAAGAACCGACCTAGTTAAACAAAAGACGTTGACATCTTAATTTTTCTCGTGTGAAATAAATGTTTAATAATAACACAAGTAAATACTTTTAAATAAAAAAACAAGTTCAATAATAATAAAATATAACACAACTAACCTATAATATAAATCCCTTCATTACCCCCACTTGCGGCATCGTGCCGAGGACACTCGCAGCGTTACCCCGTTGACATCTTAATTAAAAAAAAAATTACTTATTCTTTATCCGCGGTAATGAATTCCAAGCATTCGATCTGTAAAAAAATAGCATATGGAGTCCTTCAAATGCGTTTCGGTGTCTGGTAAATTTGGCTAGACTCGCATAAAAGCGTCTAAGAGCGAGTGAGAGAGAAGTACAAACCCGAAGGCCCTTTAAAAGAGCTGCAAACTTTAATACCTTATCACTTTAACGCTTTTGACAGATAAGTGCAGTAGCGCAAACAAGACGTTAAAGTGACAAAGCACTAAATTGTGCAGCTAATTAGGCTAACCGTAATATACTTCTTGACACTGCATTTAAAACCTACGTTAAATAATGCGGACAAAGCTTGTACTACTCCCAAAAGCATAAAGCCAGGGTTTCGTAATGCGTCGGGTACGAGCTAACTATAAAATTCAGTGGCCACGTAATGAGCGGCGAGATTAATCCCATTTGCGAAAGCCGCGGTCTAACATCCAATTTGTATTTCGCCCGATGACATTGCTCGCGTGGGCTTGTGTACGTAACTCTAAGTAGGTTATTCGTGGCAGAAGTCTTACGGTAATCGGCTGTAAACCATGCTTTTGGGGAATTGATCCCGTTAGCCGACGTATTCCACGTAAATGGCGACCTAGAAAGTGGTGCGGTATCGAGTGAGTAGTATATTTACATAAAAGCAGGTTAGACATAGGTACCTACTAACTTTTACATACGACTCCGAGTAGACATCGTTTGTCAGTGTTCCTTCGGGAATAGTCACATCCTACGAAGAAGTACCTATAGGCTATAGCCAATTTATAACTTTAGAAGTACCATCGCCCACACTGTTAACTGGCCATCGGTAGACCTTATGCATTTTGTAATAAGGTCCACCGATGTACAGTTAAGACTGTTGCTGTTTGTACGGTCGAACTCAGATGAAGCTGTACATTTTAGTCTCTTAATTCAAACCACTCTCAAACATTATTACGTTGCGGCTATATAAAAAAAAGCTATTGACGTGTTTCCGTATTGTCAATGACGTTTTTATAGCTCTTATTTATTTGACAGTAATGGCGGCCGAGTTAAAAAAAAATCGATAACACGTCAAAAGGAATATTGTTACCGCGTCGGTCGCGAAGAATAGAGCGCGATGTTTTACAGCTTCTTCCGCGGGCCTAGTTTGGTTGCGTTTATCATGTGACAAAATGCGCGCCAAAAAGTGGCGGATGTTTTATCCACATTTTGTCACGCGATAAACGCAGCCATATTAGGCCCCCAGATTTCGACTGTACCCAACTTTCTCTTTGCCAAAATAAAGCGAACCTTCGTTTTTGAGGAGCAAGGACAGCAAGGGCCACTTGCATAGAAAATTTAACATTTGGGTTACGACACATAGCTCGAGACTTGAGTTAAGTAGTCTTAACCCAGTGTTCAACTTACTGTGCAAGTGGCCCTCAGGGCCTATTGTTTGATCAGTAGTTAAACTAACTAATCGTTAAAAATCGTAACTAGTGGTTAAATCTCAAGGAAATGTGTACACAATTTTAAATCCCTCTTTGAATTTTAACAATTAATTGAGTTACCTACTGATTAAACAACGGGCCCTAAGTCAATACATTAATAACTTGACTAACAATTCACAATGTTGTGCAGTTAAGTAGGTACGTTATTGTCGTAGTGCATTTAAAACTGCGCAGATAGTAGGATGAAAGACATTTATAGCAATTGTTTCAGAGTTATGCGTGTTTTTTGTAAATCTAAATGACACTATATTGTATTCCTTATTCCATCAAGAGCACAAAACGCAATGTTGCTGACAATTTTTTATTTATCCCTTTGCTCGCAGTTGAAATACATAAATACGTCAATATGCCCATCACAGGAAGATATTAAAGACCACACCAGACGATATGCCTAACGCTTAGCCATACACTTAAATCTCTTCGTAATTAAATTGCTTGACACCTCCCGAACCGTGAGACGACTAAAACGAAAGAAAATCTCGTTAACATAGTGATTGGTAAAGGCGATTGCCTTTACTTACAACCGACCTGATTATAGTCGCTACCGTCTGATGGCACTTTTATATATATTCCTCATTTCAACACAGAAAAAATTGATAATATTTGTTGTAGTTTTTTTTTCATTTCCTAAACCACAATTGATTTCATAATTGTTCGTATTTAAACTATTGTGATTATGACACTATTTTATACTTTAATCTACGGTAACTTAATATCAGTCTGCAGTCGTCCTTGTGTTGCTAATAAGCAGAAATACCACCTGTTGCGTTATATACTAACATTTCCAAACGACAAAGTCCCACAGCGGCGTTATTGGTAGTCATTGTTGTTAATTACTTGTAATTTATAATTAACGCTATAGTTTAACATTATATTAAGTAAAAGAATTACTTAATGTATGTAATTTAACTAATCATTAATTTTACTCGGCATGAATGAGTTTCATGCAAGCTTCAGTTAATTCAAGTACCTAATAATACCTATTTGTAGGTACATATATAGGGTGTTTGTAATAGATGGAGTAAGTGACGCGTCGAACGTTCGTAAATCCGTGACGCGTGATCGGTTTAGGAACTGGACGGGACCGCACTCGCTCCCGGCCTCGCGCGCCCACTGCACGGCTCGCACCATGTAGCGTCTCCCAGGAGCATGTGATATACGATGTCGGTGTGCGGCCAGACGGAGGAGGAGAGCGCCTCGGAAGAGGCCGGCCCAAGGGAGGCCTACGAGCAGAAGTCTGTCAGCAAGGTGGTGCGGGTGCTGACGGTGCTCGCGTACCTCCTGTCCGTGTCGCTGGCTGCTATCCTCTTGTCTGTGTACTATGTTTGCGTGTGGAAGTCGCCGGAGCTGCCCAGGCTCAACGAGAGCGACGTGGGGCCCGCCGCGCGGCGCGGCGACCCCCGGCTCGCCAACCACACGGAACCGCTAAACACTGGTGAGTATCTATTTAGCTTTTCTATTGCGATATAAAAACACCCTATGATGTTACTGATGATGTTCCTTGAGCAGTGATCTCCGTCGTATCCTTCGTATTTGACTTTTTAAGATTTTTAATGTTCGTTAAACGTAGGCGGAATATTCAATTAATATCGCAATCAATGGCGAAATGATGTTGGTAGACTAATATATTATAAGCGAATAATTTAGTCGAAAAAGTTTCAACTTTTTAATTACCAAATGACATGCCATGCTTCCGTGACCACTAATTCGTTAACACCATGAATGGAAGGCGGATAATTATAACTAAGTGTTTTACGTCACACAATTATGTTACTATCCGTTAATGAATATGAATATCAATGTAAATTAATATAGGTAGTTGATACTCTTAGAATACATGCTACTAATTATTTACTCCCTATAAGACATTTTTAATCGCTCATCCTACTTTAGAGATACATAAAAACTTTAATAGATCGGTGAGAGTCGCGAGCAAGGGTTCCCTTTTTATACAATTTAATATTTTAATTACAATATAATACCTACTTATTGATTACGTTTTTAGGCCCATTCCGAACACAAAAGATCTTAATAAGAGATTTAAAGTTTTCAACACATTTTTTTTGTATGTTATTATATTGCAATGGTAAAAACTGTTCCAAAATCCAAATTTATAGTGTTAGTTGTTGCTCAAGTATGCCACAGGGACTGGCGAACACACTGAGAGGCCAATTAACGGACAGCGTCGGCCACAAGGGTTCCTTCTTGGTGTTGGTTTGGTAATTAATACGCGTTGGCACCCAAAGGGCGTACTTTTTCTCTTGATTCTCACTTGGCCAGTTTTTTACCTTTTCGGTACATAAAAGAAACCACACAATTGACTACAGGTATCACGCTTAAATAGGAGTTTGTCACAAAAGCATACAATTTGTGTTTTTTTTAAATTATTATTTACTGAAAATTTCAGTGCTCTACGCCTTTGACTATAGTGGTCGGAATTATGTCATTTTGTTGGTAACCGCGTTACGTAGCACTACCTGTGACGTAGAAAATACCATGTGGCGTTTAAGCTTTTTAGCCATTAGCAGAAATTTGTTTATTTCTTTTCTTAGTAAATAATGAACAATAAGAAACTATGTTTTCAGAAAAACCTTTACAAGCACGTTTTTTTTTAGAACACGCAATATATATTTTTTATCGTCAATTATGTAATTTAATGCGATTAAGAGACCATAACGCGCGTGTCGTGTTCACGCTTAAATTTAATAATTGCTTATCAGGTCTGCGCCCCTATTATTATAATATTGTTAACGTGACGAAGGCTCTTATTACTTTGTTAGTACATGCATCATAAACGATACAAACGCAACGGGGGTAACAACAAAATAGACATATATTAAGTTGAATTTAGAATACGAGTATTATAATGTCTATTTAGGATAAAAGTTACAGTTTTGTTGACTGTCTGAATTTTAAATAACGTTTCAAATAATAACTTATCTAAATTCTAAAGCACAACATTTCTGTGACGCATATATTTCTAAACAGTGGCTACGTTTAGTAGCGGGTCTACGTTATTTTCGTTGACAGAGGCTCTATTTGAATCGGTAAAAACATATTGCTTCTGACAAATTATCGTATGGTTTGTAACTCGGCCGCCAAGTAAATAAAAACTATCGTAAAGTTGTGAATACGATAACATGTCAAAAGCAAAATGGTTTTACCTACACACATATCATAAATACTCTATTATGAGTTCAAAACCCGTAGGATTGCCTACGGCCATTGGGCCAGCATTACCTGTGGTAGTAGGTGACAGCGATGACAGCTGTTAATATTGGAAGATATTCCAAATTTGATCTCATTACTGTACAATAATCGATAACGTAATTTGATTACGTTACAGCTGTTACTACCACAGGTTATTTGCCTTTCGGCTTCTGAACCCATCTTAGAGTAATTATAATATGTGTGTAGATAAAGTATTGCACGCGACTCTACGTAATTGGCATTACGCAAACGTCACGTAGACTACTATTACCGAGTAGAAATAAAGCCCCAGTGCCTACGCCTTCGTAGCGGGTCTACGTTGGTTTTCGTCAAAAATTCAGCACAGGGTCTACGTCTCCGTAGCGGGTGTACGAATTCATAAGGGGTCGTTTGGTGTAAATACAAATGTTTTTCGCATTACAAGTGTGACGATGAGTATACAGCTTGATCAGTAGCTGGACCTTTAATAAAATAAATGTCACTGTAAATAAATTTACAGTGTCAATCACGATTTAAAAGAGCACAAAAGTAGTATAATGTTTCTATTTACGAATGAACGCTTACTTGAATACTACTTAATCATCACGACGTTGTTCCTTAACACCGCACAATACACGAAATGTAAACTTTCCCCCTTTTAATAAAAGTGGCGAAAATACCAACAACAGAAAAAAATTCCTCCGAAATGCATTCGCTGTCAGGTTAGTCTCAAACAATTTCAACTGTGGCAATATATACGCAAGAAAAGGACAGGTGAAAGTAGGTGCATCTCGTTTATACATGCGTAATCTATATTAAAGCATCTGTTCTTCCCACCTGGTACTAGTCTAAAGCCCACTCTATCAATTCTATCAAATACACACAGACTTGCTCCTACTGGAGAACAAACCTGCGACCGTTAACTTCTTAGACAAGGTACTTCTACTAAGTAGACTATACTTAGATAGTATTTTCAATTAACAAACCCCCACCAATTAATTTACATATGTTGACGACCGTGCAACGACAATTTGAGTAGCGGGACGCGCCGTCACGGATCAAAACTAAGATGTATATTTTCGCGGAAGAAGAAGAAGTAGTCGAAGAGCTGAAAATCTTTTTCTTTTGACAGTAGATTCGTATCTAGATAATTTTGAGCTCTTCAACTGGCCACCTACACGTATAAAAGAAAATTTGAAATATAAAAAATATATAATTGAGAAACAAGAATTCAAAGGCTTGGGCTGGTTCACCAGAGATGTAATGCAGCCAGTGTCATGGGGACCATGCCACGGGTGGACCTGCTAAAGGGGGTGGTTCTTTTTATAGAGGTGTCCGAATATTATTTCAATCCTTAAATAAAGTGGCTTTATTTTTATTTCAATACGTTTAGTTTTATTTTTTAATTATAACTGTCACTTGTAATATAAAATAGAGAACAAAATTTACAATATAAATTGGACCCAAACCAGGCTGAGCCGGTATCTTGGGACCCAATTCTAGCGTGAGGTTCAGTGTACATTACTTTATCATATACTCCATACGGAATCGGAAATATCCAATATTGCTTTTCTCTTTGTCTCGCGCGAAAACGTCACGTTCGCTCTACAAACGAACGTGTGGAGAACACGAAGCAGAAAATTGACAGTCGATATCATGTCATGACGCAAATATTGTTAGCCCTTATAGACTTTTGTAAAGCTACGGAGAGACCAACGAGCACTCAGGCCACTTGAAGGTACTTTTTTAAGTGGGATCTGAGGCCCGTTCATTATTGCAATCTTACGACCAAGTACAATCCCAAATCTGCAAATGCGTTGCAAACCACCGACCACTAAGATATAACGCTCCTTTGTTATTTCACCTGTTGAGGGAAAAGGTGCTGATACCCATACATTTACTTGATCGATCCCTTAAATGCGCGGACAGATTGGTTGCTCAGTTCGAAGTAGCAATCGGTACCCACATTTTGTCGATCATTCTAGCGAATGCCCTAAGCTATTAGTAATTCTTAATGTTTATCAGGAATTCAGGAATCAGGACCTATTTGGTAAACCAGAGCGAATGTCTTTTGGTGTCACCACGGCGTAAGGCAACAAACATATAAGTAGCCAACCTAATGAGTTCCATTGTACTTTTTACTACTTCGTTATATTTATAGGCATGGAAATTTCGAAAGCCTTTTAGAATAGTCAAACAAGTGAATTTCTCCACTCTGTGGAACTGTGACATAAACAAACCAATCCAAAGATTTTGATGTTTGAATTACTGCGTCACGTTGACGTGTTCCATGTCGGCTAAAAAATCAAATTGTTTGATTGTACCATAGTACAATCAATATTATACTAAGTTTTTATAGTCTGTGCAAATGAAGTGGGCAAAGATGTAAACAAAACCAAGCGTGTTACTGGTAGAGGACGCGTGATACGTAGAGTCACGTGATCTGCCAGTGGCAATAATGCGATTGGTTTGAAAACGAAACGAATAGAAACGCGTTAGATCATTGCAATTATATTTATTGCTTCACTTGACAATTTCTTTCATATTAAGTTTAAGATAAAATAAGATTATACGTTAGTGTTAATAAAAAAACGCTTGATATCCCAGTCCGAGGTTATGTTGTAAACTATACTAAGATGATGTGTTTTACTAATTCTAAGGTATTTCGTAACGGTAGTAAGTTAAGGTGCTATTGACGATACATCTTAGTTGGCCACTGGGACTACATAATATTAAGCATTCCATGTATTACGATTGCATATGAAGATTCCTGTGAGATAACTCATCAGTATACCTACTGGCGATGACATGGGAGTCACCGACCTCACGGTGAAGTAAATACGAAGAAACGCCCAACACTTGTATTTTGTCAGCAACGTTTGTGAATTTTAATTCACCGCGATGAATAAAATGGCGGTGAATTAAAATTGACTATACGTGGAAGTAAGCTACGTCATTTATTCATTGCGTATTACGTCAACAATATTTATAACGTCAGCACTCAGCAGGCTTCGTTGAAGCAGTATACCAACGTCAGAGTATGTATTTTGTGATCGGTTTAATATTTACCGTGCAAAATTGATTAAGTAACTGAGAATACCTAAAAGCAGTTACAGTCGCATCCGGTTCTTCCGGCAGATGGTGAGGAGGTGAGATTTTATCTCATAATTTCACTTTGTCAATTAGGTAAAAATAAATACAATTTGAACTTAATTCCATGTTTATTAAACTTAATGTACACTGGACCATTCCCGACACTTCTTACGACTCGAATAATAACGTCACTGTGACACAGTTCTATGGTGGGTCAGGGTTCCTTTGGGCTGATAGTTCCTACTCGTAAGCCACACGCCTAGGTGCTTTGTAAGATTGAGAGTGAATTGTGATTATCATCTACTTCATCTACTGATAGAGCAGCTAAAAAGCTATCGATTTAACCCCTATCATGAAAGTTCAGCATTATAACCAGATTTTTTGTAATTTTCCCTGATATCCTTGTAATAAAAATACTTAATTTCATGTCTTTCAGGTGTAACTTACATACACATCATTACGAATCTTAACATCTCCGAAACTAGTGAAAATCGCTAACCATACATAGGGGATAAATCGATAGCTTTTTAGCTGTTCTATCAGCCCTAGGCAGGTTGACGTCGATTTATGGGACACCCTGTATATTTACTAGAGGATGGCTGCTACTTCGTACGCTTAGAATTCGTTTCCTGCTACTGCCTCCCGTTGGGGGTCGATTTCCAGCAAATCCTTTCTTAATAGTGCCCCCCTAGGCGGTTCAGGTTGTGCGTGTGTGATCTCTCAGTCGGTCGCAGTAGAGTTAAATTTGTATAAAAGTTAGATGTATACATTAACTTCAACCTGAAAAACCAATACTTCACAGATTACGTATAATATTTAATTACCTGTATGAAAGAGCCGCGATGGCGGGCGATGACGGGGGCTAATGAACCATTTACGTTATGAGCATGGCGCCGCGTTATTTTTAGTTTTTTATGAGTTGTTGAATGTTTGGAAAAGGTAAACTAAAGTAAATAACGCTTGCTGATGCACGGATCTTATTGCGTAACGTAGAAGAGCGTTTCTATCTGTGTCTATTTGTTTCTGGGTCAAGTGCGCTGATGTTCGTTTATACAACGTGAAGAGGATAGTTCGAAGCTGATGAAAACCGTTACTACGGTTCCATAGACAATTTTGAACAACGAAACCTGTCAAGACCCTTTTGCTCTGAAACGGCTAGCGGCTGAAACTATGGGGCTGAAGTTAGGAATAGGTGATCTATAAATTTAGCGGTTCGACAAGGCCGCATCATTAATGAAAATCCGATATTGTCCACTTTTTTTGCCGAATGTGGGGTATTCATTACTTAAAAGCTCTGAGTTATATAGGATTTTTATGTACATTTATGTATGAAACCGATTACCAGTTACATGTTTGGGTAATTCAATTAACCAAATAGCACTTACTAAATACCCCTATAAAAAGGCCACCAATCCAAAATAGGCAGAACAACAGCCCAATAGAAATAGCCGTCATCCCAGTTAGCCACTTTTCTTCGTTATTAGATACCTAATTGATTGTAAATAATTTTACCTATTTCTATTATTCCGTGATCGTCCATAAAGAGTGAGACTCGTTATTACAAACAATTGGTAAACCGTTTCCTAATCAATGTATGCACAGCTGCACAAACGTTCATTAAATTTCAAGCATGTCTCTTTAAGTCGCGAGTCTGCACGGCAAGCACGTCTTGTATTTTCTTGCTTGTCGCTTAGTGCATCTGTTTCTGTGCAGACTAGTAAGACAGGGAGAGTCAGGGGAGTTCTTAGTGTGACTGTACAACTTGGTGTTAAGTATTGTACGATCGTTAATATAACCCTATTTAAATAGTACCTACTAAGTTATGAACTCATATATTAAATCGTCGTAATGAATACGTAATGGATTTTTAAAATTAGGTGTATCATCTTGAAATTTAATTGTTTAACTCAGATTGAACTATGCCATAACAATAGCCCGTCGGTTACGACATTTATAAAACCAAGAAAAGAATTATCAGCTATCTGTGAAAGGGTTCTAACGTCACACAACAATCAAAGTCCTTAACCATATCATACAATAAATAAGCAAATACAATGTAATCGAACAGTAGGTATAATAATATGCAAACAAACATGTCCAAAGTTTTCCCCGCGGTTGGGTCGGCCACGAGGGGTTTCCTAATCCAATTAGGGTGAAACCCAATTGTGTGCGACCGAATACGCTGTTTCGGTTACTCGGTGCAAAGGTCGCACATTTACATGATTGTGTTACCGGTACTTTTTAACTAACTGTAACTACAGCTACACACACCTCATCATGTTCTCCTAGTCATTGCAATGAGGTCAATTATACAAATCCGTCCAGCGCTTGCAGCTAGAGGGAGTAACAAACTAACACACACAAACTTTTGGAATTATAATATTAGTAAGAATTAACCCTTAACATATTTATTAGGAATTTGTGCTGTCGGTCAAATATTCTTTGATTTTTCGTGTCCCTGGATTTTTTTAAATCCTGAAAGTGGTCCGTGGCTCCAAAAAGTTCAAGAACCCCTATAGGTACGCGGTAATTAAACGTCACGTAGAACCAACTTAAACGGGCGGTTGCGTGAAGCTGTAGACAAGTTCATTTAGAGTTAACGGGCTGACGCCACGTTGTCGCGAAGGCCGGCACCGGGTAGCTCGTGCTGAGTTACACTCAATTAAAACTACGTTACTTAGTTAGCTGTGGCCTGGTGCAACCTCAAAAATGCAGCTTGAATATGTTTGTGTACAGTTCCCCGCAACCAACGAACGAAAATTTGAAGCACTTTAGTGCCTTGTCATTATAAACTTCAAAGTGTACATTAATTGGGAAGCATTAAAATGACAATGATATTCACAATGACAAGGTTCTAAATATGCTCAACATTACTTTTTGGGTGATTGTACAGTCATAGTCATGATTCTACAAGCCTATATGCCACTGAAAATAGAGTCCGTGTACCTTCATGTCTTTCTTGCGATAGGTGTACTGATATTAACTTAGTACTTACCTCACTTAACCTACTCTCTTCTGTGGGATGATTGTACTTAAACAAAACTCTCGATGCTGTACAGGTGATTCTGTTAAACACCTCACGTTTCGACAGACCAATTTAGCTTTGGCGAGTTTAAGGCTTGGTCAAACACACGGCGCGACGCAGCGCCGCGGCCGCGCCGCGCGACCGCGGCGGCTTTAAATACATGCTAACAGGTTAGCGACGTCAAACAGACTGCGTCCCGCCGGCATCGCGCCCCGCTTCTGTCGCGCTCCGCGCCGCGCGGCCTCTTGCGTCCACGCGGCGCGAGCGCAGCGCAGCGCGGCGCGGACGCGGCGGCACGCTGCGCCGCGCTGGGTCACATCAGTCAGGAATGAGCGAGCGACGGCCCGCGCGCGAGTCACGCCCGCATCGCGCTGCGTCCGCGCCGCGTCCGCGCGCGCGATGCGGGCGTGTTGAGAGCGCGAGGCCGGCGCGATCCGCGCGCGCCCTGTTTGAACAGGCATCGCGTCGGCATCACGCGGCGCGGCCGCGGCGCTGCGTCGCGCCGCGTGTTTGACCAAGCCTTTAGCTTATCCCTAGCGTACATTATTACAACATTTACCTACATCATACACACACATTTTCAAGTCCTCAAGAAGCTGTTTTTAAGAGCAACCCTTCTAGGTCTACCCTGTTGGCCTTTCATATGTCAGAGTCCACGCTTCCCAAGAGGAAAGGCCCCGCCAATACAGTAACGGTTACCAACCAAAGTAACCAACCGCGTTGCCGGTCGAATCTGAGCTCCCATATTTCAACACAATCATCTTCATCTTGCCCATATCCTAATCATTCGTGGTCGACGCAGCGTGTCTTTTTCTTCGAAACATCTCTATCTAACTAGGCTGACTGACCGATATAACAATAAAAAATTATTTACCTTTTGGAGTTTTCATTCTAAGCCATCAATTTATTCTTTAGGTTTTTCCCTACAATAGACATAAACGCGTACAAACTCAACGAAGTTTTACAAGAAAAGAAAAGAAATCTTGCGACGGTCTGCCACGCACCCTATCAATCAAGTCGAACGACGTGTAGAGAATAACACCCTAGTGGCTCGCCTTTGCTGCGTGACCAAATAACACTTGATATTAAATTGGCCGAGCGGCAGGTCGCCAGACTCGGCCTGAAACTAGGGATATTAGTACGCGCCGCCTGCTCCCTAACTCTTATTGCATATTCCTTGAAAAGGATAAAGGGCCCTTGAAATGGTGTAGTGGAATAAGCGCTTATGTAAAAAACCATTACAATCACGGCGGCTAGACCAGTCTATATCAACACTAAAAAAGCAAGCATCGCATACGCTATACGCTCATGTAACTACGATTTTTTTATATGTTTTTAAATCCCTTGAGAGTAGTTAACAACAAAGTTTGCAACCCTGAAAACCCTGTGCTACCCCTATGATGCTCGAAAAACTGTCAAATTTTGACACTTGTATCAGGTTTTTCGAAAAAACTACCTTAAGGAAGCGTTTTTCAAGAGGTATCTTTGTTCGGTACTTTAATAAAGATAACTAAATTTGCTCCAATTTGAGCGTAACCTGAGTACACTATTTATATTGGTTGCGGAGATACAGCAAGTCAAAGATGGGAAATGTGCGCAGAGCCCGCTCCTCAGACCCTTCTTAAATGGTGTCTTGCAAATGCAGAAAGAGGATGCTTAGGGGCGTGCACTTGCAGAAAGGCTGAGCTCAAGTGCTCTATCATATGTTCCTTTTGTCACGGGCGGAATTGCAACAACGCCATCCCTATCGTCGAGGAGGACGAGGATGTGGACGACCCAACACCATATGCCGACCCGCCTCCTCCTCCAGAAAACATTATCCCTCCTCCCCCACTTACCCCCACTGATCTCGACTGGATGAGACCTGGTCCTTCCAAAAGGGCGAGAGGTCTAAACTAAATTGCTTGACCGTGTAAATAGTATTATTTTATAGTTTAAATTTATGTTTATGTTTATTTTTATGTTTACGTTTATTTGTTTGTTTTGTGAGACAATTTTGTGTGTTTCGATTGAACTGTGAGAAATATTTAAAAAATCTGGAGCATCGAGACGCGTACATAGAGGACGTTAGCATAATTACTACAAACCACCGCTGTCTTTGCATGGCGATAACACACAAAGATTTAGAACTACCTGCCATAGATTACTACATACACTCAGGAGCAAAAATACCGCGTCAGAGTGCGTTTTTCATACAAACGAGACTATTTCGAAGCCTTGGTTCCTCGCCAGGGGTTGTTTTGAGTGAGTTTTAATGGTGGGTACTGCGAGGTTCAATAGAGGAGGTCAAAAGTTCTCAAGATGCCTAACTGATCGCACAATCAGTTAACACCACAGCGGGAGAGTTTGGGTCAGCACTTGGATTTCCTTACATTTTATTGCCATTTTAGATGTTTTTCTGAACATGCACAATTCCGGCGTTAACCGCAGATTCATTCAGTTGGGTGTCTTAGGTATTCATCATCAGATTTCACTAAAAGCATTCCTTCGTGAGGAACCATGGCTTCGAAATAGAAAAACGAACTCTGACCCGTTATGTTTGCTCCTGAGTGTAATTACACAGACACTTGACTCGAACAAAATTAGTACTTTAAATCTTAATATTTCACAAACGGATTCCTAATCGAAAAATTATTTACACAAACCCGCAGTGTTTTTGAAACACCGTTCCGAAGGGGGTGCCTTTTTTCCGAAGATTAAACAACAAAAGATCTAAAAATTCTTTATTAAAAGATAATTGTTTAGATTTTAGGTGAAAAATAAAATGAAGTTGTCAAATTTTACAGTTTTGGAAAAGTTATCAAAAAACTTTAAAAATCTGTATTATAGTTTAGGCTGGTCAAAACGGACCTTACTGTATAGATATAATATCGAGTTTATAATAAAATGAGTTCTACTAGAACTCTTAGTAGGTACTACTAGTAGTAGGTAGGTACAGGATGGAGCTAACGTAACTTTACCAAAGCTGTAAAAGTCCATCCCTTTCTCTCGATTTAATTTTAGTCTCAAATGACGAATTACAGGGATGGAGGTAACGTAACTTGGAACTTCGATTTTCAAAGTTCAGTTTCAAAGCAAATAGCCAACTTTCACTACATGGAGGCACTTAAAGAAATTATGCGAAGTATTCATAATACTTAATTATTAATGATTAACGACTAGAACCAACCGGAGCTCGGGATGTATTCGCTACCTATCTAAAAAAAGAAACGCAGAAAAGCGAGCTTGTTCGATCGAGCTAACCTAACTTGACCTGTGCTAGCGCTAAGTATCAGGGGGCCAGTTGCGCTGTGAGACATTGGGTTCGCCCGAAGCAACCCTGCGTCAACTTTAGGGCATAGGTCAACCTGCGGTCTCCTTACCGTATAAACGAATAACGCGTGAATAACGCTACAGCATAGTTAACTTATACAAAACAATTAAAACCCCGAAACCATACGAAAAACAAAACCTATACTTATATTTGAAACAGTTTTCTTGCTATTGTTTTCTTATACTTATTGCACTGAATACAAGAAACACGATAAGTCAGCCAATCTCATTCGAAACCGCCAGAGAGCGTGTCTGGCGCGTATTACTGAAGGATTCCGTCGTGGCTTCAGCAGCGGAAGCTTTTAGCGGTCTTGGAATTATTTAGTTGAAGAGCATACTATTAATACTTAAACGCGTCGGGTATTTTAGTTGTTTTAGTGTAATTTCCAACGTGTCTGTTACTATTCGCGCCGAGCACTAAAACCAACCCGTTGAGTTACATATGGGTCAATATTGCACACTACCTTGATGCAAGATTCATTTCCACCAGAGTTTATTTTATGCCAAGGAAAAACCAGAAAATTAAATTAGTGCGTTTAAATTTCCACAGAACTAAGACAACTTTATCTTAGTACCTAAACAAATATTTGAAAACAATAAGCTTACGAGTAATAAGTAAGCTCAACTATTATTGTTCTGAATGTCTTAAATTATGGCGTTCAATCAGCGTTATTCAAGATCCCTACTTAACTTCCCAGGGTCGCCGTTTACAGAACAATCGTAGGAATCGCAGTTAGAAATAGCCAATATCGGCTCTTGTAAATATTTAGCAAGCGTCGCGATTGGCAATTCGGTCTCCTTCGCGTTTGTTCAGTCAATTTAAGGTTTATGTTTTATTAGCAACTTGATGCAAATGTTCCCGAAAAAACAATCTACTTATCTAAAAAATAGGGAGGTGGATGAAATGAGCTTTTGAGTATCTTTTTTTGATCCAACATCTGGAAAGTAATGGATCGCAAAGAGCCCGGGATTAATGTTCGTAAAATGCAAATTATCCGCGAAATGTGTTATTGATCTGGTGTGCGACGACGGCGCCGGGAGCCGGGCGCCGGGGCCGGGGGCGGCGCGCGCTGCGCCCGGCGCCGCTCCTGTCACTCGCGCCGCCGACACTCGCTGTCATAACAACGGGACGGCCGCTTCTGAATTAACTTCGTTAGCGCATTGTTATAATCCACTCGTCAGCACTCGACACAAATAACACTACCGCGCACCCGTGACCCGCGCCACCGACGACAATCCGTGTTTCCTGTGAACATACGCTGTCAACCTAACTGTGTTACCCACACTGAACATTACTTAGTAAACCGTTCTCGGAAAATAAAATTTCGAAAGCTTTCCGCCGCCGGATAAAAACGTAACGGCTCATTAACCGAAACAATGTAAACTCAGGGGCGGCTTCATGACAGACGAATCACGATCGTGCGACTACGTCAGCCAAACTGGAATAGATTCGCATGTACCGTGCGTGAAATTAAAGGATAAACAAATGAAGTCTGGAACGACGAGAATAATGAAACAGCAGTCCGCCTCAGGAGGTGTCAAGCGGCAGACACGAGCGTGACCCGGCGGCGCGACTCGCCCGCGGCGCAGCGGCCCAACTGGGCCATTCGATAAGCGTGCCCCATTTACCTGGATCGAGGGCGGGCGGCGGCCAGCAGTGCGGCGGTGCACCGGAGCAGGTCGGGCGCGGCGGCATGTCGAGCAAGTCGTTCGGGGGCAGCGTGCGCTCGGGCGCGGGCTCGGTGAGGCTGGGCGCGGGCGCGCACGCCGCGCACGCCCCGCACGAGCTGGTGCTGGACGCGCTCTACGAGCGCAAGCGCGACAAGAAGACCGTGCGAGTGCTCACCGTCATCATATACGTCTTCTGCGTCTCGCTCGCCGCAATCATGCTCTCCCTCTACTACGTGTTCTTCTGGGAACCCAAGGACGCGCAGTACGCGCAGCGCAAGGTGGCTCACACAGTAGACCAGCAAACCAGCACTACACCAATGCCCACATGCTTAATGCCCCACACCGGTAGGTCACACTTCCGAACGCTTACCCTACCTTCTATCCCTTCTTAACAACTGTAAGCGCGACATTACAGAATTATTAATCTTCCTAATTCTTTCCTTAATAAACGTACTTACAACTAAATCGCTTAATCCACATACCATTCGTAGTATACCTTCACTAGATATCCACGAAAAGAAGTTTAACTACTAAAATGTATACTTAACTTACATTAAGTCACTACTTACTTTTTACAAAGATCCACACTGAAAACAGTACCTTTTACTTAATACTTGCCTAACTATTAGCGCTCACCGTAGATCACTGTGTTAATTGGCTGCTTTTCAAAGCACACAGACTCTTTGAACACTGCAATTACACTGAGTGGGATTTTATTTCTAAAAGTAGGTAAATATTAAGTACATTTATGTTATTTTCTTAATTACAATATTTATCCTTATAGCTGACAAAAACACTGCGTAATAGTATTGGAAGTTAAGACTTAAATAGGTCGTCGGCATGCTTCTTCATTTAGGGCTGGCGGGTCGGCTATCTATAGGCATTACCTGTTTTGATTGCATCTCTAAGATTTGACAGTCTTGCTATGCGTGTTTCCGTTTCTTGCGGTGAGGAGGGCATGTTCGGGTGAGGTGAGCGAACTTAAGTTTCTTGAATAAAACCACCCACCCCCTCTCCCTCCTCTAATGGACTACTTCTCCAAACGGCACGGAAGTTGAACGGTACCTCATGAGTCATACTCAGGGTTTGTTGCCATAGCAATTTTAAGATTTGCTACTTCCCTCCCACTCGCTTTTATGCTAATCTATCCGACATCCTCGAACCCGGAAGACCTTTTAGCTGCTATTGCACTGTAGTCAAAGTTACAAATATAAGTACGTACGTTCCCAGGACAATAAGGTTTGTCCTACATATATTAGGTGTTTAGATATTAATGTATATTCGAAAGAATATACTTGTTTTGTAGAGATGTCATACTAACCATGTTCTGTTTCAGCATAAGTCATAATCCCTACAAAACACGTACAGCTACAGTTACAGCTACAGTCGACAGCACTAATACACCACCTATACGTCTAGCCAAGCTAAAGTGTTTTGTTTCAGCATAAATGTTATTAGTTTTTAATAATATGTGAATCAAACATACCGTACCTATTTACCAGAGCAAGGCCATTAAGGACCCGCGCAAGGCAGACGAATACAATACCAAATTTGATAGATATGTAGGTATATAATAAATAAAGGGCATTTAGTCACTTACAAGGAAAGGTACCCAACAGTCCGGCTCCGATTTTGTGGATTTTGATATATGTTATTGAGCAGATTAAAATAACAGACACGTATTTTTTTTAACGGCCCATACTCAACCTGTTGTGAGAAATTGACCTCCAAAGTACTGAAAAGTGACTAAACCCTCTAAAAAAGTACCAAAGAAAGTGTATCTTCGATGATCTTTGAAGGGTATTTTTTATTAAATATGAGTTTTAGCCGATATAACTAAACACGTGCTCATAATGTTTTCATCTTCTTAACCATTTAGGTATAATCAAACTACTATGAAACTTGCATTAAAATAAAATAAACTCTATATAAGTTAGAGGGTTTAGCCACTTTCAGTACTTTGGAGGTCAATTTCCCAACAGGTTGAATTTGGGCCGCTAAAAAAATACATGTCTGTTATTTTAAACTACTCTCTAACATATATCAAAATCAACAAAATCGGAGCCGGACAGTTTGGTACCTTTCCTTGTTCAGTAGGTAAGTCCTTAAAGGTTAGTTAAATTCTCAGCACCCATTTGGTATGGAACTCTAAGAATGAGTGCATTTTCGTGGCTGATAATTTAACGGTGATCGGAATTTACGAGCTCATTGTAAGTGGGGATCTATCAAAACTATTTTACGACGAAACGCCACGTTTACGACACGACCATGAAACAAAGTTATGAACGCGTAAACTATGCGCCAGGGAATAATGGACTGTTCTTAAACTAATAAAATATAACAAAGAAAATGTTAACATTTAATAACGTTATTAACGATAAAAAATCTTTAAAAATGAAATACGCTTTTGTACTTGAAAGCTTGAAAAATGTAGATAAAGATAATGTAATGTCCAATATGAGTTAAACAAACATGTGTTCGGTAAAAAATACATACTTACTACCAGTCCTGCGCGTGTTGCACCTTGAGGCGTATAATACAAAATTAATAAATGGTGTACAAAAATACACTCTTTCGCTAATCATTTTGGAATTAAGCATCCCTATTACAACTTTATCTTACGTGATGTTCTGTTGTTAAACTTTGTAGAGTATCAATGTAGGTATAAGTTTATTGTTTAACTAGGTAGGTATACGAGTATGCGCGAAACCTCCATGCCTTAACTTCGTTGTGCGAGAGACATAAATCGAATTCAGACATTTTGAATTGTGATTTTAAAAAATACGGGGCTTTAATTCTATAAACTATAATATAACCCATATAACCCATAGAGTGTGAGCAAAGAAAAGGCATCCAGAAATTTTAAAAACTACCTATGTTACATTTACATAATCAATTATCCGAGACGAGTTTGAAAGTCCGGCGCCGCCTTCAGTGTAGTATGTATAATGTATTCACGTTAGACTCGTAGTGTTATCTTAGAAACTATTAATTAATTTATTTATTTAATCTTCATTGCACAAACATACAAATTAGAGTACAAAAGGTGAACTTAATGCCTAATGACATTCTCTACCAGGTTAGGTAACTATGCTATTTTTGTACTGATATTGGCACTTAGTTATATATACTTCTGATTAGGCACGTAAGTACCTAAGGAATTTTTCCCAACCTTTAATCTGACCCAAAAATAAATAATGTTTCAGCAAAAAAAAACATAAACCAAAAATCATAAATACTTTTTAGTGTAGTAGGTTTTATCATTTTATCCCAGCGTAACGGGACCATACGGTCGGTTTTATATTTCATACAAATCGAGGGACGAAGCGTTCGACAGCGTCGCGTAACAACCCGTGGAAATGTTTAGACAAATAAAGCGATACAAAATCATGGTAGACATATGGGTATGACAACACAGAGGCTTATCTCTTAGAGAGATCCCTACCAGCTAACCAGTACCACCTTTTTTAGGGTACCATAGCCAAAATGGCAAAACGGAACCGTAGTTTCATCGTGTCCATGCGTCCGTCCGTATCGAAGAAATAACAATAATAAATACCTATCTTGTATAAGCCGCTACTTAGTTAGGTAGTTAAATAACAAACTTTTTTTTACCAAACATCAACGTGTGGCTCATGTTTCGACGGTTTTTTTAAAACCACTTAAGGTTCCTAAGCAATTATTTAGATTTACGGAATGTTTTCGGAAATAATCGCTTCGAAAGTTGCACAAATTGTGTGTCTCTTTCTTTCAAGCCCTCATTAGCTTTGTCATTTTGGCTCAAATCTTACAAGTCAATTTGAACCACTTGCCGGTATCGTGGGTTGAAAGTTGGAATACAAAAGTAAACTAGGGCAAAGCAATATGTGTCCAGGAGCTGATTACATGATCCAAGGAGGAAGGTACTTAACTTAGACCCGAGTTGGGTTGGGACTTGTAGTTTGGTCTCGTTAATACATGATGTATAGTCGGCAGCAAAAGCTTCTCTTAAATGTTGTTTTTTTGACAGAAGCTTATTATTATAGTCTTTATTTTTTGAGCTGAGCCGATCCTCTACACAAAGCCCATTGTTTGTGTACAATACTATTAAATTCCTTTGTTTCCGTAACCGCAAGCCGATTACATACAAAAAAGTTAGAACTAAATTGAATGTACATTGAATTATAACTCTATGTTCTTAGTCAGTAGCTTTAAAATGTAAAGTGTCAGAATACAGGTATAAGTCTTTATTATTTGAACTGAGCTTACCCTCTACACAACACTATCATCTTCTATATCGCCAGGGTCGTACTCGCGAAAAAATGTAAGGCCGAATTAACAAAATCTCGAATTTTGTAATCACAAAAACGTTTTTCCGTTTTATATTTACGGATGTTGACAATTCCGAATTTTCTTTTTACGAAAATTATAATTCCGAATATTTGAATTCCTAAAATGCAAAAACTAGATCGGTAATGTAAAATTCGGAATTTTGAAACTAAATGAATTGAATTGAAGTATTGCTACTTGAAACAAAAGTAAGATGAGATGACGAGCACATTACTAAATTGGGTCAATCTCACGGTGGGGTCAGAGTAGCATCAAGGCGCGTAGCGCCTTAGCTTCGCGGAACAGAAGCTTCGCTAAGCGGAGCTCCGTCGACTTTGTCGGAAATTTCTTACAGTTTTTGAGCATTATGTTACATGTTAAACGTTATACACGGTATTATACAATATTTTATCATGGGTTTATTTGAATTAAAAATCTTAGAATCTTCCGGCTTCTAAAATTTTGGAATAATGAATATACGGAATTCGGAATAGGAATTTTCGGAATTGTGATATTCAGAAAAATATTTTTCGGGGTTTTTATATTTAGGAAGTGTGAAAATTCGGAATTTAAAAAAATCATGATTGTGATGCTTCGTGAAACTAAAATTCGGAATAGTGATGATTCGGAAATTATAAAATCGGAATTCTGAAATTCGTGTTTATCAAAATTCGGATATTTTTTTATCGTGATTATGTAGTGTATGTAAAGGTATAGTTTTTCGGCACTTTAAAAATAATGGAATAACAACTAAAGATTAGAAGTATTAGTTAGTTATCAAGACTAATCAAACTTGTCCACTCAATCATCCGGTCAGCTCTTAGACATCATTGGCAATATTACATCATCATCGGGTTAGCCAAAAGGTATATATCCAAAATTTTCTTCTAACAATGAAACTGAACATCTAACGATAAAGAAACTAACATGTCAAACTAAGAACTTGTAGTTATAGGTAATGCTTTTCTCTCTAGTAATTTTCTTTACACCTAGATCTACGATACAAGTGTAATTCAATTTAGAAAGGGTGTGTATTGTGTTGTATTGGATCCTTCTCCGTAAATTACATCCAATTGCGTTAACAACTGTAGCCCGAGCCCGAGCTCGTTTCACCCCCATTAGCCTGGCGGGGGGCGTAATGAAAGTTCATTTTCTTAAATCATGGGCGGTGCGGTGCTCTGAATATCTAATGAAGGTGTAGCTACCTCATTATGCAATCCATGTATCTTATTCTAAGCACGTAGACGAATCAGCTACGTCTTATAATAAATCATGTTTATAATCATGGGAATCCGGACCAGAGGCTCTGATTAACCTGCTTTCTTCGAGTAGGTTAGAGATCAAGCAATATTTATTTTCCTTTCGACTGTAAAAGCTTTCTGAAAAACCATTAGCAGAGTGCGTGTGGCGTTATAACGATTTTTTACATCGCCCTATTGTCTAAAAAAATGTAGCTATGAATGTATTTGTGTACCTATAAACAAAACCAAAATGCTTACAGACAATAATACCCCCTGTCGACTCAGCTTATGAAGCACAATATGTTATTTGCAAGAGAGCAAAGTTGGTTTTTGCTGCGAGTGTTGATTTTGAATTCCGAGTAAGCGAAGGATTCTATAATTGAATCACGAGCGTAGCGAGGTATTCAAAGACACGAGATGTAAATAACTTTGGTCTCGTGTGACACATACAACTTTTCACCTCAGCAGCAAGAACATACCTATTACCTACCATTTACAAATGGGTAGTGTGCACATACATTGTATTTTTATACTAATGACGCGATGACGGATATATACCTATTTAATTTTGCAGCGAGAAATTTGCAGTCAGGAGCTTCATAAAGGTTTTTTTTAATGATAGCGGTCGATATTTTTTGAACTTTTGTACTTGTATTCTCTTCAAAAATGCAATAAGGAATAGGTTTCAATGTGCATGTTTTCAACGTTGAGTAAATACTCCAGATTATTATTATGGTTGCCTCGTTTGTGCTAATTGCTTAAAAATTTCATAAGCTTTTAGATGTTTTCAGGCAGGAAACTTAATTCTCCATTTTTTACACGCTGCCTCAATGCTTCCGGTGTTGAATACCAGACTTCGTCACAGGACTCGATGATATTTATTTATTATTAGTTTTATAATATCCAGCGTGTATCGAAAGTAGGTCCGTGAGCGTAACAGAAGAATAAACAAAAACGAGAAAAATAATCCCGCTATTTTTTAAAGATGCATTCTGAAACTGCACCCGCGGTTTATGTCACAAAATTAAAGATTGTTAAAACGATAAATCGATGAACATACACATAGGGATTAAATCGATAGCATTTTAGCTGCTCTATCAGCCCTAGGCGGGGTGACGTCGGTTTATGGGACACCCTGTAATCTGTATATAAATAGACGTGGGCAAGCAAGTTATAAACCTATGTCAAATTTAAATTCGATAGGTTCAGTGGTTGCTGCGAAAAATTACTATAATACACAGAAAGACGGTCACCGAAGTCTCAGCATAAGGGTTTCTTTTGTACCATTTTGAGACACACGGAACCCTAAAAAAGGATTTATAACTCATGGAAATTTGAGATTTGAAACCGTTGAGAAACGAAACTTCAAAATTACGATACCTAATATTTAAATAATGTCAGGCAGACGTCTCACAACTTTAACATGACCGGCTTATCGCCTTCTGTTAATACGGATTATTTAAAAAATCGCTAGGGCAGCTGTGTGCCCAGTGTGTACCGTCTGTTAAAAAACGATATGCAGATAAGTGGGTTGAATTCAAAAGTCAAGTATTTCTAAAAATAAAACCGAGTAAATGCGTTTCGGGCAGGCATTACGCACTGAGCAGCGCTTATTTCAAAATGCCTATAAGCCAATTATGTAGTTTTTAGGGTTCCGTAGTCAAACTAGGAACCCTTATACAGGGTTATTGGTAAGTCGACCTATTCCCGTTAGGACGTGATAGGGGTGACTATTTGCAATAATTTTGACCCCCATATGCATTATGCAAAAGTGAACCATTTTTGAGTTATCGCGTTTATTAGTTTTTTTTTAAATTAGTCGGAAATTCAACTTGAAAAATTTATTACGAAAAAAGTATCAATTAAAATCTTTTTTTTTCTTCTGATTTACAAAACCGATTAAACACTGGTTATTTCTCAATATTAACACAATAATTATCGGTTCAAATTTAAAAAAGCGAGACCGAAAACGAAATTTTTTCAATATTTTTTGCGATAGACTTCCACTAAAATGCTTTAAAAACAAAAAAAAACGTTATGAAACTTGGCTTGCAGATTATTTTAAAAACTTAAGTGTTTTCTTAGCTCTCCAAAAACGCATAACAAGTGGAAAATTATTTAAAAAAAACCTGAAAAAATAATCATCACAAAGGAAGCGGGCGGAAACAAAAGTCACAAGCAACTTCAAAAATTAAAATTAAAAAACATAGTACCAAATTTAAATCATACATTTTTTATTCGCTTTTGTACAAGATGAATTTGTTGTTCCTATGCAAAATTAAAAAAAATATTATCTGTACACGTTTGAGAATGCGAGGCCGAAAACTAAAAAATACATGTTTTTTTATCAAACTCCAACATAAATTACACGAAACAAAAACATTGACGTTTTTCCAGCTTTCTAACGAGATATTAAAACTAAAATGAGTTTTGTTAAGGATTGCTGGAAAAAATTGATAACAAAGGAAGCAACAAGGAAGTCACGTCCGAACATAACTTAAAATTAACTAACTAAATCAATGAAAACTAACTGTTATACTCGTTAACACAAATAACAACATTAACTTATGTGAGAATACCTCGTGTGTTCATAAGTTTTGAGACGAAATAAATATTACATAAAAAATTAAAGCATAAAGCTGTATTTATAAAATTTACAGATAATGGTAACTAGACATTAACTAACAACTACAAGCAATTACTATTCAAAATGTCCACCCCTATTTTTAATACAAGCTTTTAGTCGTTCCGGCCAGTCATCGATCGCGGCACGAATCTTCTCCAGTGGGATATCCTTCGCTGCTTTGATGAGGGCTCGCTTTAAAGAATCTAAGTTTGGGTGGGACTTTTGGCAGGCCCTGAGTTCCAATTCAGTCCACAAAGAATAGTCCAGTGGATTGAGATCAGGGCTGGAGGATGGCCATTCTTCCGCCGCGATGAAGCCCGGCAAATTTTCCCTTAACCAAGCTTGAGTCGTTTTAGCCTTATGTGCGGGTGCTGAGTCTTGCTGGAAAATCCATTCTTTGTTGTGAAATAAAGTATTAGATAGGGGTTTCACTACAGTATCTAAAATGTCACTTTGATAATTTTTTGCTTTAACCTTGACACCTTGTTGGCAAAAATGGAGCGGAGTGACACCTTCGTACGAACCCCCCACCATACCATCACACTCGCCGGATGATGGGCACGCGAGACATTTCGTGCTGTAGCAGGAACATCTTTGCTGCTTTTGGCATAAACTTTATTATTTTGCCGGTTAAACTTTTCTTCGACCGTAAAGATTTTTTCGTCGGTGAAGAGTATCTTTTTCGCATCGTGTCTCTTAAGCAGCATCGGACAACGTTCGCGACGTAATTTACGAAGGCGATCATTTAGAAAATGAACTTTTCTACGGCTGTAAGCCTTTACTTTCAGATCGTATTTCAATATTCTGTTGACTGAAATACGCGAAATTTTAGTCTGCAGAGCGAGTTTTTTCTGGGTGCGACATGGATTTCGGCGAAGTCGCTCTCTGATTATTTTGATGTTAGCAGCCGTCCTTACAGACCGCGGGCGACCACTCCTATGTCGATCTTTCAAAGAATCAGTCTCCTTGTAGCGTTTAATGGTGTAATATACGAAGTTGCGGCTTACCCCAAAACATTTTATGTCACGGAAAATTTCCATTGGTTTTTTCCCCGCCATATGTAGTGAAATGACAGTCGCACGCAATTCTTTCGTTCCCTCCATCACAAGAAAAACAAAAGAAATGAATTTTAAAAACATACAAATAGCACACTAACATTCCAAATTCAAAATTGAAAAGAATATAAAATAGGTGCCAGTATTATTTTCTTAATTTTATAAGCTAAAAAGTTTGTCTCAAAACTTATGAACATACGAGGTAAGAAGTGGGGGTAGCCAGGTAGGTTTTGAAAATGAACTATAAAAATCCTGATTATTTCAATTTTAATTGTTCATTAGTTTTAATTTTGTAACTTTTTACATAAGTTAATGTTGTTATTTGCGTTTACGACTATAACAGTTAGTTTTGATAGATTTAAGTAGTTAGTTAATTTTAAGTTTTGTTCGGACGTGACTTCCTTGTTGCTTCCTTTGTGATCAATTTTTTCCAGCAATCTTTAACAAAACTCATTTTAGTTTTAATAGCTCGTTAGAAAGCTGGAAAAACGTCAATGTTTTATGTGTAATCTGCACGCCAAATGTATTGGTAAATTTTTCTGTTTTCGTGTAATTTATGTTGGAGTTTGATAAAAAAACATGTATTTTTTAGTTTTCGGCCTCGCATTCTCAAACGTGTACAGATAATATTTTTTTTAATTTTGCATAGGAACAACCAATTCATTCATTCATTTGTGACTTTTGTTTCCGCCCGCTTCCTTTGTGATGATTATTTTTTCAGGTTTTTTTTAAATAATTTTCCACTTGTTATGCGTTTTTGGAGAGCTAAGAAAACACTTAAGTTTTTAAAATAATCTGCAAGCCAAGTTTCATAACGTTTTTTTTTGTTTTTAAGGCATTTTAGCGGAAGTCTATCGCAAAAAATATTGAAAAAATTTCGTTTTCGGTCTCGCTTTTTTAAATTTGAACCGATAATTATTGTGTTAATATTGAGAAATAACCAGTGTTTAATCGGTTTTGTAAATCAGAAGAAAAAAAAAGATTTAAATTGATACTTTTTTTGTAATAAATTTTTCAAGTTGAATTTCCGACTAATTTAAAAAAAAACTAATAAACGCGATAACTCAAAAATGGTTCACTTTTGCATAATGCATATGGGGGTCAAAATTATCGCAAATAGTCACCCCTATCACCTCCTAACGGGAATAGGTCGACTTACCAATAACCCTGTAGGTTCGCCATGTTCGTCCGTCCGCAGTACCTATAGCTCAGATAATCTTAATACTAGTAAGCGGCAATTTAACATTAGTATATAAACTGTAATTCTACGGAACTTGCTAACTATGTAAACAAACAATATATTGAAATTGACATCTAATGTCAATTTTAGTATGGCGGCTTGTTTACATAGTTAGCAAGTTCCATAGAATTACAGTTTACATATTAGTCAGGCCAACAAAGTGGTAAAATAAAATCTGGAAAAATATATATTTTAAGACCCCTGCACGTAACGTGGGGATGTATTTTTGTGTGGGTGAGTGTGTGTCGTTGGATAGGTCTTTCAAAAAAATTACCTTTATCTGGAATTTTTTGCGGCGCTTCTTCTCCGCAATGGTGGTCTTATACGAAGCTCTCTAGTAGATTCACTCCATATTACCGACGTGTAAAAAAGAGCCCTTGTGGCCAATTTACTTAATATATATCTTGAATGTTGATTTAATATCGGATTCCGCAGCACATAAGATATAGGTAAGTAAGTAGTACCTGCCGTAGTATTATTTTAAACTCGCTCAATCAATTTCTCAAAAATTTACCAGCTGATGGTTGCCTTTTTTATGACGAATTTGAATGGTTCCATGGGGGCCATTTGAATTAACGGCAAACGTTTCCTGAAACCCATAGACTACGTAGGATATATATGTAAGTAAGACTTTATAAGGTACTGGCGACACGCCCTCGCCTCGCTTCGGTTTATGTAAGCCTAGTTTTCTGTTAAACCCGTACATAATCAAGAATTTAACATATCTACATAAAAACCTTCCTACTGAATCACTCTATCTATTTAAAAAATCCACATGAAAATCCGTTGCGTAGTTTTAAAGATCTCAGCATACACAGGGACAGGCAGACAGCGGGAAGCGAATTTGTTTTATACTATGTAGTGTGGTACCACAAAATGTTAATTTCCGCGGCGGGATACGTCTCTCGATGAAATGAAAATTCTACTAATTAACTAACACATTATATGAATGAACAGATTCGAGAATTATATAATTAAAGTATCATCCATGTATTTGCCTTTACCCGGGATTTATTTTGGATTGTGCAATCAACAAAATAGAACTGTTTCACAGTGACGTTATTTGTTGACCTCTGAATGCTATGTGGAGTTCCTGCACTGCGCGACCGCCTTTAAATATAGCGTCTGCTACAATACGAGTAACCAGCGTAGAGCAATCGCTATTCACTGCCGATTATGTTTATAAGACATAAATCACCCGCGAATCCGGCCGAATACCGAGAATAGCAACGCAACGATCTGCGCGCTTGCAGCCGTGAACTCGCGAGGCACTCGGTTAGTATTGGTTGCTTTCACCTTACAGGATACTTACCGCGAAACACTACATTCGACATTTCGTTAGTCGATCCCTGCCACTCCTCACTCGAGACTAAATCGGGAAAAAGGGATGGAGGCTAACGTGACTTCGAACTTATATTTTCAAAGGGTCCCACTTGCTCGAGCGCAAGCTTTCAATCAAACGTCACGTTTACAAATCGTCTTTATTATTCGAAAACGTGGACTTTGCTTTTACGGAATCCTTTCTGTCGCACGAATCCCTAAATCAGACTGTTCTGTTTCAATACATTAATTTACATTCCATACGTACGAATATGAAAGTCAACGTGAAAATATCAGTGTGCTAGAAAAGTTTAGTACTAAATACGGTTACATGTTTCGTTACTTACCTACTCGATAGAAGGACATTATTATTTTATCTGGCTTTATCTGAGTAGGTAGGTACCCATGTTTATGGCTGAGAAGTCAATAAAATTAAATACAAACTTCTTCGACGAAATACGATGACTCAATTATATATAGGTATAATGCATCTAGATACCGCATCCTACCTGAACTACAGTCGGGTTTTCGTAAGGGTCGGTCGACTGCTACTGCGTTGCTCGATGTAGTCGATAATATCTTACAGGCTCGGGATGCTGGTAAAAGTACTATTTTAGTTCTTTTAGATTTCTCTAGGGCGTTCGATTGCATTAGTTTGCCCTTGTTATTATCTAAGATGTCCTTTTACGGGTTTGATGTCGCTGCGCTAAGATGGTTTGACAGTTACCTGGCCGGTCGTGCGCAGGCGGTCAGGCTTCGGAAAGCATCAGGAAGTTCTTTGCTGTCCTCTCTTAGCCCTGTGACTAGGGGAGTGCCGCAGGGTTCGATCCTGGGTCCTCTACTCTTTATATTGTACAGTGCTGACATTGTCACCAGTATAAGGAGTAGTAAGTACCATCTCTACGCCGATGACTTGCAACTTTACACTTCTAGCACGTTCTCAGATACAGTCAACGCCGTAGAGAACATAAATGCTGACCTCGATCGTGTTGCTTCCTGGTCGGACAGAAATTGCCTGGTCCTCAATCCCAAAAAGTCCAAATATTTGGTATTTGGGTCGAAGCATCAAACCCGTAGAACTTTAGATAGCCTGGCGTCCGGGGATATTGCTATCATGGGCGAACCGATAGAAAGGGTGGTGGAAGCAAGTAACCTTGGCCTGCTCATGGACAGCGAGCTGCGCTTTCAGAGCCACATAGCCAAAGTCGTCAGTAATTGCTTTTACCGCCTCAAGGTTCTTTATAATATTCGTGATTACCTTAGTGTTGATATGCGGGTCCACCTGTGTGAATCACTTATATTATCTAGATTAAACTATTGCGATGTCGTTTATGATGGTCGTATACTTGGTCGGTCCAAGAGGCTAATACAACGAGTCCAGAACGCGTGTGCTCGTTTTTGTTTTAGAGTCCCTCCCCGCTCCCACATCACTCCGTATTTGAACGCCGCTAACCTGCTAAACATGGCTGCGCGGAGGCGCATGCACCTCGCGTCCCTTATGTTCGGTGTGGTGCAACACATGATCCCGTCGTACCTCTTTAAAAAGATCCAGTGGTCCAGTAATGTACGCA
Source organism: Acleris sparsana (assembly GCA_923062465.1). Classification (NCBI taxonomy): domain Eukaryota; kingdom Metazoa; phylum Arthropoda; class Insecta; order Lepidoptera; family Tortricidae; genus Acleris; species Acleris sparsana. The sequence continues at coordinate 6,366,763 of OV281303.1, forward strand.
GGTTTAAAGCTAGGGCGATTGTGCCGCTGCACCGGACCGCGGCGTTTCGGGGTAGTTTCAAGTTCGCGGCGTCCAAGTGCTGGAATGATCTACCCCCTCCCATCCAAGGAGCGCCTAGTAAGTACACCTTTAAGCGTAAGCTTAAGGGTTATTTGTTGACGCTCCAAAAATCCTATTTCCCAACCAGCACTTTGTAAATCAGATTTTAGTTTTCTTTTGTTTTTGTTATTTGTGCCAAATTGTCGATGCTGTATACTTGCTAAGTACGTACTCGTATTTCTACTTTAAATATGTTTATGTAAGGTATTTGCATGTAGATTTTGTATATATTTTGCCACCAACTGTAAGTATTTGTTTAATGGTATCTTTATGTATGTATATATATATATTCTATATTTTCTTTTAATTACACTTCGTTTAGCGTACTGTCCGCCTGTCACACTCGGAGCTGGCTGAAAATCAGCGCTGCAGGTGTTTAACTCCTCAGCATTATGCTGAGCCAGTGTCCGATTCACTGCCGCGAAGACACACTCACTACTTGTTTATTGTTGTTACTGTTTTCAATTGTTTATTTTTCTGTGTGTCTTGTGTGTGTAGTGAATAAATGTATTTTTCTTTTTCTTTCTTTTCTATACCTGCGCGATACACGCGTATCGGCATCGCATTGATACTTAAGCCCTTAAGCGTTATCGAAACCCAAATAACATTTTGAACGCCTAAAAACGATCATGCATCATATTCGCTGTATATGGGGTTGGTGGTTACAAATTAAAAATCCAGTAGCACGTAGTATGTAGGTTATCCCTCGATGGGCACTAACAAACTAATGTTTAAAATCTAAAGTAAAGTGAGGTTCAGACTAGCAATAAAAATTGCTGAAATTTACTAAGACATCAAAAGAGTGCTTCTTGCTCTAGAACTGAAGTTAAAGTATTAAAACAGCAATCAACTTCTGCAATAATACGTGCTTAACTGTCTAGATTTCCTGGCATCGTAGAAGTTCGCTTCTGTTTCACTTAATCAATACACTATTTCTAAAAAGATTATGATTTAAGCACGGTTTTCACTTCAGTGATATTTGTAATTTTTTTAGTACATAAACTACACTTAACGTCTAAGTCCGTAACCGTTAGATTTTATCAGCGACGTTAGGTGGCAGGTCACAGAAAATGTTAGTATAATTTAACAAAATAATATATTTTCATTTAAACTGGAACAAATGTAAATATCTGCGTCTGCACTACATTTGCCGGATCGTAAAACCAGAACGAAGCTATTACGAAGCTAAATTATCTATCCTACCGGCAGGTATTAGATATATTTTACCTCTGCTGTAAGCCAGGTTATTAATATATACGAACATCTAAAGAAACTGTAACAAGTCTGCAAACCAAATATAATGAAATAAACAATACGCTTTACTTGGAAGTCTAGAGCAAACCAGGAACGATACAACACTTTCTAACGCCACATAATAGCGCGAAAGACCATAACTTTGAAAATTATCCATACGGCTATCGAATCCGATAGGCTAACCGAATTGATGGTAACAAAAGACGCGAACTGATTAATCGAGCGACTGCCGAATGTCCGCAGTTCTAATTCCTAACACATTGAAACTAAACATTTACGTCGACGATCTTCATGCATGTTACTCCGTATATTTTGACATGCAATGCAAACGTCCGAGAATAAATAGACTAAACTAAACTAACAACTTTGTTCGCAGGAGGAAGCGGTATCTCAGTGAATGACTCGTCTGGTCAGCCAGCAGCCGCCAACATCGCGGACACGCCCGGGAGCCCTAGCACTGCCAGCAGTGAGGAACCAGACGCGGCTACGGCGCCCCAGTACTCCGGGGCTTCATACACGACGCCTGCTGTCGACCACACGGACGCCTGGCGCGCCGACACCTCCAGCGTCACATGACGAACACACAACACATCCTTAATCTAATACGAACCTTCGACAATAGCCATTGAAGATTGTCACTCAACCAAAGCCTCGACAAGATTACAACATCCATGCAGTTGTCGGCGCCGGTAACAGGAGGGTCGAATCAAAACACCAATATTAGATGGTCTAAGTAGTGATATTTTTCATATACCCACGCGGTGATTTGAAATGGTGGTCATTACTCACTTTGTAAATGATTTCAATTTCATCAGTACGTATACCCAGCCATACCATAGATAAATATAGATGGTTGAATCATGATCTAGTACAGTAGTTACTTTGAATGGTTAAAGAAAAGCAGGACTCACGACGTATGTGAGTACATCATTAGGTGTTGGGAATCATTAACTGAGCTAGGAAAAGTCATGATCACAATTTCAAAATCAACCCGTGTAATAATTTAGGTACTAACTAGGTTTTAACATGAAGGAATTATTGCTTCAGATATTTACCTAAAATCGTTTAAATGTTAACAGATAGATAACCTATGTAGAAAGATATTGAACTTTTTATTATGCGTTTATCGTGTAATTATTATTATTGGTGTTAGACCAACTTGCTGATCTCATTTATTTTGCATGTTATTGTCGTACATATCATACTCACTTAACATAGTAGTGTGCTATACCTATTTACCTACTCATTAGATAAATTGTGTCCCCTCTGCACCTGTGGAAGAACTTCTATGATCTAGTCGTTGTACAGTCGACTACCAAGAGACGTATCCGCTTTTGAACCTTATTATAATGCAAGAAGGTGGCAAAGTGGAAACATCTCTTCGTAGTCGACTGTACCAAGGTAAAGTGGAATTACCCATGGTATAACTGACACTTGTATCCGCGGTTCAAGTTTCACAATTCTGATATTTTTAATTCATACATACATACAGTCACGCCCTCATTCCCAGAGTGGAGGAGGCAGAGCTACAGAATTACCAACCACTCTAAAACCTTGTTGTTAATTCTGTAACCACATTATGCACAAACAGGCTAATTTTAATTTTTTTTAAAATGCAAATTCGGCAGAGCCCGACGCCTGACTTCTGGGCCGCTTAAGAAGCTACCTAAACAGCCTAACCTACCTAATAACAAGGAAAACTTACTAAGTGTCCACTGATATTTATATTCAGTAAGTTATTGTACCTTGGATAATTGTACTCCACCGTGGTCCATATTTGACATAACTCCGGAACACCGAGGCTCGGGCGGACGATCTGGAATAGTAAAGAGTTACTCTTACTTACTCCAAAGCAGAATAAGCAAGGGTAAAACTCGAACTTCGGACACCCAATCACTCTTACTCCTCACTGAGACCGATTCGAGAGAAAGAGGCGGAGCTAACGCCACTTCAGGCTTCGATTTTATCGATTGTAGGACCTTGTGTCATTTGTTAACATTCGGTATCGTAGTTTAGTTGTGCCCGTAGAGATAAATGTATTTTTTCTTCTTCCTCTCACTATATTTGTACTTTCGCTAATCGCTGACCTATTTCAAATAGGTTTAGTATGACGCTATTCGACTACACCAACTAAACTGTTGAGTGCATATTTGTTTTATTCACAAACCCAATAAATGTAAGTACCGAATTGTATTAGATAACTAATTATACAATATATTTTTAGATAATGTGAAAAACCCCTTCTTTTTATAACAAGTCCCACGTACATATTGTAAATCCTGAACCCTGGACTTCCGAAAGCGTTTGGTCCGGTCGTTACCATAATATAAAGTAAACTTGCACAGATTTAACTCAACTTTGACAAGGATTATTATTAACATTATAATACTAATGTGTATTGAAGACATTCTGACCAACCTCTATCAAATCATCTTAAAAACAATACAGAAAAATTCTTTTTTTTTTTTAAATAAAAATGGCGTACAGCCACACTGACACGAAGTAATATGAGGTTTGGAAAAATCATACAAGTTAGTCTGTACACTGTCGTTTATTTTATTGTAATAATAATACATAATTTATGTACAACTACACTTACAACCTAAAATAACAACGTATAGGCACTTATGTAAGACCAAAAATTTATGTTGATAATTAATCGCACCGCGGCAGCTGCTGCAGCGCACCTGATACGACTTGCCTCGATTATAAGTGCCTACACTGTTTCCGTTACCATTGATATTGTGACATTCGAATAACCGACAGAAACGATGTACAGCACCCAACGAAAATGTTAAGCACTTCAGTGCACTGTCATAATAAACTTCAAACTGAAAATCAAATGACAAGTATGACAAAAATATTGGCATTGACTGTACATCGTTTCTGTCGGTTATTCGAATGTCACAATTATCAATGGTAACGGAAACAGTGTAGGCACTTCTGACCTATCCAAACGCGGTTTTGTTACGAAGGGCGCCTTCTGAACTTGTAGTATTCTGTGCCCCTGCTGGGGTCCATTTTACGAAACTCACTAGACTAATAATATTAGTTCATGCGGTACATTTCACTAGTAGACTTGTAGAAAATGTAGTCTAGTGACTTTCGAGAAATGGGCTCCATCAGTGTCTCCGAGCCATGATAGAAGATTTAGGTTCTTTAGGTTCACATCTCGTTAGGACTAGGTAGCAAAAACCACCAGATCCATTTGCGACTACATCTCGACCTGACTACATCACTTTGTGCCTGGATCGCAATACGACCAGATAGCTTTGTGACTAAATCTCAAAAAGTCCCAGTCGCCAAATAACTATTTCATTTGTGCTACTAGATAGGTTAGGTTCGTTAGGTAACTTCAAATGCCCGAAGGGCAAATTGCCCTGGAATACGAGCTCCGCCAAGCAGGACTCCGCCGACATTTCTAAGACAGAAATAAAATGAAAAAACTAACTTTTTGAGATTATTCGCAAAGCGATTAGGTCGTATAGCGATATAGGAACAACGCTATGTAGTCAGATCGAGATGTAGTCACAAAGCGTTGTGGTCGTATTTGGCACCTTGTTCTGAAGGTTGTATCCCTCCGAGCCTGCCCGCTGCGCGCTGACCGCTAGCCGCCGGTGATGTACATGTGCACCGGCTTGTCGGCGGCGAAGACGTCCCCGGCGCGGCCGGAGCCCGCCACGGCGGCCGCGCGCTCCGCGTCGTACCGGCACACCAGCGTCGTTACAGACATGTTAAACTCGCTGCCTCCATACTTGTTCTGGTTCGATTCCTGCAACCGACCACTTCTTTTACGGTGGCTACAGTGTTTTCGGAACTTGTGCCACTGCCGGCGAGGAAGCGATTAGATAACGACTATTTTCTAAATTTTTCTCGCTCAAGCAATGAACAAAAGATATAAATCCCGTGTCAATTAAAGAGGCACATATATTAATTGTTAATCGCTGGCTCCGCTGGCTTCCCCCTCACCGTTGGCGGGGGGACAAGTGCCTACAACCCACGATGGCACATGGCGTGGTGGGGACCACTCAAGTTAACGTTGCACTCAAAACACTGTACTCGCGATCAATTTTAACTGAATAATTTAAACTTTCATTTAAAACTGAGCTTGTAGTAAATTTGTCAGTTGTACACACGCTCAGTTTTAATTTAACTACCAACTAAAATTAATTCTGAGCAGCCACCTTTAGAAATTGTAAGGCTGCGTAAAGTTGCAATCCCTTCGATTTATAAGAGAGCTATTAGAACAAAAAGATCGAATGAATGATTGAAAAGCACTCATTCCGTGGTGGCTATCACGGAATCCTCAAATGACAACAGTAGAATTGATAACAAGAAAATAAATATAAACATTAGCTTTTTGCGACATCATTCTATAATCCGCCTTAATTTGCAATCTTAAGTGTGTAAAAGTGTTGCCAGCTCATATTTCAAGTAGCATGCCGCTAAGCCAGTAATTTTACCCAAGCATACTAACCCGAGAAGAGGAACACAACAGAGACGGTACTGAGGCTTGGCAGCAAGGTGAGCCGGTAAAAATGTGATACCAATCCGAACGGATTTTAAAAATAAGACCCCCCAATATATGTACGGATGCTACTTACACAATAATAGATGGCATTATACTCAATTTGTTATGCCTGTTATAATACTAATACTTGCCTGCATGAGGTTACACATTTCGGAGTAAAAGTGTGGATAGGTGGGCGGCTGGTAGAATATGATGTGCCGTATCCCTTTTATCCTGAACCGCCGGAAGAAGTGAACCCGCTCCGAGTACAGCAGGAAGTGTGCCTCCGTGTGGAAGAACATGTCTCTGGCGCGCGCTATCTTCCCATCCTAGAACAATTATAAATATTAGACACATTGCCTGCGGCAGGCATGGAACAGGTGCGGTGGTGCTTTTCTAAAGGGTGACAATACTCTGCTAAAGAAATATGAATATAAGAAATGAGCGCATCCACTCTTTTGTTGCGCCAGTGCCTCCACACGTCTAAATCCGGCTCTGCTTACTTTCATTTAATTTAGGTTCCTTACTATTAGAGCATATTATACAATATTTTTGCTAACAATATTCACTCTTGTTTATCTCGTAAAAGGGTGATTATTCGGCGTTTTAACCGCCGTCATTATTGTCTTCGCATATTATTCAAGATAAACTTTTTAATTGTCTTTTGATTTTAAATGGAATTAATACTACCCCCGGGTCCGTTGACTTTGACATCAAAAGTTGCTGGTAATTATCATTGTTTTCGTCGATATATTGAAGACAACAATGACGGCGGTTGAAACGCCCAAATATTCACCCAAAAGCTAATTCGCTATTTGTTTATCGCACACTGACCTTGGAGTACTCGCAAATCTGCACAAAGCTGATGTCCTCCTTCTTGAAGTGGTTCCTGAGGCGCACGTAGTCGAAGTAGCTGGGCACGTAGAGCAGCGTGTGGCTCATGAGCGGGTCGCGCTGCTTGGGCAGCACCTCCTTCACGAAGTACTCGAAGCGCGCGTCCACCGCCGCCAGCGGGCTCGCGGCGTTGAACCTGCGAACGAACACGCGCTAAATACTAAGATATAAGTTTCTGCCAAAAAAAAAACATTTTTGAGACAAGCTTTTGTACTTTTACTTAGCTGTGCCTATTTTTTGCACATGCAACATCTGCTTCAGAAGACCACAATAACATATCTAAACTCATTGGGTCTACGTTAAGTACAGCGAAGATCCTGTCGCAAACTTCCAACCCCATCGTCAAATCCGCTCTAGACATTTATCTTTATCTTTTTTATCAATTTAAAAATAAAGTTAGAGAAGAGGCTTATATGGAAATTGAGTTGACCCGAGATCGCAAGGAACAGAGTTCGATCCCCAAGCTAACTAAACAGAAGATCCTACAACCATAATTCAATTCTTACACTTCAGGTAGCGAAATGTACAGGTTTTCTCACGATGTTTTTCCTTGACCTCAATACGAGTAGGTACAGCTAATTTGCACAAAGCACTCGGTATAAAATAGAATTAAATAGAAATAGTTTATTAAACGCATACTCACATTTTAAACAATGAAAAATAAAACAAAACATTTAACATGAATTGGAAAGAGCCCCTACTCAGCATTGTGCCGATGCGAACCACGGCGCTGGTTTTCAGTATGGTATCTGAATGTTGGCTGACTTAACCGAACTAAAAAATTATAAAATACCTGTGAAACATTTGCGGCACTTGCAACAGGACCTGCTGTATGCTGCCCACCTCGGGCGGGTTGGAGACCAGCACCTTCCCGGCGTAGTTCTGGCACTTGTGGCTCAGCACGGATTTGATCTCCGGCAACGACAACGAAGCAAACACCAACGTCTGTCTGAATATAAAAAGCTCACGATGAAAACAACTCTCATTCTTTTACCTTTGGAAAGCAGCGAAGTAATACGAGACGTGTCTCAGACGCCACAGAGTCTGGTGGCGAACTGGTGGAAGGCCATTGCCGACGTTTGACGTCAGTGCCACGAATTTCCAATGACGTGATTTGCCGGCTTTAGCCCTTAAAAGTTTAACCTACCTACCGCCAAGTAGCAGTATCCCATTGTTTATGTCTCAGTGTGTGGTTATGACAACCGGTAATATTACCGGCATAGACGCATTCAAACCTAGTCCTGAGGGTTGGCAACGCATTTGCAATCTTAGGATTGCAGTCTTGTGATTGTTGTTATGAGGATGCATATATGTATGGGTCGCAGGTCCCAGTTACCATCAGGTGATCTGTATGCTCGTTTGCTTTCTCCTTGCCATAAAAACCACTAGATACTACACACCCGAATCGTTCGCCAAATTACCAAGCTTTGTAACAATGGACAATAGTCCGATAGAATGTCTACAATCTGCAGGGGGTGGAAAACATCGCCAAGAAGCTTCTCTTTTATGATAACTATATGTAGGTATAATGCAACTTTAACGCTATCGGTCCCGTTCAACGATTATTTTTAGCGGCAACCTTTAAAATCTTGTCGAAAAGGAGCGACGAATAACAAAGGTCAAAGACATCCAAAAATGTGTGGCTTGCACGCACTGACAAGTTAAGTTAGGGATATATTTTATGAGAATTAACTTAACAGTACATTCCATGGAATTATCTGTTCCGTCGTGCTTGGATATAAATACTACAACTAATCACACGCACGAGTCCGACCGTCCGTCCCTCACGCGAATCAAATAAACATAAATCTTATAAACAAGCTTATTCCTGGTACAGTATGCGAGGCATAAATCGTGTAAGTACTTAATACCGACCGCTGCACGGCACAACGCGGCGTCAATAGATATGGCGTGCCATGTTAACCTACTATCTGCTAAACAAAACAAATGAATGATGAAACTATATCGTGTGATTATGCATATCTAAAACGCTCTGTATTACATGCTCCTAATTTAAAATTAAGGCTATTCCCCTCCTGTTACCACCCGCATACTTTAGCCGGCGTATTACAGATGAATAAATTTCAAAGTGGCAACATAAGACTACAGATGGGAATAACCCTTAAAATTATCCTCGTAAGGCCCACCATACAACGAAATGAATCAATGGAATATGAATCTATTGTGAATGAAATAAATTCGATTTTCTAATTTGATCATTTGAGGATATCCTCCTAAGGCCCAAAGTCCTTTTAAAAGGCCTTCGTCCGGCCATTCAAATAAAGGTATAGTGCAAAGAAAGTAAGGTGGATTTTATTTTGTTTCTATAACTAATGATCAAATTAGAAAATCGAATATATAAATTCTGCACTACCTACACGTGGCGCTCAAGGCAATCTGTCGCTCTTGGTCAACTCTTTTGGCACTCGATCTGTAGCTGCTGGCAAGTATGTTGTGCCGAGAGTCACTAACTACTATGGTGACAGATGCCTTATGAAACGATTACCTTACATACTTAATAGCTTGCCAGCGGATATAAGATCCGAAACCAACAAAGTTAAATTTAGACGTAAGTTATTCAAATTCCTTTGTCCATAGTTAGTACTTAAGTCAGTCAGTTTCAATTAGTTAGTATTTAAGTCTATATTTAATATTACTCGTGCATTTTTATAGTTAAGCTGTAGAGACTCAACTTACTGATTCCGCAGTCAAACCGTGCAAGCGGTTTTGCGGGACATTATTTATAAGTTACATACTGTATTTTTTGTGATTAATAAATAAATAATATATATATACACAGATTATAAAAGTTACTAATTTTGTTAAAATAAATAAATGATATAAAATATTATTATTATTCATATTTATATTAAGAAGAAATTGAAAGAATAGTTTTTAATGACTTTATTACCATGAAATTCAATACAACTTACTTGCAAACCCACAGCCCACAGCTTCACAGCTTTCCTAAAACTGCGGACGGAATCGCTGCCAAAAGCTAGTAAACATAAAATCTACTTGAAACCTACCTGTAATATTTGGACCATCCGTTAATAGCCCAGGAGCGGACGCGAGAGAAATCCGTATCCCTCGTCTTTTGCGGCTGCAGGTGGAAGTGGTCGAGGCAGTGCAGCAGGTGGTCCCAGTTCTGCTGCAGGAACACGTCAGCCTGGTCGAGGACCAACAGCTCCACGGACGCCAGGAAGTCGTATTCACGCTCCTCGCCCTCCGCGCCCACTATCATGCGGAGCCCTAGAGGCGACGCCACGATTATGTCCGATGAGTAGAAGTCTGTGTATAGCTGTAACAATATTAGTAAATGATCTAAGTAAATAAATAAGAAATCCATTTATAATAAATTCGATTTGGTGTACTAAAATGCACTTAATATTCTTAGTAACATCCTGTGAACATTTTACTCATAGCATAGTTGAGTCGATTCTACAGATTATTAGCAAGTTACCTAATTGTTTTTTGTATCTGTTTTACCTTCAGTGTTTTCTTGGTTAAAGACATAGCAATACGAAATGTGTCCTCAGTGTTGCCACTAAATAACAACTCATAGTCTTCTGGTTTAGGGTTCTTCTGGGGCATGATCAGCTCACCGCCTGTGAAGTCTTCTTCAAACCTGTTCTTATTCACCACCTGTCCTGCCTCTTTGGGCACCAATATATCTATCAAAGTCTTTACAACTTTGTAAGCTGCACTTTTGAATGGAACCAATATTACAACCTAAACAAAAATATTAATTGAATACATATTCAAAATACTTCATTACAAATTTGCAATAGGTATATACTTTATGTTATTGCATTTTTAACATTTAATCTCGTACCTTAGGCCTAACCAGTCCTTGATCTCTATATTCCTCGGATGGATCAGTCTTTTTATTAAGTTTAGCATTATGATGGAGTATCTTTATCCTAGTTTTTAGCATGTGATTGACAACATGCAGGCAATATATGAAGCGAACTTCCTCAGAATTTGAGAATGTTCTCTCCGGGTAGTACAGGTCTTGGTAGTTATTCATGATCCCAAACAGCTCTTTCTGAAGGGGTGTGAACACTTCTGTGAGCTCCAAATCTTTTTTAATCAAATTTGTTTTGTTGGCTGAGACAATATTACCATATATTTGAGATTTTAGATACATTTTTTTGAAATCTGTAGTTGCTATTTGAGGTACTGTGCCTGTTGGAGCATATGTTTTTTCTTCCAGTAATGTTACTTTTGGTTTTATTTTAGCCTTTATTTTGACAGGTTTTGGTATAGTTATGGTCAGATTACCCAGCACGGGCCAGGTTTTTTTGGCATTTTCCAGTGTTTCTGGTGATGGGCTAGCGAGGGACACAAGGAGGTCTTCCCCAAATTCGTAATGTAGGTGTTTAATGAAGGGGTCATTTAAGGAATCTTCATCTTCATTTTCAATTTCATGTGATGATACAACCTACAATTATAAAAATACAATGTGAGTTAAACAAAAGTGCACTCAAATAATATTAAATAAAACTGGCCCAGTGCAAGTAGGACTCGCATACAAAGGGTTCTGTGCCAGTATCTATACAACATTGGAGACTACATTATAATGCATCTTTCATGCATCTGCCTTTAACCGTTATAAATATCGAGGAAAAAATGGCAAAAAAACACATTTGTTTATTGAAGCCATACTTAAATATTACAGCAACAGAAAAACATCATCTGTGAAAATCTCAACTCTCTAGCTATCACGGTTCATGAGATACAACCTGATGAAACAGACAGACGGACAGTGGAGTCTTATTAATAGGGTCCCGGTTTTACCCTTTGGGCATACCCAAAGAGTAAAACCGGGACCCTATTAATAAGACTCCACCCCCTAACCTTAACCTTAACCCTAAAAAGAAAATACTTTCAAGAAGGCTTACACAACATATATATTTTGGAATACATATGTACACCTGATGACAATACAATATCATGGGTTTATTTTAGCATTTTAAATTACTTACAATTGCATTATATAAGTGAAAGTGTTTCTTTTCTCAAATGGCAGTGTACAAACCGTAATATCCAGGTCACTAGCTTGATCATCTTCATCTTGCATGTTTTCAGAATCTACCTCACTGTCCAATGCTTCTTGCTCACTGCCCAGAGCTTCTTGTTTGCTATCCAATGCTTCTACGTCACTCTCCATGGCTTCACCAGAGCTCCCCGCTTGGGACCCGTCGTTGCTATCGTCTTCGTCACTAACAACGGCATCCCGTTTCTTTGGCCGAGCGAAACTCGACACTAACAACCCATAAGGGTCTTCCTCTTCCTCACTTTCGGAGTAAGTTATCTGCGCTTGTTTTAGTTTCCGGTCTAATTGCTCCTTTTTCACATTTTCTTCTTCAACTTTTTGTTTGTTTTTGTACCGATTGAACAGAGCCTTTTTATTTACGATCTCAGTTGACTTCTTTTTGAATGGTTTAGTTGGACGTTTCTTTTTTCTGTTAATAAACTTACTTCCTTTACCTCGACCCATCGTTATTACGTAGAAATCTTAATAAATACACGAGGCAATAAAATCAAACAACCAAGTATTTTTACTTCAGCTGCATTATGATCATGGATGAAAGTAAAACGTGCGTTTGACATTTGACATTGACATTACATATATGACATTTGGCCACAATACAGAGGCACTACTTTGAAAATAAAAGTTAGAAGTTACGTTAGCTCTATCACTTTCTCTCAATTATGTCTCGAATGATGAGTGACATGGATGGAATGGAGATAACATAACTTCGAACTTGGATTTTCAAACTAGGGCCTCAGATGCCGTACACAGATTATATGGCACGGTCACTAAAAGTGTTGTCTAGATTAATTTGCGAATGTAGTAAGCAAAACTAAAAAACTACAAATACCAATACGTATAACAAATCATAAAACAAAAACTGCATTAATATATATTTATGATTAATATATAATTTTGATGATAAGAAAACAAAACGTCTCCAAAATAGAGCACTTAACATAGTAACGTGCTCTTTTGCAGCTCGAATATACCATTATTAATTCACTTGACTTGACTTGACACATTTGATTTGACTGACTGACAGTAGTGACAGTTTTTGTCATAAGTCATAGCTTCGATTTAATGTGAGAAGAATAGTATTTTTCATAAATCCCAACAAAACAACGAAAATGTTTCCTGGTTCTGGGACTGAGACGTGCCTTCGCAGGATTTACTCTTATCGGAATGCTGTTGCTATTTGAAGTTACTGTTAGTTATGATCCAAAATGAACCGTTCAAATAACGTAGCGCAAAATTCGCAGTTCAACTTGACTACAGACAATGGTGCTCCCCACAGTACACCTATGAGAATCTCAGGTAGAGCTGCACCATCTAAACAAAATGGACGAGAAACAGAGGACTTGCAAGACCTTAAAGGAAAAGTGGAATCACGCCTACTGTCTATGTGGAATAATGTAAAGTTTGGCTGGACCGTTAAATTAAAGACTAGTTTTTCAAAAGAATCGCCTGTATGGCTTTTGGGACGCTGTTATCATAGAAAGTTGAGCCCGACCGGATCGTTGGAGTCGTCGACCGAACTCGGCACCGAAGCTGCCGCCCTCCAACCAATAGAACAAATTTATGGTGAAGGAATTGAAGGATTCAAATCAGACTTTGTAAGCAAAATTTGGATGACTTATCGGAGAGAGTTCCCTAGTATGATGGGGTCATCATTTACAACGGACTGTGGCTGGGGTTGTATGTTACGAAGCGGACAGATGCTATTGGCCCAGGCATTAGTGTGTCATTTCCTAGGACGATCTTGGAGGTGGACTCCAGAGAAGGCCATTCAGAATGCAAGGGAATTCCAAGAAGACTGCCTTCATCGCATGATAATTAAATGGTTTGGAGACAAGTCATCTGTCAACAGCCCTCTCTCCATCCATCAAATGGTCAAGTTAGGGGAAAATCTAGGTAAGAAGCCTGGAGACTGGTATGGGCCAGCTTCTGTCGCCCATTGCTTGCAGGCAGTGCTGACTGCTGCTTCTAAAGAAAACTATGAATTTGACTCTTTAGAAATTTATGTTGCTCAAGACTCAACTGTGTACGTCCAAGATGTCCACGCTTTGTGTAAGTTGCCCAATGGCAGGTGGAAGTCACTTGTTCTTCTGGTGCCTGTTAAATTAGGCACAGACAAATTAAACCCCATATATGGACCTTGTCTCACTTCTCTCTTGACACTTGATTTCTGCATTGGAATTATTGGCGGGCGGCCCAAGCACTCATTGTATTTTGTGGGTTATCAAGATGACCGATTAATACATTTAGATCCACATTATTGTCAAGAAATGGTTGATGTATGGCAACCAAATTTTTCAATACAGTCTTTCCACTGCCATTCCCCAAGGAAGATGCCCATCAGCAAAATGGATCCATCATGCTGCATTGGGTTTTATCTTGCAACTGAGAACGACTTTGAAACCTATGTAAATGTGATTAAGACATTCTTGGTTCCCCAGGGAGTCTCCACCAACAATGAATATCCAATATTCACAATCCACCATGGATCACGAAGCTCAGTAATGGACCCACCAAATATAAGATACTCTATTTATGAAGCAGATCAGAACTGGGTGACACCAGGCATTCATGATAGTGATACAGATATAGAGTCTGAGGAATTTGTTTTAGTATGAATTAAACCAAATGTTATATGATATATTATTTAAAATGCAAGCTATGTAAGCTATACAGGAGTTAACTGGGTAGAAGACTCCTGGCATATACAAAATGCAAGATATTATGTAGGCATATGACATTGCCAAGGGTCTTTAGCTTGGTCCCCATCCATAGTTATAATAGAACATTCATTGGGTACCTTAAAACATATCTTATTAGGTTTTTTAAGTTTATTTCTCTAAGTTATTCTTATGGGTAGTAAGATCTCTGTGCTAAAAAAGTTAAATGTGTTCAAAAAGCTTAAGTTATTGTTGCTTTTGTAATAAAATAGCAGGCAATGTTAATTAGTGATATGCAATGCAAGGTCACGCCACATGGGCTGTTATCATAGTGAAATGATTGGCTAATATGAGGCATATTTATTGATGTACTTAAGTTTCTTAACAAAACACTGTTTATTTTGTAAATTGTTGCTACTGGCTGGCTATGTTTATTTCAGATCTTACAATTTTATTTATGTTGTCTTAGTACTGTGTATCCTGTGAGATGACAAATAAAACAAGCAACTATTGATATGCATTTTGTATTAGAGATTATACAACCCCAATGACATTTGCAGTAGCCCTAAGAAACATTATCAAATGAGGTCTTAAATGTTTAAGTTAAGTAGATCAAATGGCTTGAATGACATAAATTATTTAATTGTGCTATAGTTACTTTAATATCTTGAACTAGAAATTATTCTATACAAATTATTTATTTCTTCCATTTAGTACTTACCTAATTGAAAGTAGAAATGTTGGGCAATTAATAAGTTTGTGTGTTGTTTTTACTGATAATCTGTTCACGCTATGATAAACAAATACCTCTCTGTATAGTAATCAATAAATTTCAGCTAGTGAAACTACTATATTATAACTGCGTGTGACTTCTTTTCTCCCGTAAATATCTAAATCTCCCGCCAACCGTCTTGCCGTATGTACAGTAGAGTTCATAAATATGTATACACCTTGTCACTTTAATCGTTGTAATAATTCGTATGAACATGACATTACATAAGTATATGAACTCGACTGTAGCTGCAGCGTCCAACAGGTTCTCGCCATCTGCACCTGGGCTGCCGCGCCGCCGTATTCTATTATGGGGACATGGCTCGTGGTTACTTTAGTTAGCCCACGGCCTCCCACAAGTCAAGATTTTTTTGACAAGGTGAATGCACACTAGTGCTCAGGCCACGTGATGGTAAGGAGGGTCTGAGACCCAAAGACATTTGAATTATCGACGACATGCGACAAACATGTTTGTTTAGCCCTCGTATGCGGTAGGCAGAAAATTTGTTGACGGGTCAGTGCGGCGACGCGGTCACGTGACGTCAAACCCACAGGAATAGCGGCTATATTGAATATTTTTACGTAAGGAGCGATTTTTGGTAAATTTGATTACTTTATTGGCTAACCTACAATAAACTTTAATCATAAGAAGCTTCACAATAAGGTTCAAATTAAATTCGGGTAGGCACGCAAACCATTTGGTGCAGATCTGCTGTCTAGCAGTTTTCGTACCTATATGGAACAGACCTACTACTAAGCATACGAGGGGTTAAGCTTGGCAGCTTCTAAAGCATGGTCTGTCATCTGAGTCAGCGGAGTATGGCAACTTTTATGTAACCTTTTCAACGCCACGACGGTTACAGCCGTCACAAAGACTAAGAGAATTTTTACCCGACTGCGAAGCCCAACAGGAGGACTATGTGTTTGATGTATGTACGTTCCTATGTCCCCTCGTAACTACTTAACGGGTCAACCCCGTCAACCGATTTCAATAAATGATACGCCATTAAATTCGTCTTGATCTTCGATCAACAATGGTACTGGTGAAACATTTTTCAATTGGATTTTATGTGTTTAATTAGTTATTTTCATAGCATAGCAAACATATTTGGCGTGTGAGCGACACATTTTGTATTCAACGTACAGTCAAGGAAATGTATAACGCGTATATTTTTGACTCTTGTTGTAAAAAAAAAAGGTACGCAAATACATTTCCTTGACCGTACGTAAGGCGTTCAAAAGGTTAATATCTGTTAAATTCCCGTAAGTGCTAATGGGTGCTAAGACTCATTTATTACCATTTTGGTAAAAAACACAGATCATTCTAGGTGTGCTGGAGCTCCCGAGCACCACGCCATTGGACCGTAGTATTGTAACTCTAGTGCTATTGGTCAATTTCACGCCCAGAATGCTACGTTCCAACATGTTCCAAACCAGAACTCGGTTTGTAACCATTGTTTTAATGGCATTCTCTAACAGTAGTAAATTGTCATTTACAAGTTAACTCAATGGGTGCACAGGAAGAAAAGACAGAGGTATAAATAAAAACTTAAAACGGAAACACCTCTATTTATTGCCTTTATTATTCCCTTCGGAAGTATCGAAATTTCCAAGATAAAAATGTTCTATGTCCATGCATAGGTCCTAATAATACAATCTTATCTTAATGTAAAAATACTCCAAAATTACTTCAGAGTTTAACCGAGGTAGCATAACAAACTCACCTTCCCGGTTATAACATTAGTAAAGACATCTAGCCGATCACTCGTAGATAGGTAGTTCCTTGACTCGATTATTACCTAGCTGATATAAACACAAGCGTGATACAATTGAACGATTATTAATAGGATTCGTTAACACAAGCAATACATATTTACCTAAGCAAATGCAAGAGATTATATGTGTATACTTGAATCTTTCATGCCCTAATATTATTGTACTTTACATTGATTTGACGCGTAAATAGACTAAGGTAATACAATTCTGTCATTATACCAATGATCTCGTACATAAATACCAGAGGTACAGAATAAACTAAAGATTTTTTTATCTGAAACCAATTGCGAAAAGCACAAGACCGGTCTGAGTGGAAAGCCTTGGGGGAGGCCTATGTCCAGCAGTGGACGTGTTTCGGCTGACATGATGATGATCATGATGATGAATTCAGATAAATAGATGTATAGGTACATGTATATAAATCATTGTCTAATAATACAGGGTGTTAGGTATATAGTGGATAATCCTTGAACTACAGATAGAAGGCACTTAGGACGTTATGAAAAAGCTAAAATAGGTTTAGTAAAAGTCGCACGGTTTTCGAGATTTTTGGACTTTTTTGTTTTTTTTTGAAAATTGACACCCTTACTCGAATTTTTGGTCATGGTTAGTGTACGAAGATATTTTTTTTAATTTTCGTTTTGCCTTAATAATGTTAATAGTGGTGCTATCAGATAAACATGGCCAATATGGCGTCACTACCGTGCTTTAATAAAAAAAATAATCGCAAACTTGAATTTTGCATCATCGATCGAACATTTACAAAACTTTGAGCTGGTGCAGTGAAAAAAAAAAAAAACTACCACAAGGTAGCCCATTAGCTTAAAAACATGCCCTTTAATAGAGATTTTAAAAACACTAAATATTTTTTTATTTAAATATTAGAATAAAAAAATAACTTCAGTTTTCCGCAATTGAGTCGATTATTTTTATTTTATTTATTATGAGCAAAAAATACATCAACTATCAATTTACATTATGCAGTGACACCAAAGTCTGACATAAAATGCTGAGAAAACAAAAAGCGATCGAGTGTTTTAAATTTCGAATAAATGACACTTAAAAGTTTAGTGGCCAGTATTGTTATTATTGAAACAAAAAGGTTGTAATGCTTTGCCCAGTACGTATATAGTTTTAAATAAAATGCTTCACAAAATTAGTGGCCAGTATTCTTATTTTAGCAAAGAAAAGTTTGTCATCATTAGGTACTCTATCTGGAATTCTAGAGCACAAATTTAATATGAAATAATCGACACAATTGCGGAAAACTGAAGTTATTTTTTTATTCTAATTTTTAATTAAAAAAATATTTAGTGTTTTTAAAATCTCTATTAAATGGGCATGTTTTTAAGCTAATGGGCTACCTTGTGGTAGTGTATTTTTTTTTCACTGCACCAGCTCTAAGTTTGGTAAATGTTCGATCGATGATGCAAAATTCAAGTTTGCGATTATTTTTTTTATTAAAGCACGGTAGTGACGCCATATTGGTAATGTTTATCTGATAGCACCACTATTAAACATTATTAAGGTAAAAAGAAAATTAAAAAAAATATCTTCGTACACTAACCATGACCAAAAATTCGAGTAAGGGTGTAATTTTCAAAAAAACAAAAAAGTCCCAAAATCTCGAAAACCGTGCGACTTTTACTAAACCTATTTTAGCTTTGTCATAACGTCCCAAGTGCCTTCTATCCGTAGTTCAAGGATTATCCACTATATACCTAACACCCTGTATATAATTCTTATTTGTCTTTTTAATAAATCCATCATTAGGGTAATATAGCTTGGCAAAGACGATTTTGACGTGGGTGGCAGGCGGACTTAGAAATATTCAGTTATTTTATCTCATGAAAGCGGGTGAGCTACACATGTGTGTGTACTCGTAGATGCTGTGCAAGTTGTCTCTGAGTGCGTACCAATCGTCGTTAAGCGTCGCCGTAGCGCGCGAGTCTATACGCGTTACAACTACCATTATGGCTAATCCGTTTTCGTGAGATAAAACAACAGTAACTGGCAACCATTACATAAAGCAAAAGTTTTTGGCCAAAAATTGTATTTGAACATTCTGCCGACTCTTTTTTAGCAAACTTTAAATAAAAATATCTAAGGCACTGCTATCTAATTTGAGGTGGAGTGTGGTTAGTTTTTGTCTTTGACGGGGGGCGGGTGCCTGATGAAGTAGTGCACGGCGTTGTAGAGCAGGTGCGGCGCGATGTTGTGCAGCGGGTGCACGCGGTTGAGCTCGTTGCGCGGCGAGCCCACCACGAACGGGTCGCCGGCGCCCGCGCCGTGCTGCGCGATCGACAGCCCGCTCAGCGTGTAGCACGTGTGGTAGATGTCGCGCGCCCTGCAACCGCACACGACCCTCTTGTTTAGCTTGCCAATCAGAACAAGCGCTCTGTTCGAACGAAATTGGTATGATGATCGAACTGAAACCCCATAAATGCTAAAGGTGGTTGTTACAATGAGAATATTTATTTCATAAAAACAGGTTATATTGTAGTTTTACCTGTTAAAATTTCTTTTCCGCCAAGCTTGTAGCGATAATATTTAGCTGTCGTTGGGAATGTAAACCACAAAAAAAAATGCAATTTACGGCATGTGATAAATAAGAGATTTTGTATCTTTAGCAGGGCTCATCTGCTTTTAAAGAGCTTAAAAGCAGGGGAGCAATCTATATTCTTTGATATATTTGTAAATTGAGAAACCTTACAAAATAAAATACTCCAATTTTAAGATATCTTGTAAGATCTCCCCCCACGCCAATAAAAAAATAATTTATTTTATTGGTTGGCTCCTCTTCTTATACCAACGTTTGGTTCCTAAGGATAAGCCATGCAAAAGGAAATATTTATTCGTCAAACGCCGCAAAATTGACCCTATAGATGCGAATATAGTATTTCGACACGTATTAATCCATTCACCACGGAGGTGAAAGTTACCTCAAAATCTGTTGCGTAGTTTAGGAGTTAGCGGATATACATACAGACGCAGAAAGCGACTTTGTTTTATTCTATGTATGTAGATATGTACACTTTGTCATAGAAAAAGCAACTAATTAAATTACCTATAAAATTAATTGAACTTACTTTCCAGGTTTATCTATAAGACCACCGTCATTGGCTTGGCAGCAAACAATTATATATTCTTGTAAGGCACCTTGATTGAATAAAACGGTTTCTATTAACTCCTTGTTCTCTGCAACATCAAGAATAAAAAAATATATGCATGAGACATTAATTCGAAATATTTAGCGAACAGTAACAACACATTAATAATTGGAATACCTTGTGACAGAATAGCACTAATGATAGGAAAAGCAGCTCCTTGCCAAAATGAGTAACATCCATCAACCAGCTTGTTAGTACGGCCTTGGAAGCCCCCCTCTAACCGCATCTGGCGATTCACACACCACCGTAGCAGAGCATCTACGTCACACAGTGCAGAGCGGTTAAGCAGAGCCAGTGATGCTATTCCACAGAACGCATATCCACCATGGGCTTCCATTCCTGGGCAACCGGCAAATCCTCCCTCATATGTTTGACAGCTGATTATCCATTCTGCTGTCTTATCAAATAATAGATCTGTGTAGGTGTTAGTCATCTTAGCCACACTAATTGCACAATAAGCTCCTCTTATATCTTGTTCTCCTCCTTTGTGCAGTGCAAAAGAACCATCTACATCCCGAAGTGTCCACAAGAACTTCTGCAAGGAGCTACGGTCTATTGAGTCATACGCTTCATCCGTTCCGATTATAGCTAGGGCATTTATAGCTGCATAGGTAGTCCCCAAGTGGGAATATTGGCCAGGTCCTCCACCATAGCCTCCTTCATCATTCTGACAGTGCGACAGGAACTCTATTGCACTAGACAATGTTTCTGTGTCAGGCATGTCATCTAATATCCACAGAGAGTGCAGTATCCAGTAAACCAGCCATGGTCTACTAGCATCTAAGCATGAATAGCCTTCAGGTAAAGCATTCAACCATCGTTTTAGAACTTTACTATGTAATCTTTTATTTAATATTGGCAAATCTGGGTCAATTGAAGCTTCTTTTTCAAATTGTCTGAATATTTTTAATACTGTGGCTTCCACTTTGAGCTGAAAAAAAAGTACCTTTAGTTAATAGATTTTTGGTAAAACAATGGCCCCTAACGTCTACTCCTTTTCTGTCAATTTCACAACAGGATTTTTTTGAAAAGGTGATTCAAATCGTGCTCATAAGAGGGATGTTTTAAAAGCATACATACAATTTTTCATTTTTTTTGTTGCTTATAACCATACAATATGCATGTGCTGTCCGTCCGACGTAGCTTTAAAGAGCTGTATCTTTTGAACTGTAATAGATGTGTCCGTCCGTCCGTCCGCAGCCTAGCTCAGAGACTCTTAGTACTAGAAAGCTGTCATTTGGCATGAATATACATATTAGTCACACCAAAAGGGGTAAATTTTTTTTTTTACTGTATTTCCTACACATGTTGGAGATTTCTTTTTTCTACTGAGTGGTTTCGTTGGATGGGTGCTTCAAAAATATTGTGGGCTTTTAAATTCATTTCTTGTTTAACAGATCCATTTATGAAATATTAAGCTTTTAAGTGCTAATTTTTGTAGAGTCATGTGTCTCCCCTGCAGCCATACTACAAATACTAAAAATATCTTAAATGAAAAAGCATATAATGAATTTAATAGGAAAACTATCACAACTAAGTAGTCTTCATTGGTTCTTGAGTTACAAATGGTTTAAATGATTATTCCTACAGAAAACGTATTTGTGGTGTTGGGAAACTGACCACGACCTATGTCATCCATGTATGTAACAGTTTTCTAATGGCAAAGTTAAGTTTATTGCGAGGTCTAATTTGATTGTAGTTATAGTTATGGCTTCGGAACCCTACACTGAGCATGGTCTGACATGCTCTTGCCCGGTTTTTATGTAATGTGTTTAATCACAAGCCTATTGTGATCATAGAGATATTATCATAGTACTCATACATTTTGCACCTTATTGAGTATTCTTGAAATGGTCTGCACAACCAACAATAGTATTATTTTCAGGTTTTCAGATATATTTTTTTAATAAATAGCAGTATTTTTAAACTCTGCTATAGTCACTTAACAAATGTTAACTTTACCTGATCTGTTGCTGTATCTGTAATTCTTTTCTCAGTATTATAAGCCGCAGCTGAAATGTTTGCATAACATCGAATTTCGTTGTCCATTGTATTGCAAAATAATTATAGACGTAATATAAGAAACTTAAATATTACCTGAAAGACAAAAGTACAATTATAATAAAGACATCACATTGTTGAAAGAACATTTAGGTTTTCACAGAACTGTGCCAATGAATAACACAGTACTGGCTATGTATACCGTTATAGTAGCTAGGACTTTGGCTAGAACACTTGGTTCTTAGCCTAGTTAACGCATATGTTCTATAATTGCAGCCTCTGAAATTAGCCGCTTGCCAAAGTTCGTGTGTAGGTAACCTTACAGATCACAAGTGGTAACCTTTAGTTTAGATTGAATTTATTGAACACGGTACTTTATTGAAAAGAATACTTACTAAAGCGTAATATATAACCTTTTGTACTGAAGTGAATATTACTCAAAAATAACTGAGTATATTACATTTTAACTTTGTGTAGTTCCCCAAATCAAACGATCCCATATAAAATGTTTTGTTTGACATAAGGCAAAGTCGGAGTCGGGTCGTGGTAGAGTCAATCAAGTATCGATATGCCAAATGCTAACTGCCAAGCCAAAGCCAGTTGCCAATTTTATTTTGTTATTGCACGTTTTAATAGAAAATTTGTGAGGTTGGCACTACTGTCCCATGACCTGTTACACGTACCTTATAATCTGTGGTTACTGGTTAATGTCACCGCGTAGTTGGTTGACGTTAGTATCTCTTAGTAGTCTGTGACATCTGTGTTGACGTTGTTGTTGTTGTGGTCAAAGACTACTATTGTATACTGGGTTGTGGTCAGCCCAGGTCAGCCAAATAAATAGAGATAGGCACAAATAAGTAGTAATATTCCTTCCATTCGCAGTTGCATTGAATTTAAATATGATACCTGGAAGGATAGCCAATCTGCCATTGGCTTCAGAAAATCCTTTAGGGCTATCCTGGCATGACTCGGCTTGGATCCCTTTATTAAGCCCCTCAAATATAATGGATTACTTTTCAGAGAGATCAAACCCATTTTTCGATCGCACGTGTAACAATGAAGTTGTAAAAATGCAACGTCTCAGTATGGACCAGTTGCAGTAAGTAATTTTCTTGGTTTTTTTTAAATCACTTTTTATGTTTTTATTTCACATGCGACTTTTAGGTTTTTATTTGACTGATGCTCATCTTTCTTGCAGATCCATGACTGGTTTGGAGTACATGCTGCTGCACGTACAGGATCCAATTCTGTATGTGATCCGTAAGCAACACAGACATAGTCCAAACCATGTTATTCCCCTTGCTGATTACTACATCATTGCTGGCATAGTGTACCAAGCTCCTGATTTAGCCAGCGTGTTGAACTCAAGATTGGTGAGATTTTATCATTGTAATGATATAAATAAGAAAATAATAACAATAATGTATTTAGAAGGTCTCAAAGCTTCTGAAAATAAGGTAAAAACTGTGTGAAATTAATAAACAGAAACGGGTAAATCTAAAACTCATGATAATCAAATCACCATAAATAAGGGAGAAGAACAAATCATGAAACAAAGACGTGGCCTTAGCATTCGAAGATTATTTCTCCACCATACCCATACCACGAAATGTCTTCAATCATCTGTGATTGGAACTCAAAAATTACTTTGTGGTAATGTTACTAAATGTAATTTAGGCTTTGATTTTAGCCATTTTCTGTTGTAAAGGTATTTAAATCACTTAGTTTAAAAAAAACTGAGGATTTATGGGGAATGTCAGTTAAAGTCATCCATCATATCCATTTCATAGGGGGTTTTTCCAAATCTTATGAAATATAGTAAAGTCATATCACTTTTTAAATTGGGCGAGATGAGTGATTTAACGAATTTCCGTCCCATTTCTATTCTACCTGTTTTAAATAAAGTTTTTGAGAAGTTATTATTAAAAGATATGTTAGGTCAATTCAATAGAAATAAACTGCTTAACAGTAATCAGTTCGGCTTCACCAGAGGACGATCCACAACTGACGCAGGATCTGTACTCATTAAATATATATATAATATTTGGGAGAAATAATATATATATATATATATATATATAATTATTTATTAAATATATTTTTATTATTACTACTTATTACTCCCTATGAAAATTCTGAGTTTTGACACATTTTCCTGCTCAAGTTATGCTTAAATATATTTTTTATTTTAATTCTATGATAGAGACATTGTTTTATATAATGCTAGGATAAGCTTTATAATTGTATAATATCATAAGTAAGTAGTATTTAAAAAAACGACTGTCTGTTGAGTTTCTTGAGGCGTTTCTTCTCAGCAGTGGTCTCTTGTGAAGCGCTGGTAGATTTTTGACGTGTAAAAGTGCCCGTGCGGCCTACTTACTGAATAAACATCTTTTATCTTTTTTTATCTTATTAATTTACCTTTTCATTAATTCATTCACTCTTTGCTCTTATAGCTTTCTGCAGTTCATCATTTGCAATGCTCATTTGAAGAAACAATGTCTTATTCAAGATACCATCCCAGTAAAGGATATTGGTGGGATTTCAAGGCAAACAAAGGTTGGTCAAGACTATCACATGTATTTTCAATACAAGTCATCACTGTGCTTGGTGTTGAACTGTTGAGTTGGGATTCAAAGTGAATGTATTAAAACAGTATGTATGCATTTATTTAAAGGTCTCGGCCCCTTAAGTGTTGGTATGTCAGCTCCAAAAGAAACATCAACAACCCCAAAAGAAGAGCCGTCTACTGTGTTTCAGCGC
Organism: Acleris sparsana; assembly: GCA_923062465.1. Lineage (NCBI taxonomy): Eukaryota > Metazoa > Arthropoda > Insecta > Lepidoptera > Tortricidae > Acleris > Acleris sparsana. The sequence continues at coordinate 6,391,717 of OV281303.1, forward strand.
CAGCGGGTGGATATGCTTTTGGCTGAACTGGTGCGCCAGTTCCCACTGCCGGTTGCCCAGGTAGCACATAACCAGGTAAAGAACAATTTTATGCCAATTTATTGCTAACAGTTTATAAATCCAAAATGTGAAACAAATTACTTTTTACATACTTCAATTTACTTTCAGAATACTTCTGTATTGTCATAGGTTTCGCTTAATTATATAATACATTGCTTTTTTACAGACAAATGGGGTTACAGTGAAGACTGAAAACACAAATGATAAGGACAAACCCTCAGAAACAAACAATGTAAACAATATAAGTATTAAACAGGAGCCGGTAGACCCTAGTGGTCCCGACATGCCCAATGGAGCCATTCAGGGGCATGCTGATATCAAACAAGAGATCAAGCAGGAAAATATGAGACCTCCACCAGAGAAAAAACCTAGAGTCTGATTCATGATCACTGTGTGAAAAAAACAAACTTAAAGTCCAGTTAAATCATTTATTACATGAAATATTTCTTAGATATTCATCATTATTTTCTTTCTGCATGTTGTATAGATTAACAATATTCTCTCTGGGTTCTGTGCCTGTAATACACATCTGACAATTAATCCTCCTGGGATCATGTAGTTCTATCTCAGCTGAATTTTTTAGATGTACTCTGAAAATAAAATTGCGCAACTTCATAAAATCGTAATAACTTTTTTATTTTTATGGTATAACATAAAAAACCACTTTACAATGCTTTATTTATTCCTAAGTCCAATCCAAAAGTAAAACCTTGCTCGTAACCCGTGTTGAAACTAGTTTGAAATGAAACGTTTTGTCCGTCTGAAGCACCATCCATATATCCTAGCTGGAATATTTTGAAATGTTATAGTGTTAGAACAATATAAACTTAACACTATGATAAAAAGGGTTGAATCATGTCGCACTTTATGAATAGGTTCTAGAGCTCTAGCTCTTGTCCTAGCTGATATGTTTTTATTTTCCTCCATTTAACTTTACTATATTATGAAAATGTGGAAGTTGACGTTTTAACACCAGGATAACAAAATATCAATCATAACATGACAATAGCAGGTTATAGGCAAACAAAGAGGTTATCAGATAACAGATTACATAAAATTCCTATAGGGTACCAATCGTACGTGAATCGTACCCTTCTGGCTTCTCTTTGGGGAATAGGTAGGTCGGTAGTAAGATTAGTAAACTTATAACAGTGCTACCAACCACACGAAAATAAAAAGTAGTGTTGTCACTGCATTGTTTGAGATATCTTACCTATTACTTTACTTAGATGCTTGCTACCGAAAAAAGGTTATATAAATCGATCCAATGTTGAAAAAAATATAATGTTGTTTTTATGGCATCTCAGTTACGCTGCTATTATATTAGAGGCTGAAAGTTCGTGGAGTCGATTTCTTTAACCTAAACAAAGAGATTATGAATATTCGTCAAATTCTGCTAATGTGGTCGCAACGTTAGCAAACCTTAAAACCATAAAAAATATTAAATGTCTTTTTTATTTTTGTAAAATGTTAGCATTAAGTATTGTTGTTTTGTTTCCTAAAGTGTTTTTCAGCTACGATGAGTTCTGTGACAGCTCATATAAACACGTATTACACTTGTTTCTTTAACTTTAAGGCGTGTCCGCTGCGCCAAAAGGCTAATGTTTTACATCCGTGACGGAAAACATGTTTCTGAGTTTTCAAACAAAAACCATTTTGACCACGCCCCTTTTCTGCTCGAAAAACATGTTAGATATTTAAAAACATCGAAAATACGGCCCAGCGGACTCGGCTTTCATAAAAACTACACTGGTTCACACCTAGCGACGCTGTTCAGGAACTTAAATAATTAATTGCCTATTTTTAAATACCTCGCAATGTAATTGAAATTATAAAATACGGCTGTCATAGAACTCATCGTAGCTGAAAAACACTAAGAAACAATAAATTCAAAACTTCGGATTCACCATTAAGCAGCAGTGTGAAAATAATGCCTTTTCTATTAAAGAGAAAGGGATAAATATAACGTAACTTTGAACTTCGACTTTCAAAGTGGGGCTTCTGGATGCTTTCTGTACCAAAAGGCGAAAAAAATAACTTTGAAAATCGAAGTTACGTTAACTCATTCTCCTCCACTTTATATTGTCATCAATATCGTGCGAAAACAATCCGGCGTCTCGAATTTAATGATTGCAGCATATACATTCTCTTCCAGAGAGTAAAAACAATGGCAACATGCTAATGTCAAAACGTGACAAACTGACAGACAACAATGACATTATTTATATATTTATTCGTTCACATTCGTTCGCAATACAATACCTTAATAATCTGTGTTCGTTCGTGATCACAGTTCGTGGTCATTCGTGATTTATTAATTGGAGATACATGGATTTGCGTTGAAAATAAGACAGAATGCCTTTTATTTTATCAATTTTATGTATGAAATGTGTATAATAAGAAATATCTAAACCATTTTCAACGAGTGAAGCGAATATCATTTGAATTATTCAAGTGGGTGCTATCGCAAATAGAATGAAACCGATGAAAGTAGAACTTTACAATGCTATTGTAGCAGATTTTAACAGACTGACATCATACAGCCGGAAAGCAGAAAATGAATTAAAGAAGAAGTACAAAAGGTATTTTTTTTTTTCAGATAATAATAATAAATCCATACTAAATCCGCGGTGAACTATCAGAAAAGGATCAATAACAAATTCGCTGTAAATAACTTTTATTTTTTAAGCTTACCGGCTCCTACCCTGGGTAGTATCATTGCATTGTTGGTTCAGAGATCCATGAAGCAGAGCTACAGGAAGTCTCCTTCAATATCAAGTAAATACTATGAACTGTATGAGGGACTAATGAGGGGCCAATCAAGAGATAATGTAATCCTGCAGTAAGTAGACAGCATATAATTTGTGTATTGAGTATTGAGTAATAAGTAAAGCTTTTATATACTCTTCTTTACAGGTTAGCAGATAGTCAAGGAATCAGTCCAGCTTTGTTCACAAGATCCTTGTTGCAAAATGTTTACACCGACTCGTCCATGGTTAAGAAATGTTTTAAAGACACCACATTGATTGAAGATAAAGAGTTGGCCTATCAAGTTTTTGTGGTAAGGTATTTGTTGTTGTAGTTGTTGCCTCGTACCCATAGTACAAGTGTAGAGCTTAGCTTGGGACTAGGTCAATCCGTGTGAGAATGTCCTCTGATATTTGTTTCATCTTTCCTGGACTACATACATCTGTAAATTGCTAAAGTAACCACATTCAAAGAAATAAAATGGATGCTTTATGTGCATCTTATAAACTCGTGTGCAAGACCTCAGAAGAGGATAATGCAAGTTTTTACTGCCTGAACACTTTACAAACCCCAAGAGAAGAGCATAAATGTATAAATGGTTGTAGTTGGTTACTTTTCATCATCATCATGTCAGCCGAAAGACGTCCACTGCTGGACATAGGCCTCTCCTAAGGCTTTCCACTCAGACCGGTCTTGTGCTTTGTCTTGTGGTTACTTTTAATATGCTATAATTAATTCTAGGGAACCATGAGTGACAATCACTATGGCCCATATGCAGATTTAGTTAAACAGTAAGTAATAATCTTCAGTTGTTGAATAATTGAAATTGGTACCAAATACACTTGATATAATTTGTTTATGCTTTTATACATTTTCAGGTCAATCGGAGTAGAATATGAGTTGAGATTAGAAAGGGAGTTAAGGTCTATGAACATTACATTTTCTGATGAAAACGTGTTGCGGTCTCGGGGTTACGACAAGACTCCAGACTTCAAACTTGATGTGCCAATTGCAGTTGATGGCTTTATAGTTAACTGGGTGGAAAGTAAAGCCTTATTTGGAGATGAAGAAAACCATTCGGGATATTTAAAAGAGCAGTTAATGGCTTACTGGAATAGGTTTGGCCCAGGCTTAGTTATCTATTGGTTTGGGTACCTAGAAACACTTGAATCCACTTCAGAAGTCAATAAAATGTTTATTCTGCGGAGTAGTTTTCCGAAAAAAGAAAGTATCATACAATATAAAATGGATTTAGATTTGTAGTAATAAGTTATTAAAGTGAGTTTTGCGTGTCATATTGTTTTGTATGTTTTTTTTACATGTTTGCAGTCCAGAAGCACAAGACTTACAGTGACAGTTAACTGATCACGTCAGCGCCTCACAATATTTTCATTTTTCAACTAAAAGCTGACTTCTGTTGGACTAACCGTCCAACAGAAGTCAACTTTTAGTTGAAGTATAAGTCATTACCTATCATTCTAATAGAAGTTATTACTTGCGTTTTTTGAAGCCGGTTTTTATTTTTTAAACCTTTAATTTTGGATTTTAGGGCTAATGCAAGTTGGTGGTAGTGAAATAAGGATTAAATTTTCTCGGGCTACAATGGAAGAAACATCCAATATAAGTTATGAATGAGAGAATCGAGAAGTCATAAACATGAATATGTTAAGCACGAAACCTTATAATAATACTATAAAAGTCATGCTTTATTGGAGCCTTTTGGTAAAAATACAAACGGCGTCATAAAATGTGTCTCGAACAGAATCTTTGACATTGACAATATTACTCACTTAGACAGCAGCTGAATCGTTTTTTTTTATGTCTACGGTTTTCATCATAATTAATACGTAGTATCCATGTATATAGTAGTCTTTGGTAGTATCTTCTCTTATTAGCCATCATAAACACAGGTTTATGATGGTTGTTGATGGTTAGATAGGAATGGGTCTCCCCATGGTTTCACCTGCTGATTAATTGCGGGTCGGTAGTGCGTGTTTTAAAATTCGGAATTTAATTACATTAACTAATCTACTATGAGTGCTAATAAGTCAGAAGAAGCCATCAAGGAAAAGATTTTAAATGTGGCAAAAAAAAATCCCAAAGGCGTATCGGATAAAGATATTATTGCTGCAGTACCGGAGCTATCGTCTTCAGAGTTAGTAGGTGCGATTAACTCATTGTTGCAGCAGGGCTTTTTCGACTTATTCAATCAAGGCGGTTCCTTGATATACCGGTGAGTCTGCAGAAACTCTATATACAATAATTATTCTCAGTTAATTGTAATGCATTTTTAAAATTACACTTTACCCTTAACATATGTCTATAAGGTATGAGTGGGCAAATTAATATACATATGTTTGCCATGATTGCAGATTGAAGGTACAAACAAATAAAACAGCAGTAAAAGGTGCAGACAATGAGGAGAAAGTTGTTTATAACCTGATAGAGGAAGCTGGTAATAAGGGTATATGGATTCGGGACATCAGGGTGCGCTCAAACCTAGCCAACACACAGCTTACAAAGGTTCTGAAAAGCCTAGAAAGCAAAAAAGTTATTAAATCAGTAAAATGTGTTAATGTGAGTATATTAAATTTAAATTCATTAATTTTAGATAATATTATTGAGAATATATTTGCTTAATTTGCTGTTTATTTAATTTTTGAACATGATAATTTAAGACATGTTATTGTTTTCCAGGCTTCCAAAAAGAAAGTGTACATGTTGTTTAATTTAGAACCAGACCGTTCTATTTCTGGAGGAGCATGGTACCAGGACCAAGACTTTGAGTCAGAATTTGTTGATATACTTAACCGCCAATGCCTCAGGTTCCTACAGCAGAGAGCTGACAAAATAAAGAATAATGTACGAGGGCCTATCGTAGGCAGGACACAATCGTACGCCACTGGAGCTGAAGTCCACAAGTATATAACTGATTTAGGAATAAGCAATGTAAGTTGTTACAGAGACATACATATATTACTTTGAGTTATATTATTAATCGATGAAATCAATCAATCAATCACAAATTGATTAGCCCATTACCAATAGGTGCATGACATGTTTATTTATTTTTTATAGGTTAAACTAGACGTAGAAGATGTTATAATGATATTAAACACATTGGTGTATGACGGCAAGGCAGAGAGCAGTGTGTACCCTGATGGGAGCAGAGTTTTCCGGGCCATCGAGTCGCTGCTCCCTCCGCCTGGGTTAGTGCAGGTGCCATGCGGAGTGTGCCCTCTCATCTACAAGTGCTACTCCACAGGACTTATAACACCACAAGAATGTACTTATATGAATGAATGGTTAGAATAATAAAAAAATACATTTATATTTATAAATTTTCTTTTTTCAAGACTGATGATGGCAATGAATACAATATATTGCCCCATTTTTCATGTTTTTATTGGGGCTTTATACTATCACTTATTATATCATCAGTAACTGGTGCTATGTTACAGATGCATTTTCTAATGGCAGCTATTGCCATTTATTGTCCATTGACCCAAATTCAGTTGAAGCCCTATCTTTGTATGCATGCCCTTTACACATATACAATATAACTACAAAATAAATCAAAGTTTATTGAATACAATTTATTTCTACCTAATAAATTAAGTTTACAAAAGTTACACTTTTGATGGCGACATATGCCTGTCAACAACAATGACTTAATACATTCCTACATCCTAATCAGTAAATATTAAGCATACACTACACTTAAATTCTGTGTGATGATGGTACATCTGTCATTGAAAAAATTGAATTGCAACATGAATAAAAAACAAAGCTTGGAACACCGAGTGTAATGGATCTAACCCTCTACTGGCAATGCTATGTAAGTATTACATAATTTCAATAACCACATACAATTAAATGGCATTTGTACTTGCAATGGTACTTGCATGTTAGGATACAATGATTGTATATTTCTATGTTTTTAAAGTTAGTTGGTAACTATGATAATTGATAATTATTACTGTTTGTCTTGCATGATAAAAAAAAAAGATTTTAAATTTGTATGTACTAACAAAGAAGCCTCAAAAGAATTCAATACAAGTTTACTCACACTGCATACTTAATTTACTGTAGAATAATAGAGTATATCATTAATTATTTTTCCGAGTGATCACCAGTGATCATAGATTTTCCAGCATTTTTGGTGCAGTACTAGGGTTGACAGTAGTGGCAAATATTAAATTGTTTCCACCAAGAATCAAATAAAATCAAGGCCATTTATAACTAAGTAATAATGTAGATATGGTTAGTAATTAAAAAACAATTTCACAAAAAATCTCGATCAAGCCTTGTTATGAAGACACCTGTTATCTATGTCTACTTTTAAGTTTTATGTTCTGTAGTGTTTGTAACTTTTTTTGAGGTGTGCATTAATGGTGTTTTAAATACTTTGAACAAATCGAAAATACAGAAAATATTTTATGTAAAGCCCAATATGCATAATGAAATTAAGGGTTAACTGATTGTACGGTTTCATTTTCAACAACAACATGATATTACATTATTTTAAACATCACTCATATTATACATCTCGACACCCCTAGGTCACTGTCGTATGTGATTGTGATGCCATTGCGCCGGTTTTGCTGGAAAATCTATGATCACTGGAAAATAACATCTAGATACAAAATGTGTCAGCACTTCAGAGCAGCAGCAGAAGTAAGAAGTGGTGCACCTGTACTTCTAACAGCTCCTTATAATCAGTGGTTGTGAGGGACACTTACACTGAGAATCTAATGCAAAACTGCATAGTTCTATGTATATGCAGAAGGCTCATCACAGCCAAATGCAATAACTGGTTGGCAGTAGGATTAGGAAACGGCTGATAATAGTACACAACTTTGTAACAGCTACATATCTAGTTACCTTTGAAATTGTCTAAGGAAACCCATTGTGCCACTAAGACAATTATTATTATGTTTTCAATGGTCATCTTCATGACCATTGGAAACACTGACTTCTCATGATGTTAATTTGACTATTGATCAACATGGCCTTTCCATCAATTGCACCACTGGTTTTCTATATAGGTCTAGCTTCAACAATCCATGATATAAACTCAACAATAAATACTTTACACAACAAAATTTGCTGCTATATACAATGTGCACACATTTCAAAATAAACTTTTAAAGTTATTTTCAATGTTGCATAATGCATCTGAGAGGACTGCATTTTCTCTTTTTTTAATAATTTTACGTTTTTCTTCTGACTGCATGTGTTCTTTTTCACTTTTGCCTTGAGGAAATACAGAACTTAAGGCATCCATTTGAATGTAATTCAATGACTTCAGAATAATTCCTTTGTTAGGGTAAGGGGTAATAGTGGTGACCGTGTGGTTATGAGATACTTCCATTTGTGTAGTGTTTCCTGACGGCTTCACTGCAGTGGGGGGAACTGGTGGGTCTCCTCCTGCAGGAGGATGGGACTCTGCTGTCTGCATTATAGAAGGTGGGGTTGGAGGTTTTATCTCTGGAGCTGGTGTTGTTAATTTCTTTCCACCTAAAATGGCAATTTGATTAAATATTACTTACAATAAAAAACTACAAGTTTTATTAAATTTGTACATAATAAAGAAGTATGAATTCTGTACAATACAACCACTTTATTGTAAATAGACACATTTAACAACTCATTGTATACTCTAATGATCCAGACAGCCAGTCCAAATGGACCTGGTCCAATCTATAATTATCATTGAAATTGGAATGAACCAGTTTCATTTATAGTAGTCCTGACTGTTAATGTGGACCGTTTAGAGGATTGTGAACCTGTGATTGCTGTCAAATTCCACACTAATCTAGCTCCAGACCATAAGGTAATAGTCCCACCGCCGACAATGAATGGGAAGCGAGTTCAACTATTAATATATGTAGGTGTCTCTTTTACTGACAGGGCATCTTTATCTTTTCTTTGTTTCTTGGGCGAGAATATCGCTGATAGGTCATCGCTTCCTCGCCCTTGGTGGGACCTGTGCCTAATATTTATCACCACCTAAATCAAGTTCCATTTCGATGATTTTTAATATGTTGTAGTTATTATGAAAAACTAGGTTTCTATTTTTCCCAAGAAATATTTTCTTGGATAGGAAAACGTAAAGACATAGTTTTTCATAATATCTACAAGATTAATCAAAAACCGTAAAAATTACACTAGGTTTAGGGGGAGAGAAACATTATCACATTTTGATTGGACATTTTCAGCTTCAAAATCAACTTAAGTTAAGAAGTATCTAAAAAGTAATTAATTGAGTTACAAAAGTGTTACTCTTAATTTAGTGTTTAAATATGGTGCATTATTCTATTAATATTTTAGAACATCTATGACATAGTATAGGTGCAGTAAAACCAGAGTAGTAATGGTACTTGGCTGTGTATCGCTTTCAAACTCTTTGGAATATAAATATACAGACGCCAGAGTGTGACAGCAATAGATAGCCTAGTACTATTAATACTCTCAATTTGTTGTACTAAATTACAATTGTACATTTGGTCACTGTTTGAACTTAGTATATCCCATAAATAAGTGATACTTACTGACTGAGTGAATTATACGCTCCATCTCCTTAAGCTGAGTTTGTTGCTGCTGGACTGTGAAGTATAAGTCTGTGATAGTATTGTTTATGTAGGTTAATTCTGCTATGCGGGCTTCCTCCTTTGCAGCCTCTTTGTTACCTTGCCTGTAAAATACATTATGAGTATATTTCTCACAAAAAATTACATTCTTATGAACTTCACCATTCATATGCCTGTGGATGTATCCGTGATAAATTTAGACACTACAAGTTAGTTTTTTGATCCAGTATGTTAGGGTTAAAAGATTACTTAATCCCTTCCAAATTTCCAAACAAAGTAATTCTTATATAATAAAGTTCTGAATATTAATGCATTATATCAGAGTTTCTTTTTTGGCGATAGTGTGTATTATTATTATTTCTATCTTTTTCCTTTTTATTTAAATTTATTTTAGTTTAAGTTTGGTAATTCTGATAATTCTTTTTAATGAATGTCCCACACTGTGAGTTAACAGTTTTAATAATTAATGAATGGTAACCTTCGTATTAAGTACCTTATATGTTTATGATAGCAAACCATTGAATTGAACCTATTGTGTTAGGTACCTGTTCATTTCCACAAAGATCAGTCCGGCACCAATAACAAAGATGAGTGTTTCACCGAGCAGGTTGGCGCCTAGGTCGATGGCCATCTGCTCGCTCAGCACTGGGATGTTAACAGGCCTCCCCAAATTAAGAATCCACATTTTCGCTCTTACTTCACACCAATTGTAAACTGTACAGACAAAACAATCGACACTCACAAACAAGTTAATAATATAATAAGCTAAATTAATTAATTCGTTCCAATATTAAAATAATACTTACACTGGGCAGGAGGCATACATACATAAGTTCTAAAAAAGGGATGATTCTTGGCTCGTTCTTTACAAGCATTCGCGATAGGTTTACTTATCTGTTTGATGAGTAAAACTCCCAATTTAGCTATAGGAAATGCCGCAATTACCATGTTTATATAAAATAGTTTGTATCAATTGTTACGACACAAAAACCAACACAATAATTATATTGAAAATATGAGTCCACAGATTACACGGGTAAGACCGTCCCACACATTACAGGAAAACCACAAACCACAGAGGAAATCTGTCATTACTGACTGTCAACGTCAATTACGTCAAATGTCCAGAATGTCCTATACAAAAGAGTAATTTTTACCAAGTACCTATATTTTCATGAATGAATGTTTTTTAACGTAGCTTAAATAGTCTGGAGTATGGAAAAAGCTTTTTTCTGGCAACGTAACAGCAGTTTTGAGAACTCAAATATAAATTAAGAAGCAAAATTAAAAAATAAAAAGTAAACAAACAATGGAGTGGGTAGCACAATTAGTGTGCAATTAGTATTTGATATCAGTTGGAATTTGTTTCAATAATATTTGAAAATATTAAAAATGCGACGGGTATCTCTGTGGAAAATGATGTTATTACTAAGTTTTAGTTTCATGTTAATTTATTTATTTTCTAAGATTAGTATTGACTCTGTGAAAATAAATAAAGCAGGTCCAAAATTAATCAATTCGTATGTATTTTTGTTAAGGTCATTTATTTCAATGTGTTCGGATTTTAATGTCATCTATCGTTGTAATCCTATTGTCTTATTTTACAGTGTTTCTGAGAAAAGTATTAGTATTGTGACAAAAAGAATCGTCTTGTCGTTTGTCGTATGCGATTCGAGATTTAACGAGTCCTTAAATGTTGTTAAGTCCGTGTTACTGTTTACTAAGACTCCAGTTCACTTCGTTATTTTCACGGACGACAACCTGAGGGTGAACTTCAATGAGACTTTGAGCAAGTGGAGAGTTCTGTCTGGCAATCAGCTTGATTTTGAACTGCATAGGATACATTTTCCAGAAGAGCATGCAGAAGACTGGATGAACTTATTTAGTAAATGTGCTGCACAACGCCTGTTCATTCCGGTAATATCTTATCCTAAAGCAATAAAATAAAAAAAAGTTCATTCTGAGGTTCTCTTCTGTTCAGTAAAACAAAATTGCTTTTGATACTGTCAACATTTTATTCAAAAACTATGATAACATGCCAAAAGTAATTTGGTTTTACAGAGTAGAATAGAGCCCATTTCATTGACTTTGTGTAATGTACAGTGATTGGAATTAGGTGAGCTAAAATACCTATGCTTTGCGAGAGGACATAATATGGAGTGGTTACAACTGGATAAAAATAAATATTCCGGGCACTGTGAATACTAGCCGTAATGTTGAACATCCATTCTTTTCCTTATAGAATGTTTGTAAAGTTTGTAGTAAAAATGGTAACATTCTTGCCATAAAGTTAAAATTATAAATAAGTAAAATTGTAAATTAAGTAATCTGTGTTTTCCTATTAATTGTCAGTGCCTGTCAGATTGGCGTATTAGCATCAAAATAGTGTAAGCTACTAGTCTTAGAAAGATAAAAAAGCAAGTATTATGTACATATTCAGGTAAGCGGATGTACACACTTGCTTCTGAAGGCATAATATGTGGTTGTACATATTAAAATAGTCCTTGTGGCGGATTTGTAGTGGTGTAATAAAAGGTAACATAAATAAGAATCTAGTCCAATAAAATACACATGTGGCATATTAAAATGTATGAGTTACGAGATCCAGGTGAACGAATATATGTAACGCAGCAAATTGTAATCCTTAAATTCAGGCCAAGGTAATCATTTGAAGATTATTCAGTTACACAGTATAAAACAAGCCAAAGTCAAAAACAATCGTTCACGAGAAACCACACACGCACTTCACAACTGACCAGGGTTCAGGAGCAAATGAGCCCATTTACCTACCTGAGTATGTACTTGACCTTTTATTATCTCCCTTATCTTTTGAGCACTAATTGTTTACACCGCTTGGCTCTAACACGCCCCTTTGCAAGTCATAAACAAACAATGCGTGGGAAAACCCGTATTATTCTTCCTACAACTACTTTTTAGAAATCGTACATTCCTTCTTTTGTCTAGCCCTTTTTACTAAAAACTAACATTAAATATGCCATACTTTAAACAAAACATGTCAATTAAAATCAAAACATTATCACAAAACATTATGTCCTCTCGCAAAGAATAGGTATTTTAGCTCACCTAATTCCGATCACTGGTAATGTACAGTCGCCATCAGATATATCGCAACGAATGAGGTGCTCATAAATATCTAAACATATGTCAAGGTGTTAGAGTACATGTTCAGATATTTTTGAGCACCCTGACGAATATAGATATTTTTGATGGCGACTGTACTATGTTGTCTTAAGTTATGGGGTACGTAAAAGCTGCTATAGAATTAGTGTTGCAGTTTTTTTTATTCTTCATGTTCTAATTTTCTGTCCCTTTTATATTTTGCAGGAACTCATTACCCACATAGATGCTATGATCTATGTAGACACAGATACCTTGTTCTTGGGTGCTGCAGATGAGTTATGGCAGGTATTCTCTGAATTCAATAATTCCCAAATTTCTGCAATGGCTGTGGAAAATGAAAATCCTAATGTTTCCTGGTATCCACGATTTGCCAAGCATCCATTTTATGGGAAGTATGGTTAGTAATCATTTATCAAATTGGATTATGCTACTGCACATAAAAATATCCTGCTTAAAACATATCTTGCAATATCATTGTGAATCTGGGTCGACTCATAATCATAAGGTCGGAATTCTCATAGCACTTTTGAGCTGTCATAGGGATATACATGTGTATAAAGATAAATACATAATACAATATTTTAAATATGATAATGAGTTGAAGGAAACTTCAGGCAGTCTTATCGCAATTGAGCTATCTCAACGAGATAATCTTTGGATACCAGCTTTTTGAAAATTATAAATTTGAATTAAAATAATAATATTTAATTGTTTCTTTTAAAGTAATTGGTGTATTTCTTATGCCTTTTGAACATTTTTTGAAAGAAATTGCATCAAGAATTGCTATAGATTGTTTTCATTGCAAATCTCTATTTCACATTTTCAACTACTCAAAAGTTATTGATCAAGACGGTAATTGCAGATCCTAAAGGAGTCAAAGTGTATCCAAAAGAGCCCATCTGTAATATAAGATAAGAACTGTAAATACTGTGATACATGCATAGAAATAGACATAGATGCATTTATTTGACAAGCCGAAAAAGAAAACACAAAAAACATCATTAAAAAAAAGAATGGCAACAGAAATCAAAATAAAAACAAAGAAAGAAAGAAAAAATGCAATTGTAGGATAATGTTGCCATGGGTGATTCTGTGACATAGACACCATTTAGCTTTATGCCACGAACGAAGAGACGGTGTTTAATTAAAGAATATAATATATAGTAGTAGAGTAACAAGTAAAATAATAAGAAATAAATATGCATATGCCATTTGTGAACTGTCAATCCCCACTTGTGTTATAATATAATGTTAATCAATATTTACAGGCCTCAACTCTGGCGTAATGCTCATGAATCTGACGAGAATGAGAAGTTTCGGGTGGGAAGATTATGTGACCCCTATTATGCTTAAATGGAAACTGTATATACCTTGGGGTGATCAGGTAAATGGCGGATGTATAAAAACAGACTGTACCTAGTATTCTCAATTCATGAAGACATGTAGTGGGTCACTATTTTATTTTTTGTAATATAGTAGTATAGCTGCAGTACATCTATCTAATTTAAGAATTGAACATTATTGTGATGGTTTTATAAAAAATCCTCATTCAGAAACACGATTTTTCTACATCTATTTATTATACAAAATATTAAACATGTCTAATATTCAGGGATATCTTGGCTCCACAGACATCAAAATACGTACCTTCCAGATAAGCTCTATAAATTCCCATTGATTTTTGGTTGTATCATCATATTTTTTGCGATAGGTGCAATATTGGTGAGAGATTCATGTAAAAATACTGACATCTGAAGAATTTAAAGGGTTACATGAAAGCTCCAAATTGCTGGTTATTTGTGTCTATACAACATAACTTTTCCAGGACATAATCAACGTGATATTCCACTACCACGGGCGCGCCGTACGCGAGCTGCCGTGCCGGTACAACTACCGCTCCGACCAGTGCATGTACGGGGACGCCTGCCCCGGCGCCGCCGCGCGCGGCGTGCTGCTGCTGCACGGCAGCCGCCGCGCCTTCCACGCGCACAAGCAGCCCGCTTTCGAGGTATGGCCCATGTCCACTCAAACCTATTCCATACCGGTGCTCAAAAACTGTCACGTGCCTCGGTACAGCAAGACACGATGAATATGGCGCGCGTCAAAGCGCTTATGCTGTTGGCTATTTTTGCTTAATCCGCGTGCCATATTAACTGTGTCATGCGGTATGTTTCTGCGCAATCTACGCGAAAGCAACCTGCCTTTGAACTATGGGGCACTCAAACCCATGCCTTCGCGCCATAACTGCCGCCTAGGCCAGGGCCTGTTTCGTGACGCTATTCCGTTCCGACTAGTGCAGGTCTGGCGACGTGGTATATCACGATGTTTTTGGTCTATAATAATAATAATAATATTTGTCGAGCGTGCCGTTGCCCCGGCGATTCCCTCAGACATATAATTTCCGGTTGTTCGCATTTGGCGAACGGTGAGTACTTGCACAGACATAACCTCGTGGCCAGGATCATCCATCAGCAACTTGCTCTTCAATATGGTCTTGTTGAGTCTGAAGTGCCGTACTATAAGTACACACCGGCGCCAGTTCTCGAAAATGGTCGTGCTACGCTCTATTGGGATCGATCTGTCATCACGGACAGGACTATTGTCGCCAATAAGCCTGATATCGTGTTGACAGATCGATCTCAACGTCGGGCAGTGCTCGTCGACGTCACGATCCCGCATGACGAGAACCTCGTGAAGGCTGAGAAGGACAAGCTCAGCAAGTACCTTGACTTGGCTCACGAGGTGACCGCCATGTGGGATGTTGAATCAACGAACATTGTCCCGATAGTTGTTTCGGCAAACGGTCTTATAGCGAAGAGTTTTGACCAACACCTTAAGAGACTCTCGCTAGATGGCTGGGTCAAGGGCCAGATACAGAAGGCAGTACTCCTTGACACGGCACGCATTGTGAGGAGGTTCCTCTCTCTGCAGCCCTAACCACCGGTAGCTTGAGCCCTGCCCCGCTGCCGGCGGCACTCGTAGGTTAGGTTTTTTATAATGTTTATTTTTTGTATTAGTATTGTTATTTTACTTTTATATTTAAATATTTATTGTAAAAAACTTAATTACAGAAAAAATAATAAATATCTAAGTACTTATAATAATAATATAATAATAATAATAAAAATTTATAATAATAATAATAATTTATTTCCTTTTAACCTTAGGTGGTAGGTACAGTCACGGACGTTAATTGTTATGCCACTATGGAACCCTGTCATATGACAACGTCAAGTGACAAGATAGAAATTACTAGGGAATGGATCGTAGCTTTTATACGACTAGGTTCTAAAGTGGTACATCAATTTAAGTCCGTGACCGTACAGTGTGGTCGAGTCCTTCTATTAGGTATTGAGTACCTGTATCAGAAGGCCTCGCTCTTCCAGTTTATAGAGGTTTACATTAAGCGTTAAAATGGATATCTCTTATGTTTACATATATTTAAAATTACATTTCAGATACAAACCTATTTATGAGCTATGTATGTGTGTGTGTGTGTGTGTGTGTGTTCGTGCGTGCGTGCGTGCGTGCGTGCGTGCGTGCGTGCGTGCGTGCGTGCGTGTGTGTGTGTGTGTGTGTGTGTGTGTGTGTGTGTGTGTGTGTGTGTGTGTGTAGTCTTATCATTAAATTACATTGCTAACCATAAACTAATTTTTCAGTCTCCTGGTAGTTAAGTGGAATTAACCATTTACATAAAGCTAGTTTACATCCATACTGATTTAATTTATAGATACTAGTCTCCTTGTTTATCTTATTATATAATAGTGCTGATTGCACATCAAATTGCCTTTTTGCGAAAGCTGATTTATAATCAGGGAAGGGTGCAATAGTATGTTTCCTTCTACGGGATAACAGTTCTGGCCTAAAAACCAATGATCTGTGAAGTTTTAAGATTGCAGAGGTGATATATAACTTGCGCATGCTAAGCACTTTAATATCTTGATAGAGTTCCGTAGTGGGGTATATGGTTTAAAGTACATAGTTTTTAACAAACATCTCTGTGCTCTCTCTACTTCCAGGTATTTGGTTTTATCAGTACCGCCCCATACTGTAATGCAATACGTCATAATTGATTGCGCAAGTGCAGTGTATATTTGTTGTATTAGTGAAGCGCTACTAATGTGTCTTAGAATTTTAAATATCCATACAAGTTTTCTTATTCTACCATTTATATATTCAAGGTGTTGATGCCAAGACAGACGTTGGTCAATAATAATCCCCAAGTATTTGATTGACGCGACTTTTCCTAGTGAGGTACATTGACAGTTACTATTATTCTGGAGGTCACAGTTATGAATTTTTAAAATAAGTTCTTGAGGTGGTTGGGTACTGGTGGTCTTTGAGAAGCAGATAAAATTAGATTTACTTGTGTTGAGTGTGAGCAGATTGGATTTTAGCCATGAGTTGATTTTATAGAGGCCCCTCTCCGCTGCCCCGAAGATCGACCCCCATTTCTCGCCTGTGAATACCACTACAGTGTCGTCTGCATATGAAATGACATGTCCATTATCAACAGGCATATTCGTAAGGTCGTTTATGTAGACGAGAAACAGAGTCGGCCCCAGTACACTGCCTTGGGGGACCCCATAAGTCACCTCCACATCTGAGCTTATGTAGTCTCCTATCCTGACCCTCTGACTACGATTCTGCAGATAGTCACTCAGCAAATCCAGGGGTTTACCTCTGATGCCGTAGTGTTCTAGCTTTTTTATAACAGTGGGGAGAGAGACCGTGTCGAATGCGCTTTTTAAGTCAAGGAAAACGGAGAGGCACTTTTTTCCTTTGTCAACTTCTTTGCTCACTAACGATGAAAGTTTCTTAAGTTTAAAGGTCTGATGCGGTTTTGTGTGTATTTCCAAAAACGTACCTGACTGACATCGTGCTATCCGGCGACTTGTACCGCGCCACGAAAACGCGCTCAAGGAATTTTAATATATCAAAATAATGAAAATAAAACGTTTTAAACAAACGATAATAAATCGTGAAAGAACTCTGTCATTTTTCGATTTTTCCTATAGGAAAAGAAGAACCACCTTTCTGTAATAATACACTGCATGAACATGATTTACCTGTTTAAGCCCTAGGCAATGATAGACATTCTGACAATTGACAAATACAGAAACAGACGAAGATGTTATAGTACATTGTGTATTAAGGGCGGTAAGTAAGGAATTACGACCGAGGCTCTAGAAGAAGCCCGAAGTCGAAGACTGAGGGCTTTCTGAGTCGAGGTTCGTAATTCCCGTACCGCCCGTGAAACATACAATGTTTTTCATCACATTTGCGAGTAAATAAATGAAATCATAGGGCAGAAAAAACTTATTTATTAAAATTTATAACATGTAGCGAGATTGCAATGAAATTACTGTTTAGATAACATTTTAAAACAATTTCTCATTTTCGTGTAAACTCCTTGCTTGAACTTGCATGAACGGTGTGCTGCGCTATAAATTAAAAAAAAAATACTTACCGACCTAGGTTTTCATGAAAAAAAAAAGGTCGAGGGTTTTATATGAGGCTTACGGCCCAGTTAACCTGTATGTTTAGATACTGTTTACGTGAAAGTGTGATGAAATAGTACATTAGATAACATTTTAATACAATTTTTCATTTCGTGTAAACTCCTTGCTTGAACTTGCATGAACGGTGTGCTGCGCTATAAATTACTTACCGACCTAGGCTTTCATGAAAAAAAAAGGTCGAGGGTTTTATATGGGGCTTACGGCCCAGTTAACCTGTATGTTTAGACTGTACTTTAACTGTTTACGTGAAAGTGTGATGAAAAAAACATCACTCTTGTTGGTGGCGGGCGTTAAAAGAAAGTTGGCAAACCATTCTCGTATGTAGGGCAGTAATTGATACTTTGGTTACGCT
This sequence comes from Acleris sparsana, assembly GCA_923062465.1. Lineage (NCBI taxonomy): Eukaryota > Metazoa > Arthropoda > Insecta > Lepidoptera > Tortricidae > Acleris > Acleris sparsana. Next base: position 6,410,133 of record OV281303.1, read on the forward strand.
AAAGATGTAGCCATATACGGAACTAATTATGTAACGTAACGTAACAATTTGTACAAAAAATCTGTAACGTAGTAACACCGCGCAGTTTATACCGCATAGGTAATTAGGTCCATGGCTTTTGTTTTGTGGAATGTGTATGTGGAACTTTCCTCACAAGGTTTTTCCTTTACTGTGAGCATCGGGTAATGTTCTTACTTAAGTTAGATAACGCATTCTGGCGTGTCCACCGCCTGGGGTTTTGATCTCTATACATACTCTGCTCTGCCAAAACCTAAACTAACTAAAGTGTTTCGTTCGTTATTTAAACAGACGCGGAAAGTCTAGTTAATAGTGACCGTGCTCGGGACGAGGTCAATTTGTGCACGACTACAAAAAAAACACACGTAAGATGTTAGTTTTTTATTATAAGTACTGTGCGAGGTTTAGTTGTAATTCGGTTGTCTAGTAAGGAGTAGTTCTGTCCCCGGCAGGCGGTGTACGGGGCGGTGGAGCAGCACCGCGTGGGCGCGGACGCGCGCGGCGTGGCGGCGGCCATGGCGCGGCGGCTGGCGGCGGCGCCCGCGTCGGCCTGCGGCGCGCTGGCGCCCGCGCTGCTCCGGCTCCCGGCCGAGGCCGTCGCGCGCCTCTACGGCCCGCCCGACAGGTAGCGCCCGGGCAACCACATGAGAGCCGAGCTATATAACGAACGTTATAACTCACCAAAAACATATGCGTGCATATATGTACAAACTGTGACGACCTGACGACAACTTGTATCAACCAACTCGCCAGCGCCACCAGCGTCAGACGGCGCAACTGAAGTGTTCTACATCGCGCTTACGAAGTTTCTCCAGTCGGTTGATATATATGTATACCAATTCCAACTTCATCCCCATTGACTTCGGTCCCGCATAACAACCGCCTGGAGAGAGATCTCTCTAACATCTCTTGCTACATTGGTACACATCACCACATTCAACAGCACTCATGTTGACAATGCACTGAGCTGCGTCCTCAATTTATCCTACCTCTTATTTGCCAAGCTGTACACGTTGCTTGTAAAAGCCGGTTTTGCAGCGTTGTTTTGTACGAATATTAAGATCTAAAAGTGACTCGCTCTTGTAGAATACAGCTTTATGCTATAATTATCTCGTTAATTGAATGACGCCAAAGCATAATACCTTTAAAGTTTTAATATTGAGGTAAATTTCAATCCCAAAACGATAAGAAATATAAGAAGTTGCAGAAATACGTACTAACAAATTAAAAAGGGTTGTATTGTATACGTTTTTTTAAACTCCAGATACAGCTGAAAGTAATCTGCTCAGTAAGAAGTGTCGGACATTCCCTTTACCTGTTGAAAACTTGATACATTTTTTAAAGCTATATTTTAAACTGTTAAGCAAAATATTTCTTTATTGACGTTTCGTGTGCTCAGCAAAAAAAAAACAAGTTATTATGCTATATATAAACAACAAAAAAGCTGCTATGAAGTAGATTATATAGCCAATTTATATGTTTTGTGCATTATTTGAAGCAGGTTTTAAGGGGCTTCTAAACGAGCAAAATTTTCACGGCAATGTGTGGCCGGCAACTATACGCATCTTGTTCTAACATACGATGATGGCCACAAATTGCAGCAAAATATGGCCCGTTTAGAAGCCCCTTTAATTAAACATCGGCCCCGCGCTACGCCATTGACACTGGATACGGCAGACACGACTAAGTGTGAGCGTGTTGCACCCCCGAGGGCCCTGCCAAGATGCACTACGCTAACTAGCGTTTCGAATAGAAACCAATCGCGTCACTGGTAGATCACGTGACTTTTCGTATCACGTCATCTACCAGTGACGCGATTGGTTTAAAAATGAAACGAATAGAAACGCTAGTTAGCGTAGTGCATCTCGGCAGGGCCCTCTGACTCGGTTTTTGGTACCTATTTTAAGAACAACATGTTTATGGATGTACCTTCTAATTGATAAATAAGCAATATCATTTTTAAAGCACACTTTGTTCTTAAATAAAATAGGTTTGTGGTGCGGGATGAATAACGGGGCTAATTTTTTCCCTAACCAATTGTGTGATCAAGCCAACCGTTTTGTATCGTGGCCATTTATTAAGCAGTTTACATACCATGTCAAGCGTACTAAATACATGATTATTTGAATATTGTAACTTTGATTGCAGAGCAAGTTTAGTATCTAGTTTTTATTAATTGCCGACAAAATCTCTCTACATTGTCCTAATTAACACAGCATTGTTTTTTGCGTAACAAATATAATAAGATAATAATAGTGAGTCATATAATTTTACTCCCAATTTTAATGAGATTAATAAAAGATAAATATAAAGATAAATGAACAAAAGACAACGCAGGGCAGCAGGTTTACTTTACTGACAAACAATAGTTCCACTGTAGGAATTCGACATTATATTGTCATTTTTTTTCGGTGCCACCAAAAAACTGGACTCGACTGCGGAGACGAGGTGACAGTTGAGACTCCTGAACGCTAAAGCGCACGGGTATTTCCACACAACACTACTGCAGTGGCTGACCGCCGGTGCGGATCCATTGATCGTGCCAGGGTCGCGTAGCACGCCAACCAACCTCTAACCTTCTTTATGCCGAGTGGCAAATGTCCCGCCTGCCTCTAAATCTCGTGTTGGAACTAAGGAGTGATCTCATCCCGGTTCCGTTCGGCTGCTACTTTCTCTAACATAACGTTACCGCAGAACGAGACCATCGCGCTCCGCTGAGACGTCTCCATGGCATGTGCCACGGAGTCTTCGCGTTTGACAATGTTAGCCAAAACCTCACTCTACAAGTTTTGGCGAAGACTTTTTAATCGTTTTATTTAGTCATTTGCTGTTTATACCAAAAATACATACCTTCACTGATCCATATTTTGTCTATTTTATATTTGTTATTTTTTATTACTGCATTGTCTGCTGTAAATGATGACAGACACCAGATGAACAGATGCGTGGTCTCCACGCTTGTTTGCTGTAAGTAATATTTTGTACTCTTAACCTGTATAATTATTAAATCTTGGACTTGTCATTTATTTGTGTGTACATATTATACTCTCATTTTATACACGGAAAGAATGACTCAATGTGAACGTATTATGAGAGTACCTATTGCTATTGCTCTAGTTAGTTTTAAGTTTAAATTATATAGTTTACATTTTAATGATAAGCTTGTATTGTAATTGTTACCAACAAACCAACATAGGAAGTATGAAATAAATAATCTGATTCTCAAGTTCAAATTAAATTTTATCAAACGAAGCTGTAAACAACCACAACGTGCATCCATTCCAATTGTGCAAGTAAGTTTGCTATGGATAGTGAACATAGTTTATATTACTTCGTGACCATTGTTATAATTTATATTCGTTGGAAAATGTGCTATTACCCAGTAGTATTATTATACAATCATCTGCCTCATTATACTTATGACTTTTCTATTCATTATTGTCCTACTTTTATAATGTGTTTCTAATAACATTTTTTTTACCTAAACGTTGTCTTTTATTTTCCAGGATCCAAGTATTTTAAGGTTGATCTTATCACCATACCTATTGTAAACGTTAGCTAAACTAAGCTACACTTTTGAAACAGTTTAGTACGTGTTAAATGAGGTAAGCTGGCGCCTCCTTGTTGCAGGTTTGTCCTGCATTTTGTTTAGGTATTGTTTATTATCAGAAGGTCAAACTTGGAACAGTTGCTTCATGGGTGGATATTTTAACGGCTCAGTACCGACCGAATCGTGTATGTAGCAAAATGTCCAGTGACGCAAATTGACCAAGAAGCGAAATGTCAGGCGTCATATTAGCATTTTGCCCAATTAACATACCGTCCATAACCCATAACGCAGAACATCAAAATAGCAATTAGTCTGTGTAGCATTATGCCCAAATACATAATGTCAAAAAAGCTGATACCAGGAATAGCACATTGTCAGTTAGCCCAAGTCAGTAATAAGTCTTTGAGATGTGGATTTTACATAATTATGTGACATTATACATACTTAGACTTCTTGTTATCTAGCCGTGTCGCGATATAGACTATATATAAAATGTGTATATTACGATTTAGGAATCTTCACAAAATGGCCAATTTCGCTTCTTGGTCAATTTACGTCACTGGACATTTTGCTACACAATAAGTACAAGTCGTTATAATGTCTCGGTACCGAGTCATTTACTGGGCCATTAACATTAACGATTTGTGCTTATTGCCCTTTTTAGGGTTCCAAAGTCAAATTAGGAACTCTTACAGTTTCGCCATGTCCGTCTGTCTGTCTGTATGACAAGCTTTTTCTCAGAAACTATCGAAGTTACAAAACTGAAATTATATGCACACATAAATATTTATACCGCGCACTAACATCAATGATCGAATAAGTAAAAAAACATTTTTCTTAGGTTACCTCCCATACAAGTTTGATAATTTTTATCTTCTATCTTCTATAATATGCAGGGTGTCCCACAAACCGACGTCAATCCGCCTAGGGCTGATAGAGCAGCTAAAAGGCTATCGATTTAACCCCTATATATGTTCAGCGATTTTTACTAGTTACGGAGATATTGATCATGGTTATCTGAATTTTTGTAATTTTCCCTCATGTCCATGTCATATGTCACGAAAAATCATTAATTTCATGTTTTATTCCATTAGTTTTTCAGTAATTAGTAATTAAGAATCAGTAGTCGTTTTTTCCATACAAAGTGAAAAGCAAACACTGGGACACCTAGTATGGACAAACAAACTTAAAGAGATTACTTAAAAAAAATAACTGAAATAAAAAATGCCCAAATAGATTTAAAAACTTCACTGATTATACATCACTGGCCAAATAGATTTGAAAATTATAAAAAATAAGATTAAAACGATCAATGTCTCCGAAACTATTAAATAATGAAAAAAAATTTGGAGTTCCTACGGACATCCTACGTCTCCATCATCAGACCACCCAGATGGCGCTTTATTGTTGTATTATCATCAGAACTAAAGATGTATTCAAATTTTTTAGCTTCGTCGGAAACCGGAAAGTGTGTCTTTAACTTACAATGTATGTATGTATGTATGTACGGGTCAAATCTTTAAATTTGACAAACTTCCCGGTTTCCGATGAAGCTGAAAATTTGCATACACCACAATTTGGTAGGGAAGGCTTATGACGTAATTTTAATAACAATTGATCAATATGTGAGTATCTCAAAGGAAAAGAGTGGCCACTACACGAAGTTTATATTAAATTAAACTATGTAATAGGTTATTAAACTATGCTATACAATGTGTAATTATTTGTATACAACAAAAAACATCCTTCGATTTCATGAAAATAATTTAGTTTATCAGAAAACACAATAAGAGTACCTAATGAGGGCATCACTGGCCGCTCGGTGCACTCGTAGAATAATAACATCATGTTCTATGTTTTTCCATGGAGCAAAGATACCTACCAATTGCAATTTTCATTCGTGTCTTATAAACACGACAAAGGAATGACTAATGGCTGTTATTCTTATTGTACCTTAGATACACGTGAATGTTGGTAGGTATCACTATAAGTACTATAACTACTGTCGCCATATATCACTCTGTACTCTTTAAATGACTTAGCGTGTTGTTGGCCTGCCTATTTTAACGAATAAAGAAATCAACAGTTAAAAGTACTTAAATACTTTACTAAAGAATTTATAATATATTATTTATAAGGCCGAAAGTATTGAAAAAAACTTGAAATTTTAGGAGTTAAATAAGCCCCTCTGCCAATTCAGCCAGAATACCATTATAATAGCCCTTAAATCGTCCAGAATTGTGGGACATACCTATCTCGATTTATCCACATAAATAAAAACAATGTTTGACTTTGAGTTAAAGCCGACCGCCTCGAGGAATGTATTCTACCAAAAGGAAACGAGATGACGAGAGCGGCGATGCGATGCGGTGTGGACGACAAAAAGTAGACGAGCCACAAGATTTAATCTTTATATAAGAACTGGTTTCCATCCGCCCCGGCTTACCTTGCACTCGATAACGCGGCTGTACCGCAAGCCATATTTTTAATTACGATAATCATCGCCTGATACCTAGTTATAGTGTGGAAAATGAGAAAATTATAACACAAACATGGTTAGGTACAGCCATTTTAATAACATCTACCTTTCCTTTCCGTAACGTATTATTTTAAAACATTTATTATTCCTTTGTTGTGATTGTCTTGAAGGTTTTTCTTTTATAAAAAACTCCATAAAAAATGTTGGTCTCAAAACAGGCGACCGATGATGAAGCGTACAGGGTAGTAGGTACTAGTACATAGGCTACATAACGATAACAATAACGCTAATATTTCTATCTGATTTGTAGCCTAATGTACCTACCCAGTGTCGGTTTGCTTTTGCGATAATTTTAATTCATATCATAACTTATAATTCATATTGTTCCTTAGCTCATCATTTTAAGGGTGCCCACTACCTACAGACTCTGAGTCCCCGCACTTAAAACCTGCAACCCAACCTTAACCGCAACCTTACGCAAATGCCTCAACACGTAAATTAAAACCGACGCTCTGTAGTGCGCGCTCCTAACATTACGTTCATAAAAAAGCTACACATAAGTTATAAAAAAAATAAAAAAAGACCACAGTAATGCTTGATGAAGTACGATGGTACAGTTAGTTAACAATGGAGACGGGCACTTCGAAGCAGGCGACGTCCTTGCCGTGGGCCTGCAGCGCCCAGTGCACCTTGACCTTGATATTGGGGTAGACGGACAGCACGGGGAAGGAGTCCGAGTAGACGTAGGTGCCGGGCGGCAGCGGGCAGCGCGCCGGCTCGCCGCCCTCGGTCTTCAGCTTGCCGCACACGGAGCTGCCGTCCACGCCGATAAACGGCAGCGACACGCCGAATAAGTCCGCCGTCACCTGGTTCTTCAACTCCTTGATTTCCTTGTCTGCAATTAAATCGCCTTCCTGTTAGTTTGCATATCCTAGTGATCTTTGTGTAGGGACCTACGTGCGCCGCGTACAAATGTTTATGAGCCCATTTATAGGCATAAACCTAACGACGCGTTTTCCGCGTTCGTTTATGATCCATCTGGAACTATTCTCATGCGCACGTGCCTGTCGCTAACTTAGATGGCTCACTTGTATGCACGTGGTCGATCTAGATGTTGAGCAAAGCGTTTCGCGTTGTTCATGTTTGTGTTTAATTAAGTATAAGCAGTAGGTTACGGCGAGTAACACACGGCGCGGTGAGACACGTTACCGCTCCGGACTCTGATTCCCTATTCTGTAGTTTTAAGGTTTCGTGTCTTAAGGTCAAAACGGAGCCCCATTGCTGACACTCAGCTGTCTGTTCGTCCGTCCGTCTGTCCATCTGTGGTTTAGCCCAAAACCGAATATCCTCCAAAATAGTTACAATTAACTAAATATCAAACTGGGGACTAGGTAGTTACGCAATTTTGGTAGGTATATATCAGGTCCATAAACTTTAATTTCAGAAACAAATACGAAAAAATGCGATCGCTAATTTTAAACATTATCTAGTGGTCCGGAGGTCTAAGTAGTATTAGGTGTGTTGGTATTTTTTTTGTCATTACATTCTTGGTTCCTAGCTAGTTATCAACTCCGAAACCAAACCCTCAGTGCGCGAGTTCTACACGCACTCGGCCCTTTCTAATTATGAGGGTAAGTTATTCAAAAACAGTTGTTTTTATGTTTTTTGTATAAGTACCTATATTTTTTTTATCTTGATTACAGTTTGTTCTGAGAATGCGATACCCAGAGCAATGACGAATGACGTCTGTGCCAGCGCTGACGCGTGTTACTTATGTGCATATACAAGAAGATGTTACATGCGTAAGGTAAATTTAAGGTACGACGACAAGCTAAGCGAGGAGGAGTGTGAGGATTAACTGTGGGAAAAACAGAAAACTTCGCTTACTTATACATATGTGATGTTTTAACTAATCTATAATACCGTATTTCCGCGAAAATCCTGGAGCTGGGTTTTTTGTGGTAGTTCAATCTAGGCTCCTCTGCGTTTCGTTCTGTATTATTTATACTTATTCAGTCATTTAACTAGACTTTTAATCCTGAAAAACCCGCGTTAATTTACCCCGAAAGCGTGGATTTCCCTGTCCATCCCCTTGATAGTTCGTCAGCCAAGGCTGAGGTGTAGGTACCTAGAAACCAACACTAATGTTGTATCCATATGCACATATACACCCCCGCCAACGTATTTCCTTTATATATAAATGTAGCGATTGCGCGCGATTCCCTCCAAGTAGAAGTCGTTTATAGCTATCGGAGATTGTTCAATTTTCTGAGATAAAAACTAGCCTAAGTGCTATTCCAGACTATCTAAACTATACAGGGTTATTGGTAAGTCGACCTATTCCCGTTAGGAGGTGATAGGGGTGACTATTTGCAATAATTTTGACCCCCATATGCATTATGCAAAAGGAACCATTTTTGAGTTATCGCGTTTATTAGTTTTTTTTTAAATCAGTCGGAAATTCAACTTGAAAAATTTATTACAAAAAAAGTATCAATTTAAATCTTTTTTTTTCTTCTGATTTACAAAACCGATTAAACACTGGTTATTTCTCAATATTAAAACAATAATTATCGGTCCAAATTTAAAAAAGCGAGACGGAAAACGAATTTTTTTCAATATTTTTTGCGATCGCTTTCCACTAAAATGCCTTAAAAACAAAAAAAAATGTTATGAAACTTGGCTTGCAGATTATTTTAAAAACTTAACTGTTTTCTTAGCTCTCCAAAAACGCATAACAAGTAGAAAATTATTTAAAAAAAACCTGAAAAAATAATCATCACAAAGGAAGCGGGCGGAAACAAAAGTCACAAATGCAACTTCAAAAATTAAAATTAAAAAACATACCAAATTTAAATCATACATTTTTTATTTGCTTTTGTACAAGATGAATTTGTAGTTCCTATGAAAAATTAAAAAAATATATATCTATACACGTTTGAGAATGCGAGGCCGAAAACTAAAAAATACATGTTTTTTTATCAACTCCAACATAAATTACACGAAAACAGAAAAAATTACCAATTTATTTGGCGTGCAGATTACACATAAAACATTGACGTTTTTCCAGCTTTCTAACGAGCTATTAAAACTAAAATGAGTTTTGTTAAAGATTGCTGGAAAAAATTTATCACGTAGGAAGCAACAAGGAAGTCACGTCCCAACATAACTTAAAATTAACTAACTAAATCAATGAAAAATGAACTATAAAAATCTTGATTATTTCAATTTTAATTGTTTATTAGTTTTAATTTTGTAACATTTTACATAAGTTAATGTTGTTATTTGTGTTTACGAGTATAACAGTTACTTTTGATACAAGTTAGTTTTAAGTTTTGTTCGGACGTGACTTCCTTGTTGCTTCCTTTGTGATCAATTTTTTCCAGCAATCTTTAACAAAACTCATTTTAGTTTTAATAGCTCGTTAGAAAGCTGGAAAAACGTCAATGTTTTATGTGTAATCTGCACGCCAAATGTATTGGTAATTTTTTCTGTTTTCGTGTAATGTATGTTGGAGTTTGATAAAAAAACATGTATTTTTTAGTTTTCGGCCTCGCATTCTCAAACGTTTTCGCATTCTACAGATATTTTTTTTTTTAATTTTGCATAGGAACAACAAGTTCATCTTGTACAAAAGCAAATAAAAAATGTATGATTTAAATTTGGTATGTTTTTTAATTTTAATTTTTGAAGTTGCATTTGTGACTTTTGTTTCCGCCCGCTTCCTTTGTGATGATTATTTTCTCAGGATTTTTTTAAAATAATTTTCTACTTGTTATGCATTTTTGGAGAGCTAAGAAAACAGTTAAGTTTTTAAAATAATCTGCAAGCCAAGTTTCATAACATTTTTTTTTGTTTTTAAGGCATTTTAGTGGAAAGCGATCGCAAAAAATATTGAAAAAAATTCGTTTTCCGTCTCGCTTTTTTAAATTTGGACCGATAATTATTGTTTTAATATTGAGAAATAACCAGTGTTTAATCGGTTTTGTAAATCAGAAGAAAAAAAAAGATTTAAATTGATACTTTTTTTGTAATAAATTTTTCAAGTTGAATTTCCGACTGATTTAAAAAAAAACTAATAAACGCGATAACTCAAAAATGGTTCCTTTTGCATAATGCATATGGGGGTCAAAATTATTGCAAATAGTCACCCCTATCACCTCCTAACGGGAATAGGTCGACTTACCAATAACCCTGTATATGTGCCCTTCATACAGATCCGCAGGATCCGCTTAGCCGTTCTACCTTGATTGAGTAAAAATTTAGCATGTCAGAAATTCTATTTCTGAAGAAAATAATAGCTTCAGTTGGTAAATCTGTCTGAGTTAAGGGTAACTGCCACGCAAAAGGTCGGGTCTTCGTCAATTTTCGATATGTTCTACAGAAATTTTCGATTTAAGGTTCCTAATGGTGGGACTTCGGTATCTGTCCGACTGCGACTGTATGTCACAGCAGTTTTTTTCAGAAACTATAAAAGCTATTATCTTGAAATTTGGTATAGTTGTATAACTTGCTTGTCCGCATCTGTTTTTAGTAAGAAAAATATGAAATTATTTTCTACATACACCTTTATCCCAAAGTGGAGTAGGCAGAGCAACAGAATTACCAACAACTCTTAACAAGTTGTTGTTAATTATATAACCACATTTTGCACAAACAGGCTAAGATATTTACCAGTGTATATTAATGACAGGTTGCAAGCCCATCGCCTGACAATACTACAAGCCTTTAATCCCTTAGTCGCCTCTTACGATTTCCACAGGAAGGCATGGAGTGGAGTGGCACTATTCTGAACCGGCCACCACACGGCAGGGGTCTAGAACGGGGGGTTGAAAAATGAAAGTGATTTGATTATAGTAAACGGGGTGAAATATGAATATCTGCACATTTCAAAAATACTTTTTTTTTATAAATTTCCGTGACGTACTTTTTGATTTAGCCAAAAATTAAAAAAAAGTCTGTTTCCTCCCTTTGTGTCCGAATTTTATGGTCCAAAAGATTTAAAGGTCCTGATTTAAAGATAAATACTTATATTTAACGCTCAAAATAAAATTATGTTTTCGAACTTAACAGTTTTGGAAAAAATATCAAAAACTTTAAAAATGTAGGCTGGCAAAATGAACCTTATTGTATAGATAATGAATTTCATAACAAAATGAGTACTTTCTTTTGCGTTTTCCAACCATATTACCATACGGAACCCTTTTTTCAAGGACAGCAGAGCCCGCGGCAGCAAGGTCGAAACCTTGGCTTTTCAATAAAGGCATAAACAGACACAGACAGACACAGGCATAGACATAAACTTGTAGAAGGTATCCAAAAATGACAGATACCCAACAATACAACAACATATATGTACAATTTTACTGAACTTAATTTTAACAACATTTATTTCGTTCTTACCCGTAGTAAATTTGAGCGTGATGAACTCGTCGGTTCCCTTCTTGAGCTTGCAGGGCGTACGCTTGCACGGCTGCAGCTGCACGTTGTCCCTCAGGTTATCTACCGACCGACCTGTGAACAATGTACAAATATAATAAAATGTGCGAACCAATGGGATGACCCTCCCAATTATGTTGCCTGTCTTGTCATCTGTCAAGACCCTTTGAAGATATATTGAAGGAAAATATATCAGCTTTGTACATTTACTGCCCGCAGCCCAGCCAAATTAAATGAGTTAATAAGAAACTTAATATAGACGGCCCTAAGGAATCTTGAGGTCTAGGCCCTACCGCTAATCTCAGGGGATGAACTCAAGACCACACATCAATGATTCAAAAACTATAATGTCTGACAGAAACCTGAAAATTCGAATCATCTCAGCAATGAGAACCCGAAAAGTTCAATTTAACAATGTAAATACGAGTCCCATTAATTATGTGGACGATCTGATCCTATCTTATGTTATCTTATTATATTTGCGCATTGGTGGAGTATTTTTTGTACGGAAAGTTCTCGTGGTGTAGTTTGAATATAAATAAGGTAAACAAACACGTTATGTATGCGGACACGAGCGGATAAATCAATGATTACATGACACTATATTTTTTAAGTAAGTATTTGTATTGTTAAGTTTGACAGCATGAATTATGACAGTTCATGGATGGTTTCGAACATTAAAAGGTAAAAAGTCGATTCTGCCGCTGGACAATAACTTACCTAACTAAAAGCGTCACTCGGGTTAAAATATTACCGACTTTTTATGAAGATGACCAATCCCATAATTCTCATCAAAATCGATAGTCATTTCTAACACCTTTACAAACAAACCAACTAATATAAGAATATTATACGAGTATAATAGCAACAGTACAGTTGACTATAAAGAGTCCACGGATGTGGAGGAAAAACAGTCAAGACTGTCGGTGTTCCATGCTCAGATAGTGTGTAGGCTATCCATCAGACACTAAGATGAGCTTTAATAATGTGAATTTGGGTTTAACCTTTGCGTGGGGAAAACATTTTTGTCGCCTGTAACTCAAAAACGAAGAGAGCCCAGTCATTTTAGTATTTTTCTAGTTTCGTTATTAGATTAGATAAGTACCTAATTTTCCAGACTAAGTAATAGTAACTATTTAAGAAGTGTGACAAGTTGCTCTAGGGAAAGTAATACATTTATATTGGCATTTTCCTTAGATAATTGGAATGACAGCCGTATTTCGTAAATAATTTCAATCACTTAACTCACAAGCGATGTGTTTAAAAAAAAAGGGGATTAATTATTTAAATTCCTCAATGGCGTCGCTAGGTTCGTACCTTAGTAGTATTTATGTAAAGTTAAATAAATAAGAGTAATAAGTGTTTAAATGAACCGTCATTCTAATCATCTAAGGAAAATCCCAGTAGGTATAGAGCTCAATTTTATTAAATGGATATTATCAATTCAGATAAGTAATGTTAAATTATTAAGAAATATCTGATGTCCGCGACTGTTTCCAAATAGAATTCATTTATAAGTGTCGTTACGTTTATTAGTTTTACTATTTCGGGATTACTCAATAATTACAAAAAAAATCTGAGGTGTTATTCCGTTTTTCCGAGCCTTGGGGAGGCATGCTAAAATCCGAGTCAGGCAATCCCCGTTTCCGCCGAGGTATAAAATAATGCTTTTCTCAAACAATGCGAGTAAATGATACAAAGATAAGATTATAAGTAATTTTAAAAATCTTTTGACAATTTCGGAGAGAACGTTTTTTTGAAAACTACGTCTAAAAAACTACAAGTAAGGTATTAGTTACGATAGTTTCACGCATAACGAGCCGTCGCCGCCGCCCCACATTGCTTTTTTTTCAAGGTCCTTTCGATTTCACCTCGTGTGTTTATAATTTTTCGAGTCACACTTTTACTTTAAAAAATAAAACATAATAATACCAGCAGCTGTCTAATTCTTTTTTAAATTTAGAATTTATAATGTATGTGTTCTACTTGTATGTTTTTACCCGACTCCGGAGGGAGGAGGGTACCTAATGTGTCTTTCAGCCTATATGTATATGTATGTTTGTTACTTTGTGGCGCTTTAGAAACTAAACGCGTGGGCCGATTATAATGATTCTTATGTCAATCGTTTTGTCTTAATCTTTAACATAAACAAAATACTGAAATATAATCTCAAGGTATTAAAAGGCTTACAGTCGTAAGAAAGTTCACTTCCTTGACCGAAGAAATGACCTTCACGTTCGAAGAAAAGTTCAACCGACAAAACAATAAAGTTTATGCCAAAAGCAGCAAAACTGTTACAGCTCCAGCACGAAATGTATCGCGTTCCCACTACTATCCAGAGTGTGATGGTATGGTGGGGTACTCCGTATGAAGGTGTCACTCCGCTCCATCGGCCAAAATCGACCAGACTGTAAGTCTGGGGCGCCCATAACAGACAGAGTTTATGTCGCTTTTATACTTTTAGTATAGATGCACACATCAAACATTTCCAGACATAAAAAATGTCCCTACATTATTTAGATATTTTAATATGTATCTATCGCAACGCAGGGTCATTTATAAAATATCTGATGCGTGGACACTTGCTGACCACCGGCTCCGTAAAAACCTTCAAGATTTCTTACCAATTGAAAGGTGAGCATTTGTACAAACGATACACGTAAGGGAAAAATAAATTGCTCGTCGTGAGACTAAGTATTTTGCTGGATTTCGTTTACACTTGGTACACTTTTGTTACTATTATTTGCCATAGGTCCTATGGTTCCATTTGACTTTTAAAGATAAGAATAATATAATAGATCTGTATACTTTAAATTGACTTCAGACATAACAGGTGGCCCTTCACGACGTGTTTATTATTGTAGGCACAACAAGTCGGACAAGTTATTAGTATCATTACCTTAATTACATAACTTGTTCTCCATGTCTGACAGTTGACCGTGGCCTATAGATAGGGTCGTCATATAGCTATAGAAATTTATCCCTATATTTTTACTACTATCATAGATTGTTTGTTTTATTTACGCGTTTAAGTCCCATTTTAGATTTATTACTACGAAAGATGTATGTTTTTACTGTATAGCGCTCTTTAACCATCCTTTTTGAATCGATAGAGGTGTTTTTTATGTGTATTAGCTGCAATCCGAAGTAAAACACGGTCAAATAAATAAATATTGTTTCGCATTTACACATTTGAGAACATGTATTCTCGTATGTGTACCCATGTGGGCAGGGCATTTCATTATATGACAAATATTGACTGTTTGGTGGCCAAGGACCAAGGATATCTAATCGAGCCGTGAGCAGACCAGCTGCTCAATGAGTAAATAACATCTGAAAAACGGTGAGCGACGCGAGGCACTAGATGCGATTAGCGTAGGACTGAGAAGAGTGGCCTCATCATCATCATCATCTCGAGTATCTATCAGCCGTCCAGTATTGGACATATAATGCCTCCCCCTAATTTCCTCCAGCTATTCCTAGGTGGAGTATCTCCTTTCCACTTATTTTTGGCTGTTGTTAGAATGTCGTCGGACGATTTGGTTTTAGGTCTACCAGGTTTTCGGCTGCCTGTTCTCTGTAACTTTCCGGTTGCAACGATCGTACGACCTCCACAAGAGATGCCCTGCCCTGCCCGTTGCCGCTTGATTCGGGAAATCCGGTTTCCAACATTTGTCACCTCATTCATATGGGCCTTATAGCGGTCTGCTTCTGTCTCCAAGAGAAATCCGGAGCATCGCACTCTCCAATGCTCTGTGGGCAACCTTCAGCTTCCTTAACCGATTCCTCAAAAGGAAGACTTCTATAGCTACACTATCGACGTAGATACAGTCTGGCTGGTTAGATGGTTTTACACACATTATTGACGAATTGGGAAATACACATCAAAAATATCCAGACAAAAAAATGTTCCCTAGATTATTTTGAAATTTTACAAGATATTGCGTAGGTGCAATGCTAAAAGTCAAAACGCTCAACTCTGAATTTCATCTATACTTTACAGGATTTCTAGTTAAATAATCGTCGTTAGCACATTTATCCACTTTAAACCGACATAAACTATAATTTGTGCGCTCGTAATTACCCACTCGCGCACATGATCCTTTAGCGAGTTCTATTCTATTTGTAAGTGCAATAATAATAATAGCTTACGTAAGATTGAATTGATTCACTTGTAAATCTATGAACAATTGCTAGCCACTGGTTTATTATCTATATTAGACGTTGGTCTTTTCCCATGCTTTTTATGTAGGTAATTGGATGTTCTCCTTGGTAGGTATCTCCTGCTCGTGCATTATATAGCTATTCAAGTAGATACATCTCTAAATGTGTTTTTGCATATGGGATGTTTATTTTTCCAAAAATGTGTAAGTCGTAGACTTTTAATATATTTTGACAATAATGTCGTGTCGTGTATTGAATTCACGGAAATTATTTGGAGACATTTAGAAAAATAGGCAACGTTTAAAATCCATGCTTTATTTTTTAAACATCACCAGCTAGGCTGTTTCCAGTATTTACTTTTATACAAAATAAAATCTTATAATCCTACTCATATTAGAAATACGCCAGTTTTTGAGGATATATGGAAGTTAGATCAATCACGCATGTAAGGTTAACCTGATTTATATGAAATGCGCATATAATATCTCAAGCGAAATAATACTTTCATTCCTATAAAGATAAGTCTCGACATAAATGTTATAGGAGGAACTAAAGAAAAAACGCTCCGTCTAACCTGTATTCTAGTAGCTTTACTACGGCCTCCGTAGAAATGGCGCAGTCCATGCGTACCTACGTACCTCTAGGTTAAATATTAAAACACATTTATGGAACAGATCATTAATCAAGATAAGTCTCGACATAAATGTTAAAGGGGGAACTAAAGAAAAAACGGATGAGGCTTCTAGCCTTCTGTCTAACCTGTATTAGTAGCTTTACTACGGCCACCGTAGAAATGGCGCAGTCTATGCGTACGTAGGTACCTCTAGGTTAAATATTAAAACATTTATGGAACAGATCATTAATCAAGATAAGTCTCGATATAAATGTTAAAGGAAGAACTTAAGAAAAAACGGGTGAGGCTTCTAGCTTTCTCCCTAACCTGTAGTAGTAGCTTTACTACGGCCACCGTAGAAATTGCGCAGTCCATGCGTACGTAGGTACCTTTAGGTTAAATATTAAAACACATTTCTGGAACAGATCATTAATCAAACTGCAGCAAAAGATATAGCCATCTGTCTTTACAATACACTGACTGCGTCCGCGGTTAAGTCGTTATTTCCTATTTCTTCGGGAACGAGGGCCTATTATGGTTGTGTTTATTTATCGAGGTGGTTAAACGTGGATAAAACATCAGTCCCTTTATTACTAGTACGGCTAGCACAAGTAGCCCGCGACTCGTTAGTCGCTGGGATATCTCTTTCTACCTAGTCTGTAGCCAAGTACAAGATGTGCAAACCGCTCAGTATGTAAGTGCGAGAGTGACGAATTTTAATAAATCACTCTTATTCCGACCATCGAGTTTCACTCATCTCCTGCTGCAACCCGAGAACTCCCAAAAATGCTTTATCCACCACGATAAAGGTGACCATAATACGGGGCTGTTCCGGGAAAAAGTCACCTGTGAGACGAATCTCCGGACTGTAGGTAAACTATTTATGTACCAAAGTTTAATCTGATCGGTTGGGTTCACATAAATAATACCTACAATTACTTATCAGCAAGGATAGTGACACGGATTCTGATAATTTTGTTGAGACGTTGAGACAAATTAACGAAGTGTGGCTTGTAGGAAAAATGATCTAACAGGTTAAATTAAATATTGGTAGGTAATGGACTAATGGCCGTAAGTCAAGCTGCCGCCGTTTCACGGAGATTCAACAAAAAGGGTCGAGGTCGGCACGCAGATTTCATTAAAATTGTTACGCTTAAGTTATAAAGATAATTAAGCATAAATCGTACCTAGTTGAGTTTATTGTTGTTCATCCACAGCGTTGTGCCGAGGTGAACATTATTGTTTGATGTCTGTATTTTTTACTAGGCTTCTGTTATTTACTATTATTCATCAGCTTTAGCCACGGCTTTGTCTGCGTATAACTAATTTTAACAATGTTTTTTCATTTCCGTAAAAACAGACGCAAAAATAGGTTTAGTGATTTCCAATGAATTCGCGGATTTCCGCATATTTATGCGATAAAAACAAGCGCGTGCTAAATTAAAAATAAACCTTTTGCGAAGGTGTTGCTTTTAGCGTAAACCCTCAAATTTATTGATTAGTATAAAAATACCTACCCACATTACGTTAATATGACACTAGCGACCCGCCCTCGCTCGTTTCGTTTTACAAAAAACTCATTTTTTGTAAAACGAAACGAGCGAGGGCGGGGGGTGTGTATGTTATGATTTGATGTGTTGTTTTTTTTTGTTTTTTATTATTATTTCTGATGTTTTAACTTATTCTATGTTTTTTATTTTTTAAATGCTAATTTTGTTGCATGCTATTTTTAATACGATCCTTAACGGTGATAACCCCTTAGTTCTGTATTTTTATTGTTTCTATTTTAGATTGTATCCTGACTTTTTGTTTCTATTTTAGATTGTATTAAAATTTGTGTATATTTTTGACGATTCCAATGTAATTTCTTGTATACTTTGACATAACATGCAATGTATAACTTTGACTTACTTTGGAAAATAAATATCATTCATTCATTCATTCATAATCCATAATTTATTATACATAAAAACCTTCCTCTTGAATCATCAGATATTCACTCTATATCTGGATGAAAACCGGAAAATAATTCCGTTGCGTAGTTTGAGAGATCGAAGCGTACATCGAGGAAGAAGAATCTATACCTCCTATCTACATTTAGTTACAGAACTAAATAATCTTAACTACATAGTCAAGACTATAGGGTATTGCTTCTTCTTCCTCGATATGCAATATATAGACAGAGAGGCAGACGGCGGGAAGCCGATTTGTTATATAATTAAACTTTGTAAAGGTTAGTCAAACTCCAAGAATGGATGTGGATACGTCGATAGCGTTACATCACAACAAGTAGGTATGTACCAGTCTAGATGGAATGTTATGTCTGTGACTTAGCCACCTAGCAGTAGGTAGGAATTGCTAGTCATAGCGACCAGGGTTTTATGATTTGCTATTACAACAAAAATATGCCGTTATCTTTTTAAGTCATTAAATGGTATTCGCGTACTACAGAAGAACCCTGTCGCAGTAGTGGTGTACGTACGAGTATATTTTAACAACACACCATCAGTGAAGATTAAGTTTCCTTTGTACATTCCTGTCATATTTTTGTCTATCTACTTTAGAATTGTTATCTATTTTGTTTGTGCAATAAAGCGTTTACATACATACATACATTACAATATCAGCCATTGCCATGTATCTATTATAAGAACAAGCAGCCCTCTAAAATCACAATAAATATCAAGGTTTAACGCCATTTTGAAGCAGCTCACAAACAACTTTATCAAATAAAAGAAGTCCACGCTACGATTAAAAGATACGAACTTTTAGAATTCAATGAAAATCAGCGATTTTGGTGAGCTTTAGTCGCAGGATGAGATTCAGAAACCGACCCTCTGTCAATGCGACAGTCCTGTGAATGTATACTTATATAAGTAATCCATCTACGTAGTTTTTTTTTCCAAACAATGTTCTTGCGGGCTATCTGATGGGAAATAATAACTTAGTGGTGAATTTATGGTGAATTCGTTATAGGTAATTTTGCGACATGTAATAATTTAATTTCCATTACGAAAATAAATGCCTACTGAAATTATGTATTACTATTTCTAATGCGTGTGGTATATACATATGTATATACACATGTGGTATATACATATAAGTATTCATACCAGTATTCATATCATATAAGTATTCATACCATATAAAACACATTTCCTTAATATTTGATTAGCCTTATGCCCGGTTCCTATATTCAAGAAACGAATCGTTTTCCTTACGGGCCGTAGCGTTATGATACCTATTGGCAACGTACAAAATGTGTCAAATTTTAACGAGACGTAAGGAAAACGATTCGTTTCTTGAATATAGGAACCGGGCATTAGTAGTTTTCATCATACCTACCGTCAAAATCAATTAAAAATAATACTTAATTATAATCAACTTATTTAATGAAAAATTTAATCTCAATTTCAGTTAATTTAATGTAAGTACGATAGTATTAAGTTTAAATCGAATAAATCCAACCTACTATTGAAGCCTACTTATTCCTTTAAAATGGAATTAACCACTAAGGTGGACCTAACGGTCCAAAGTCAATCTGACATTCTACAACAATAAAGTTGAGTTTCCTAAAAGTTGCAAATGACTTGACATCTCTAATGACATTGACGACTACAAGCATATTTTCTTGAAATGTGTCACAAGTTAACGTTCGTGATAGTACCTACCTACTTTGTAAAAGAATGGTTCATCACAATTACTCATGTACGCCTAGATTGTGGTTCCTTCATTTTTTCTTGGATGCATAGGTAGATACATCACACATCACATTGATTGCACCATTTTTATAATTACCTCATGATGTAGGTATGCTGTCTATATTAATGTAATACCTACCATGAATCTTTTTATAGAAATTCCAAATGCATTCGTCTGCGTGAGCAACAAACAACGATCAGATAGAATACTGATGAGGACGGGCCTCCACAAAAAGCAACCCAAGCAGCTATTTGTGTCCCAAAAGAAACTGATATTTATAAAAAAAAGATTAAAATCGATCCGCGTTTTTCATGTGAGATAAGAAACAACTCATCCGAACTACACGAAATAAATATGTTTCCTTAGTTTTCCTTAAAATTGGGTTACGTTTTAGGTGTTAAGAAGTGTTTCAATACAAATGTAACTACCTATTCAATTTATACAGATCTAAAACGATCTAGTGTTTGCCCGACACTAAAGTGCTACATATATCACGGTACGGTAAGAACGGCATACGGTTCTTACCGTTATATAAATACTTGTATTTGTAGCGTGATTGTTGGTTCAAATCGTCTGTCAAGATATATAAAAGGCCAATAGTAGGTAATGGCGTTGCGTTTATGGTATTAAGTACTAATCTAATAATCTAATTACTTGAGCACAGGGATAATGTTTCGTATCAGAGAATATAGGTATTATTGTCTCCATTCTCAGTAATAGTCAAGCAGCATACAAACGAAGCGTAATGTCGTCAAAACAAAACAAATTTGGCAAAAACAACTTAGAGAGTGGTGCGAACCCTAGCCCCCTATTTCTTCATACTGACAATTAAGTCTTATGGCATAGCTTTTAAGAAGCCCAGTGTTCTAGGAACTCGTCGTTGGTGAAATACGGGCCAGGTGAATAAAATGACTAGTAAAGGATGAAGAAAATAATATGGTAATATTACGAGTAATTACCTAAAGAACATGGTGAGAACCTCGCAAACGATCCTAAATAACCTGGCTAAATGCGGGTTTAAAGCTAAGGGTGGAGTGGCAGAAGAATCTTTAAACATTAAAGCTATATGTTGAGGTTGTTGGTTATGCCCCATTATTATCACAGTCATGACTTGATTACTCACCCATGTCTGCTCTTGTACGTTTGCCTTTGTATTAACTTGATACACTTTAGAACTCGGGACATACGACTGATTATAGAAACTCAGTTTGTCAGTTTTGTAAAATAGGGATCAGGTCTGGGTGGAGTTCTCAAACGCAGGCGGAACATATTATTCTTACCAGATAAGACATTCAAATTGAATATAATGAAGGTTCTCGACAACGTCGAACCAGAAGAAGGTAAGATATATACCTAAGCTTTTCTCTTTTCCTTTCTGGAAGATGTAGAGACTTCATTAACTATCTAAGAGTAATCGCTACCGGCCGCACTCACGAGTCCGTTAATGACGATTAAGTCGATCCTTAGTGTAACGATTTGTCATACACAAGTTTGAAAAAGGAACGAGTTAATTGTCTCTAAAACCCGCGCGCGTGCGCGGCAGCGCGAACTCCATCCTAGCCACGGTAGCAGACAGGTTTGATGGTCCTTTTGCAAGGTACTGGAATGATATCCATAGGCCGAGTAGCCGCACCTTTATAAAACTATAATTATTAGATTATTTGTAATAAATTATGAAATGACGTTTATGACTCTAACATAGGTTTAAGTTTTTTATTATAACTAACTGTATTATGGACATGTCCGAAATAAAAGGTATATTATTATTTGTATGTCTTTACCAATCACGGGACTATGGGAGACCCGGACCTTTGGAAGGCGTACATGGAGCCGAAGCCAACACGCAGAGGCCCTTTAGACAAGTTTAATTTAGTAAAGTTATGGGACACCAACCGGCGATTGTCCCTGAGTTCAAACTAAAGAAGTATGCTCCCACGGACAACCACCGGTCACTGTAAAGACTATTTAAGAAGGATGGGAATACTAATAATAGGTTCTATGAGTGAACTGATATGGATTGGTGAACTAGGCTATTGATGAAACTACGGCGCCTGCCTGGCCAATGCTAATTACTTTGGTTTAAATGGCAGGCGGTGACTCGCCAACTCAATGGAATGGACCTCCCGAAATAGCCACATATATATAGCAGCAGGGAGGCAACAGTTCCAGAGGGGCTAAGGGTGGAGAGGTGCTTCTGGACTTTAAACGACCATAAGGTGCCCACTCGCCACTTATGCAACACATCCACCCTTCGAGCATATAGCTCTTGCGACTCCACTCTGACCGGCCAATAAAGGCAAGCCAGAGGTGAGGGTCTGTTCCTCGTCATTGCACACCGCAGCCGGCCGGTGAAGGCAAGCGTGAGGTGAGGAACAGGACCTACCCTCGGGAGCACTCAGGTCCGTGGTGTCGCCACTCACCACAGCTCGCCACTAGCTGCCTTGCGGCCAAATTATTATTATTATTATTATTATTAAAACGTCTGACAAGGAAAGGTACCCAACTGTCCGGCTCTGATTTTATTGATTTTGATATATGTTAAAGAGTAGTTTAAAATAACAGACACGTAATTTTTTTTAGCGGCACAAACTCAACCTGTGGTGAGAAATTGACCTCCAAAGTAATGAAAAGTGACTAAACCCTCTTACTTGTAGGTATAGAGATATTTAAAAAAAAAATGCAAGTTTGAAACTTTTACTTTTACTTTTGAAACCGCTATGAAACTTTTACTTACTTACTTATAATCAAACCGCTATGAAACTTGCATTTTTTTTTAAATATCTATACAAGTAAGAGGGTTTAGTCACTTTTCAGTACTTTGGAGGTCAATTTCTCACAACAGGTTGAGTTTGGGCCGCTAAAAAAAATACGTATCTGTTATTTTAAACTACTCTCTAACATAAATCAAAATCAATAAAATCGGAGCCGGACAGTTGGGTACCTTTCCTTGTGAGTACGGCGATCAGTCACTGTTGGAATAGTATCTTAATTCAAACCTGCCTGCGTAGCCATTAACGAGAATGCGCTATTTACAATAGATAAATGTTAAGTCGGTTGTTTAGTAGGTAGTAGTATGACGGACGCACTCCAAATGCTCTAATTATGTTACTATCTAAATACTATCTAAATCTTTGCCTATATTAAACATATAGGTACAAAACCTGGCAGAAAGTTCCGGTTCAAAGTGCCTTTACACTTTTAAAAACCGAGAGTAAATATGTACGTCCATTCAAAGCGTAATACAATACTGATTAAAGTGATTAAGTAATAGAATCAATAAAACTTGATGACCGCAGTGACTCAGAACAACTTGACAAACCACATCATCCATAAATATTTAAGTGTTTAAAAATTACGAAGCGCATATTATCGCGCTATGTAACTAAATGCTAAAATGTATTTAGCAAAATCCAGCATAGGTAGGTATTTCATAAATAAGCCCCAAAACATACCTAAGTAAGTAGGTATATCACTTCCTATAGTAATATTTTACAAAAATAATGTTAGAACATTTTTTTTGCAGATCACATAATTTGCAAGTCGAATAGATCGCATCGCACATGACTAATTTAAAAAAAAGGCGTTAATTATTCAATGCTTTTAAATATCACTTTTTAATTTATGTGCACTCTATTATGTTGTTTTGTTATTTCTATTAGGTAGCATTTTCAAATGCACTCTTTTTTTCCGTTACCGAACTTTAGTTAGGGTTATTTAAGATCATGTTACACAATTAACTGCAGCTTGAAACTGGTTATTTGTGTGGTGTTCATTGCAGAATGGTTTCTGCGAAGGTAAGCCGAGACGAAAGCGGGTCGGGTGTGGAGCTCTAATCGCCGTGTCGCGTCGCGTGTAAACTCACCGGGGCATTGCTGCACGTCGGTGGCGGCGGCGGCCGCGAACAGCGCGCACACGACTACACACAGCGGGACCATTGTGGCAACTAACTTGAGTAACTTGTTAACTTACCAACCACAGCTAACTCTCGTAACAAGTCGACATAGCTCTTCTTAGCTTCGTGCTCTCGATCGTGGAAACAAAGGAGATATAAAGATTTCGCACTTTATCGGTTTCAATTTCAATACTAAGAGCTCAATAATGCGTCTGTTTTGTTTAGTAAATCAGGTAGGTAGGTTTAGGTATACTGTATAAGCGCATTAGGAATTCATTGACCATATTGCTGTACCGTGCTTTTAGTTATCTTCCTTCAAAACTTTATGCACTATCGCATCGGTAAACTTGTGACACTTCGTATTTATAAACACATATTACTTACCTACCCCTACATACCGTGCGACGACGACGTTCAGAAAATTAAATGGTTAATAAACTCTTTTTTTATATTCGCAGTATAGTGCAGTATGGTAACCAACCAGTACCCTTACCATGAGTTACAATTACCGTACTCGCTAGCGAATCGAATGCTGTGTCCCGCGCACTCTATTAGAATACATGCGAGGTCTGCGAGGGATAGAACTTCCACTTGCTAGCGAGTACGTTAATTGTATAACTCATGGTAAGGGTACAGTTTACTATACTAAGGCCGTATTAATGAACTCATCTTGACTTTGAGGCCCGTCACATCACAAGATACGTTAAAGTAAACGCCAAACCATAGGACACTGACATTTTTGACGCATCTCGGGACGAGCATTAGAGTTGAGATCAGTTTATTAATACGGGCCTAAGTGTTTGAAATTACAAAATGGAAAATACAACCAAAATACTACTTTATAACAGTCTGATGAGGAGCACGCTAGAATACTGCAGCGTTGTCTGGCGGCCACACTATGCAATTAATTCCTTACGACTGGAGCGTATTCCGAAGCGTTTTACTCGTCATTTAGCTTTACAAGTAAGTACGAGTAATTTCTAAAAAATCGGTGTCCTACAATCGACGGTAAGAGCACTTCAAAATGGACTCTTTGGAAACCCGAAGAACGATCTTGGATACGTTATTTTTGTATAAATTAACCAACTACAAGATAGATTGTCCACAGTTATCGGCGTTTTTGCATTAACGCACTCCTTCTCGTTTTTCGCGTAATCTCATCACCCTGTTGTATCCACCACTCAGGAGAACTGTGTCAGGCAGAAACTCACCGATATGCAGCCTTTGTAAGATAGCTAACAGTTGTAGTGACGTGGCGGATATTCACTTTGACCCACCCAGTAAAATTATAAGATCTGTTTTAAAGTGTATTAACTAGCAATAGTGTCGAGCTTCTCCTTATCGTTTTCATGTAGGTAGGTAGTTACATGATATTAATATGTAACCTAACATAAATATATATAAATAAAGATATCAGTATGTACTGATATTCTTCCTAGTTTTGATTGTATCTTTTTTATTGCTGTTTACTTCCAACATTGTTACCTGTAAGTGATTGAGACAAACTGCACTATGCGCTTTATGATTGTAAAATTTGAATGTACTGATGTCAACAATTGTTGGTGAACCTTAAATAAATAAATAAGATATAGCGATATTTTAAACCGAAAAATTAATCGACTTGGATTTCATCTTTAGGAAAACCCATTTCCTACCCAAGAGTCACGCAGTGGTTTTCCTGGGGTTCCTAATGGTGCGAAGGACTACCACAAGATCAGGCCGTCCAATTACTTAATAATGCATTTTTAGTTATCAACCAAAATTGGATTCTCTAAAACTTGACCCATATTGATCAAATCAATTATCATTCATAGTGATAATTCCTCAAGAGGACGGTACTAAACTCGTAAAAGGATATTTTGATTAACAAGTGCATTGAAGTTTTGATTCGTTGCAATAAATAGTACCAAGTTAAGATATCGTGTCTTAGTGAAACATTGCGAATGATCCCCAAACTTTTAAAAAATTTAAAATATTTATTAAATAATCTACACTACCTACTGTACTCACAGAACTCAGAAATATTCATACTACCCCAACAGACGAAAGAGTAGGTTTTCAAGTTGTATACTTCCTGTTTTTTATTATAGTTTTTCATTAGAATTAAACTTGTTTAGCCGACGACAAAAAGGTTTATCTCTAGGTCTAACAATTTTAATTAGATCGCGCTATAATGCTCATACAAGTCGTTGAGATTCTAGTGTTCGCAGCACTGACCAGCTAGCGATTGTTTATGATCTATGGAAAATTGATAAAACTCACGACCATGACGCATTAAGTTAGTTTACGTTGTAAATGTCAAGGAAAATGAGGTAGGTCGCAGTGCCAGGATGTAAATGTGCGATGAATATTGTAAGTTTGAAACGGTGACCAGGTTTATACATATTAAAAAATAAGATTAGATAATTTAATTGGAAGAGGGGTCAAAGTTAGTATGGAAAAAACCGGCCAAGTGCGAGTCGGACTCGCGCACGTAGGGTTCCGTACCACTATACATCTAAATAAATGTTTTTCTTTATTCTTTATTATATTGGAGTTGATTGAATGAAAGGTAAAATGCGGTTTACGATTTATAACGAATTAAAAAAAAAACTAATTATTAGATCTCGTTCAAACCAATTTTCGGTGGAAGTTTGCATGGTAATGTACATCATATATTATTTTTACATTTATCATTCCCTTATTTTAGAAGTACGGGGGGGGGGGGGGGGGCACACATTTTTCCACTTTGGAAGCGTCTCTCGCGCAAACTATTCAGTTTAGAAAAAATATATATTAGAAACCTCAATAATATCATTTTTGAAGACCTATCCATAGATACCCCACAAGTATGGGTTTGATGAAAAAAAAAAATCAGTTCTAAGTATGGGGAACCCCAAAAATTTATTGTTTTTTTTCTATTTTTGTATGAAAATCTTAATGCGGTTCACCGAATACCTACATCTACTTACAAAGTTTCCATAGTATAGCTCTTATAGTTACGGAATAAAGTGGCTGTGACATACGGACGGACAGACGGACGGACAGACATGACGAATCTATAAGGGTTCCGTTTTTTGCCATTTGGCTACGGAACCCTAAAAAGTGACCGGATTGAAATGGTCACTTGAAACTGTGAATAATTAATGAATTACTCTTCGTATTAAATTAAACTATAGGAAGATCGATTGAAGATTGAATGTTAAAACTACTTAGAAATTATCTGATTCGGTCCGTTAAAACGCTATTTGTAGGCCGTTGATTACTTTACGTTATTAAAAATATCTAAGTATTATTCACCGTTTATTACATAGAAACTAAATGTAAAAAATATATTATAAATAGGCAAAATAATTATTCCATTTTTTTATTATAACACTATAACAACCTAGCTGTCCGCCCGCCAAATATTCGACTTTCCTTAACATACAACATTTTTATAAATCTGGTGGTATACACGTAAATCCATCGAAAATTACACTTTTCGAGAATTTCAGGAATTTCAATATTGTCTAAACGGTCCCCCAAACATAAAAATTGACAATATAGGTACCTAATGTATTTACGTACCTAATTATTTTTCAAAAGCTATCCAATGAGCTGTTTGTAGTATCTACCTACCAACCAAAGAGCTGCTCTCTGAGCTAGACCGCGGACAGACAGACATAAGGTAGTAAAAAAAATTGCCAGCGCATAATAGGGAATATTCATGTCATGAATCATGACCTTTCTTACAGCTTCAATAAAAGCTGTTACGTATAACAAGCAGTTTAGAAAAATCCTTTTTTTAATAGCTTTAAAATAACCAAAATTTTCAGCCGACAAAGATTTGTTCTTATCTCTTTCTAGCAAAACAGAATGGATCTCATAAAATGGAGTTTATATGGCCGAGATTAATATGTGTTGGTACACTTTAGTACCTTATCACTTTAATCGATGTGACAATTCGTATATGGCAGTTTAAACATGACATTAAATAGACAAGGTACTAAAGTGTACAACATATTTATGAACTCGACAGTACATGACGTCACAGTGCTTATCGGATCTCTTGTCTAATCACTACCTATCCAATTCGTGGCGTCACCAAATGATCATAACGGAGGACCACTAGCGCTGGCTCTGCCAGCATCGCGCTGAGTTGTGACCATTTCGTGACAAAATAATTATGCATTTGTGTTCAAAATTCTGTTCCGTCTTAATTAAATGTGTTTGTCACGAATTAACTTTTTCTTTTTTTTCTTTCAATTAGCAATTTAAAATGCTTGTATAACTCGTATTTTTTGAACGGTTTTAATTTAATTTAATTCTGATTAAAAAAATCCATGGATATTCCCTATTTGCAGTACAAAAATATATTCAAATAATAAATAATCATGAACTATTTACGTTTCAGGCAACTACCTATTACATATTTTTTTATTTACATTTAAATAACAATACAAATAAATCTTGCAGCCTCACAATCGTCTTTAATATTTAGGTAGGTACATTTATCTTGCAGATGTCTCTAGACTAATTTTCAAGATAATCTCATTTTCAAGATAATAAAGGTAATAATCCTACAATCTCTATAGTATCACCTATAGGTGCCAATAACCACAGGTATTTTGGATGCCAATAATTGGGTGTAAACCTCACTTACTTTAAGTAAAAAAAAAGTTCAGATATAAGAAGAAAATACTTATATTTTATAAAGGTCACGTAAAACGTAATAGTTAACAAAGAAGAACTTATCCCTTATTTAACGGTTCTCTCATTCTCTCCCAGTTAACTCAGTTAACCTTTGGGCCAATGATAAATTAATAATGTATCAATGAAACAAAAATTAAGACCTCATTATTTCAGTAAATAGGCGGATATAAATATCAAGCGTACGTTATTTTTTTAATATTAGTTGGACGTCGATCTCAGAACATATCCAGGATATTCTAAACTACTGAGTGGGGCAAGGTGCAAACGACTACCAAACTGTTGTGTTAGTCACATTGGCCGATGCATGCTCTACACTTGGTGGCAAAGGCTACCTTGTCTATGATAATCCTAATAATAGCAGTGACATTGCACATTTTCCGAGAAACAAATTAATTACGCTGATTATTTTCTACGTCACCATCGCTGCTCGCTGCTATGCTATCCCGTTTAAAATATCGTTTGACGATCTGATCTAAGCTTGACATGTCTGTAGCATAGACGTTCGTCATGTCGGATGGGGGGGAGGCTGGTGGCTCGTCGAGGTGCTGGTAAGTCTTCGCCTCGGCGAGCGCTTGGCGACTTAGCTTCTGCCACTGTGTCTGAGTCTGCACCAACACGGCGTAGCACAACACCAACCTTCCATTTTCATTGTAAACGCGCCATCGCAGATAGCCCCTTTGGTTCTGTAACGTTATAACTGTGGTGTAATTACGTGAGGGTGGTTGGTCGAGCGAGGCCAGCCTAATTTGATCCGTGTAGCTAAGCATTAGGCGGCGGTCCGTGCCTGGCATAGTCTGAGATACGCATTACCACGTAATCCTTGCGCGCACACGGGTCAAGTTCACTCCAGGTATTTAGAGTTAAAAGCGTGTAAACGGCTAAAGTAAACGACAGTGTCTTTTCCAATAGACTTACTAAATGGGACAGACATTATGAAGCAAGGGGTGGTATTTGGAGGAGTGTTTGTAGTTGTTAGTTGCAATTTTATGGTTGATGCTTATACGCAAGGTCATCGACAATGTAGGTGCTTGTGCTTGGGGGCTGCAGCAGTCATTTCGCGGATGGTGGGCCAGTTATTTTAAACGAGTCATTTGAGCATATAGCATATAGGCACAGGCATCCATTAGCATTTGTGGGTTTTTTTTTATATAAGGCAGACTGATGACAGTGATGACCTAGAGAAGGTCGCAGAATCACCAGGATGCGAATGTCCTGTCGACGTCAATTTTCAGCTGTCATGATATAATGATGAAGTCACCAAATTACAACAGAAATCTACCTTAATTTAAAGTAAACATGAAACTACGTATTTATTACGGAAATTATTGTATAATTCATTCTATATGTTGCCGTGTGATTTGCGATACTCGTCTCATAATCATAAATTGTTACAGCCAATAACTCACGTAATAGAGTGTGACATAAGATCATGTGCGAACTTAAAATAAACTATACGGATGTTTACAAGGTTATTTCAAAAGATTACCCATTTATGAACAAATATCAGGATAAAATCCAACACAAATTTAGCAGTCCCAAACTAAGCTCTAGGCTTGTACTTTGGTCCTAGACAACGATAACCAAACTTATATAGAGAAATACATACTTAAATACATAGAAAATATCCAAGACTCAGGAATAAGTACTCGCGCTCATCACACAATATTAATAATAAATATTTCCAATTTACCTTATCCTAGTGAAATCTGTTATTTAGCTTATATGAAAGAGTGTGTGCGTGTATACTTATGTGATAAGTTTTACAAGGGAATACGAGAGAAAGAAAAGGGAAAAGAAAAGTCGGCAGTCCGGATAATCGCAAAATTAATTACATGAAACTCATTTCCACGACCCGACAACCTAATAAAAGAAAGGGGGGGGGGCACAAGACCGGGGGCAATAGTGTGGTGATCCTTGGGTCCTTAGGAGAGAGTTATATCCAGAAGCGGACGTCTTTCGGGTGATGTTAATAAACTTACGAGAGCCATGTTAGTGGGCACCGACATGACGCTGTTAAAAGAAGTCGCACCGTCAGTCCTCACAGGGCAGTCCACCGTGGCACAGGCTTCTGGAATTTAATAAACATAAGCAGAAGTCCAAAAATCACAAGTCCGAATTTTCGTTATTGCATTAAAACGTTTATCTATTCAGGATTGTTATAAAACAAACCTAAGCTAACCTAAGTTGTAGGTTCGATAGGCAGGTAGGAAATATTAAAAAAGAACTTCGGGCTTGCGACAGGTTACCCAAAAGTATATTTCCTATATCGTGTGGAAAACTGGTTTGTTTCTTTACCTGGAGTCACGTTCGTCCTTAAGCTTATAAAGTTAATGTTAATGACCACTTCTTGATCCAGTTTCGACGAGATGAAGCCTGAAAATTACAAGGATTATTCAGCTTAGCATTTTTTGGTATTTAGTGTTTTCTACCAAATAAGAATATGAACTGCATTGATCAAAGTGTACATAATCATGTCTTAAGTGGCAACATTTGAATTCACCACACCAGCGCATGCAAATTGTATTACGACTGCAGTGCGATTGTGTACAGTTTCTGCATTTACTTTGGTATCCTTTTTTATTCACATGAGAAGTACCTAGTTCTACTGCTTTGTTGGTTATAAATTCGTCATTATAAACGTATTTAAAGTAATTGTTTACCAGCATGAAATTTTATCTCGACAGGGACGTCTTCCCCCAGCGTGACGAAGCAGGGCAGTCTCATGTCGCAGCCCCCGATGCTGACCTCCTCCAGGTCGTAGGCCGATCCTGCGCAAGTAAATAGTAGCTTAAAATCATAAAATTTCTTAGGAAAACGTATTCGACCTATTTAACAAATATTTGGAAAAAACGTTTCACTAAGCACTTTCTGCCTCGTACGGTTCCATCCAGTTATGACACGGGTGCCTTCAAGAAAAGAGCTTTCGTTTCCCTAATTGGTCAGCAACGGAGCGACAACTCTTCTTGAGTTGCTGGTGTTTATGGGCGGTGGTTAATACTCCCCGTCAGGGACCGAACGCACATGCTCGTTTGCTTCCATACTTATAAATAAAACTAAATTAGGGAAGACTAACCATATCTCATATTTTAATGATATAAAATAGAATTTGTTTATCTAAAAAGAACACAAATTAAACATGATACAATTAGCTGGTGGCCCCGTGTGGCGACCTAATTGCTGTTTTTTACCAAACCATTCGTCCTCGTTCTCAGGTGGGTGTCGAACTGGATGCTGAGTAACGTACAGTATATGTATACAGTACGATTATTTCCACTTTGACACTCAGGACATCTCGGTTTTAATCGCAAAGGTTCGTTTTTTCACATACTTAGAGTATATAAAATCGTAGAATTAACTCACATAAAATATTCAAACCTATTTAGTATAAAATACTGTAAGTAAATATTCAAATAGACTACAATCAACTTCTTATAACATATGCGACGGGTTATCTTTCAAAATCAAAGGAATTTGCTTCGAATGAAATTGTGTGATTTAAGTTTACTAATTTAATATTTGTCCTTCCGTTCTCCCCCGGTTAGTGTCGAGAATGGCCCAGTGTCAAAGTCCATTTAATCGTACTGTATAGTCATACAAAAACCATTTCAAGCCGAACTTCAATAATCAAGTATTCCTTTCCCGATAAGTTATTCGTTTTTTTGCCTTTATAAGCTTTTAAAGCAAAAGACATAAACTGGCGCAACGTTTAAAAATACTCACAACAAAAAAACGAATGACTGAAATACAAAACGTAGCTATAAAATAGTTTCCTACAATAGTTTATTCTAATAAAAAGAAATCTAAGAAGAATTCTATTTTCAATAAAAAGTAAGTATTATTTAGAATAGAGTATACGTAAGTACTTACAGTCGAGTTACTCGAGTTCCTATATATGTGTACCCTTTAGTACCATGTCACTTTAATCGCTGTGACTTTTCAAGTATGGCAGTTTAAACATGACATTAAATAGACAAGGTACCAAAGTGTACACATATTTAGGAACTCGACAGTACCTACATAGCGTGGTGGATGAAATTAATCAATGACGTGTCAGAGTGGTCGTGCAGACGTAATTAAAGATATCTCCACCTAATCTAATAAATAAGTATCCTCATATGAGACGATTACCAGCATGTACGAGTATGTGGGTACCGCACTCCTAGTTTCGATTTAAGGTGTTCAATAAATAGTATCTGTATTCAACTGTATTGTATTATTCACATCACCTATTTGGATAGGAGACTTTTCCTCTAAGCTAGGAGGGATCAAAGTGGCACTTTTCTGTTCAAGGACATTTTGTTGCTAATTTTGATAATTGTTGAAAAATTTGATAATTTCCTGATGTTGATAATTTCAGCATTTTTGGAGTGTAAATAATTAAATTTGTTTCATCACTGAGGTCTTTTATTTTCCTCATAGGTGATGTGAAAAGCAGTATGTGTCACTCGGTAGCAAAATTATTCCCACCTTGGGCGTCAGCGCTTGAATCCCTCACTACTCTCAGGATTTTATTTTATTCAATAATGAAATCCTTCGATTCGTTCAGGATTCAATGTACGCCCTCACCGTAAATATGTCATTTTGCTCCCTTGTGACACAAATTAGGTGCTGAACCTATTGCGCTATTGCCTTCATTCTTACTTTTTTTCCCTTTGCCCTCTTTTCCGAGATTCGTCCGTATTAATTGCATGCTCCCGCTACTCCCTTGTCATATAATAAGTATTTTTATCATATTGTTTTGAATACAAATGTGTTTTGAGATGCACTTGCCTACTTATTAGTCGTTATCGGCTGAAGGGAATTAAAAGATTATGAAAAATAGTACTTGTCGTACGTGTGACCGTAAACCAGAATAAGTTGTGTAGGTGAACCTATCATTGTATTACTAATTGCGTTTTATTGTTTCCAGCCCATCATGTTTTACTTAATACCTATCTGCTTACCTTATAAAATTGCAACTGTTAAAGAACGACTATTTTATGTATTTATTGTTTAAATGTCAAGGGAAACTATGAGATTAGAAAGAACTAGTTAACACTAATACATAGGTAATTAAAACCTGATCAGTTTTCAAGATAATATTTCTTTTGCTCTATTAGGTCAGTACTACCATAGTTATACAGGTGACAGTTAACTCCACATTGAAAGGATTTCTTTTGTTATTACCCGACTGCCGAAGGAGGGTAATGATTTTGACTTGTGTGTATGAATGATTCTTTGTTACCTAATAGAGGCTGAACGGACGGCCTGATTTCGACAAACGAGGTGACGTTCGTTACTTTCGTCTTACAAGGAAAGGTACCCAACTGTCCGACTCCGATTTTGTTGATTTTGTTATATGTTAGAGAGTAGTAACATTTATAAACAAACCACTATGTTTATTTTTTAAATATCTCTATATAAGTTAGAGGGTTTAGTCACTTTTCAGTACTTTGGAAGTCAATTTCTCCAACAGGTTGAGTTTGGGCAGCTAAAAATAAATTCGTGTCTGTTATTTTAAACTGCTCTCTAACATATAATCAAAATCAACAAAATCGGAGCCGGACAGTTGGGTAGGTACCTTTCCTTGTTAGTCTTAGCGTTCCCCTCACGCAAAATAGGCGCAGTTTTTAAGTCGTCGAGTTGCGGAAAAGAGCCCGCCATAACCTAGTCTTAGCGTTGCGAGTGCACAGAGTACCTAAATTCTAAAATAGCGGAATTAAATAAATTTAACAGGAATATTACATATATTATATTAGTATTAAAACATAATACGCAAGGTCGTAAACTTATCTTATATGTATAGTTCAGGAAATATGATTTTCATATCACCTACTCGGAAAGGGGACTTTTCTTCCCTGCTAGGAGGGATCAAAGTGGCACTTTTCTGTTCAAGGACATTTTGTTGCCAAATTTGATAATTGTTGTTAAGTGCGATAATTTCCAGTTGTTAAATTTGATAATTTCAGCATTTCTAGAATGTGTGAATAATTAAATTTGTTTCATCACTAAGATCTTTTATTTTCCTCATAGGTGATGTGAAAAGCAGTATGTGTCACACGGTAGCAAAATTATTTCCACCTTGGGCGTTAACACTTGAATCCCTCACTACGCTCAGGATTCTATTTGAGAATCCCTCGCTACGCTCGGGATTCAATTGTAGAATCCTTCGCTTCGTTCAGGATTCAATGTACGCCCTCGCCTTAAATATGTCATTTTGCTCCCTTGTGACACAATCTACTATTGGACGTCTGTCATCTAATTTATGATATTTTTTTCTGCGTTAAGACTTACCGGACCTAACCTTAACCTTAACATTTCATCCCACTGTGCTGTTTGGAGAACGAGCGCAGTTTTATGATTACCTTTTGTTTGATATTAACAAAAAGATTTTAGTGAAGATTACTGACGGTCAATTCAGAAAACAATATTAAAACATACAGTCGTTTTTTTCTTTTATTCTTTGAAACTTGTTTTTTATTAGAATTGTTTATAGACAGTTACTTTTATCAATATTTAGTTATATTTACTTTTCTATCAGGGCCCGTATTATGGTCGCGCTTTATCGCGGTGGATAAAGCATCCGTTACTCTCATTCTTTCAAACTGGTCAGAAAGTGACAGATAATGTTTTATCCATATCCAAACACGACCATGCTAGGCCCGCGATACCTCTATTTGATTTAACCCTAACTATGAAAAGTTATATTTTTCGCGGGTGTCTGTACGTTTGGCGCGTACCTAAGAGCCTATACTAGGTGTTTACTAAGGTAACGGTTTGTAGACATATAAGTACCTACATACCTACGACCTACGAGTATAGTTAAGCCCTACGAGCAAGCATGCTCGGGGATCGTTTGGATCAGTCTTTATCCCAGAAATAGTTACACGGAAAAACATGAAGTTTCGAGTTACTTGATATTTGTTAAACTTGTTAGTACTGATATGAATGTGCAATTTCATTGTGCAGGCATGTTGTTTATTTCTGGTGGGAAATATTGCATATGACCGCTTATTATTACCTATCTACCTACGTCAGCTAAGAAATTTCCCAGAGAGATTTTTAATCACGTAACGTCATAAAGATCTACAGATAATGGAAATGATTAATTCATTAAAAGCAAGCAATAATTTCAATCACGTGCGCAATCGTTTAATCTTATAATTGTAACCGTCAAAAAACTATTGAATGGCTAGGTATCTTATGGAAAGCATAAACAATTATGAATTCTATTAGAATTACGAGAAAGAAACACAAATAAATTACTGGTAAGTAAATGTTAGACGTGACTTTTAAGACATCCTAGAAAATGTCACACAAAAAATGTGACATGGGCGTTGTCGGACTTCACTTTGTTAAAAGTGAGCACCGCCATTTGTTTTTGTCGTACCTACCTTAGTCCGCCGTGCCCAATTTATTAGTTAAGATATTGTTAAAGTTAAAGCAAATGTTTGATGCAATGCAATGCAAAAATGTCGAAATGTGATTGTTTGAGGATTGAGGTTTAACGATTGGCTGTATTAGATTCGACAACGATCGGTTTGTGTCATTAGCAAATTTAATTTTATAAAAATTCTAAAGCTCCAAATTCTAAACTTAAATAATGGCGCATAAGGAACGCTTCAAAAAAATTTAAGCGATCGTGTGTGGTAAGTATCAGAAATCAGAATTCAAACGACGATTTCAAAAATGCAACATATTATTTACTTTACTTAATAGGTACCTACCAGCACAAAGTTATCAAACACAAAGCTATGCAGTCGGATTTTTAAACGACTTCAAAAAAGCATATGTTTGTTCGCGGATAACTTCGTCGTTTATGAACCGATTTTGATGATTATTTTTTGGTTGGAAAGGAGATATCCCAAGTGTGATACCATGATAAGGAAATCAGGATCTGATGATGGGATCAGTGAGGGAATTCCTCAAATATTATAGGTAAACATATAGCAAATTTAGTATTTTTAGTGACAAGTCCAGCATTTGCATTCAGAAAGTATCATTTGCTGAAGCGGAACTGATGATGAAGAACACAGGATGGCCACCGGAACTCCTCAACGGTACAAATTTCAAGAGTGGCGATAAATTATCTCGATTAAAATAGTTGACAGACTACAACAAAGAACATTTAATTCTTTAAAAATGACTATGATTTTCCCGCGGCGTTGCTTGCGGCGAGCTTAAAATGTCTTAAAGTTTCATATCAACTAAGAAGTGGGACTAGATAAACGGCTTATTATGATCACTAAAAAGTAACGCAAAAAATAACTTTCTTTAAAATGGTACTACCTAGGTACCTATAGGCCAGTCAAACTGAAGTCGGCGACTCACAATATTTTAACCAAAAGCCGACTTCAGTTGGACTGGCCAATAGGAACCTAGGTAGTACCTATTGGCTTTTTTAACTTGCAAGACAATGAAACAAAAATACATATGTAAAAACTTTTAGTCGACCTATCTTACCGTATTTTTAATATTACTATCGGTACCAAAAAATTACAATAATTTCAAAATTCTGCTCTCAATAAGTTCATGACATAACGCTGTGTGCGTAACTTCAACTCTCACGCCGATACCTAAGGTACCTACCTCCCATTTCAACATAAAGTAGATAAATAGCTTAGATTAAAAAAATGCTTGATTGATCACCATTCATTGTGCATTATGATATGGCTTATTGACGTAAAAGTCTCGAATTTTGAGAGGGATCCTATTCAACGTAATGTCCTTTTTACATTATATTTTCTATTGTTATTCTTTTGTGTGCATTGAATATATATATTAGTACTCTATTCTTATATACAGATCCTAGATATTCGCTATAAAGAATACTCAATTTACCATGTTATGGTGCTTACCTGTACACTCACGATCGGCACGATGCGTGTAGCTGCACCAAGTAGGGGGAGGGTAGGAGGTAGGGGACCATAGGGCAGTCGGGAGGTTCGGGCACTACCTTATAAGTTATATGGTAGTGCCCGAACCTCCCGACTGCCCAATGGTCCCCTACCTCCCTAAACGCGCGGGCTACTTGCGCGAGCAGTATACTCAGGCTTGACGCACCATGCTCGAGTCGCTGAACCCGCATGCTATACCGATGTTTACGCGATGCATATGCAAGTGCCTTAATATGCGCAAGCACCGTGTACAAGACTACAAGCACCATTAGCTATGCTTCAAGGTAGAGGTCGCTATTTTGCTGTAGATAAGATCGACTCACCGCAATCCTCAAAAATCACCGCTGCCGCAGCGCTCGCTGCAAGATGCAAGAAAAGGTAAAATAAAAACATCTTATCATTACACAAAAATCACACACGCTCGTATCCACCAAGTTCTGTTACTGAAGCATATCAACCGACAGGCTGGCCCCAAAGATTATCGGCTAAGATAACATCGTCACAGCCACTGTAAATCAGATGCACTCAACCAAAGTTGATAATTAATTTAAAATTATAATTAACAACGGACGCAGTGACTCATTTAGTTAGGAATCAAGATATAATTAGATTACAACGCCACGTAAAAAGAGTGACTAAAGTCGCGGTTACAAGCAAATTACCGTTACGTTTCCGTGATGCAGAAATGACCAAAACCTAAAGACGGACATGGCGAAACATTAACGGCTTTCGTATGCCTTTACATTTGGGTGGCGTACCTACGCCTAAGTTCTGTGACAAATAGATGGGCACCACCTAACTGTCTAAATCAATTTTTAATACATAAAGACGTTGGGTTTCTAATTCGTGTTTAAGGTTGATTGACAAATGCAAATTTCCAGTCAAAAGTGTCCACATACTATGAATGTGAACATTATGTAAATATTTACCAATTAACTGTATTTATATATCTTGGGCTAGAGGATATGACCTTGTTATATTAGTGAATGATAATGAAGAATTTTGTTACTCAATCGCACTTCAGTGACTGAAAGTATTTATTGGATGGAGTTTAACCACAAATATTTTTATACGGAGGTAGGTAGTCAAAATGCCGTGCGACGCCAGCGCTACATGATGCTTAAGGCCAGCGGTATATTGCGAGAAATTACTAATTATTTCAAAAAAATCTTGCTTAAGACGGGGTCTGTCTAAAATAAATTGTCGATTGTGTTCGGGGTTAATTTAGCACAAAATATTT
The DNA here is from genome assembly GCA_923062465.1 of Acleris sparsana. NCBI lineage: Eukaryota > Metazoa > Arthropoda > Insecta > Lepidoptera > Tortricidae > Acleris > Acleris sparsana. The sequence continues at coordinate 6,448,780 of OV281303.1, forward strand.
TGCAGACGTGACTCTCGAGAAAAAATCTCGCTATTGGTTGGCGACTTGGTGTGCAATCCGGCGCGAACCTAAGGGAAGCTATGACTGGTCGTCATAGGATATTTATGAAAGTGTGCGGGACTTAGTACAAAATGTATGCAAGGGGGGCTTTTCGGCACGCTGGCCCATCTCTTAGGTTACCTTTGGTGTCATTCCGCAGCTGACCGCAAAACGGCAACGGCAGACGTGGCACAGCTGGTTTCTATGTTATTGCTATGAAATACAAGGGCCACACCGAAATGATCGGGAATTGAGTATATACTTGGGATTGAGTCAGCATAAGACCTTTTTTGTTACGTGAGTACTGGCCATTTGCAATCGTAATGACATTAACACAATTTAAAATAAAGGTCGGTTTAAATTTGACAAATTGATAGACAAAATGGAGGTAACGCGTGAAAATTTCCGTACCTTAATTTATCACAACTTTCGTCGAGGGTTATCTCAAGATGAATGTCTCGGCGAGCTTAGTTCCATATATAATGGGGGAATACCAAGCCAAACGACTATTTATCGCTGGTATTCGGAGTTTCTCTCAGTACCGTACCTTCTAGTGGTCGACCAAAAACAGCAGTAACGCCTGAAAAAGTGACGGCTAGGCGGCTGTGCAAAAAAAAATTCAACATACTCGACATGTCACATACGAGCAGATTCAGGCTTTCATAGGGATTGGAATGACTATATTTAGCATAATGAGTTGGGCGTCAGAAAGTTAATTTCCCGCTGGGTACCCTATAATTTGTCTGAAGAGCAGAAGGCGGCTCGTGTTGAGTGATGTCGGTCTACTCTGAAACGCTTCAATGGAGGGAAGTCAAAAGCGGTTTATAACAGCGTCTCAGGTAACGAATCACGGATTTATTCTTATGAACCTGAAAGAAAACATCAGTCGGCAGTTTGGGTCTTCGACGGTGAGGACAACAAAAGTGTTGCGATCCCGTAGCGTATCGAAGAAAATTATAGCTTCGTTTGTTTCCAAAAAAGGACATATGGCCACAATTCCTTTACAGGATCACAGAACGGTTACCGCCGATTGGTACACCTTGGTTTGTTTGCCAGAAATTATGGCTGAACTCGGTAGAGGTAATGCTACACGCCGAATCTAACCACACATCGCACCACGATAATGCGAGCTCCCTTGCCGCTCGAAAAACAAAAGAGTTTTTGAACCAAGAAAATGAAGAATTAATGTTCCATCCTCCGTATAGTCCCGCCTTGAGCCCCAAATATTATTTTACATTCCCAAAAAATAAGGATTTGTTACGCGGTGAGCGATTTTAAGACCCGGATGCGGCAGTAGACGCGTAAAAATCGGCCATTTTGGAATCTTCCACTTCAGAGTGGAATTACTGTTTTAAATACTTGTTCGAAAGAATACAAAAGTGCATTGATTGCAAGGGAAAATACTTCGAAAAACAATGAAATAGTATTTAGGTATAACGTACTTGGTAGTTTTTAAATTCCCGATCATGTCGGTATGACCCTCGTACCTTCGGTAGCGTAGCGAGTGTAACGATGTCTGTGCTCAACGGCAACCGCACGCGTCCCTGACGCCCTACGACCCAGTAGTGTCGCACACCGCAGACGGCAACGGCAGGCCTCACTACTGGTTTCTACGTATTTCTATGAAATACCTTCCGAAGCCGACGGCACACAGCAACACGACAGGCGTCGCTGACACCCGCCCGCAGACACCGACGTCCGACACCTGTTGCTGCCGTCTGCTGCTTGCGGTCGGGTCGGAGGCTTTTGGTTTTGTAGTTTGGGTAGGTATAGGGAGGGGGACGACGACGACACACACATCACTCTAATAGAAATATTAGCACTTTAAAGTTTAATATATAAAATCCAACGACACCCCACACAATGGGGTAGACGGGAATGAAAAAAACATCCCCGCTTTACGTGTTGAGTTGAACTCGCGTGAAGAGGGTTGCGTAATTTCCGTCTTCTTTCATGAATAAAAACAAAACGATTTATTTTACAATAATAACAACAATATATTTGAGATCCTCATAACGAGCCCTTTCATTTGATATATGACAAAGTGTGCAAAACTCTTTTTTTTAATTTCCTTATTTGTCCCCCGAAAATGACCTAATTAAAAAAAATATGTTTGGGTCATCATTCATCAATTTACATGTGTACCAGATTTAACTCAATCGGTTCAGTAGTTTCGGAGCGAAGCTGTGACAGACGGGCGGATAGACAAACGCACGAGTGATCCGTTTTTTTACGGAACCCTAAAAAATATCTAGATTTTATTTTAACACTTTGTCTTCGTGAAAAATATTTATAACACCAGTATTTATGGACAAGAAAAGTACCTAATAGTAATGTCAAAAGTCGTATAAAATGGTTACGTAAGTCATCATTACTTTTCTTGTCTACGGAAATGTTGTATACGGGTGTAAGGATACTTGTAAGAATCTAGCTAACAAGGAAAGGTACCCAACTGTCCGGCTCCGATTTTGTTGATTTTGATTAACAAACGCGTATTTTTTTTTTAGCGGCCCAAACTCAACCTGTTGGGAGAAATTGACCTCCTATGTACTGAAAAGTAACTAAACCCTCTAACTTATATAGAGATTTTCCCTTTTTTATTGCAAGTTTCATAGTGGTTTGAAAATGTTTAAGAAGATGAAAAAATAATGAGCACGTGTTTTGTTATATCGGCTAAAACTCATATTTAATAAAAAATACCCTTCAAAGATCATCGAAAATACACTTTCTTTGATATTTTTTTTACTCTCTAACATATATCAAAATCAAAAAAATCGGATTCGGACAGTTGGGTACCTTGCTTGTAAGCTAAGCTGCGCCGGACTGAAGGACATTACGGAACCCTAAAAACCGCACAAGGGACTGACAGGAAACGTAATTTGGAACGTAACCAGGATTAAGACAGTTGCAGGTGTCACAACTGACAGATATTTGTTTTGGTTTGAGAAGTGTAGATTGTTTTAGGTTAAAAAAGCAATTTTAAAGTAGAAAATAATAAATACAAAATAAAACTATGTGCGAGGTTTAGAGCTCTATTTGTTTAAAGTCCCAAAACAATTGTTTTTCATAAGTAGGATAAGTTTTAAAGGTGGATAGTCATAATGATTAAATTGACTCGCAACTCTCGCGCTTTTGTGCAAAGTTACACGTTACAAACCATTCGAAGAATGCAGCACAAACTGAACAAAACGAAGGCAGAAAAACCACCCCCTAAAGTGGCTGCGGATGTCGTAAGCTACATTGAAAACTCGCCTGACTATGTTGATGTCAGAAACCAACTACCTAAAACACTTTTGAGAAAATACAAAACTCCTGAAAGTATGTACCTAATAAATAAAACAACGGCGAAGCAAATAGCACAGACGGTAAAAATACATTTAAACAAAAATTCACCTATTGTCGAAGTGAATCCAGGACTTGGTCTTTTGAGCACAGAATTGCTCAAGTGCCAGAATAATCCACTTTATATGTTTGAAACTTCAAACCATTTTTCTCAATATTTAACTGTAAGTATTATTATGTTCTATATGCCGTTTTCAACTACAAAATAGCAGTATGCCAATGCCAATATAATAATAAAATGCCTTTGGGTTTGCAGCTGCTTTGTGAGCAAAAAGCTTGGCCTTCTGCGCTTGAGATTTTACTGCCACTGTTTTTAGCAAAACCTTTTTAATACTTGGCAGTATAGTATGATGATTTTATTTATTTCTTAGCCCCTGCAGTCACAGTATCCTGGAAGAGTCAAGTTAAAAGTAGCAGACTTTTTTGGAATGTGGAAATTGGCATTTCAAGATAAAATGGACCAGGGCAATAGAATCAAAGAGTTGTTAGGTGATCTGGCCACAGATGATGCTGGTAAAAACCTATTATAATGTTTTTTCTTTAGCAAAGGAAATATAAAAGTACACAATTAGAAAAGATTAATGATTAAACTCAAATCAAAATTAAACATTTGAAATGAATCAGTTTAATCGGACAAATCAGAATGTTGAAAAAGTATTTATAATTAAAAAATAATTAATGATCTGATTTTGTTAAATTATTAATAATTGCTTGGGAATCTCAGTCCTCTGAGATACCTATTGGTGTTTCGTAGTTTACTGTGAAGTCAAAAGTCAAAGTCAAAATATTTATTTCACTTGATTTTAGGTAGAATGACATCATTGAAGAAACATTAGCAAGTATCACTAAAATCTACCAAACAAGGCATGTGAAATTTAAAGATAAACTTAAGTCTACTTAATTATAGCTCATAATTAAAAAACTCCTGTAAACTATAAAAGCACTTTTCAATTAGCCACTTTTTTAAATTTAATTTAAACTTAAGGAAAGTTAAATCTTTTAGGGTGTCCGACAGTTTATTATAAATCTTTAAACACATCATGTAACTGTTTTTGGATACAAGTGATAGGTTTGATAATGGCACGAATAATTTATTTCTATATTGTGAATGTGCAGGGTTTTTATACATTTCCTTTGCTCGGTGAAACAGATTCCCATTTGAGGCACAAATAAGCACGCATCAAAGATATAAATGCTGGGTACTGTGAAAATTTTAAAGTCATTGAAGAAAAGTCTACATGAGTCTATTTGTCTTAGTTCGACAATTGCTCTAAGACATTTTTTTCTGCATTAAAAAAACACTTTCCGAATTAGAAGATCCATTGGTTGAACTCTTATCAGTGTTGCCTTACATATAATTGTTATTTTGCAGCAGAGTAATGTTTTTTTATGCCTTTACTTATCTTTAAGACCATGTTAACTCCCTGCTAAATTGAAAACTTGTTTTTATTATGTAAGGGCCATGGTATCCGTCACTAAGAATCGCTCATTGTCGAAATACCAGATTTTTACTATCGTCCGTGATACTGCAGTCCCACATAACTAACAAATTTAATAAGGCAAAATAAACCTTAGCAAGTAAGTCAGTAAGGTTCACTTTTCGAAGTATTTAATTTGTTAGTTCCGCAGTATTGCAGTATCACTGACATTATACTTACCGGAATCCCAAAATTTTACATTCAAATTAAGTTATCCTTTATTATCTCTGCTTAGAATAAGAAAGTATGTTCTTTTATTTTATGGGTTGATAGATAGGTTTATCTTGTTTATATAAAGGCATAAAACTATGCAGTTTGTAAATTAATTGTAATTACACTTTCAGGCAGAGAAGTAAAAATAGTTGGGTCAATGCCTGGACTCTCATTTGTGAGACATCTAATAAACAATATTGTGTTCCACAATAGTAGTCAACTGGGTAGACCCGATCTATTTATCACAATGCCTGGACACCACTATGAAGTAAGTTAATACTATCAAGTTCATGTTTTTAATGACATTCGTTTTTAGTAAAACTATATTTTTTTAGTTTATGTTACGTATAAGGTAACGGCACCAGTATAGGACGCTCGTAGCTGAGAGAAACCGGTAATGAACACAACTCTTTAATCAAATTTCATACAGTTACAAGTTGAATGTTATAAAATATATGACTAACCCATATCTACTTTAAAATAAGAATCGAATAGTGTTCAATGTTAGTCCTTGTCCATTACTAGTGCCTTTACCTACCGGAAAGTTTTGTTCCCGATTCGTCATATTTCTTTTTGTATTCCGTGACTTAATAATTCTCCTGTGACTCAATAATTAACATGCGGGAAGACACATACCTCCACCAGAAAACATTAACCCTCCTCGATTTAAGGTAGGCGGCGGGTTTATAACATGATTGATTTTGTGTTATGTAGGTAATTAGGACAAAACGGAATACGACGAGCCTGGAATAAATCCCTGAAAAGGGATTGTAACATCTGAATGAAGTGATATGCTTGATTCAGTGCTGTGTTTTGTGTACGAGTTTTGTTTGTCTAGGTTTTATTTTTAAGAATGTTTCATAACTAAGATAAATATGCATGATGTATATGAAAAGATATTTAAATAACCGTTTTTTTCCAGTTTCTGACTGACAATGAAATACAGCTAAACAAGCACATGGCATTACCAACACTGTTTCAATTGTTATTTGATTATAAGATCCTCACAAACGTCCCGAAAGTACACTTCCTGCCGTGGACTCACCCACCTAACACCAAGAGGGTAACACTGGTATGAAGCAACATTTTATATGACCTTAGAAAACAAAAGGGACCTTTCAGAGGCCACCAATGATAAAGTCTGTAGTCTGTCTGTGTCTGTCTTCCACGATCTGGCTCTCAATAACCACAACGCCTTTGTATCTGTTCTTTGGATATATTAAACTCGATCATATTTGCTTGAGACTGGCAAACGAGAAAACACAAAATAATTAGAAATGAAATCCTGGATAAATTTATTTCTAAAACATGTCAATTTTTTTGCATGTTTTTGGGTGAATCATCGAAACCCATATTTAACGATTATTTTTGATTCAATAGTTAAGTATATGTAATTTCTTAATTTTGGCAAACCATTTTTTCATAAATGAATTGAATTTGAGACTGCCATCAAGGCGCGCGCGAATTATCTCCATCTCACATTCTTCGCGCGGAAACACATAAAGCCATGCCTATTCATTATTAAGGGGGCGTGGCACCATAGGTGGCCTATTATTAAAACACTAGTTTTATCTGCATAACGAACCAAGCATTTGGTGCTTCAAATTTCCCGCGGGAGCTGTGTAATTTGTGGAGGTATAATTTACCTTAAGCTTTTGTCACTATGGCTCTGCAGTTATCTCTACGCAAAAAGTCATGTCGAGCGATCGCTGCGACGTAGAACGGTAAACTCACAGACACCCGTATTCACAAACAATACTTACTGCGTTCAATACAGCTTTGCAATTGGTCCTTTTTGACCGACCTTTTGTTTATGACACGATTTGAACCACCCTGTGCGTTCGTGAGCACTATGAGACCTCATAGTGATGTTTGTGAATACGGGTGAGACACACTTTCGCATTTATAATATTAAAAAGATGGGATATAGAATTTCATATATTTATATATATTTCGCGAGTGTAAAAAAAGACTTTCCGTTTCGGGTATAACTCGATAAGACTACCGTAAAAGCGTTAAGAGTGTAGAGCAATAAGCCAGAGTTGCAGGTCCAAAATACCAACTTCATAGCTTTCAGCTGCTATACTATAAAGTCCTTTTGCATTGGAACGGCCCTTTATTTATCAATGTAGGTACATGTTTTTTCGTTTATTTAAGTGATGAATACTTCCTAATGTATTTTACAGATGGACGAGTACCGGTTGTATTTGGTTAATATTTCGCAGAAAAAAGAACTCCCAGTACCGCCGGAGTACTTATCATTGATGTGGTATTTCTTCAAGCCCCACATGTTTTCGAAATCTACACGAGTGATACCGATGTTAGAGTAAGTAAAATTTGTATCATGCGCGTGCAGCACATGGAGTAACAAAAGTAAGAGATAAAGAAGTTTGATAACTAAATAGTTGATATAGAGCCAGTAATGAAGTTTGGTCATCTTCGCGGAGCAAGCCGAAGTATTAAGGCTAGGGCGCCATTGAGTTTGCGGCGTCCTGTTTCCCTTTCCATATTGTAACTGTATGTGTGTCCATATTGTTTCTTAGTTGTTGTGTTTGCCGATACTGTCCAACATGGGAGGGCCGAAAACCGCGAATTGTTTGCCTCATCTCTAAGCCGGCTTTAGCTCTAAGGGCCGGTACAGACGAACAGCATTTGAACTGTAACTCAGCTGACGTACAGTTTACAGTTGACGTACGTAACTACGTTTTTATGCAGTTGATGTAAATAACTGAACTGCACTCGAACTGCCATTTTGCAGTCCGTCTTTACCGGCCCTAAGATTACAGGCGAATGAATTCAAGTATAATTATGATGAAGCGTATGTTTGTTAGGCAATGGATACCTGGGTGCGGCGTGTGGCTCATAACGGGGCAGGACCCGCCGGACACCAACCGCAGGCTGTCGCCAGGGCCGGGCGACGCGCCGCTGCCGCACATGACCATATTTACCCAATTCGGCGACCTCAATCTAAAGCAGAAGATAACCGTATTTAAAAAGTACGTATGTTGACATTTTTAAATGCCATAATGATTCGGTCAACGAAGGATGATGTATTTCGTAAAGATATACTCGTAACCAAGGCATAATTATAAAGAGTTGATTATTTATTTAAATTACTAAACGTCGTCACCAGGTTTGTGTCAATGAAGTTCTTATGCCTAGTCAAAGATAAGTGTGATTCGTGATTATATGAGCTGACACAAGGATTATCCTAGATTCACCCAACTAAACACATAACCACCAGACGCAGCCGCTAGTGGTTAGTGTATTCGGGGATATAGATAAATAATATCTTGCGCGAGCTACGAAGAACAGACATCCAGTAGCCAAGTTTACATCGAGATAATCCCAAACTCGTGGCTAAGCTGCTTCTAGTAGCTATGCTGGTGCCGCCATGGCCGTCTTTTACCTGTTGAAGGTTCTGGGCACAAGGATAATGTGACTATGACAGAGAGTAGGTACTACTTTACAACTGTTTTCGGTTGTTGATCTTGTGATCTGGTCTGCACCAGGGAGCAGCCACGAAGGCGGAGCCCTGGGCAGAGTGGCTAATGGAAAAGACGACCTAGATGCCGTCACTTATAGCCCCGTTCGCGGAAGCTTTTAGTACAATTAGTTTGAATGGTGTCAGGCAGGTTTACCCATAAAAGTTGGCTAACTTACGTCTTTGATTGCTTTAAGGTTGACATCATGGCCAGAGTTCGAGCAATGTCCGTTTCGCATGTCTATGGAGAGTAACTTGCCTAAGTTCGTCACAGCCGTCGAAGAGGACGACAAAGCTAGTATAGGGACGCACATAGATGATATTGACAGTTCAGACACAGAACCTGAGACGTAGAAGACTAAATATAATAAAACAATATTAAAAGGATATAAGTGTTTATCTCCTCTAATAACAGTACATATTTACATTTTAACATTATTTAAACATTGCAAACATACATAAATTATACATAATTAATCGTTTAGCTTTGATTGATTGTAAATTGTTGGTTTTATTTTTGCACCACATAACCTAAATAACACATCTAAACGTAACATATAACATACCTAAAGTTATGGAAAAGATATATTTTTAAAACTGATTGAGGGAATGTACAGGATATCGGCCAAAACATTATAATTAAGCAAAATTTTAATTTGAACACATATGGTGCGTAATGGCGATAAAGCGCAACCACATAGTCGGCCACCAATGTCATCATGTGCTTAGCTTGCGAGTTGCAGTTAAAATGCATCGATAACTTATCGTCTCTAGAGGCCTGATGTCCTTATATCCTGTAGAACAATTTTAGAAGACCCTTGGAATAATACATCGGATACATCTTAAAAAAGGGTTTTAAAAATTGATTGAGATCAAAACAGTCTTGCTCAAAAAAGTAGTGATTTTACTTGTCTTATTTGCCGCTCTTTATGATGCATACGTACTCTTACTTAAGTAAACTACTTAAAAAACTTGAAGTGATGCATACATTTGGATCTGTTTCATTGTTATTTTTTACGACCTTGGTTTGAAAACAAATTAAGGTTAGCAGACCATCACAGCTGGAGTGTTATTTTGCCAATCTGCCCTCTGAATAATCAGCGTGATCCCTAAACACCAAAACCACAAAATACTTAGGTGCTTATACTTTTTTCGGCATTTAGTAACTCGGGTTAAAAATTGCTTCGGTTTAAAATATATGAATATCGATTCTTCCACAACGGCACACGCACGAAATTACGTTTTTGACATACTTACGCCTAGAACAATTGATACAATCGGCTCAAGTGTCCAGCTTAACTCGGATATTAAAATGGCAATTAAACTAATTATAATAGAGTAATATTTATACAGTACGGTTATTTCGACTTCCACACTCGGGACAACTCTGTTTTAATCGAAAAGGTTCATGATTTTACATAGAGTATATAAAATCCTAAAATTTACTCACATGAAATATTCAAACCAATTTAGTCACTATAATCTACATCTACAATAATATTATAAAGAGATTTGGTTGTTTGTTTGTTTGCATTGAATAGGCTCCGAAACTGCTGGACCGATTCGAAAAAATATTTCATCATTAGAATCCTACATTATTATATCCCTGATGAACATAGGCTATGTTTTATTTTTCTGCGCGGACGGAGGCGCGGGCAACACCTAACTAATAATAAAACGTCAACCGAAGTAAAGAAACTTAATTAATATTCTAATTATTAAAATGGACTATACTAATATAACAATATCAACTTTTAATGTCAATTTTTTTTTGGATATCAATTCTAATTTAATATTTGTGATTTTAGTAATGCGATGTTATAATTAAATCTAGCCACATCTGTGTTATTCATTCACTGTAAAAATATGTCATGGTGGCAGGTGGCCAGGTGATCTACATTATACTGTTTTAGACCGTTAACTGCACACTATATTATGAATATGCAGTAATGAGTCTCGTGTCATTTGCACTTCCGATCTCTCCCGATAAATGTCGAGAATTTCCGAGTGTCTAAGTCCAATTAATCGTACTGTAACGTGTTCTGGGAACCAGAGGGCTTATTGCCTATCGCACTCGCAATCGCAATCGTCTCATTTTGACAATCCAAAAGAGTCTGCATACAAGATGAAAATAATTGTTCCACTTTGAAGTCGATTGAGATTGCGAGAGCGTTAGGCAATAGGCCAGCCGGTGTTAACGGGGGCTCGGCGGCAAAGGCAATATTAATACCTATGTCCATATACCTACTCAATTTTAAACGCAACCGCGGGTTTCAGAATACTCTAGCAGTGGTCGTAACAAATATAAATATGTATCTAAGGCTTACATGAATTACAGGCCGTATTTTACTTTGTCTTTACAAATATTGTTATCGTATCGTTTTTAATTAGACCACCATTACTGTCTAGTAAATAAAAGATGTCAAAACGTTGACAATACGATAATAAAAGGTGTAAGGTCAATGTAGAATAAAGCCCCTTGTCCCAAAATAAACTGTAAAAAATAATACTGTCTGCTGATTATTCAGCAAAGATAAAACTATTTAGGCGGCAGTGATGTTTGTAGACAAGAATGTAACGATTTATAATACAAATTAAACCCTTCCAAATGTTTCTTTTTACATATAATCAATCGTATGAAATCAAATACTGGATCTTTATCAAATGCGCAACTCTACCAAGTATGTGATGCATATAAAATCATATTCTACCTACAGCATTCATACAAATCATTCACCAACAACACCGAATTGAATACTTTTAAAATTATTGCTTCGCACAATTAAATCAAGATAAATTTATCAATTTATATTATCTACTTAAACAGCTATAATAGGCTAAAATTCTCAAATCACGTATGTACATATACTATAATCACAATTTTATTACTTTGCAATAAACCTGCTCTCTATCGCCTCCGAATTGGACGGGAACCTATGACTAAAATAAATAAAGCAAGTGATATATGATTCTCGTAAACAACTCGGTTTTTTAAAATACAGTAAACCGAATCAGGGTCCCGTAGTCAAATCTATGCTCCTACGACTACGGTTTCATCACCATTCACTTTATAATGACTAATGACCAATGAATAAATACCAACAACTGCATAATGTCGGGTGACAGTTAAACTCAGTTCAGGGGTGTAATCATGACAACTTCGCAGTTCAGTTTACGCTTAGAGAAAAGCACAGAGCTATATAATTGCTATAGCTCTGTCCTTTAACGCTCGTGGTTAAATGAACTGCATAGCCTTACCCCCCAGGTCCTGTATTTCTACTTTGGTTTACTTGTTCTTGTACGTTATGTTATGACACCTTTTAGTATTATCACGTGAAATCGGTAACAATAGCTGTCATAACGTCAACAATATGATAACGATATCAAAGCGAGATGAAGTTTACTAAAGTAGAATAAAGGCTTAGTTTAGTTTTACGGATATATGGCCTCATCGAGTGTCTTGATTATTTGGCCAATGTCAGTTAGATAGTACACGTTACACTAGTAAGTAGTCAATGATTATTAACTAAGAATTCTAAATCAATCAATAAATATTCAACCCTACCACTTCTCTTCAGGGCATTGATTTTCCGTTAATTTAATATCATTTATTTCCGAGGTAAGACAAGTACTTTTGGGGAATTTCGATTGTCACCCGACGATACATTGTTCGGGGTCTTCCTCGGAACACGGATAGGTGAGTACCTGCGGAAATTGTTTTTTATTTATACGAAAACGTTCCGGAAGTGTAACAGCTGTATGGCGAATGGAAAATATTGAATCGCTCAGGTAATCTATAACTTTGTTCCTACTTCTAATGTTAAGCTACTTTCTACTGACATGGCGATCGGCCGATACTCGCCTGAAGCCCCTTAATTAGAGCCGTGTTCACAACCAGTCATGATCTCCGAGTGAGCGTTAATCCAAGTCAATAAGTTACTATAGTGAGAAGTATGTTTTACCACTACGAAAATATGTATGTAAATTTATATAAATGACTACGAGACCCCACTATAGTTAACAAGCGAAAACGTAAGTACATACACTGCATTATTTAAAAATAATCGAATAAACGTTTAGGCTATTCCGATCTGTTCACACCCTTTATTGCTTCTGGAAACTACATTTTAAATCCAACTCGTTGCATAAACTTAATCACATCTAACTTTAAGACATTCTTCAGCAAGGAGCATCAGGATGATAAATAGTTATGGTAGGTACCCAGTGGCAATAAAGTCTGTGAATAGTTGGAAATAACCTTAATCAGCGTTCATTGTATAGTCAACATTATAAGTAGATGGTCACATTGTACTGTATCGCATTAACATATATGACAATCTTGTTTGACGTCGCCTACGTACGTGGCTGTAAGGTGACAAGGTGCAGTTGAGGTCAAAGATATGTACACATTTTTGCACCTTATCTCAATGGAATAAGGTGCAAAAGTGTATGCATATCTGTGTACTCGGCTATACAAAAGTGAGTATCTACTTGTAATGTTTACTGTACAGGAAATACGTAATAGATACGCTCACTCCTAATAAAATATAATTAATTTAAACTTCACAAATGGTTTAACCCTGTGGTGAAGTGGTAGTTAGGTGGCTATAAAAAAAATAGATTACAATCTTTAGTGTCAATCTTTCAATATTACTTACAGAACCCTCGTAAGATCAATGTACAGTATAAACATACAGCGTTTAGTTACATATTTACAACTTGAAAACTATGTGTGAATTGATATAGCCATTAAACGTGGCTGTACACCAGACCATTGTCTTTTATAGAGGTAATTCATATTTAATTAAAACATAATAAAATGTACAGTTGAGTACAGAGCAATAGTGTATTACTAGAATTAGTATTACTGGAGAATTGAACAACAGAATGGAAGAGGTAATGATAACTACACGTGCACAACCCCAGGCCGAGGAGATGCTTCTTTTCGCTGATGTAAGAATAACAGACCGTTTTCAATTCAACTACTGGCTTACCTGGATATATAAAATATATAATATGGAGGATTTCTTTAGCTACTTTCAAAATGAAAGAAGTGAGATAATATAGCTGGCTAAAGTCTGACGAGTCTGACCACACAAAGCAGCAATTATTGGGTAACTATTTAATAATCTAGCCAATATGCTCGCTTCGAAGAGCGTCCTAATTTTCAAAAGATCTTTTAGCCACGCTATACAAAACGGAATCGAAATAACACACTTATAAAAACGTGGCAGTATCTGCTCATTAAGGTGCTTTAAACAAAGATAAATGAATGCTACAGTGCGAATGAAATCCCGTCACCCTATCTACAATACTTAAGTACAGTTACACAATACGGTAAGTGGTCGAGTTAATTCTATGCTGTTATAAATTTTGGAAATGTCTATCGCTATACGAACTGTGATTTGTTGATTTAGGTGTTATAATATTCAAAGTTGGAATTTCCAGCGCTTGGTTAGTCAATTTATTTTGTTTCGTAGCGATGTTTGAATTCGTATGAACATTTAAACTTATTGTATTTAAACCGTTTTGGGGTTTTACCGACGGACTCGACACAAAATCTGTCCACTCGTCATCGTCAACAAACGACGCGGCTTTTTTTGGCAACGGCTGCTGCGGTTTCGGTTTACTAGAAATAAACTCTCCCCAGATGTCGTCCTCCGGCAAGTGACCCTGGACAGAACTCTTCTGGGTGTGAGCGGGCGAGCCTCCTTTACTGTTGCCACTTACGCTCAGATCACTTTTTAGCGAGTGGAGTGTTTCTACTGGATTGAACCTTGACAAATCTTGCAAGTTAATTCCTGGATTCGGCCAGTTAATCTGCGAGAAACTCTCCAGCGATAAGGGTTGCAAAATCTGTGCCGTGTTTGTCTGAGTCTGTGGTGAGCTCACAATTGGCTGCAATACATTTCCAACCATATTTTGAGTTTTGGGCAGCCTTGGTGCAGGAAGTTTCGCGATTGAATCCTTAACCCTCGGCATATTTTCTATATTAGTTTGAATACTAGGCTCGCTATATTTAAAAATATCATTTGGTCTTGTTACTGATATGGCATCAGACTTATTGGATAAAGCAAATGCTGAATCTCCTTCTTGGTTTGGACTTGATTGTGACCACACATTTTGATTGAAATGAATTGCTTCTAAGTTGCCTGAGCTACTATTAAGTGGTATAATTGGAATTTCCGTTTTAATTGGTAAAGCTGACTGGAATGTATCAAAGTCATCATCAAAATTATCATTATTTACGTCAGATCTAGATGCTTTAATGTCTTTATTAACTGTAGTTGATTTCATATTGGGTAATGTTAATTGAGTTTTATCGACATCAATATTTGAAGTTTGCATTTCTTGAGCTTCATTATTCCAAGTCGAATGAGATGCAAATTCGGAAAAATCGTCAAATGTTTCTTTTACTTCTCCAGGAGAAGGCCAGTTTAAAGTAGGCATGGTAGGCTCTATCTTTATAGGTTGCAGTATTCCGATAGAACGTGTAACGTTGCTACTTTGTGGTTGATGCGCATTTGACGAAAATTCAACATTATTTAAGGATGGTACACTTGCTGAATTAATTCTCGCAACATTTACGTCGCACGAACCTTTGAAATCTTGGAAGTCTGAGTAATCACCATCATCTAAATTTTTACTGTCTGCATTACTGGGAAACTCTGATGGAACTTGTTCGGATGAGATCTTTTCACTTTCTGTGGAAGATTGGGAGAGAAAAACTGTGGGTTCATTATAGTGAATAGTTTTGGATCTAGGTGTCTCAGAGTCAGTAGGTGTGAAAATGTGAGTATCGGGCAAGCTGATCTGACGTAGTGGTTGAACACTAAGGGTACTTGAGTATATTTTGTCAGGCTTTGCTGCTGAAGCAGGGTCAAAAACGTTTAAGTCATTTGGCCTGTTTTGCGTCACTGCATTCTCCTTGTTGCAAGCTGAAAAGTATAATAATTTAAGTCAGATACAGATAACAGACGAGAGTTATAAAGGCAAACTCCTTACAACTTAACATGTTTATAACGAGACAACAAATTAGATATCCATTTTCACTGATATATTATGATGAAAATGGATATGAAAATTTATAATGGATGGATATCATAAAAATTATGTTATAATATAACAAAAATTTAAATACAAGATTTTACTGACATCATCTGATTATGAACTGTCTTTATTGTTTTTGTACTATTGCAGTTTTTCAGCCATCACAGCTATATTTTTAGATTTTTGTCAGAAAAATTGCTTTAGGATTAACAATAATTCAGACTGGCAATGAAACGTAGGGTTTGGCCACATTAACACGGCGCGGCCTCGTCAACCAACGTGAACGTAGAGAGGCATGTTGCCGCGTCGTGCAGATGTACACTATACCTATATTTAATCTTTACGCGCAATACCGTCGACTTAATATGGCACTTTAAAATGAATCACGGCACGACGTCCACGATGTGGCCAGGCCCTAAGGACTCCAAAAAAAGATCCACAGCAAACAGGTCAAACCATTACACTACTACATACCCACCAAGCGGCCCCATAGCGCATCATTAGTTGGACACTTACTGGTAGTTAGTAATTAATGTGTAATGTGCAAATTAATTATTGCAGTTATTAATTTCCAATGCTAATGTTAACAATTGACTGTTATAACTTACCATGTGATAGTAACTCTGATATCTTGAGGTTGGAATGGTTGTGGGCCATTTGATCTAGGGTAGCCATGAGGTGTTCTAAATCAAGGAGAAGGGCTTCGGCATAGGTGACTATGGGATTAAGGTCAAGCAGTATATACCAGGGGGTGATTGTTAGTCCATGTGCAAGACATGCAAAAAAATTGACAGTGATATTAAAATCATTAGAATAAGCTTACTGTATTAGCATTCTAAAACATACTGAGCATTTTCCTTGTATTGCTTTTTTGAAACAGATACATATTAAATACAAGTTGTTTATATATATATATTATGTAATGGTTGTACTGATGTGCCATATAATGAATTTCTTGTCTCACACATTATGTATCTTAGAAACTCTGTTATACTAGACGTGTTAAAATTTACATTGTTATTGCAAGTGCAAAATGTTACTTGATTGTATGTGTACTTACATTCTTGGCCATCTGTTGTAAAAGGATCGGCCCAGGTGCTTGGAACTTTGGGAGAGCTCTTATCAGAGTTGGTTTCAGACTGGAAGGCACCTGAAGGTACTGATTGCTTCTGTGGTTGCAGTGGTGCAACACTTAAGTTGGCTGCATATTTCGGCATATTGTTACTCCACTTGTGTCCAAATAGCTGTGGGTTGTTCAAATTATTAGTATTATTACATACAATTGAAATCATTAAATATTTACTGTATGAAAATAACTGTTAAGGATTTTTTTTTATACAGGGTTAAGTAGTTAGAAAATTAGGTACTTACTATGTTTCGGGAGTCTATACACAAAGCCTTTAAAAGGCTCTTTTGTCCAAATGAACTATTCCAGTTTACTATGTAAGGTTGTCTTACATCTGTCTCAAGTAGGTGACCCCAAGTCTCGCTTAGCAATGTTTCTAGTTTTCCTTCAAATACAACTTCAGGTTCTGGCACGTCTTCTACAAATATTGGGTTTAATATTTTATTAATATTTTCAAGGACTTGACCTTCGCTGTCAGATGTTTGAAGGTCCAATACCGGAACTCTGGACAGTGGATCTTGTGTGACTGCAGAATCTTTATTTTTCTGGAATGATGATTTAAAATCATCGAATTCTCCGAAGTCATCTTCATCTCCCTTATTTTCATTTTTATTTTGGCTATTAGAAATAATTTTCTCTTCAAAGCTCTGAAATATTGGTGATTTAGGAGTTTCTTCTGTATCAAAGTGTGCTTCAAATGCTCCGAAATCAGAATCTGGGTGAGTATTTTCCCAAGGATTTTCAGAAGAAGTAACAACTGTAGATGACTTGTTATCAACTAACACATGGAAGTCATTAAAATCTCCAAATTCATCATCAGTTTCACTGCTTATTTCATTACCTAACTCAGAGACATGCATAGCTACAGAATCTTTGACATTCAGCTTAGGGTGTGCACCAATCATATCAGAAAAATTTGATGTATCATCAAGGCCTGTATCTTGATGCTCTGTAGGATTAAGCTCTTCAATATTGTCTGTAGCTAATATAGCCACTGCTATGTCAGTTGAAGGGGAGACAATCTCATTAGGATCAATATCACCAGTGGCACTTATTGGAATACCTGGAATGTGAGCTGCTTTGTTTTTGTCTAAAGAACCAACCTTGTCACAATCTGTTTGAGGATCAAGTTCATGCTTAACATTAGAACCTAATGATTGATCCTCTTTAACTGTCAAATTTAAATCTTCAACATTAAGCTCCTCCTCATTTACTAATTTCTCCTCAATATTCACTTCAACTTCATGATTTATTTTATTTTCTAAATTTACTTCACTATCAATATTTACTTTATTTTTAATGTTGAGTTCTTCTTGATTATTTAAATTCATGTCATTTAATTCTGGTTCCAGATCATTCTGTTCCAACTTGACTTCAGTCGTGGTTTTGGGTGCCTCCAAACATTCTGGATCCGTTTTATCTTTATCTGTATCTATCTGATGAACATTGTTTATATTGTTGTTTGCTACTTTATTAATTGGACTTTCAAATTCTTTAGTTTCAGATATGGCAGGTTGAAAGTTATTATACATAGAATAACTTCCATAATCATAATCTTCATCTTGTGAAACTGAAAAAAAACCAATACAATAAATACTTATCTATGATTTGTATACAATTTATGGTCTTTACAGCACAGGTGACCTGTGGATAAATAATTATACAATGATTAACCACTTAGTCCTTTTTATATGTTCCAAGATCACTCTCAGAAAATACGCAAAGCTACTTTTTCGTAATCTACTTTACTATTAGCCATTTTAGAAACTGAGCTTTGTTAGTTCGTGGCGCGGTAAATAAGCGAAACTTAACTTACGATTGTAGTGCAAATCAAAGTCGTCGGGGTCTTTGTCGTCTTCGCACTGATCGGGTGGCGGAGGAGTACTGCAAACAAGTGGAGGAATCGACATTTTCTACTAATTTAATGGTGTTGTGTCACTGTTCCGAGATCTTCCATACGTGTCAACATTGAATCCTTAAAGGTGTTCCGCAATTTAAAACATCGCTACATAACATCAAACAGAATATAATGTAGGTATTTTAATGTTACGAAGCCAGCTGTTGTTAATTGACAAAATTTTGTTACGACGATTCACGATTGTATTATTGAACTGACAGGCACAGACAGAGCACTACTACTACGGACTTCGGACAGGCAGAATGGCTGTCAAAGTTTTATAAGTTACGTTCAATTTTGTCACAATTATTTAGTGAAAATGCAATGTTAGATACATATTTTGACGGAGAGTTCTTTCAGAGTTAATCCACTGAAACACTTACATAAAGTATTATACCAGCATAAATATTCCTGTGGGCTGTTTTATAAGTTACAAGTTTCCATTTGACACAATCTCGACCAATGACGACTCAAACGCTTGCAGCTTGTATTACAAGCGGAAATCTCTTTCCAATAATATTAAAACGAGACTTCCATTTGAATTACAAGTTACAAGCTTTTGATAAAGCCCCAGCCATTTGAGCAGTGTTGCCAGTTTAACCTGTAACACTTTTACTTGTAGCTTTATAAAAAACAAATGGTTGTCTGTAAATTTGGTATTATGGACCTATGTAAGATGGACCTAGGGGATATTTTTAAAGTATCACTCTCAGACTCGGTCTGGAAGCGATTTATTATGCGGCATAATAAATCGCTTCCAGACCGAGTCTGAGAGTGATACTTTAAAAATATCCCCTAGGTCCATCTTTATGCCAGATATAATAATTTATGCCAGAGAAAATGAAATAGCGATAGACATGAGGGTACTATTTTAACATAATAGTCAAGTAATTTTAAATTCTTTATATATTTTACAGTATATTTCGAACATCAATGAAATAATTTAATGCAAAACTTACAGGTTTAGACCGGTGACCGGATGGCATTGAAACTTCTGAACGTAATCTTGCTGACTTGCCATGCCGTAGTGCCATGCTATCTGTGACAATCTGTGCAGACATACGTTAATAATCTAATCTGTGGCTGTGGCTGTTTTGCTGTTGGTTGGCCCGGTTCAGTCGGAAGGAGCTTCAATTACCTATTTTTTCGTTATTTTTCATGACTTTTTATCAATATTTTAAATGACGGTTCCTTTCTAATGCTCGGGTAACAATAAATACGGAGTTATATTCGTATTGAAATCAGGAATCCGGAATTCAGGTACCTAATAAATTATTATCTTTCAAGACCTTAAATTTTCAGATAACATAGTATAACATATAAATATTCATACCATAATTTATGCATCTATGAGTGTACATAAATAATGTGCATATAAAAACATTCCTACTACTACTAGTAGCAGAAGAAATTGCTCTTGGAAGTAAATGTCCGCTGGGCGAAAGTACTGTCAATAACCTTTGACATGTGTCATTCCATTCATTGCTTACGTGTCAGCTCATACCTTCATTTTGTGGAGATGTGTTCGTGATTTTTTTAAATTACGCACATAATTCTTCTGTTTCTTATTTATGTTGAAGCTCTATCCATCGGAGAATTGTGTAATCAAATAGTACAATAAAAGGTCAGTGTTCAATTATTTATTTATTGCAATTAACTACTCTTGACTGTTTAACTAAAAACTTGCTGTTCTAAAAATCATAGCGACATAATTTTATAATTAATTCTTGTTATAAGGCAATATTAACACTTAAAATGACCAGATCATCATGTTAGTTATATGAGTTATGTAGCAATTTCTTGATACTGTACTAGCCTCGTCATCAATTTATTAAACGCCGATATTTCGTATGCCGGTTTTTTATTCGAACGTCTATTAAATACATATATTACTTATATGGCACATGGATTTTTAATTTAATTTGTCTTGAATTTACACATTAAAAAATGTGGGTTTCTTTGATAACTGAACTGTGTACCAGTAAAATGTATATAACCACATACATGTAAAACACTGAAATAGATCACACAATGTTGTTTCAATGATACAATAGATTAACTGATGAAGAATGTTTTAGCATTTTGCTAATTGGTTATGTTATAGGTGCATGCGGCAGATCCGATGGAGCTGCAAGCATTGCTAGTGTTGTGTGGAGTGGGGGTGGTAGTGGTGGCCGTGTTGCTGCTGATGGGGCTGTTCTCTGCTTCTGGCACCAGCTATGAGGAGGCTATTGCACAGCAGCGTCGGGCCACCACCGAGCTACTTGCTTTGGCTGAAAATAAAAACAAACCTAAGAAAAACAATAAGAAAGCCATTAAGAAGGTAATGAGCAATAAATTATTTAGATAATGTGATATTGTGAAACATGCATAATATTGTGGAAATTTCAATAAGAATCTTATTAGAAAACAAACAATGTTACAGTCTCTTTAATTTTATGAATAATATTAAGAATAATATGAGTCTCTTTCATTTTATCAATATTATGTTTCTATCATAATTTAACACATTTAAACTGGAATGAATGTACTGATACATATATTGAAAGATAAAGATAAAAGTATAAGTATTTTTCTTTGTTACCAATTAACTGAAAACTACTCGATCAATTTGAAAATTCTTTCAACAATAGAATGCTATAGTATCATCAAGTAACATTGGTTATGTTTTATTATTCTATGCAAACAGAGTTGCGGGCTACAGCTCGTAAATAAATAATTATTACATTTTCAGTTAGCAAGAAAAGAGAAGAATAAAGAAAATTTGGCAGCAACTGGAAGCGAGGTGGACAGTGAGGCACCAGCAGAGAGTGGTGTGGATGAGGACTCCGTGCCTGCTGCCAAGCCACATGTTGAGTTCTGCCCCCCTGTTATTGTAGATGTCCTTAGGGATAATCCTCCTAATGTCAAGGTTTGCTATACATAATGTACATTTATATCTTGTCACTGTAGATGATGCCTTGGAAATGCTGCTGCATTGCAGGGGTATTGGTGCTTTACATATGATATGAATGTATCTATAACTATTTTTCACAATATTCAGCTGCTTGCAGGTCTGACCATTATAATTTTCATACAAGTATTATAGGGGGTTCCATATGAAACAATCTTTGAATTTGAATTGGCTTACTGATGTTTAACCAGACAATCTGCAATGGAATTGTGCAGGATTGACCTTGTGTTCATTAAACTGCCAACTTGAGTCCAATTTGATTGTCAATTTAGTCAGTGTGGAAGCCCCATTATGAATTATATTTATGTACCTAGTGTACCTATCTATACATTTTCTTTATGTATATAAATATTGTTAGTAATATACACATATATTCTTTCTAGTTTATGATGAAAAGAGTTGTAGTATTTATTAAATTTGCTGATAAAGGTACTTTGATTTAAAAAAAACATTTCAGTTTATTCAAAACAGACTGTGAAGCTTACTATATTGATATCCGTATCTCTGGACTTAGGAGTACAAATAGGTAATGTTTATGCAGATTCGCAAACGTGGCAAGGATCCTAAAGTAAAGCCGATACTGATAAACAAAGAGGATCCGAGCTGCATTAGCGATCCCAGCACGCCGCCCTCCCCTACAGGCAGCTCTGTCTCAAACCACTTTGAGGAAATCCATCCCAAGGACGATTTTGAGTTGTTGCAATCCTCACTCATCGCTGAAAAAGTGAGTCTCACACATTGCCTCAAAGCTGTATTTTTCTTAGAAATCCTTTGTGATAAATACACTAAAACATTGTGGCACTAATAGGATTACTAGTTGGTACAATTTCATTGTGTAATCCTCCCTTGGGCATGTGTAGCATTTGCTGAAGTATAGTTTTGTGTCACTTAATAGGGTTATTATGTGCTAAAAATGGAATCTAACTCAGTTGAGTTTCTCTTTAAAACCAAATCAGCCTTCTTCACCACCCTACTACATGTTTATTTACAGAGTCTAGTCCACGCAGGTTAGGCATGTAAATACTGCAACATAAAATGCATCCATTCCCGGAAGTTGTATGTGAAATGTACTAGATTTGAAAAATGTTATTTCAAATTTTATTTGTTTTGATATGTGGAATCAAATAAGATTTCTAAGAAAAATAGGGCTTTAGTTCCCAATCTCGTGTTTATTCCTTATTAAATTATATGGTGTTGGTTAATGTAATTAGGTTATATAATTTTTCCTTTTTACTCCTGTCATGCTGGTATTGATATTGCTTTTAATGCAGGTATCTGTGTGGTCTTGCTCACATCTCATTATTTGGCACTGAATCATTTGGACATAATCGGGTGCATTTTTTTTGTTAGCTGCTACTTTATTTCCCACTTACAATCTTACATGCATTCAGTTGCACTCAACTTTCCGTCACCGCCTTTATACTAGATTGCAACCATTGTGTACATACGAGCATGACTAATTTAAGACTGGCATGTCTGTAGTTAATGACTTTTTAAACCCTGTTTGTAAAGTTTGACGTAATTACGTATTGTGTGGCTCATAGCACAACTTTTGTTTGCTCATGTGGTATGTAAATTTTTTCTGAGACAAATGGGTCTTGTTTTTGAGCACATTTATGTCGTATTGGTTTAGATGAAATATTGCGGTCAAATTACTTAGAATCTCAGTAGTATGTTTAGCCAGGAAGGTACATAAAAATATATATTTTAGAGCTCCGAAAAGAAAGAAGAGGTAGTGGAGAAGAAGGAGAAGGCAGGCAAGGCAGCGAAGGCCGCCAAGGGCAAGCCGCCGGCGCCCGAGCCGCCCAAGGAGGCGGCGCGCGAGCGGCGCAACAGCGGCGACGCGCCCAAGGAACAGCGCAAAGGTATACTTACTATTACCATCTCCTACTGCATACAAATTATTGTTTCTTTATATGCAGAGCAGTTGTTATGTCGAAAAGGACCTAGATAATTAAAGTTAAAGAAGTTTATTCTATACCTAAATTAATTCAAGAAGTAGAACATAAAGGTAGTTGAAGCATTTTAGTTTATTTTATGTCATTAGTTATATATTATAATTGATACACAATCCCGCACAAAAATGTTGTTATAAACTGTCCCAAATTACATTGACAGCTGTACTATACATGCTAACATTCATATTTTTTTCCTTAAACATTCATACAAAAAAGAGCTCTACATACTAGCCGTCACTTTTTATCAAATTAGCAAACTAACGTTTCGAAATATTGAAAACTTTTTAGTGAAATGGCCATTATCATAATAGTTACGACAAAAGTGAACATCGGATGAATGGAGTTTTATTTCTCATTTTTATACTGTTTTAATTTTAAGGAAATGACATTTTAAAAAAAACCTATGAAATGTTTTATAAATTATAAACGCTGTAACTGTATTATACAATTTAAGCTATATATACAAGAATAAGATATATATAATAAACAAAACAAAACAAGGTCTTATCGTAACTAGCTAACTGTAGACTTAGTAAAACCTAATTTTGTTGAAATATGTTTAATGTATTATATGATTGTCTTTTAGACACCTACAAGCATGTGTCAAACATTTTTCGGATATATTTATACGCTGCCGGCGAGCAGAAATACAATGCAATGAAAATTTCCTGGCACCAGCGGATATTTAGCAAAGCGTCTCTTTTTAATTTTCAATTTACTTACATTCAAGACAAGTAATCTTATTGCAGATTAACTCAGTCTACGAAAGCCTTTCTCTGTCGTATATACGTTTGTGGTACGAAAATGGGTCAAACAACACACATCCGACGCTAATATTGCGACCCATTTTGCACGTCGTACATGATTTCGTAAAACGCTTTAATTTAAAAATATAAGAAATATTAATAAAACACTTTTTTTGTCATAGGTCAAACCTAACCAACTTGATAAATATTTAAATTTAAAAAGTAATAGCTACTCCATATATTTTTGTTCCATGAAAAGTCATAATTTGTGTGTATTGAAAGCATCATAAGTTTAACTAGAATCTGTTTGTAAATAAATAGAATTTACGTAAAATAAGACAATCCATCCTTTATTTTATTTTTTGTTTGGTGGAGACTTCCTATACTTTGCTGCTTGCTTTGTACTCAACAGGGTGTAACAATATCAACAAGGATTGATAATGGTTCATAATTCATAATGATTTAAAATATAACAGAAGCAACTTTTATCCTCAAAATGAATTGTATTTAATTTTACATTGATAACATTTATATTGATAAGATTCATGCATTTAGTACATTTCACATTGCTGATTCTTAACACTGTGGCATTCTAATGGAATGGCTATATAGAATTGTTTATTTTTTAAGTATGTCCCACAAGGGCAGGGTGTTCTATTTGGCGTTACTTAGGTAAGCAAATCCTTGTATGACCCTGAGCTCATGTAGCATAGTGAGTCATAAATTCCAATGCCGACAAATAAAGCTGATGTGTGCTAAAATAAATATTACCAAGTCATTATATTTATTTGTTATCGTAAATCGTCCCACATCCTCTCGGATGCCAGACGCTCAAAATATAAAGCACTCAGATAATGCAAAAACAAAATCAAATTGTAAGTTACACTGCAACATACCATCAGTAAATCCATATACATGTTTCTTTTCGCCACGTGAAATAAAATTGTATAAAGATAATCCAAAGTATGTGATTGCGTTACTTAGGCAAAAAGAGTGATAAGAAGCCAATAGAGGAAGTCGAAGCGGTCCGAGAAGAAGTGATCCCGCCGCTGAACGCGCCACAGCCGAGCGAGCTCACCACCGAGAAGCTGCTCAAGCAGGCGCTCGCCGCCGCGCCTGCCTCTGCGGCCGCGCCTGCGCCCGCGCCCGCGCCGCCCGCCGGCAAGACCAAGAAGAAGAAGCCCGAGCCTAACGTGCTGTCGCTTATGGGTAACTTCTATTGATTGCACTACTATTACGGGGTTTCATAAAGTCGTCCACCAACTTAAGGGCTTGTTTACGGAGACAGGGATCGTCGCGCGTGGCGTGCGGCTTGGCATAGCGTGGCGCGTCGGGCGTTTTTTCCGTTTACAGAGAGCGGCGCGTGCAGCGGATACCGTTATCACATGCTTGCGCACAACATATGGCAATGTATAATGTAAAATCGTTTCGCCGAAACGCTCTTATATCAACGCCATACGTTTGAATTTAGTTCGGATAGCGCAGCCCAACGCTATGCGCGACGCCCCGCTTAACAATCACTAAGGCTTTACACGGAGCGTCACAGATAGAAAGTAAACTAACTTATGTGGCAATAAAAAATACGATATCGATTATGGTCGAAAAATATTTATAGTTTCTTCTTTGTTGCTTTTTTATATAGAGCATTATTTTCCATCATATTCGTGTGTTCGTCGCGCGCAGTTGCCCGCACTTCCCTTCCCCACTACGCTCTGTGCTACGCTATACGCTCGACGTATCTCGTCGCAGTTCAACAATGGAGTACGAACTTGTTCGGCGATTTATATTGTATGAAATAACAATCATTTTTAACCCCCGCCGCAGAAATCTGTATGTCTACGTATTTCTGAGCATCGTAGTTCCTAGGTGAAATGGTCGAATTAGAGGCGGCTTATTAATTATAGAAATGTTCGTTAACCAGTATGGTAGAATGGTTTGTAGATTTGGGCTGTTTAGAAGTTATCAGCTCTCATAGTAGTAGGACTCGCCATTATATTGGGGGTTGTTATGTATTTAATAGTTTTTTTTTTACGATTTAACATTGCATCAGGGCCACTTACCGTCAGCCCCGTATTTCATCATCTCGACAATGACAGGTGACAACTCGCTATACATTGCAAAGTTAACAAGCTTTCACATCAGTGGGATTAATATGTTGTGGAGTCACCTGTAACTGTCGCGAGGATGGCGGGCGCCGCGGCGGGTGGGCACTGGTGTAGTGGGCTGTGTGGTGGGCAGCAGCGGGCGACGGCGGCGGCGTGAGCGTGGGCGAGCTGCTGCGCGCGGTGCGCGGCGCGCCGCTCTCGCGCACCGAGATCCAGGTGCTCACCGACGCGCTGCTCAACAAGCACCACGACCCGCTGCCGCAGCACTCCGAGTGGACCGAGGTATCCCAACACCAACTACTATCACGAGACCCATTTTTATGATCTTTGATTTGTTGGATTTGTCTCGGCTCCAAATAGCAGAATAACGATTAAAAATAGGAAAAAAAAAACAAAATAAACTGTGGTGGTACTATGTTCGCCGGGTCGGTTACATAAATTTATAATATTACCATTATTTTACTAGTAACCTGCCTGCGATTAGTAGTCGTATATCGATGTTAATTTGGAGATTGTGCGTTCTCCAAGATAAAGTATACTATTTCTGTACCAAATTTCCATACGATCGGTTGAAGGGTTAAACTGTTATGACGAAACAAACAATAACAATTTCGCATTGATAACATTAAGTCCGGGCTTTATGAGGCTTTAATTTCTAAAAAAAATCTCTTAAAACGTCCACTGGACGTAGGTCTCCCAAAGTTCTAAAGTTTTATACATAACCAGAAAATTTCAAGACTTAAGCGGCGACAAAGTAAATTTCACGTAGAAGCAAAGTTGTCATATAGAGAAGTAAGTTGTTACAACAAGAACCATAGATGCCTTAACTCTAAACTAATGTTGCATTCGTTATTTAGGGCCCTAATGATCCTATGCAGAAACTGAAGAAGCAACTCGCCGACAAGGAGAAAGCGCTCACCGACGAAGTTGAGGCTTCGCAAGCGCTCCATGCTAAATTGAAGGAGCTGAGGTCAGTATTCCGAAAACAAATTCTGATGAATGTATTCCAAGCAACTGAACATCCGCTTATACAACGATCAATCTTCAAGTCGCATTAAATCGACCTTACGATTTCAAATCAATTTGCAGCATTACGAAAACACACCATAATTTCGCTCTTCATAATCTGGTTTATGAGTGTCGGTAAAAAAATAATGCTGGTCTCTAATCATACCCAGAGATAAGAGGCTTCACAATATTACATAAAAAAGTTTCTCGGTTAACTAAGACCAACCTTTAAAGCGTTTTCAAAAAGTGAAATAGATAACTCGTGCGTATTTTAATCGGTGCCGTGCCGGCCGTGAATGTTATAAGATCGTATCGGAAATTGCGGAGACTATGTGGAATCATAATAAGTTCCTAAAAATCTACATTAAGTTTTTAATTTGTATATATTTTGAAATTAAAAAATAAACAGAAGTTTTATATCACGAAACCTTTGTGACAAAACTTATGGACCAATTAGGTACATCCGGAGTATGTTCGGCACAGTGTTATAATAGTGTTAGTACATAATGAAGGGAACCAGGGACCGGAACCGCTTACCCTTTAAAGGGGTTTCGTTAGGGTATATAATTGACTGGTTTTTACAAACCCTAACGATGCGATAAGCATATCTTCGACTTAATCCAATGAAAAGCTATCCCATACGATGCAATTAATTCGACTAAGCGGTTACCAATTCCTTAAAACCCTTGTTCGGCTTTCCCTATGAAGTGTTTATTGAACGGCTTCAAGCCATTTTATTCTCTATGTGCAGTCCATACAAAATATTTTTGCGTAGCCTTGTAACCAACCAATCAAACGAATCTCCTAAACAGAGTCAACGGAGAGGGAGAATGGATTGGGTAACACTAACGTAATGTAAGTTCTTAAATCCGAAACCCTTATGATACTGGTAACCTCAATGGTTGTATTTAACTAGTTTGAAGCAGTTTCCATATCATTAGGGTAAGCCTATCGATTAGGGATATGATGTAGTACCCGATTGATAGACTTAATCAAATAAAGAGTTTACCGGTCCCTGCATTTAACACGAGTGTGGGTTTATTCATAATAACATCACACAAGTGTTTTAATGCCTAATTATGTACAGTTACATACACTACTTTATCTACCCACATATCATAAGCCTCCATGATGCATTCAGGAGCCGCATATTATGACCGGCATCGCGGCGTTGTTCAGGCCACTAACATTAACTTTATCTCGACTGATATTAGAATTGAGGTCAAACCAAATTTCTTTGTTTTTCAGAGATGTTCGAAATTTCAATGAAATAATAGTATCGAAATCGATGTTAATATTTATTTATTTATCTATTTAGCAATAATAACATTTTTGCAGATAATAAATTTGTTCTAACAAAACAGTCTATTTTTATGGTGGTCATAATGTGCGGTTCTTGAACGCATCATGGAGGGTTTATAATATTTGGATGGATAAAAAAGTAAAGTGGTCTATTTGTTGTGTGCAGGGCGACCTTGAACGCAGAACGCACGCGCGCGACAGCGGCGGCGCGCAGCGTGGAGCAGGCGGCGGCCGCGGCGCGCGCCGAGTTGCACACGCAGCAGGCGCGCCTGCAGCGGCTGCTCGACGACAACCACGCGCTGCAGCAGGACCAGCTCATGGTTAGTCCAACTTCTGCTTACGCTAAATCCCAATAAGTCCTATAGTTGGTAACCTACCAATTATTATTTTGTGAACGAACTGTCACACAAAATAATATTATAATTAAGCTTATTGTTGACACCAAGAACTTCATTTCAAGTAAATAACGGCAATTATTCTACTATTACTTGGTAACTGGTATTCTAGATGCAAATGATTGAATTTTTTTTACCCTATGAGATAATAAAAATACCAGACAACACTCACTTAATTTGAATTTTATGGTTTGGGATTCTAATATATTGAAAATCTGGTATATTCTCTAATACTCGTATTTCGGAATGACCGTTGGGTTACACAAAGGACCTCATGTTCACCAGACTTACCCTCTCGAACGCCGTTTACGGATATTTCCGTTCTACAGGTACCATCCCACCGACAGATAAATCCTTTGGCATTTATTATAAACTCGTGAAAAAATGCACTCGAGTACTCTGACGTATGAGTTTTCAGTTTCTTTTGGCTAATACCGAAACAAAAAAAGTTTAGAACAGTCTACAGTTAATTTCATGAAAGTGTGTACAAGCGCAAGGCTACTATAATTATGAAAACATAAGTTCAATCAATTCTGGTGTTCCCATTCTGTTTTGGTCTGATCTTATAGTTACTTTGCTGTTTGATCAATATTAAACGAGCTATGGTATCGATAGCATTATTTATTATTTGACTATCACGACCGGTTTTTATGTTTGCAGCTCCAGTCCAAACTCGGCGCGGAGGCGGAGGCTCAGGCACAGAGAGCGCAAATGGAAATGCATATCCAGCGATTGTCTGAGGTAAGTCTACTACTACACTAGCTAGCATTGCTTGTACGAAATCTGTATACAGAATGATCTGCTAAGATTGGAGTTCACCGACAATTTTAATTAACAGATAAGATTTTAGGTTAATTGGTTGTCAAAATGTACTGACTACTCTAATAGCTGAATATAAGGGGTTTGGGTAAAAGTGTTGTCATTTGTAAAAGTCATACATTTTCAAGGTAAGCGGCCATTCGTAAAAGTGGTAAATTATGATACAATTGAGCCGAAATATTTAAATATTCATACCTGGTACTTTTATTACCAAAAACTGAATACTTAAATCTTTAATATCTTCGCTCCGATAATATTTAACGCATTAAATTTTGTAATTTTATGTGTATCTATCTACATCCTCTAAACTATTATAAGAAAATCATCCGTGGCTACTTAAAAACAAAATTACAATAATTTTCATTACAAACTTACCCAATGCCCTTTATCAGACAATGGTAGGGCGGTCAAATAGTAGATATACACCAAGGGGATATAGCACTGTTCTTTTTCACGGCCGCGATATTGAATCCTGAGCAAACGAGTGACCCCAGATTTAACTCCCGAGCGCAGCGAGGGTGCTAAGAGTTAATTTCTGAGCGAAGAGTGGAATTAAAACGGAGTCTTGGGTGCAGCGAGGAATTCAAGCTCGCCCAAGACGAAAACAACTTTATCCCAAAGGACTACTTTTCTTAGCTTTTGCGAGACAATAAAAAGCAAGGCTACTTATTAGAAACATACGTCAAATCTCAAATCACTTTCGCTTTCGTCACTCAACATTTTTATTCAAACTATAATCTTTCAACTTCAACCTCCTGCTAACTAATATACTGCATCGTTTTGAAAAACTTGTCTTTTATGTCTTGTTGTGGCCAGTTCGATTTTCAAATAAGTTGCATAGAAACCTTTGCTGTAGGTTTCTCTGGAACTTATATGTGTTAACAATGTTTCATACTAATTCAAATCTCATTATTACTCGCCGGGTTATAATATTGTACTGAATCTCATTATAACCCGCTGGTTAGCCGATGGTTATATTGACTTGCTTTAACTGGGATTTGCATTATATATAATTGGGCAATTTCGAGCATGTGGTGTGAAAAAAGGCTTTATGTGGCTGCAATAAGAGCGAAAAAGACATCGTTCGAGGTCGCGTCGCGAGAAGGGGAAACAAATCGAAGCCTTTTTCTCCTGTCGAGATAAGTCACCCAACGTGTCCTGTGTATTTTTGCCCTAGGCGTTAAACCTACTTCATATTGCAATAGCAATATGAAGTAGGTTTAACGCCTAGGGTACGCCATAATAATGGCTAACAATAGTCAGATTATCGATCATGTTCTATGCGATCAGTCGGAAGCGGGGCTGCTGGGCCAGCTGTCGGCACTGCAGGCAGAGCTGGCGGCACGCGCCCTGGAGGCCGGGCAGGCGCGCTGTGAAGCGGCCGCCGCGCGGGACGCCGCCATGCTCGCGCAGCAGCACGCCGCCGAGCTGGCGCAGCAGCTGCAGGATGCCGCGCGCGCGCTCGCCGATGCCGACCAGGCGCACGCGCGCGCTAACCACGCCGACCAGCTGTTGCAGGACCGCCGCGCAGGTACACAACACCCATAGATACACACAGGACCGCCGCCATGCTCGCGCAGCAGCACGCCGCCGAGCTGGCGCAGCAGCTGCAGGATGCCGCGCGCGCGCTCGCCGATGCCGACCAGGCGCACGCGCGCGCTAACCACGCCGACCAGCTGTTGCAGGACCGCCGCGCAGGTACACAACACCCATAGATACACACAGGACCGCCGCCATGCTCGCGCAGCAGCACGCCGCCGAGCTGGCGCAGCAGCTGCAGGATGCCGCGCGCGCGCTCGCCGATGCCGACCAGGCGCACGCGCGCGCTAACCACGCCGACCAGCTGTTGCAGGACCGCCGCGCAGGTACACAACACCCATAGATACACACAGGACCGCCGCCATGCTCGCGCAGCAGCACGCCGCCGAGCTGGCGCAGCAGCTGCAGGATGCCGCGCGCGCGCTCGCCGATGCCGACCAGGCGCACGCGCGCGCTAACCACGCCGACCAGCTGTTGCAGGACCGCCGCGCAGGTACACAACACCCATAGATACACACAGGACCGCCGCCATGCTCGCGCAGCAGCACGCCGCCGAGCTGGCGCAGCAGCTGCAGGATGCCGCGCGCGCGCTCGCCGATGCCGACCAGGCGCACGCGCGCGCTAACCACGCCGACCAGCTGTTGCAGGACCGCCGCGCAGGTACACAACACCCATAGAAATACACAGGACCGCCGCTATGCTCGCGCAGCAGCACGCTGCCGAGCTGGCGCAACAGCTGCAGGACGCCGCGCTCGCGGTTTTTTTCTTCTTTTCTGTAATCGTCATGTTTACCATAACATAATTGTACATTCTTCTACACCATTAATTTGCGTGATCCTGAAGGTTTAGAGATCATAACCAAGTAATAAGCAAAATTAGGTAGATTATTAAACTGTTCTAGTCGACAATATTTAAATTCAGCTTTAAAACTTATAATTTTGTTCAAGTTCACTCACGCCACATATTTTGTCCGTAGCTATGACCGAACTTCAGAACGATGTGCAGCGATTGACGAGTCGCGCCCAGTTTGCCGAAACCAACGCTGAGAAACAAAAAGAAGAAGCGGAATCACAAAAACAGCAGGTAATAGTAGTACATTACTGCAAAGACCAGTAAGTCATCCTGGACGAGGACGAGTACGAGTATGAGTTTTATACATACTAGTCCAGGATGGCTCTTAATGGTCGAAGCATGTACGACTATAGTGCTTTTCCCAAAAATAGAACAACTAAAATGATTTAAAAAAGTTAAATAAATTAAAGTTGTAAAATATTGATGACCACCATGTGCACAATCCTCAGAGCGCTTGTCCGACTCTCGCTTAGCCGGTTTTTTTTTAACGATTCACAATGCGGAACTCACCAGACCGGTCGAGATGTAAGTACTAGGCGCGCATAAAACGGAGAAAATGCGTCGAGATTAAAGAGAAATCGCGCGATGTCTGCTCTTGGTTTATGATGAACGAGAACTGCTTTTGGTTTATGATGCCTTGGTACTTGTGGGCTTGTGGGTTAACGCTTTTTTAATTATTTTGTTCTAGTATCAAACTTTAACTAGAGCTGAATGTTCAGCTTTTCATGTAGTTATAAATACGAGTATTTTAAATAAAATGCAATTCAAATATTTTTTTTTAAATAATCGTGCTATTTGCAGAAATCTTCATGGAGTCAAAATAGTTTTCACTTTCATATACTTTTTTGTGCCATGCTATCTTGATTACCTCTGTAGTTTTTTTGAAGGTTGTCACAGGTCTGTACCATGGTCTGTACCGATAGTTCCAAATTCAAATAATATGATACCTACGGTAATGGAATTTCATATAGGTAAAAAACTTGTAATGTAGTTGTGTACAAAACGAATATGAGATTTACGTCAAATTTCAAATATATAATGTCGAACGGTCTATACAGATGTGTAACAAATACATGCAAGAGGAGCTTTACTTTATTTTTTTTACCTTACTTACTGGACACTTTTTCATTCCGAATTCAAAACCTCTCTACTTACTAGAGACTTGATCATTGTCTGGTATTCGGTAATGGCGACTTTACCTATCATTTTTGAGAAATTATTATATTTAAACAGCCACATTCAAAATTAGATCTTCTTAATAACTTTCCTGTTGTTCAACTTTTATTTTTTAGCTGTCAAACGAACTGGCTTCGCTTAGGGAGCAGTTAGCTGCGCGTGAAGCGGAGTTGGCGGAGATAAAGCAGATGAAGGTCGCGCCGGCCCAGAACGGGCTGCCGGCCAACGACCAACACAAGGTATTTTATTATCTAGGCAAATTATAATTAAAAAATATATCAGGGTACAATGTCACACCAATTGCCCTAGTCCCAAACTAAGCTCTAGGCTTGTACTATGTATACTAGACAACGATATAAATACTTATATAGAGAAATATATACTTAAATACATAGAAAACATCCATGACTCAGGAACAAATATTCGTGCTCATCACTCTACTACATACTCTACTACTGAATATCTGCCCTTTCCGGGATTTGGACCCAGGACCACTTTCTTCGTAGGCAGGGTCACTACCAACTAGGTCAGCGCGTCGTCAAATAACTCTAGAGACAAAGATATCCCTTAGATTTGTCAACTTAATGCGATGCGGTGCTTATGTGATGTGAGCGTTTGGGTGGTTTATTTGGGATGTATATAATTCCGTACTCCGTACCGGTTGGCTTTCAAAATAGGACCATAATGATGATGATTGTGATATTTTATCATCTAGCAGTCTGCGGAGTTGGCCAAGGTGGAGAGCGTAGTGGAGACGCTGCGCAGCGCGCTGACCGCCGAGCAGCGCGCCAACAAGGAACAGAAGGACGCGCTCGCGCGCCTGCAGGACCAGCTCGCGCAGTACCAGCAGAAGAACAATGTAAGACCCGTGACGCAACCCTTTGGAACTTGTTCCCCCGAGGGAACGGTTGGGTATAGATTGTGCGACCGTTACCTAATTTAGACGTCCTTACGGGCCAGGGTTATATCGCTGAGGTAGTTAGTGTCTGTATCTCAATTAGTTAAAACTTGATCACTCATATTTCGAGCATATTAAGATTCAATATCAATCTTTCTAATGGTGACCGTGTACAGACATATGTAGTAATAGTTCGTGTTTGTAGTGCTTATTTAGTTAGTAATTATCGACGGCTGCTAAAGGTGAATTAGAAAGTGAGATATATCCTCTAGTCCCAGTAGTTCGGTTGATTAGTCCGGGGCCGAACTACTGCCACACTTTTCTTCCCATTAGTTCGGTTATGACGTCAAACCGAACTACTGAGAATTAAAACGACTCAAAAGTACGGTTAAGGATGCACACACATACACAGCACAGCTAAATAAAAAATCAAAGAGACATTTATTTCATTCCTTTTTTTAATAAAAAAAAAGGTTAAGTAACTTCTTCGTATTAGATCGCTCACGCTTTAAAGGTTGAAACGGTTCTCTGCCTTTTGGTCGAAATACGTTTGGTCGAA
Source organism: Acleris sparsana (assembly GCA_923062465.1). Lineage (NCBI taxonomy): Eukaryota > Metazoa > Arthropoda > Insecta > Lepidoptera > Tortricidae > Acleris > Acleris sparsana. The sequence continues at coordinate 6,483,719 of OV281303.1, forward strand.
TGTTTCGTTTCACAACTTTTTCATTTGCCAACCCGTATTATGCTAAATAATGTCAGCAGGCGGGCCCCGCCCACAGCTGTAGAAGCTTAAAACTTATGGGTGGGTCCCGCATGCGTTGACTATAAAATAAAGCCTAAACGTTGCAGTGCTGACATTATTTAGCATAATACGTTGCTTGTTTTTTGCTTTTCCGTCAAGAAAACGTTTTTGCAGTCGGGTTTTTGCTTTTTTTATTATTATTTTAATTTTGACTTTTTAGTTAATTTTTAATATTAATAAGTACGAGCAAGTGCACGAAAAAGTTCAACTTGGAGCAGAAGGAATGGTATCTATGCCTTACAATCGTTCATTCTGTACCGACACTAATATATCTGCTAGCTGCGAAGACAAATCCAATGATACCTCATTTGTCAAAATCGTCCAAGCCATTTTTACTGTAGCGGGGAACATAGAACTGGACATACATACATGACTGTGAAAAACATAACCCTCCTTTTGGGCTCCGCCGCAGTCGGGTAAAATAATCCGATAATGGTGATTTTATAGCTACATCACAATTCAAATAGTTAAGTTTGTAATTACAATCTAAATTGCAGTTTATAAACTAACCACGACCTATGTCGATGTATATTGTAGGTAGGTACAATATTTTTTCAATGGCAAAATAAGTTTGTCCCTCAATCCAAAATACAGATTTTTTGGCGTATCCGATTCGCACTTGGCCGGATTTTTTAATAATAAAAGTTGTTTGCACTGCACATCATTAACCGAACTACAAACCACTTCCCAATAGTCCGGTTTGACGTCATAACCGAACTAATGGGAAGAAAAGTGTGGCAGTAGTTCGGCCCCGGACTAATCAACCGAACTACTGGGACTAGAGGAGATATATGATATGAGTATATCTGAAAAAAAATATACTATGTTTAACATTTATTCTCTGCATCTGTGGATGTTTATTATAAAGTGGAATTTTAAGCTTCTTAGCATAACAAAATATTTTTCATCTTTCTCATCACATAGTTCATTTCCGCGACATGTCTTTCTGAATAATTTTAATTCTGGTTAGCCTTTACAAAATGATGTGTGCGTGCTCTATAGGTTTCAGTTTACATTAACAAACCGTTCAGTTCTATTCATATCATCTTATACGACGCATGGTATTTCAGAGTTTGATTAATACTTCTTATACCTTTTTCTACTTAAAACTAACATTTTGCTTTATTTTGACGCTGCCCGTATAGGAGTTGCGAACTAAAAACTGGAAAGTAATGGAAGCTTTGCAATCGGCCGAAAAGGCCCTTCAGACGAAGTCGGCCAGCGCGAGCCCGGCGCAAGACCCGCGCGTAAGTGATGTCCTTTATATACGTTGAGCCCTATACCCCGCTTTTTCCTGCTTTTCTTTCTTCACGATTCACGACCCATTGTAAAATTACCTGGCCGGCTTCGCTTGTAAAATGATCACACACATTGACATCATTCGTTTTTACCTACAAATTTTGATTGTTTTTGACAAAAAAAAAATCTTTGGCGTTAAACCCTCATGTCCTACTAAATGCATCGCGTTGGACAGTAATGGAGAGGAAGGTGGGAGCAGGTGTCATTATAATAGTTCTTGCAACTTTATCATAATAACGCATTGAGGTGAAGCCGAATGTCTATAATAGAACGCATGAGTGTCTCAATGGCTGATTATTAATAATTGCATACATTACTTTTTCTTTCTTTCTCAAAGAGAATATCTACAAGTAGTACAAAACTACTATAAAAAAATGTTTAAACAGAAATTACAACGTCAAATACTAGTGCATAAAAATTAAAAGTGCGCTGTGCATTGCTGTGTGTGAGTCAACCGCGCCGGGTCGTGTGCGCCCGCTCGCCCGCTGGTGCGCCGCACCCCACTACGACATCGCTTGCGATCTAAATTGCGCTGCGCACGCACTCCCTAATTACCGCTGCTCTCCTGGCACTTTATTTAAACATGCCGTCTCTTTTTCTTGGATAAATGGCTTAGAACAAAATAATATTTCAAAAAAATAGAATGGTTGTGGGCCATTAGATAATACACCGGTGAACTGTTTTTATTACTTTTTTAATTTTATTTCCCGCTATTTGCAGTGCGAAATACGTAACGGTTGCGTAATGCCAATTACGCAGAGTCGCGTACAATACTTTATCTATACCCATATTGCAAATCCTCTATGAAACTTTATATAACGTTCGTTATGTTATATAATAGGTATACCAGATTTAATTTTATGTTTCGTGAAGATTAAATAAATTATTTTCCTTGTGTTTTAAACGTGTGATAGTGATGATAAATAACTTGAACTATCAACACGTTTAATTCTGTTGATCGCAGTAGACCAAGCCATTTATCGATAGTCGATAGAAATCACGTCCACATCCTTACGCTCAGAAATCAATACAAACCTTAAATATTCAATTAAAAATAGAAATACGCTTAAAAACGAGATGCACTGGTGGTATACGATGCCCCTTGACTTAAAATTAACGTTTGGACTTAGAGTTTTGCACATTTTCACGCTACAAACAGTCATTTTACCATTTAAACGGAGCTCTTATATTGATAGCGATCAGCGGGGGACTACGGCAACGCTTGACGCGCCTTGTGCCGATATGGTCATTTTGACCATACCGAGGCATCACGAACCACGCCCCCATAACATTATCTCCCTTGTTTCTGTGATCTATGCTCTAATAGTACATTATGTATGATACAAGTGTGCTAAGTTGACCATTGTATACAAGGCGCTATTGTGTGCCACAAGAAAGCCGCGTATATTATGGTCACAGGCACACGTGTTACATACGACGTTTTTCAACACACTTGCGAAAAAAAAACAAGACTCTTCATTTAGTCAAATTTTAATTAATTATTAAAACAGTTGGTAAAATTACAATTTCTTCATTTTCTTTACTTAAGACATTTTCGTTAATATTAAACTTCACAATAATTAATCCAAACTATCTTCGTCACAGCCGTCAATTATTTACGAAAAATGGCGGCTGGCGCGTTGTTTTTTTTTCTTGCCGCGATACCGATGCGCGCTCAAGGCTAAGGCGCGAACGAGATCGGCCAACAGCCAAATTTAAAATGTAATAATTCATGTTTAAAATACAAATTACAGAAAAATTTAAATGATTTTAATGAAATTGAGTTATTTTTTAGTAATAAAGCTGATTTCACCAATTTATTGAAATAAATATGTAGATAATGTTATTTGCCGCATAAAAACTGTTTGTTGCTAAGAAAAAAAAAGGTATAACCCGACTAAATTATATCGCTTCTTCTTCGTACTTACAACTTGGTACTAGGCTACAAATGTAAATTGTTTGGGTTAATAAACTTAAGGCACTTGTGCGTAATATAGGTACTGAAAAAGCCACCTTACGTCCGTATATATGATTTTGGTTTTTGTAGATATTGTGTTGTTATTAGTGTCATTTGATAGTCAAAAACGGATAGGGCAATGGAAATTGTGTAACTAGCGTAATACGTTTAGAACTTTAGAAGTTGTTAGGAATTTACGATAGTGAACATTTACAAACAATGGCGTAAAAACAAAAATATTTTTGTTATTATTAGTTTATATTTCCATTCTCCACGTTTCATTCTGAACAATTAAAACTAGATACGAGTGCCACTACTACGATAGTTTTTTGTGCATAACCCTAGAGCGACCGCCGGGCGTAGGTAGGTAAGTGAAGTACATATATGTGATTGACTTCTGTACCTATCTGTTTTGTGGTACAGAGGGTTACCCAGCAAAAGGTTTCTCAGTCGACGTGTAAATGTTACGTCAGATGGTTCAGATCTCAAATCTGCGGGTAGATGTTCGAAGTAGGTCGGGCCAATGATGCGGGGGTTCTTTTCCGCTAGTGCCATGCGATGTTCTTAGGCGTCCAGTAGACCTAAGCTGTTTGCTCGGAATGTCCACGCGTGCAAACCGGGAGTCAATCATTTTTGAATAAAATATCGCTGCTGACAGGAATGGGTTTTTATTAGTTTATTTTACTCCTAGGAAGAAAATGAGGCTCTTGCCGTCTACGTTTTTGGTCGAGCATGTTGTAAAAAAATAGTAAGTTACTGCAGAGACCGGGAAAATGGCTGTTGCGGGATGAATTGTTAATAACACTAAACCCAGTCCCAAAATTTCCCGGCCCGGTGAGTGTGCTGACTTCACTCGGTACCCCGACGAAACGATAAACCTTCGCTTCACTGTTCGAAATCAGCATTCAATTAACGAAGCATATCTAACGGGCTTACTGGAAGGTCTCCTATCTAGCCCGGATCTCCTAGCTAGCTAGATGGACCGCCAGCTGTATGCGCCGGGACACTCTTCGGTGCGACAGGGCCGCCACGTGATGGCCGCACCAAATTTTCCGATCACAAACTCTGTACACTATAAATATGCCTATTTCTATGGGTATCTTGCTAGAGTCAATCTGATTTAGTCAAAACAAAATGTCTCTTTATTTCAATCAAAACTCACGCTAAATAACAAACTAAAAAAACGGCAAGGCGTCAAACGTCAAGAGTCAAGTGTCAAGTGACAGCTGCTGTCACAGACCGAAAAGCCACTGCTAGTCACTGTACGGGCTACGCACGTACATAGTTATAGCTAACTCATCAAATTCCTTAAGTACATCGCTTTATTAATTTGAAAACATTATTTATTAGTTTTGAATGCAATTTTTTTACTTTCATATCAGTTGAACTTTATCCTTTCCCATTGATTCAATATCGAACCCGAACAGTCACAGATTTTATCATGATTGTATAAAGTCGATTGGTACAGGACAATCTCCCGCTCCTGGCAGAACTGTTCGGCCTGTTAATAAATGAGCAGGCGGGCTAAGTTCGCCACGGCTCGTTTCAAAACCGAATCTCCAACCATAACCTCAGCAATCCTGGGGACCCCTTCAGACACAAAACAAATTTACAATGCGTCCACGATGCCAATACAAAGGTAACAAATTAGATTCCTAACCTGATACAAGATTTCCAACTTTAGGAGGATCAGTTTTGTCAATCCACTTAACGCGGCTGCTGCAAAATATGCAATTATTCTAGCGATCAGCGATGCCAGAAGCTCTGGGTAACTCACACTGCAGTAATTCCAACCGACTTAATCGTGATGATTTTACTTCCCTGACGGGGTATTCAGGCCGAGCGTTAAGGGGCTGACCAATCAAGAAATAACCAGGTGTTAATGCTTCTAAGTCATTTGGGTATGACGAGACAGCGCATGGCGCGAGTTGCGGACGGACTCAATTTTACAAAATACCTTAGAAAAGTTAGAAAGTTCCTCAAGCGTTAATATAGTTACATCAATACCTCGGCGCAGATGCGTTTTTGTATCTTTTACAACAGCTTCAAAAATACCGCCCCAATCTGGGCACACGGGGTTTCAAAATGCCACTTAATGCCCATTCGGGCCATTGCGAATCGTTTAAGTAACAATCAGTACCTTATGGCAGTCCCCGGCGGGATACAAATCTACTTAGCGTCGCAAGAAACGCTTCCGTGCTAAAGGCACTTACTAGTTCCAAGTGAACTGATTTTGAGGCCAGATAGGCAAACACACACAGATACCCCTTGACAGACCGAGCGTTGAGAACCTGAGAGATCTTCCACAAAAAAGGCCCGGCAAAGTCCGTGCCCACACAAGAAAATGGCCGACTCTCCGATACTCTGTCGGATGGCAGATCAGCAGATAACCCATCATTGGCTGCGTGGGTGCAGCCTTCAAGTGATAGCATGGCATACATCTGAAGATAATGCCGCGAATAGTGTGTCTGGCAGACAAAATCCAATATTCACGTTGCAAAATGACTACAACGGCATTGCAGACTGCGTGAGGCGTGAGCATTAGCAATGTGTCGATCCAACACCAACTGATTCAACAACTGATTTAGGGAGCAACAAAGGATGACGAACCCGATAAGACTAATTCTAGTTTCGAAGTCGTCCGCCGACTCGAAGCAGACGCGATTCGTCCAGAAAGGGACCCTTAACTGTCGATCCTTTCTTAAGACCTTCAATAGTCAATTCGAAGTGTTCAGCCTGCACTACGCGAACCCAAAACATCAAAGCCTCGTGGCGTTCCAAGGGTGAAAAAACCGATGACAAATCCTTCTTAGTTGGGTGCCGCCCGTTGTGTATTCTTATACACAGCGGTCGGATCCAATCGTTAACCCCTGTAGGTCACTGGGGTGAGATCTGTTGAATACGGAGGATGCTTAAGGATATCGAACCCAGCATCACGAATTGCAGCCATTGCAACGGCGGACTTGTGTGCCGGGGCATTGACCTGGTGGAACAGCACAACTTTCGAGAGTTTACCTCGGCGTTTTTCGCGGATCTCATTCCACAATGTTGCTATTTGTTTGGCATATAAAGTGCCCGTAATTGTGGCTCCATGCTCGAGATACTCAATCATTACTACCCCTTTACCATCCCAAAAAACCGAGCCCATTAGCATACTGGCAGATGGGCCCACCTTGAATTTCTTCGGAGTTGGAGATGATGGCCTTTTCTATGTCATAGACTGCAGTTTCGTTTCAGGGTCATAATGATGGAGTCATGTTTTGTCCAATCGCGCCAAAAAAAGTTCCCAGTCTTGCTGTATCACGTCCAAAGCTTCTTGACAAATTTCGACTCTAGTTGGTTTTTGCGTGTCAGTAAGCAAATCACGGTACACTCGCGTAAATTTTTCGAATACCAATACGTTACACTGTAAATATGCATATTTTTTTGGGTATCTTTCTAGATTTAATCTGATTTAGTCAAAACAAAACCTATTTCTCTTATTTCAATCAAAACTCACGCAAAATTACAAATTACAAAAACGGCAAGGCGTCAATCGTCAACAGGCAAGTGTCGAGTGACAGCTGCTGTCACAGACCGAAAGGCTACTGGTAGCCACATATTGTATAAAGTCGATTGGTACGGAAAAAAAATCACTATCGTCACACACAATATTCATTATTTGGTGCAGGACTCGCTCGCGGCGGCCGAGGAGGCGCAGTACTCAGAGGTGGCGCGCGTGCTGCGCGGCGCCTGCCCCGCCGCCTGCCCCGCCGCGCCGCGCCCCGGCCGCGCCTGGCTCGCGCAGTTCGCGGACAACCTCGCCGCCGAGCTGACCAAGGTACACTACACACCAGCATGATGACGCTCGCGGCGGCCGAGGAGGCGCAGTACTCAGTATGGGCCCAGTCCGAGGGACACCTGGTTGAAGCCCATATGAGTAACCCGAAAGATAACTTACCTGGGTGAGGATGGACGATTAGACCGCGATGCAAAGACAACAACAAATCTTATCGAAATACAGAAATTATACGGACGGAAAAAAATCCGTGACAAAACGTCAAACTCAAGTCCTGTCATGTAAGTGTTACAAATAGGGTGACCACTGACAGCTAACACGCTGTTTGAGGTATAACAAAAACGCTTCTGAATTAGTTCGGAACAATAACACGCCGCAGGCAGATCTTTTCTGACTGCTAATAAATAGGCAGCCCAGCCTTGTTGAGACCCGGACGGTTGGTTAACACTACCCAAACGGAGATTGAATATAATAGTATCATACTTTCGAACCTGCCCCGCTTTATTTACTTTTTTATTTAAATGAATGTTTATTCAAATATTGTCACAACTTTTTTTTTGTTATGAATGTTGTATCAGGTGTCGGCGCCCACGCAGACCGCGCCGGACGCGGGCGTGGCGGAGCTGCGCGCGCAGAACGAGACGCTGCAGGCGCTCGTCGACAAATACAAGTGCATCATCGACGACACGGTCAGTCGCCAACACTTACAGCACTATCGCTGCTATCGGCTGACTATCGCTGTCATACTCTCATCTCTAAATACAGTGGTGGTCATATAATTAAGAACGCTTATTTAAAGGAAAGTTTTTTTCCAACTAACAAGTATAACTAACTGCATGTATTTTTTTGTATTTCTCTCTGTATCGCAAAACTTTTGCATACTACCGGTTCATTCGCTGATACAAATGATTGGCTAAAAAATAAATAGATAAACTTTTTACATTAGATCTGAACCTAGTATTACTTCTTACTGGCTGGTCACATAATTAAGAACGCTGAATGGTTTATTTTTTTATTCAAATTTAAATAGAAAACACTCTGTGGCTCTGTGGTGGTAGGTCACTATTTGTATGATTTTGGCGCCATTTAGTGCTGTAAGAGTTTAAAAGGTGATTGCTTCGTGTAAAAACAATGGGGAAAAATAAAAGTTGCAATAAATCTACAAGGGAAGTAATAATAAAACTTCGCGAGAAGAATTGGTCGTATAAAAAGATAGCCGACCATCTGCAATGCTCAAAAACAATGGTTTTCCACGCTGTGAAGCACTTTGCGACGTATCAAACTACTTCAAATGTTCCGCGTGAACCTAAACAGAGGAAGTCATGTCGTCGAGGTGATCGAAATATCATTCGTTTGGCAAAACAAAATCCTTTTAAAGTGTCTAATGAGCTGAGAAAAGAATATTTTGGTGAAAATAATCCTTCAGCAATCTCGGCACGCACTATTCGAAGGCGTTTAGTAGAAGAAAAGTTGCACGGGAGGATAGCAAGGAAGGTGCCCATGTTGAAACGGTGTCATAGGCAAGCCCGGCTTGCATTTGCAAGAAGGTATGAAAACTGGACAGTTAGACAGTGGAAAAATGTTCTTTTTTCTGACGAGACAAAAATAAACAGGGTATGTTCTGATGGAAAACGATATGTACGACGACCTCCGAATAAAGCATTCGACCCTAAGTACACAAAAGTGACATTAAAGCATGGTGGGGGAAATGTAAAAATTTGGGGGTGCTTTTCTGGACGTGGTGTTGGACCTGTTAAGTTGATAGAAGGAAACATGGATCAATTCCAATACAAAAATATACTGGAAGAAACAATGTTACCTTATGCTGAAGACGTGACATTCCAGCACGACAATGATCCAAAGCATACTGCACGTACCGTTAAGGAATTTCTCACTTCGCAATCAGTTTCTGTCTTAGATTGGCCCGCTAACAGCCCAGATCTAAACCCAATAGAGCATCTTTGGTGTGAAGTCAAGAAAAAGGTTTCAAATCGACAGTGTGGCAATTTAAGAGAGCTGTACGACGTTTTCTTAGAAGAATGGAAGTCTATCTCTCTTGCGAAATGTCAAAAATTGATAGAGTCTATGCCTCGCCGGTGTAAAGCAGTAATTAAAAGCCGTGGACACGCTACTAACTATTAGTTTTTGTTTAAAATGTATTAAATATCTTTTTTTCCTTTACGCACTTCACATTAATGTGATTTATTTAGTCTAAGTTTCATATAATACAACTCTCGAGCAGTTTAATAAATCGTTCTTAATTATTTGTCCAGCTTTATTACTATTTGAATTTGTTACTATAGAGAAAAAATACAATTTGTAAAAGAAATAGTTAGCGATTTTATTTTATATTCCTAATCCCGTTTGCTCTATTCATGTGGCTATTTCAAAACATAACTAGTTACTTTTAAGAAGGAACATTATAACTACACATGTCATGATTTAGATAAATATATTCTGCAACTTCAAATCGTTCTTAATTATATGACCACAACTGTATATCATCACCCGTGATTCATAAAAACATGAAGAAGACCTATTATTTTTTTGTCTTGTACAGTCAGTCATAAATTATTATGACTATTCCGCCACACGCATAAATAAGTTTGGCTTAGTTTTATTGCTGTCAACATCAATATTCAGAAACTCTATTGAGGTTGAGCAATGTGTCAGGATTCACTTTTTATCTGTGCTCGGCTAGTTAGCTCGAGTGGAGAAAGTTGCGTAGAAATATTTTAAACGACTCTGTTCGCTAGTTGCATTTAAATTGTCGTGGCAACACAGCAGCCTAATCTGATATGACATGTCATTTTGATAGATATTACGTTGCTTTTGAAACTTGACACTTGGCACTTGGGTCTCGATGTAAGTAGATAAAGGGCGTTGTTTGAGATGGACATTGGTCCGCAGGAGGGCGTGCTGGGCCGCCTGCAGCAGGACGTGTCGCGCGAGGAGGCGCGCTGGGCGCAGCAGCTCGCCGACACGCAGCGCGACCTCGACGAGCTGCGCCAGCGGACCGTCACGCAGGTACACTCATACACTTCAATTTGTGACCTATCTTAGGTCCAAATTCAATCTGAAATTCTACACCAATAAGGACGAGATTGCAGGGCAAACTTTGGATTGATGCTACAACATTTAACTTCTGAACGCCTCAGTCGGCTCCGGCCAACGACAACTGAAAGTCGTGCCACTGACACAAGTTCAAGATTAAAAGAGACTTTGTTTCGTATCAATTAAGTTGTAATTTGCATAGCATGTTTGGCGTGCGAGTGACAAATTTTTAACTTGACGTAAGGCATTCAAAATTTAATTACATCACGTATGTTTTCCATCTCTTGTCTCAGGAATGAAAAAAAGGACGAGTCTTTTATTCCTTTCTTCCTTACTAATGAGATGCAGAAGATACGTGATGTTAGTTGTTGACTTAGGTAATTTGTTCTATCTTAAATTAATTGTTATCGTATTCCCCATAAAATATAAGCTTCTTAGTAACTTGAAATAAAACAGCTGCTATAGATTAATGAATACGGTAACACCACTATAGGGTGAAGACTTTCGTTCGTTCCATTCGTAGCACTTGTAGTGAATTATTCGAGAAGATGATGATATCCTCCTAGACGTACATCCGTCGACGGCGGACCCAGCTAATTCCTAAGGTGTGAGCGAAGGTGACTGGCACCTTGTGAGTATGTTCGTGCTCCAGGTTAAATTAAGTGCTCGTATTCGAGAGGCGCCAGCACCAACTGTCAAGTGTGTAGCAACCAGGCGCGTCTACCGACGACTTCTCAGCGCTCTACACAGATGCCGCCCCAATCGCTCCATCGCGTTATTTCGCGCCGATGATTACTTGTTCTTTAGAAAACCGAACTTGTTACGTAAATTTTATAATGTTTTACACTGTTTTTTTAGGAACTGTCTTAAAAAAGGAATCCTGGTTAGCAGCACTGGAATACGATCCTAGTTAGCGCTTTACTGCATTCTTTAAACAAAAATTGTTTGCAGTTGTGTATAGCTTTGGAAAAAAAAAGTTACAAACAATGGGATTTTAGAATACGTATAAACTACTTTATTTTTCTATCAATTTTTTTGATTATTTGTAAATAATAATAAACTTAATTGCGCCTACTATTTACTATATTATTGTAAACATGTAGATTGTCATTATTTTTACTTGTCCGTGTAGGAACCATTGGCGTTCGCATACTCCTGCATTGAGAAAACCTTGCCTAACATCATAGCGGAGGTACAATGTCGGCTGTCGACGATGTGTTGTTCACGCTGTGGACGTTTGTGTTGCCACTTTCGAAATAACTGTTATTCGTTTATCTATCGTTTATTGGCCTACATAATAGCTATGCAGCTTGACCAGAAAAATAAAAAAACCTCAAGTGAAGCGCTACTTATATTTTCACCCGACTTCGCGAAGTTAAGTAAAGATTGGATGTTCCACTCTAGCTCCCAAACTCGGGGGCGGATTTTAATATGTGATGTCATACGAGTCGTCTAGAACATACGAAGGTCACAATTACAACAGTACAATTTATAAGGGGGCGTGATACTAATTGAGAGTCTTATTTATGTTGATGACTTTTTCCACAACATGGCGAGGTTTTTTTATATTCCCGGTACACCTTAACGTTCCTACATGTAATGCTAGGCCGTATAAATATATGTGCTAGGGTTTGGCTCCTTTTGGTCATTTGGTTGTGATTTCTTCAGACTTGATTTTTATATTTCACCGTTGACATGTCGGATCCTTTACCTTTTCTCTTATTTGTGACGTAAAAATGGGCCATTACGTAAATTACAATTAGCGCAATCAGAATATTAGCTAATTGTACTTGTGGTGGCCAATGACCTTCTATGCACAGGGACTTCGCATCAGCGCGCAAAACGCAGGACGGCACAATTGTGCTTAATGGCGGTTTAAGCAAGCTTCCTACCTTAGTCGTCTATTGGTCGCGAAGCCGTTAAGATGACGAAATAAAACCGTAACGACTCAAAAAATGATGGTATGACTTACCAATTAAATGACTAGTGACCCGCCAGCGGCTTCGCCCGCTGCAAATTTCCGACATTCCCGGTGGTTTTTTTTTCTTTCATACAAACCTTGCCCTGACAATAACGAATACAACCGAAAAGGAATCAGCCAAATCGGTTCAGCCGTTCTCAAGTTTTAGTGAGACTAACGAACAGCAATTCATTTTTATATATATAGATAACACGCGAAAAGGTGTAAAAAATGTATTAAATCCATTAAATTTTCAATAAATATCATAAATGATTGACAACTATTTACAACTATTGTCAAGTATTCCATTGAGTATGCCATCTTTCTTTCACGCGCGTTAGAAAGAAACAGGCAAAAGGATGTGACAAGAACATAGTCAGAAAACAAAACAATATAGTAACTCTTTTTAGGGTTTCTAAAGCGGCAAAAAACAACCCTTATAATGACTGTTTTTTAGGTCTCATGTACACGGGATGAGGAGGAAGGGATACGGAATAAATAAGTGGTTAGTAGCAAGAGAAAGATCCGAAATAGGTATTTTACAAACCAAATATATCAAGCGACATCGGATATTTTTCTTGAGACTGATGTATATTTCAGCACTAAAGGATATAAGCGTTTAAAATACAGCTGTTCCGCATAATGAGGTTAGTAGTAAGAAATGTTACAACCTGTCCTGTTGAGAGTATGCCGGTCATTGTATGCAGTCGGAACAGCGTCAGCTAGTAGTAAACCTGAGTAGTAGGGGTAGTAGATATTTGGCGTCTTCCTTAAAATATTAATATCAGTTAAAGATTTTTGCTGTACAATTATATTATATTCAATTAATCAATATGTTCGTTTGAAGATGATTCTGGACCGAGTATATCAAAGAAAGAAGAAGTGTTTTTGGATTATACACAGTGGATAATTTGCGGTTTCATAAGAATCAATAAAAAGTGGTTCATATATATGGGTGGCATCACCCTCTGGCCCTTGAAATATAATTTACAACGATAATAAAAAGTTACCCTATAATAGCTATTCACATAATTTAAAACCATAAATAGTTCCAAATATAGACATTCGAAAACTATAAAAAACATTGTCGCAAAAACAAAAAAAAAACGACTAACGGACGGACAAACAATTAGTGAGCATTTATAAGCTCGCCCTTATGGGTTCCGTTTTTCCTGTTGAGGTTCGTTAGGCTAAAATTAACACCTCGTTTCTACTCCACTGCTACCTTGTTCTAGTCAACTTCTAAAATCAACATAATTATGAAGCTTCGGCTGTGACTGCTTCGAGTAATTGATATACATTACTGATTAATGACCGACGACATTTTAAAGGGCTGGTGTGTCAACGGCAATGTAAAGACTGTGCAAGTCGAAGCATAATAGGGTGAAATAAGATGCAGTGCCATGTTTGGCCATTTTTGTTGTATGACGTGATTTTTCCATGTGTATAGAAGGTCATTGGTGGTGGCGGTCAATTACGATCCGTTTTTTATTGATCAATTTTGTAAATGTCCAGTAAATGTTATTTCTAATTTAGTGTAACGTTAAAATAAAATAACAGTAAATAAATAGCAAACAAAAAATCTTAATCAGATGCAGAAGAAGATAGATGCATTGCAAGCTGAGCTGCAGGAGAAGCAAGCGGCCAATCATAACCACAGTTTTGCTGATTCCGAACGACTCATAGAGGTATATGCACAATATTATATTTATAACGAATATTATTTAAAGTTTTAAACGGACGATTAGAGGTCTGACGGCTGCCAATACGTATTGACTACCAGCTGGTTCGGACTTAGCAGTCCCCGCGCCGTATTTCTAAACTAAACCTGACTGTAATGCCCGTTTCAAGTTGCGTCAACAATTACAGTTACTATGGATTGACGTTTATCGTAACGTATCTTGTGACGAGCATATCAGTCAAGTTGAGTTTATTAACTCGGCCCTCAAGTTGATTGGTGTAGTCAGGCAAATGTGGCCCAATACTATGTTATTTTCTAATACTTGTTTTTTTTCACAGGAGAGGTTAATGACTGATGTGTCAGAAAAACACAAAGTGGACGTGTGCAATGGACCTTTACAGGTGAGCAGATCAATCAACCTTCCGTGTTTACCGACGTTATTATTTACCTCTGGTCTACGATTAGTAATATCTTTTTTGTTATACAGGTTGGCTTCGATGAAAAATAACATTTAAAAAATACAGATTTATACGAAGAAGAGTCGAGGTGTCATCCGGGGCGACGGGCGCGCGCGCGGGCCTCGCCGCGCGACGGGTGCTCGGCGCTGACGCATACCTCGTACGGGACTATACACAGAAAACTCACTTTTACACCAGTTCTCACGTACACAGTTCGATTAGCCTGCCACTCAAACTGTACTCAGTACTCACTTCCCAGTTAACACAAAATGCTCAATTTAGATCATAGTGTTGCTTTTTATCCGATGATGTTAGTCCGTGTGCGTGATCAGTTTATTTATTTTTAAATGTTACTCTTAAAAAATGCAGTCTAGGAAGTTGTGAGATTATGGAACGATTGAACAAATTGGGAAGTGATATTTTTAAACATTTAAAGTGCAAAGTCATTATTGTATACAGCGGTGTTCTAAATGTATCGCTAAATGTCGATGTGTGAACGTGCGCGGGCGGCGACGACCGGCCGCACGGATCCAGGCCGAGTTGTTGCTCCAGGGTGCGGATCGTAATCGTAATGTTACAATTCTAATTCTGATATAAGCAAAAGTATAATTTTTAGAAATTGAATGTAATCTTTTTAACCTGGGCTTATCTCCATTCGTCGTTTGTGACTTTTATATTATATTAATTTATGAAGAAAACGATCGATTATTTAAATTAGGTATTGTGATCTTGCAATTGAAAATTCAAGGTAATATTATTATTTAGGTAAATTTATTATTTCATTTTATGAAATCTTGAATTTTGTTTTTTTCATATAGTAAAATTAAACATACAAATGTGACGACTCCAATCTTTATTACTATTTGCAGCTACCGAATTAAATTAACGTCGAGTGGTATTCTTATGTTTTTTTTAAGGAATGTTATCTACTCTTTAGAAATATATTGTTTATAAATAACTTTTGTATTTAGAGCATAATCATTTTGTCAGTGCCTTAGGGTAAGGTTTGAAGTCGAAGCTGACCGCGAAATTATAGTTTTAAACCGGCGGAGGCAAGAGACAAGAAGAAAAGGACTGGCGACCGCGCCGCGGCTGCGTCGCATCGGTGAAGACGTTTCAATTCTATAGCCGAAGTGAATAGCGTAACTTTCGTAATTTTAGTTAGTGAAACTTAGACATGTGATAAAATCTTCGGAATATTAGTTCTCGTTTGCTATAGAACAGTTGAATCTTTTTCTTCCGTCCACCGCCTGCCAGCGCTCGGGTGCGGCTCGGGGAGGAGGCGCCGGCCGGCTCCGCTCCTCGCAGCAGCTAACGGCTTGACGGCCGTAAGTAACGCTTATTTATAGAATAATATGATATCATTACAAATTCGAAAGTATGTTTCTATTACCTTTATTAATGGATTTTAATAAAGTACCATTATTTTAGTTGTAATCAGCGTGTCAAATGTCCTAAATATTGAAATAGCCGTAGAATGTATTATGGAATGTAATTTGTAAAATAGGTAAGTCACTTTGTATAATAATTAATATATTAGTTAAAGACATTATCAAATAAAAAAATCTTAATCATAACTGGTGGTTTTGTTGCTGGGGAGACCCCATATTTTATTTATTAGGTATTATTTATATTAATTGTGCGGTTTTGAAGATGTTTGAGATGTTAATCTTTTCATCTACACCAGAGATCCCCAAAGTGGTCTATATTGACCCTCAGGCGTCGACGTCAAACAGAAAGTGGTCACGTGAGCAAAAAAAAAAAAATGGGGGTTCATAGGGTTGGAAATGGGCGTCCGCGGTCGTGGATTCCATTTAAGCAAGTCGTAACTTTAATTTTGGCTTTCATACACTGGAAAGCTAAGAAAACAGTTAAGTTTTTAAAATAATCTGCAAGCCAAGTTTCATAACGTTTTTTTTTGTTTTTAAGGCATTTTAGTGGAAAGCGATCGCAAAAAATATTGAAAAAATTTCGTTTTCCGTCTCGCTTTTTTAAATTTGGACCGATAATTATTGTTTTAATATTGAGAAATAACCAGTGTTTAATCGTTTTTGTAAATCAGAAGAAAAAAAAAGATTTAAATTGATACTTTTTTTGTAATAAATTTTTCAAGTTGAATTTCCGACTAATTTAAAAAAAAACTAATAAACGCGATAACTCAAAAATGGTTCACTTTTGCATAATGCATATGGGGGTCAAACTTATCGCAAATAGTCACCCCTATCACCTCCTAACGGGAATAGGTCGACTTACCAATAACCCTGTATAAGTCAGTCAGGTTTGCCTTTAATAATATGATTGTACTCTTTGTATACTTACCGTTTCGCTACTGACACTAACTACAACTTACGTCTGAATATATTTTATAAATATAATTAAATTACATTCATATCGACGGTTCTGTGACTCAACCTCGTATATTGAAAAATGACCAGTATAAACTGACACGCACGAAGTATGCATTCGCGTGCTTAGTGAGTGTCAGTTTATACTGGACAATATTCCATATAAGAGGTTGAGTCACACAACCGTCGATATCAGTATAAATTACCTTCTTAAAATGTCGTTGTCCTTTTTTTTACTTTGTTATTGTAATTTTCTTGAGCAATATGAATTGTTTATCAGCGTTTTAGGATAAAAAACTGTATACCCATGTATGTAACTCTTACATCTACGTTCCCGGCTTCGTTGCGAGCTTCGTTTTTCAAAGAAGGGCCCCAGTGCCGGCAATTCCGTTCAAGCAGTTGCGTATTGTGCGTGTGTTCCGGCCGGCACGGGCTGATGAACATGCACCATTATATAGATTGGCCAAAAAAAAAATTAGTTTTTTTTCAACACACTTGCTCAAAACGACCTTTTTATTCCACCGATTTTTGGCTCATAAACCTAGATATTAAACACGCGTGCTTTTTCAGTATATTACGCACAAGTGCCTTTAGTTTATTAACCCAAACAATTTACATTTGTAGCCTAGTACCAAGTTGTAAGTACGAAGAAGAAGCGATATAATTTAGTCGGGTTATACCTTTTTTTTCTTAGCAACAAACAGTTTTTATGCGGGAAATAACATTAAAATTTGACTAAATGAAGTCTTGTTTTTTTTTCGCAAGTGTGTTGAAAAACGTCGTATGTAACACGTGTGCCTGTGACCATAATATACGCGGCTTTCTTGTGGCGCACTCGCTTTCGCTCGTGCGCACACAATAGCGCCTTGTGTGCAATGGTCAACTTAGCACACTTGTATCATAATGTACTATTAAGTGGCAATCGCCATACTAAATCATTGCAACAGGGTGCCATCTTCCAGCCACCACCACCAAGTTTTTTTTTTTATAGCTGAGGCACTACTTTGAAAATCGAAGTTACGTCAGCTCCATCACTGTCACTCATCATTCAAAACTAAATCGAGAGAAAGGAAAGCTAACGTAACATCGAACTTCGATTTTCAAAATAGGGTCTCGGCAACAACGGACGGTGGTCAATGTGGTCATGGACGCTGCTCCACATTCGCGCGCGAACGCGCGAAAACTATGCGTGAACGCGTGAAAGTGGAGCCAATTCATATATTTTTCGAAGGTTCGCGCCTTTTTAACCACTTTTTTTCGGCTTTTTGGCCCGTGTCAAAGAGCCTGCTTACGCGCGAGAGTTGCGTATACACTACAAATACGCACGGGCGAACGCGCGCATGTATACGCGCGGTCGCCCATGACTATCAGTCCATCGCGGCCGCGCACACACACATCCATCCAGTTGGCGCGGCGAGAACACTACCTTTAAGGCTTGGTCAAACACACGGCGCGACGCAGCGCCGCGGCCGCGCCGCGCGACCGCGGCGGCTTTAAATACATGCTAACAGGTTAGCGACGTCAAACAGACTGCGTCCCGCCGGCATCGCGCCCCGCTTCTGTCGCGCTCCGCGCCGCGCGGCCTCTTGCGTCCACGCGGCGCGAGCGCAGCGCAGCGCGGCGCGGACGCGGCGGCACGCTGCGCCGCGCTGGGTCACATCAGTCAGGAATGAGCGAGCGACGGCCCGCGCGCGAGTCACGCCCGCATCGCGCTGCGTCCGCGCCGCGTCCGCGCGCGCGATGCGGGCGTCTTGAGAGCGCGAGGCCGGCGCGATCCGCGCGCGCCCTGTTTGAACAGGCATCGCGTCGGCATCACGCGGCGCGGCCGCGGCGCTGCGTCGCGCCGTGTGTTTGGCCAAGCCTTAAGACTGTCATATCATAAGTAACATAACTAAATAATATAACTATGACTAGGCTGTATGGATTAATGTCCTTTGCTTTTCCCTCTGGAATATAACAAGAAAAAAAACTAAATAATAAATCTTATTTAATCTGTAGCCCTGCCCTGTATTATTATTGTTTGTTTACCGTGCTAATTGTGTCTTGTTGTTTTCACAATAACGTTTGTAAAATGGCTGAGGTAGTAATAAAGAATGTTGAAAATGCGTGCGAAACGGCTGAAGAGTTCACAAAAGTATTTTATAAACAAGTGGATAATAGCAGACACCTAACCTCAAAATTGTATCTTGAGACTGGTCTTTTGGTTTGGAACGGTAACGGCATTAACGGCAATGAGAGAATCCAGAAGTTCCTTATGGATTTGCCGGCCAGCAACCATGTGCTGAAGACTTTAGACGCTCAGCCAATATCAGAGGCTTTGGTGTCAAGCAAACTGACGTACCTCATTCAGGCTTGCGGCGACGTGACCTACCAAAACGACGACGTGAAGAAGCCGTTCCAGCAGACGTTCCTCATAGTGGCTGTTGATGGCAAATGGAAGATTGCGTCGGACTGTTTTAGATTGCAAGTTCCATATTCGACCTAACAAACTGAAGAGAATTTAGATAATATACAGTGAACTTTGTTGGAGTAGCTTGGAACTGGATACAGTCCAAAAAAAAAGAAAGTGTACAAGGTTTAGTGAACAACCTGATATTATCATCAGTGATCATATTGAGATCGGATCTAGGATGCAATTTGGGGTGAACAACCTCAAATGTTATGCTTAACATGTATGTGACTGGTGATTCGAACCCTGCTGATAACTTAATAATTATTACTTTCACCTCTATAGGGTATATGGATATGGTAAATGGATAAAAATAATAAAAATATCATAAACAATAAGACATGGAAGTTAAGTTTAGTTCTTCTATGCAATACTGTATTTGTTTTTTTTGTTATCATATAGTTTGTTAATTTTATAGTGTAAATTACTTAAAATTGAAAGTTATTTACCTTTCTATACAGGTAGGTAACAAAAATAGTCACAGGATTGTAAGTCATATTCATATCTATGTTCAAATAAAGGACTTATATTGCATCCTAGATCCGATCACTGATTATCATGCAAAAAGTTGTTACCAGAAAAGATTGAAAGATACATTATTCACAATATTTTTTTAATTGTCAGTAGCATGTTTATTGCTTAACACTGTTCAATTGAACGCTATAAACTTTTGCCTAGTTTGGCATTTACCTTGTGTACTTACTCAACAAATTCATTTGCTATTTGATAATGTATAAATGAAATAAAATTAATTCATCTGTTAATCATACTTTTATTACATATAAATATTAGGTTAATGAATGAGGGCTACCCTATTAGACTCACCGGCTATCATCAGCCACTTGTGTAACAAAATTGAACGGGCTTAGAAGATTAAATTTAAAGTATTTTTTGCCATCATTGGTATGTTTTCTCATATAATAGACTTGATTTGACATGCATTGAAAGGGCTAAATGGGTCTCCTGTCCTGCAGATAATGTTTTGTTCTTTTTAATGTGTTTTACCAGATACATTGACAGAGTTGACGTATTCAGCTGAGACCAATTGTTACTGTAATGTTTCTAGTATTATAGTGGGCCTTATGAGGTTAAGTGTACACTCTCAATCAATTGGGTACTATTAGGAGCTAGGCTGGTCTAGATTAGTTGAAATGACATCTCCTCCACCGCTTAAGATATAAGCCTATTTTTTAAGTATTATGATTTTTAATTAAACATTGAAATTTTTACCTTGTAACACTGAGTATAGAGTTCATAATTACTACATGGTTACCTATTATAAATTATTTTTTAATAACTTAATGAAGTCCTTGTTAAAAATACATTGTCATAAAGTTACCTTCACCTTACTCGAAACTAAAATTTGGATTATGTTGTTGGTTGGTACAAGTGGTGAATTTTGACGATTGGAAAATAGTGGTTAAGTTGGCCTAGTTGGTAGTGACCCTGCCTACAAAGCTAGCGATCCCGGATTCAAATGTCTTTCATTGTTTTCTATGTATTTCTCTATAAACTTAATTATGAATATCATTGTCTAGGAACCATAGTATGTACCATCCTAGAGCTCAGTTTAGAGCTGGGTCAATTTTTGTGAGATTGTCCTCTTATTAATTTATTTAAATTAACAATAAAAACCTTCGGACAGGCTCTACTAACAAAAATCAGACCACTTCTGTTATTGAAAGGCCAATTAACTATTGACAAGCTTTAATTAATTTGCAATGTTTGTATTGTATGTAAGTCTGTTCAGGTCAAATCTTGCATGTCAAAGAACAAGTTAAGTTAATGGAATGGGCTGAAATTTGGATCACATATGTAAATCCAATGACATGCTACATTATGGCAGGTAGCTGGTCTGA
Organism: Acleris sparsana; assembly: GCA_923062465.1. Classification (NCBI taxonomy): domain Eukaryota; kingdom Metazoa; phylum Arthropoda; class Insecta; order Lepidoptera; family Tortricidae; genus Acleris; species Acleris sparsana. The sequence continues at coordinate 6,504,658 of OV281303.1, forward strand.
TGATGGAATCGCAAGGTAGCGACAACATATTTGCTATATTGAACTTAGACACTGCATGTTGGGACTCATTAGTTTAGTCTTTATAACTTTATAAGCAGATAATGTCTTTGCAAAAACTAGTACAGTCGGCCACGATGAAATCGACGATGCTAGCCGCTAGGACGACGGATGCAGCGCCGTTACATTTAAACCAACTCTAAATAAAAGGAAGCACTTGACGTGAGGTTTGGGTTTGTGGGTCACAGGACTAGAGACTCCGCCTTTATTGGAATCCTTGATATGTCCCTTTAATGCGCAATTAATGCATGCCATTTTAAAATTGCTTCTTAGGCAGGGCCGATCAAGCCTCGCAATGCATCTCGTTCCTTATATTGTCCTTGCCTAGCATTAGGTTTTTTTAGGTGGATGCTCTGCCGTCATGGCCCAGAGAAAAGGTTCTTATTACGAACTAAGTTTTTTCTAAATAGTTTGGAATTTTTTGACACGTGTGCCGAAAATTGTTACGCAAAAACTATTTTGTGACTTGAAAAGTTTGTGAGATAATTTGACTGAGATATAGACAGACATGACGACATGACATGACAAAACTAGAAGGGTTTCTAGTTTGACTACAGAAACCAAAACGCCATTGTTTTTTTTACCTACTATAATCTCCAAGAAATAAATTACACTCCGAACAATAGTGTTCAACCCTTTTAAATGTTGTTAAGCAATATGGAATTGCAGCCAGACAGCAAAGGAAGCACCAACTGTGAACAAAACAAGGTCCTTCTGAGAACAAAATAAATTATTTATACATAGGTACCTACTCAGGCACAGTAAAAGTGATAAATATATACGTTCCCAAGGTAGCAAAAATATCTACACGCCCCTATGGCGCTAATAATAATATATGTTATGTTGGTAGTCTTAAGATATATTGGGCGCGATGGCCGTAAGTGCTTTGGACTGTACTTAGTTTGCGACACGCGGACATAAAGTAGGTAAGTACGAGTAGGTAGTAGCAGATCAGTCAGTATCATAGGTTATATCTAGGTATACTTATATTAAATCCAGATATGCATCACTCCTTTTTTCCAAAATCGAAGCCCGGCTTTCTAAGAATTACACTGACTGAGTTCCCCATGCCATACTGACCTATTTGGATAGCTCATTTTGGATTAATTTTGCGGCATGAATCGAGTCGTTGGACCACTTATCACCGACATGTAGCCTATAGCGACACTGATTATATGGATACTGACTCGAGCAATAGCAGTTGAAATATTCTGTTGTAATTAGACGGTTTGTTACATTAGTGTAAATGCCCTTAGACCCATATACTTTACCCCGGTGAATGGCTGCGGATTGTATTATGGGTTATGGGTGTGGTGATAGGGGAGTCAAATGGAACATGTACCGAGTCGTGGATATAAGTTTAGGTACACATCCAGTATGCCCACTGTCCTGTCCTCACGATATGGTTTCTTCCACCATACATACCTCTACACACCTACATGGTTTTATTTTTACTCTAGAACAATAACAGATAAATTCGCATAAGTTTTCTAACTCCTTTTGCTAGAAAGAGACTTCCGTTTGTAATTTGTAACTTGTAGCTTCGTGAAACGGGCCACTGTAAGTAGGTACGTACTGGGTATAGTAGGGGAGCCCACGATATTAAACCTAGTTATATTTAGTCTCGTCATTAATGGGGGAACACGAAATGGCATGCAGCATTGCAGCGTGCCATGCGAAAAACCGGCATTATTTTTTTTCGTTTTAAGTTCGATGTCTTAATGCAGCAGTGGTTTTTCTCACACAGAAATTGATGATCTTTCAGATGAGCTTTAGTTTTTTGAAGAGATCGATCATAAAAGATACTTAAGTACGAGGCGTCGCTTATCATGATGCTCCCACTGATTAGTCCAATCAGGGGGGCTTGCAGCACTGCGTTGTAGTATATTCTTACCCGTCCCCTGTTCCGTAGAATAAACTAAACTTGGGAGTCTTTATTATCATACTAGACATCGGAGTAACAAATAAAAGTAGGTAAAAAAAAACTTACCCAGGTTTTTTTAATTGCAGCATCACCATATAGATACTATAGATATAGATATATCGTAAGTCTCGTCATAAATAGGGGAACACGAAATGGTGATGCTGAAATTAAAAAAACCCGCGTAAGTTTTTTTTTTACTTTTTATTTGTTACTCCGATGTCTAGTATGATAATAAGGAGATATATATATATCATCCGGTAGTCTTATCGTACTAGGTTTATTATCGTGGGCTCTTAAGAATAGTATTAAATACCTATTCGTTAAATAATTGTCAATTACGTACCTACTTGCAGAACTGCATTTATAAGCACTCTGCACTAGGTACTTAGTTCACTGTTGTCTTCATGACATGATACCACTTACAATTACTTCACTGTTGTATTGATGACATTATGACACTTGTTATTCTGTACCTACTCACCAAGTAAATCCGCAAATGAAACCTGCGATCATGTGCGTTTTCCTCGTGCTGACATGTTCCACCCTGGTCATGACCCTCTTACAACAATTAGGGCAGGGGTACAAGATGGGGCGGGCTTTGAGCGGAGACTGAAGAATGATGGTCTCCCGGACGACCGTCCCGGGCGGCTGCTCGCTGTAGGGCGGCGGCGGCTCGCGCGGCGCCCGCGCCCGCTCAGCGCCATCAACTTCATTTCTCATAAGATGCACTCCGCTGTTTACGACCATTATTATTTCTTGGTTGGGATGCATGTCTACTTTGCACATAAGTCATATTGATTACAATTAGGTATCCCGCACAGCCAGTCGTTATCGTGGCGTTATTGGTGTTCATATCTTATCATTTTAGATAGCAATTAGATAAGTAAAATTCTATTCGAGTATGTATCAATGTGGAGAAACACAAAATCCATTTTTGAAGCATTTATTTCCGTAACTTTATACATGCATTTTTAAAATACTAACATTTAACATATAAAAAGTTTAAAGCGGTAATTTACAGACTCACGAGTCACGAATAATGCTATTAATTGCGAGAAGAATTTGAGGAATGTGTTAAGATTACGAAAGGATGACAAAGTTCTCCGTATAAGAGTTGTTGTTGCAGTTGACAAATATTTCTGTGGCCAAAACCAATTATTTAGATAAAATCACATTCCTACAGCTATTAAAAGCCTTAAATGGACCATTTTATTCTCTTTTACGAGAGAAAATAATATCTATCGAATAAATTTTAGAAATAAACTTTGGTTATTGTCCAATCTAGGAGGGAGCGACAAAAATGACAGAAAATATTCCTGTAGGTATCAATAGTAAGAATTATTTTCCTTATCCGAGACCTCGTAAGGGAATGGAAGTGTAACCGAAGACAATTTGATCGTGAACAAAGCAAACCAATTGTCTTTCATTCTTTACCTCACTTATTTTTATTTAACTCAAGCTTTTTACATTATCAAAGTCAGGCAACGTTGAGTTTAAATCGGTTTAAAAGTAAATGTATATATAAATACAGATGTAGTGCATAATTGTTTTCCTTCGTATTTTCACGGAAACGTACGAATGTGTCTTGCTAGTCTGTCGGTCACAGTACAAAAAGTACTGAGGTTAACTGAAGTAGCATGAAACGTTCGTACGTTTCCGTGAAAATACGAAGGAAAACAATTATGCACTACATTTGTACTGTATGTATAAAGACGATATTTTCAATTCACGCGGATTTTTCAAGTTGTCAACACCATCAAATAGTCGTTTCTCTGGTAAGATCAGGGGGGTTATTATGACATGGCTATGCAGTTCATTTTACGGTGAGCGTAAAGGACGGAGCTATAGCCGTTGCATAACTCTGTCTTTTTCTCACAGCGTAAAATTAATTGCACAGATCCGTCATAATCACGTTTTTTGCCACTCACTCTTAGAAAAAATAATTTTGTTTTTACTTGGAATGTAAAGTTTCCTTTAAACAAGAACTAAAACAAACAAACACAAGAATAAAATATCATAAAAAATGTAAATGATTACAAATTTAATTCATAGCATCAACATTAGGAAAAAAACACTTATTTATTAGGTACATAGGTATGTATGGCTCTGAAAATAAGGAAAAGTTGAGGGTTTCAGAATCTCTTGCCTTTTTTAATAAAAAATCATCACAGTAAATTTTTCTGTACCTTATCTTGATTCCCAAAGATTTTTTAGGATTAACCTAAGTTTTATGGCAGTAATAACTTTGCCTAAAGGCCGTTCACATTAAATATTTATAAAGTCGCGTACAAGCGAGCCGTAATTGTAACTGTTGCACGTTAAATCGTCATGTGTACGCGGCTCGCGAGCCTGTTCTCCACGAAAAGCTCGTCAACTGCTACGGTTACAGTAACAGCTCGCTAGTGAGTACCCGGCTTAACACATTGGCTGCCGTCCCTTGCCCAGGCCTTGTCCTAGGTGCCGCATCTTTTGCTTATCACGAAGCTCGCAATATACTATAATCAATCACGCACACATGCGTTCAAGGCACAGGGCGAGTCTGGAAAACGTTTTCATGTGTTGCCGGCAGTTAATGAGTCGCACCAAACCGAGTTACTAGGTAGTTTGATTTATCCATCACTAGCATGTCACTAGCATATAGCAACCCTTCCTCTACAACGTTCCGGGAAAGGAGCATAGCTGGCGGTCCATTATTGACTGCTATTAAAAACTGCTTGGTGTATACACACAAACAGTTGCTATCAAACATATTTAAATGACATGTTAATTTTTTCCCAAAAGCATTAATTAAATTATTTATTGAGAAAAAAAAAAACATCAGAGTTTGCTACGTGATTGTTTGTAACCGCGTTTTGTTTCAAGTCTAGCACTAGTGACGTAGAAAATACCACGTGGCGTTTAAGCTCTATAGCCATTAGGAGAAATTTGTTTACTATTTATTTTCTCATTAAAAAACGAATAATTCTTTTTGTATGCTATTGAGGCAAACCTCTATAAGCGTGATTATTTTTAAAACACTTTTTAAAAATGTTCATTTTGTCAACTAGACAAGGTAGGTACTCAAAATATCTGAAATTATTATTAACTATATCAGGCGCCAGTTGCGACTGATAGATGCCTGTATCCAGCAAATTGTGTGAAGTTTATATTGTTTATAGGCTTTAGAGCATTTTCAGTTATTTTTGAGCACCTTGACTGCTTCGATATATAAGTAGTGTGAAGTTAAGTTTTTATAATTGTATGTATAAAAAGCTATTGAATATAAAAAATATTTTCTTACTATGGAAATTAATCAATGCCATTTTTTTTAATAAGGCTTATCTAGTAAAACATTTCTCACTTCTATTATAAAAAAGTACACAGTTACGTTTGTTTACAAGTTAATAAAGTATGACAAAATAACAATGCAAAATTTGCCAAGTTATAGACTCTTTTACGAGCGATGAAGGCTTCAGTTTTCATTGTAGGTACATTATTAGTGGGACAGGCTAGCACAACACAAACTGAGCCACCCTTAATCTCGATTCTACATACGAATAACTAGTAATTGCTCTCGACTCTGTCCCTTGGGAACTATATAATTTTCCAGGGTTAAAAAGTGCCCTTTGTCCTTCCCTGGGATTCAAGGTATCCGTATATCAGATTTCATCAAAACCTGTTCACCAGTTGAACTGTGAAAGTGCAACAAATAGCCAGTGTTACTTTTGTATTTATAATAATAGTACCTATAAATACGGACCATTTAATACCAAATTTAAATAACACACGGATGTGGCATAAAGAGTAGAAATGTTATCATAGTTTCATTATAATCTTACTAAGGTGGACAAAAGAGGACTAATTAACCAACCAAGTCATTGCTATTGTCAATATATAGAGGATAAGATGAGAACCAAGAGCAGTTAGCACTTGTTGCTCTTGCCAACAAATGTGTTGCAGTTGGGGCAGTAATGTTCCGCATCCTTGAATGTGTCGAAGCAGTACGGCACCAGGCCCAGGCAGCACAGTGAGCACACCCTGCAACAAACAGAAAACAAACTTTAGTTTTACATTATTACAACACGTTAGCATAGTTGGTATTGATTCTACCTACGAAGCTAGTGGTCCCGGGTTTAAATTCCAGTAAAAGCAGATGTTTGTGTGATGAGCACTAGTATTTGCTTCTGAGTCTTTGATGTTTTCTATGTATTTCTCTATATAAGTAAGTTAATCATCATCACCCATAGAACAAACGTAGATCTTAGGTCAATCTGTGTGATATTATCCTGTTATTCATTTTTATGTTATTGCTTAATATTGTTGTCCAGTCATGACTACTCATGATTCTGGAAATAGATGTATGGCAGATATTTTATGAGTCCAATGTTGGATTATACATGAGGAATACGACAGATTTAAACAGTGCATTCCTGAGGTTATATGAAGCTAAAAATATTATAGTAGCATAGGTCTTCGGCTTTCTGAACTTTTCATTTTTGTTATACAAGTTAAATCAAATATTTTCGCTTCTCCAGGAAACAAAGCCTAAGGACGAGCTGGCAAAGCCTTTCTTGTAATAAGCATGTGTTTACGGGAAATCCCCTAAAAGTTATGAATGGGAGTAATATTTCTTACTTGTAATGTTAAATGAGTTCTTACATGTAATGTTAAATGAAAGAAGGAGGAAAACTATGACATGAATAAGAAAAATATTTGCAAAAAAAGCATAGATAATGATAACAATGAGGTTTTATTCCTTTCCTTCCTTTTCTGAACATGAGGATTTTATGTTTTCACTATGATAATCTGATAAAAACTATGTCACTATGGGTTACTTTAGAACTTGCTGGTTATGCTTAGTCTTAAATTGTCCAGTTTTTCATGTTAAAAGATGTTAAGTAAGTATTTTTATATTCCATTATGTTTTAGTAACATCTATGGAACATTCCTACTCAAGAAAGGCCACAGACACATACTGTCTTGTCATATTCAATGATAAATGACACTTGTAAGAGTTATAAAACAAAATGCAATTAAGTTCAGGATATGTCGCAAACAATTATAATTTGTGTTAGTATAAGATTTTCAAGTACCAATAGGTGAGTTTCGGATGCGACCATTCGTGGATTTGATTAATAATCGGCCAATACGTAATTGGCGTGATAGCAGCAACGTCGCAATTATAAAGACTTTGTTGCACCAGGGTTTCCGTAACAAGTTATGTTTATAAAAATAGATATAACTTAAAAACTTGTCCTACTGGAACCAACTTGATACAATGTGAAATAAGTTCTGGAACATGCTGTTAAAATCTGTCAGGATCCTCGGGCCAATTTTGCTGATGGCTGATCGATGGCTGTCCAATATTCCTTGTTATTATTGGTGTTTTACAACCAGTTTACAATCAATAGTATGATAACATTGTGCTATGTTAGCATACAAATGATGAATCATAAATCCCTTGCTCATTATATTTCTCCTTTATCTGATAGCAACATGAGCATGAAATAAAACAAATTCTAAAAGTTATCTTCTATGAGAACTGGAAAACTTGTTACAAAAAACAAGTTAGTAACCAAAGCTTGTGTAAAATATTAGATGTTCATAACAATATTTAGACACTATTTTCCTTATCAACTTGATAATACATTTTTATTACCTTGTTTTCATCTACTAGTCGCCTAAAAGTTTGTGTCATTGATGTAAAGGTAAAATTCACTAAGTGCATATAAATTACTAAAGACCTAATGAGTTTTACCTTAACACCAACAATGTATTACTCTGCCATGAAAGAAAAGACAAATTCTATTGTCTAATTCTACAACAAACAACCTACAACCCTCACAAGGAATGTCTTAATAGGCTCTTCAAATTGAAGTCACTAATTGACACCTGGCACATCCAAAACACATACAACAGCTGGCTGAATAGTGTTAATTCCACTTGTCTGTAATAGGCATTGTCTTAATCAAATACCCGCTCCACCAGGCTCCTTGTTTAAATAGGAGCAATTAGTAGAGAACTTCTTTATACCTATTTATATAAATACTATGCTTGCTATGTTATATCAAACCAGGAAAACATGGTTCTAACATGGAAGTTCTACAAGTAATCTCAATAAGCCACAAAGGCAAACAAAGGCTTAGGATAAGTACAGGTAAAATTTGCAATAAAACAAAACAACTAATATACCAAATGGACTCTTGACAGGAAAGTAGCTTCAATACCATACATCATTTTATGCGTTGATACTCACATAGTGATAACACACACTGAACCCGCAACTAAGTGAGTGTGCCAGGCCGTCGTGTAGTTGACTCTGGTGGTGACCACTTTGCCACAGTTGAAGCAGGTGATGGTGGTGGGCTCGCTGCCCACGGACTGCGGCAGTACGATGCCCATAGAGACGGGCACGGGCGCGGCACCCACCGGGGGCTGCGTCACCGTCGCCCCCGCCGGCGGGTGAGGATACACCCCCATCGGAGTGAATGGTTTAACCGGCGGGTATGACCCATGAGGTCCGTCCGGAGCCACGAATCCGTATTGCGGATTTCCCACAACTTCAGCGTACGCTGGTGGAAGGTCATTTGGAGCGGATGGCACGTTACTAGCCATTGTGTCGAACAATCAGCAGTTTTCGTCAAACAATAATAAACACAATCAAGCAGTCACTTTTTAGCTTATATGCGCTGCGGTGTTCTTCTAGTAATCTAATTATCTTTAAAAGTTTCTTGAGTTTCAATTTGAAAAGGTATTTACGTACCAACTATAGCAAAAAGTACAAAACGTTAATATAAATAAAATTTGTCGGACGACGAGCAAGTGACGTCAAGACAAATTGCCCCAAACGTCACAAATTACCACAGAGACATAAATAACCCGTAAGCACAGATGAGGTACGATATCGGTGTGTGTCTACACTTCAAGTTCTCCCTCTACGCTTTACGTACACTGACGACAAGAAACTTTCCAAAACATAAATCATTGCTTGCATAAATCAAACAGGCTTTTGTGTTGAACGCTGTTAATATTGTATAATTATATATCTTTATCCCAGCGTGGTTTAGTTATTCATAGTCATAGATAGAGTCTTGCCTCTAGGACTAGGACAATAAATGTGGCTAATTCTATAAATTATAATATCTATGTGTATTTAGAGGTCCTCTAAATAACTAAATAAAAATCAACCGTGGCCGCAGATATATTTTTTACTATTTTCATATACACACTTAACTACCCAATGCCCTTTCAAGTTGATAGTTTCTATAGTTTCTGAGAAAAACCGCTGTGACATACAGACAGAGAGACGGACAGAAACCGCAGTGTCACCAAGTTCCTTATTAAGGTTCCGTACCAAAATGTAAAAAAAACCGGGCAAGTGCGAGTCGTTCCGTATTCAAGATACAGCGCGACAAAAAAGAGTAGGAATAAAATGAGGGCTCCACTTATTTATTTATTTATTTATTTATTCATTTGCCTTAAATTGTATGTACATATACATGAGGTGGTATAATTTTTAGATATAAAATAGATTCAATACAATTTTACCAGTTCGGTGTAGCATGTTAAGGTACCTAATACTTAAATAATTAAAGAAAAAAACATTATTAAAATTAGTAAATCAATTTCAGCCATAATATTTTGCGTTATAAAATTCGCTTAAACTATATGGACTTAATTTAATAAGGTACCTTTTCAAGGAAACCAGGAATTTAGTATTCTGTAAGGACATAATTTCAAATGGTAGCGATTTATATACCTTCACAGCGACATGCCTGTGGCATCTCAGAAACGCTGCAGTTTTACTACAAGGGGCTCTTACGTCCCGTGCAAATAGGGTTTGGATGTTGCGTAGCGGGGCTCCTTGTAGTGGTGGTAATAGAAACACTCAGATACTTAACTAGGTTTCGTTTATTGTTTTACAACAACAACACAAGTAAATTGAGATAATAGAAATAAGTAAGTTAACAAACAAAGTGCGTCCGCGCTGAGTTGCGGTTCTAGCTATCTGTCCATTGTCTATTGACAATCTAGCCAACCTAAAGTTATGGTGGCGCCGTTTTAGGTACAGATTTTGACGCCACACCACCCCCCCACGGAGAAGGATAAACCAAAAAACGAAAAAAACTATAAAACTAAACAACAAAAAAAAACAAAAATTTAGAAGTAACAAAAGTCATTACGCTTCTGGAAACTCACATGGCGGCCAGACCTAGTAATATAGGGCCGTTTCAAGGGGGCTGTGGTATCTGCAGGCGTTGGCGCCGCTATAGAGCTAGGCGCAGGTGCAGCTGGAGATACAGGCGCCGGCTGTGCTCGAGGCAGATCCGCAGGTGGCGAGGTAACCGGCGAGCTAGGATAGTTATCGGAGTCAAGAAAGGCTGGTTTGACGCGGTCGACGCTCACTACCACCTTCCTGTTCTTGATGCCCAAGGTCAGGGCCTTCCCGTCCGCGGAACGCTGTAATACGGCATAAGGACCTGTGTAAGGAGGTTGCAATGGGCGCCGAACAGTGTCGTCACGAAGGAAAACGTGAGATGCGGTGGGTAAGTCCTTTGAGATGAAAACAGAAGGAGTAGAGTGGCGAGAAGCGGGAGCTGGACGAAGTGATGACATCTTTCTTCGCAGCTGGACTACGAAGTCAGCGGGATCGACCAGCCAGTCTTTACCAGAATCGGAAACCAACATTTCTCCGGGTAAACGCAGAGTTTCTCCATACGTCATTTCAGCAGCCGTAGCCTTCAAGTCTTCCTTGTAGGCGGTACGCATGCCGAGTAGGACGAGGGGAAGAGCACGTGTCCAGGAGTCAGAGTGGCACATAAGTGCGGCTTTCAACTGACGATGGAGTCGCTCGATCATTCCGTTCGCACAAGGATGGTACGCGGTTGTCCGAATGCGCTTGGTCGCAAAAGTTTGCATAAGGCGCCGGAACAGGTCGGATTCGAACTGGGTGCCCTGGTCAGTTGTTATGATAGAAGGGACACCAAAACGAGAGACCCATCCTTGGACGAAGGTATCGGCTACCTCATCGGCTGTGATGGAGCGCATGGGCCACACCTCTGGCCACCTAGAAACCCTGTCAATAGCCGTAAGACAATAACGAAAATCGTTGCAGACGGGAAGGGGGCCAACTATGTCGATATGGACATGGGTGAAACGACCAGATGGTTGCTCTATTGTACCTAGAGGGGCCGAAGTATGTCTTGAAACTTTGCTGCGCTGGCACGCAAGACAAGACTGTGCCCACCTGCGACAATCTTTGCGAATGGAAGGCCAGACGTAGCGTCCTACCAAGAGTCGAGTGGTGGCTCTGACGCCGGGGTGACTCAAGTTGTGTAACTTGTCAAACACCGCACGACGAAACGAAGGGGTCAGATAGGGACGAGGTTTGCCAGTAGAAACGTCGCAAAGAATGGAGATGTCAGTACCGGGGACAGCAATACGAGACAGCTGCAGGCTTGATGCTCCTTGACGAAGGTCGGCGAGTTCTAGGTCCTCTTCTTGAGATTTAGAGAGAGCTTCATAGTCCTCTTCTAAAGAGATGGCTTCAATCCGCGACATTACATCGGCGACGACGTTATCCTCTCCTTTTATATAGCGGATGTCAGTCGTAAACTGGCCGATGAATGAGAGCTGGTTCAGCTGAGACGGAGGAAGCTTTTCACGGCGCTGTACGAAAGCGTACAGCAATGGCTTGTGGTCAGTGTAAATAGTAACATGCTGAACCTCGAGAATGTGACGGAAGTGTTGTACGCTTTCATACACCGCCAGTAACTCTCGGTAGTAAGCCGGCCACTGAGCCTTTTGGGGGGTCAACTTTTTGCTGAAAAAAGCGATAGGACACCATTGGTCGTTAATAAGCTGCTGAAGGCAGGATCCTAAATGGACACTAGACGCGTCCGTAAACAGGCCAAGGGGTGCGTCGTTGACCGGATGCTGCAGTAAGGTTGCGTTTGAAAGGCCTGATTTGCAGGCTTCAAAATGCACCAGAAGCTCGGGAGTCCATAAAAATGGTTTAGTACCCTTACCATTGGTTGCGACTACTGCATCAATTAAAGGCGCCTGAGACTGAGCGGCGTGAGGCACGAAGCGGCGATAGTAGTTTATCATGCCGAGAAAACGGCGCACACCCTGGACAGTCTTCGGAGGCGGAAAATCCATTAACGCTTGGATACGATCTTGTGGAGGGCGGGTGCCTTGTGAGCTAATGTGGAAGCCCAGGAACACTACTTCGTGTACGCCTAAAACGCACTTAGAGGGATTAATCACCACTCCATAATCATTCAGACGCTTGAAGAGCGCTCTGAGGTGTTCCCTGTGTTGAGCCTCATCTTTCGAGTAGACGAGGATGTCATCCACGTAGGGAAATACAAAATCGAGGCCCCGTGTGACCTCATCGATAAACCTTTGAAAACTTTGACCGGCATTTCGTAGTCCAAAACTCATGAATGGAAATTCGAAGAGGCCAAACGGGGTGACGATGGCGGTCTTGGGGATGTCATCCTCGGCCACTGGGATTTGATGGTACGCCTTCACAAGATCGAGGGTGCTAAAAATGGTTGCTCCAGCAAGATTGTAAGCGAAGTCGTTAATGTGGCGCACGGGGTACCAGTCAGGAATTGTTCTGGCGTTCAAGGCGCGATAGTCGCCACAGGGACGCCAGGACTGGTCCTTCTTTGTAGTCATGTGTAAAGGGGACGACCAAGCACTTTCAGATGGTCGCGCTGTGCCACTGCGCACCATGTCCTCAAATTCACGCTTGGCAGCAGATAACTTCTGGGGTGCCAGGCGACGGGGGCGGCATGAAATAGGTGGCCCTTCAGTTGTCCTAATATGATGTACCGTGCTATGTTTAACAGACCGTGGGAAACCAGGAGGTTTGGTGATGTCCGGGAACTCAGCAAGCACCTGTGCAAAGGAAGAGTTCTGAGAATCAATAGACTTAATGCTGGACTGCACGGTAGTAGCGGTAGAAGCAATGGCCTTAAGGCCGGTGCTGCCGTCAACAAGCCTCTTATGGTGACAGTCGGGTAGCAAATGGTAATGGGACAAAAAGTCTGAACCTATAATGGCTGTGTTGACGTCAGCCACCACAAACTGCCAGGTAAAATTGCGCCGCAGTCCAAAATCAAGTTTAAGATTGACAGTTCCGAAGGTCTTAATTGTGCTGCCGTTGGCTGCGCTGAGTTCCCAGTCGGTGGGTGGCCTCTGCTCTCTAAGCCAGCGGTATGGATAACAACATAAATCGGAACCGGTGTCAATCAGGTATTGATGTTTGGTTACCTTATCGGTGACAAAAAGACGGCGGCTGTGGGGTTCGATATGGCAGCAGTCAGAATCCGCCTTTACTGACTGCTGGTCGAGTTTCCCGCTGTCCAGTTGCATGGAGAGATGCACTTGGCCGCCTTCGTACCAAATTTCATATGGTACCAGCACGCTTTAGCAGTATTTGTTGGAGTACCGCTGCGGTTTGCGCCCTTGGATGCGGATCGGCCACGGAATCTTCCACGCTGCTGTTTCTCAGTTAAAGCAGCGACCTGCTGGCCAAGCTTGTCAAGGCGTTCCATGACAGTTCTGAGGTCAAATTGTCCGCTGGCGGGTTTATTGTCCACCTTATAGACACTCTGTGGTCCGGGAGTAACATCAATGATCCTGTCCGCCAACTCTGCTAATTTGTCCAAGCTGAGATCTGATGCAGTAAGTATAGCCTGCACGTGGCCAGGTAAGCGTCGCATCCATAATCGCCGCAGTATGCTGTCATCTTTTGAAGCTGGGGCGAGGGACTGAAGGTGTCGCAAGAAAGCTGTGGGTTTCCGGTCACCCCGCTCTTCATCACTTAGCAGGCGCTCAATGCGTTGCTCTTCTGATGTAGAAAGCCTTCTCACAAGTTCCTGTTTCAGGGTATCATATTTGTGTTCCTCCGGTGGGCTCATAATTATGTCCTCAATATCACCTATTAGTCGCTGGTCGATAATACTAATAACATGACTAAATTTGGTCATGTCACTTGTTATTCCCGCCAAGTGGAATTGGGCCTCAGCCTGTGCGAACCACACTGCGGGCCTGTCCGACCAAAAAGGAGGTAACTTAACAGCCACTTTGCACACTTCCTTTGAATCCGCCGCTGATTGGGGCTGCAACCGCGCCTGCAGCGTGGCATTTTGTGCCCGCAGGGCTTCCAGCTGGGTTTGCAGCTCCTCGACCGACATTCTGGAACAGCCAACAGATACCACAACCAGAACAAAGAAGAATGTGTACAATATAGTTATTAGTTAGTTAGTTTATCCTTCACCGCGGGGAACCAGACACAAAACACAAAATTTTACATAACATACACACAAAATGCCATAACAAATATTATTGTAACACAAAAATGTGATATTTGTTAAAAGACACACACCAAATATAAAACACAAAATGCAATATTTAACAAATATTATTGTAACACGAAAATGCAAAGTTTGTTAAAAGGCGCCCACCAAATATTAAAAACAAAATGCACTCTTAAAAACAATAACCAAAACAATATAGCAGAAATATGCCTAATGACAAGTGCGGTTATGTCAAATGAATTAGGTACCAAAACACCATTAATGAAACACCAAATGCAATTATACAAATGCAATAAATTTGTAGAAAGACAGGAAAATAGCAAAACTTAGTATTTATAGTTAGTTATTAATTTAAACAAACGGTTGAATTACGTAATAATCTGTCAACATGAAACCGAACAGAATGAAACCGAACACCTATTGTTAGTTCTGTTAAATGTTAGAATAAACACTGTAACTAATACGTAGGTATACTTGCGATCACTGTCAGTTTCTTTGCGGAATATTTCTAACGAGAATGCTGGATACTTTGATGAACTGGATAAAACCGGTTTTAGACAAGTTTGCTTAAATTCACTTTTTCATAACCTTTATTTGCGAAATCACTCACTGCACTTTGTAGAAACCGGCCTCGAACGATGCACACCAGGCTTCGATGTCGAGGACCGCCGTGAGACAAAACAAAAGAGGAAGGTTTACTTTTGTTCTCCACCGTGGAACCGCCGAGATGTCCGATATAAGAAAAGCAAGCATCCACACTTGCTAAGACGCTTGTATACGCGTACGTTCGGAGGTCACCAATTTGGAGGTTGCGTAGCGGGGCTCCTTGTAGTGGTGGTAATAGAAACACTCAGATACTTAACTAGGTTTCGTTTATTGTTTTACAACAACAACACAAGTAAATTGAGATAATAGAAATAAGTAAGTTAACAAACAAAGTGCGTCCGCGCTGAGTTGCGGTTCTAGCTATCTGTCCATTGTCTATTGACAATCTAGCCAACCTAAAGTTATGGTGGCGCCGTTTTAGGTACAGATTTTGACGCCACAAGGGTATTCAGTCTATGACTGTTAAAATTGGTTTTTGGGGGATATATATCCGGATTTCGTCGAACGAGCTTACACAATTCTATAATATAAAGTGCGCACAGAGTAGGCAAACCTAATTCTTTGAAGGACTCTCTGCACGACTCACGGCTAGACTTTAACCCATTTAATATACGCACACACTTCTTTTGCAATATAAACAGTCGCTCGAAATCCACACAGCTACCCCAGATGGCCAGACCAAACAGGATTTGGGACTGGAAAAAAGCATAATAAGATTGTATCGCCGCCTTTTTAGTGGATATTTTTCTTAAAGCTCGTAGCGCAAAAGTAAAACTACTAAGCTTACTGCAGAGATAATCTAAGTGATTTTTCCAGTTAAGGTTTTCATCGACTAATATACCCAAAAACTTGATCTCCTTTACAGGCACAACGGGTACATTGTTCAAGATTATGTTTACATTTACTGCATTAGTTTTACTATTTCTAAAATGAACCATTTTGGTTTTTCACTTTCCACGTAACTTAACGTAACTGTCACATTTTTGACGTAAAATGCTTAAACGTGGCAACAATTTAGTATGGAACATTTTTAGGTCCATTTTGTTTACTTTCTATTCTTTTTATTCGCCCTGTAATATGCTTGGTTACCGCAAAAAAAGAACTCATTTTGCTATGAACTTTATTTTCTTTGCAATAAGGTCAATTTTGACTTCTCTTGTTGTGAACACCTCATCTTATTTTTCCCATAAAATATTAGCAAATTAGTAATTATCTTTACGTCTGGATTTTTTCAGATCTTTTGAAGGAGATAGGGGGGAGAACGGTCATTTTTAGGGTTCCGTACCTCAAAAGGAAAACACGGATCACTTTGTTGTCCGTCTGTCTGTCTGTCAACACCCTTTATCTCGGGAACGCGTTGAGGTGTCGAGTTGAAATTAAAATCATATACTCCGGTCTACAATCCCTTGAAGCTGTGAAAAAATAAAACTCCACATTAACGTAAAAAAAAGATACGACTGTTTATGCCGCAAAAAACGTGTATTTCGACACTCGCGAGGGAATCAAAATGGATAAGGTATTTCCCGTTAACCTAGAACGAATGAAATTTGCCAAGTAGCACCGTCTTATACTACAAGTATAGGGAAAAATCTGAAATCATTGAATTAAATCATTAAAAAACAGGGTCTTTATCAAGCAAGGAACGGCGGTCCAAATTTTACATTGAGTTAACCGTGCCATGTGCGGAACCCTCAGTGGGCTAGTCCGACTCGCACTTGCCCGGTATTTGTTTTTGTACATTTTTGGCTATCAGTCAAGAAGTACATCATAGAAAATTAAAAAAAATATGTTTTGAAATGTTCAGATTGAGCCCTTTCATACATATGTCATCCCGTTTGCTAAAATCAAAACAGTTTATTTTTACCCTCATTCTAGACCGCTTGTCAAGTATTTATTTATTTAATTTTATATCATTTTACTAAAATCAGATGTGGGCAAGCAAGTTCTATAACTATGCCAAATTTCAAGTTTATAGCATTTACAGTTTCTGAGTAAACCTGCTGTGACATACAGACAGACAATGAAGTATGGTGGCATAGTTGTATAACTAGCTTGCCCGCATCTGTTTTTAATTAAAAAAATGAAATATTTTGTCTACATATTTGAAAAGGGGTCTAGAATGGGGGGTTGGAAAATGAAAGTGATTTGACTATAGCACAAGCGGTGTCACATGGAAGGGGCGCAGTCTGCGCCTTTGTTTTTTTTTTATAATTTTCCGTTTCGTACTTTTTGTTTTATTTGAATTACCGTTCTTGTTAATGAATGAGATAAGGGGATAAACTTCGAAGTTTATAGACCAAAAAATCGGAAATATTTAAAGATAATTACTTATATTTTACGCGAAAAATAAAATGAAGTTGACAAACTTTACAGTTTTGGAAAAAACATCAATAATCTTTAAAAATCAGTATTTAAATTTAGGCTATTCAAAATGGACCTTGTTGGCATATAAAGTTTATAACAAAAAGAGTATTTTCTTTAGCGTTTTATTATCTGAAATACGGAGCCCTCGGTGCGCGAGACCGACTCGACTTGCACTTGACCGGTGTTTTTTTTTACTTTGGTACGGAACCCTAAAAAAACTCTTTAAACTACGAGTTACCTACCTACTTTGGCTATGCTCAAATGTTAAGTTAATAGAGGATTCCGCTAAACATCTCGTTCATTAAACTGACGGGTCAGGTGTCCCTGACGGGGTGCTTGTCGTGCCGGTACGAGGAGCACCTCCACACATTCTGCCTGTGTTGGATAACCGCGGGTGCTATTGGTGGTGGTGGTGGTGGTGTTAGGCAACCGGCCGCGCCGGCGCAGTGGCGTGGGACTCGCACTGCAGCGCGCGCGTGTACTAATCCGACCTTCCCAAAACAAACAGTTCAAGCGCGCTAGTTGTAAACGACGAATTCTTCGAGTGAGTGTTGTGTAACGAAACAAATTCATTTATTAACACAGCTATTAGGCGAAATTACGTAATTAATTTTACATCGAGGTGCATAATGCTAACATTTACCTACTTAAAAAAAGATTTGATTAAAATAAAATGTAAGTCATCATGACTCGGCCCACTACCTATATAACGTTTTTTTAAGGCAATGAGGAAGCACGCGAGCACTCAGGCCACCTGATGGTAAGTGGGATCTGAGACCCATAGACATTTGAAATCTCTCTTTCTAGAATCTCAAAACTGCAAACATAGGAATTCAAACTTGGCAAATTAGGTGTAGGTACGAGTTGTGTTTAGTTATGGTGACAGCTAGATGAAACTATAATATTTCAAATGGTAACTTTAAGCACCAACTTTTGAGTAAAAACCTAAACAACTTTACCCCAAAGAAAACGAATGAAATATTTTAACCCAATTTTAAAATTGTGATTAGGTACTTACTAGATGCAACGTAAATACATTGAACAAAAATAAAAGTTGCTTGGGCGCCGCATAGGATTATTTTTGGTGGCGTTTGCACGCCTTAAGTTTTGAATAAACCAGGACACTTTTGATAAAAAAAAAACTTATATGTACCTATATTTCTGTGTATTTTTTTCATGTCGGGGCTGCAAGTGCACCTGTGTGCTTCCACCCTCCTGCCGGCACCTATTCCCTTTAGTGTATAATCGGATACCAATCTCTTCTTTCCATACCTTTTTACGGGTTTTACCTTATTTTGTACTGAGGTTGACCAAAAAAAATACAAAATAGTTGAGAACTAATGCGACGGTGTTGCTAGCGCTGCTTTATACCTATGTCCTTAAAACACTTCGGGCATAAGAGGCAACCTAACGAACAGAGCATACCTAATTTCTAGTCTTCAAATTTATTTATTTTGTATTATTTATATATCGGAATGAAACCCTTGCGTAGGTACGTATTGACCAAGAAAGGCACTACTCGATCCATACCAAGATCGATAATCTAGAAAGGTCTGATATTACAAAATTCTCGCGAAATGTGTTGTTTATGTAATCAATTTGCATTTACTAACAGATACACAAATGCCTTTAGTAAAGTTATAGAGCAGAAGTCGGTCAAGATCGCTTGAGAAATTGTTATTTTATTGGCTTTTTGTAAACAACACAGTAGGGCTTCCATAACAACAGCAACAAAATACAATATAGGTACTTATTTACAGGATGTTCCTGGACTTGACGTAAATATTGAGAGGTAAAAAAGCCCTTCCGGTCCAGATCCGGTTTTTAGGAGTTATTACTAACCTGGGCTAAAAATATTTACAAATTGTAACTCTTAAACTTGATATTCAATCCTCAACAACGTAGCATGTGTTGAATCATACCATAATTCCAAAATATAAACGCTATTAAAAATAAATCCATACTTTCTAAGTGACAGTGCGAAGAGTCAAAGTTGTTGAATGAAAAATGAGAAATGCTTTAGGGGCTTTAAAATTATGGATTTGTTAACACTTGGTCATTTGTCAAAAATAACGCACTTAGAAAGTAAACTATCGCCATAATCACCCTGCCTGCAGACATCCCAAGCCTTAAGGACTTTCTTAACACTATGTATTACAATGGTATTATACTTCGCACATGTGTAAGACTGTCATTACAATATTGTTGTACACTTATTTACATACAAGGGTCAAACAGAAACTTTCGACAATAGAATAAAAAAATGTACTTAGTTAAATAAAATAATGCAATTTTTAGTGTTTCTCAAGTAGTTGCCTTTACATTTTATGGACTTTTCATGTTTTCAAACCTGTTGTTAAATCACTTACTGAGCGTTGAACTGGGGTTCGACAAAATGGCCATTTTAATTTAAAGGAGGGCTGGCATTGTCGTGGTGAAGGATGATGCGGCGACTAACATTTTTTTTCGGAGTTCAATAAAGATACTAGGCAAACAAATATAAAACTTGTTAATAATACTGTTAGCACATTTTGCATAATTAGGCTAAGATGTTTACCAGTGAATTAGTGACAGGTTGCAAGCCCATCGCCTAACAATACTACAAGCCTTTATTCTCACAGTCATCGACGTCAGGATGGAGTCAAGCACTATTCTAACCCGGCCACCACACGGGGAAACAAATAGTTGTGTACCAATCTGCATTGACCGTTCTACGATATTCAAGAAGAATAGTAGACTAACGTAACTAAAAAAACAACTGACTGTTGAGTTTCTTGCGGCGTTTCTTCGCAGCAGTGGTCTCTTGCGAAGCGCTGGTAGATTTTTGACGTGTAAAAGTGGCCTACTTACTGAATAAACATCTTTTATCTTTTTTATCTTTTTACGTAGCCACCATCTTTTTGGCTGTGCTGCGAGAACTTAGAGCTAACTTTTCTCGGTATGAGCTCAGCTCGTCTTTGTAGACCCATACTCGAGATTGATTTTTAGCTTCAGGCTCATATGCTGATAATAGGAGATCGGGAGATTCAAGAGGGTTTGGGTATTCGAATGAGTCAGATACAACATAATATGTATCTGACTTAGTTAGGAAGAATATTAGGCGTGCGAAAGTTGTTTTCAATTATTGTCTGAAGAGCAGAAAACGACTCGTGTCAGTTGGCGCCACAAAACGTTGAATAAATCAACGTAGGAAGCTCAAATGAAGTTTTTACGGGTCGGGAATATTTTTCCATTTTTTTCCAACTTTGTCTTCATTTGTTACATTTACGAACATTAATCCAAAGTTAGGTAATAAGTAGTGTGAAACGACAAAAAAATGAAAACGAAACAGTTAGTTTGTTTTCTTCCGGGCCATTCAACCGCAACGGATTTACTTATTTTTTGCCCAGAGATAGTAATAATCACGACTGTTTGTATGGAATACGGAGGAGATTTCTCGCGATCGATACTTCTCTATTTGTGGGTAAGGTGGCCTACGTCAAGTCCCTCTTTGACACTTCATAACTGATATTTTACGCGGAAGAATTCGAATAAGTAGGTAGTTATAGAATAGTACTATAACATAATCTTAATAAGAGACAGTACGGTTATGCAAGTTCCAGAATGCCGCGGAACCCGGCAGTGAACGAAGGCTTTCGCCGCACTACCGGGGTGATACACAGACAGACCCCAGTAATAACGGCGCATTACGGGTCACGTTTCATCTGACTCCTGCTTTCTCATGGACCGACCATAGATTACGGCACTAAATTAGTTACGAGTTAATCTCCTCATCCGTCACATGTTAAGACTACGTGATATACTTTTGCGACCCGCCCTCGCTTCGCTCCGGGTTAAACGTAATTAAATATAGCCTTACTGACGCTCACAAATAACGTGGCTTTCTATTGGTAAAATAATTTTCAAAATCGGTTCAATAGATCCAGAGATTACCCCCCACAACTCCACAAACAAAATTATTATAGCGACCCGTTCCAGCCGCTATGTCCCTGCATTTTAAATCTGTAATATCTTTGAAAATATTCCTTTAAATTTGCTGTAAAAGGCCATATTGATCTATGTGGATTATCTCTAAGAGATGGACATATACCATCGCGGACTTTTTTGTAGACCTTTTTAAGGTGTACAATACTGTAGTACATTATTTTGATCTATCTCGTAGGATTCAGCCAGCGTTTGCAATGTAAACGCAAAAAATAATCACATTAGAAACCTCTAAAATTATCAGTGTTTCTCAACTACATTATGAATGTTGTATACATATAAACCTTTGTCTTCATCACAATCACTCTCTTAAAAAACCCGCATCAAAATCCGATGCGTAGTTTTAATCATTTGCATACATAGGGACAGACAGGTAGCGGGAAGCGACTTTTTTTTATACTACTTATGTAGGACTAAGTTTAGTCGCAATAGGATACATTTTACCCATTTATGCTAAAACTATCCTTAAATAATCTACCTATACCTACGCTACACGTTAACGTCGATCCGCGACTTTCGACATCGGTCCCAAAAGAACAGACATGCAATTGTGTGTTTTTGTTTTACAACTTTTATTCACTGTTCGAAGTCGATTTGTGTTGTTTACGAGTCTTTGGCACTATTCATAACCGTCGGTACACTGTACTCTCCCCGCTTACTTTTAAAGGCCTAGGGCGCCACCGCAACTACAGCGTTGCCACAGAAACGACAGAGTTAAATAAATTAAAAAGCTCATGCCTTGGACATCCGTTTATGCATTTGATAACACCAGTGACCTAATAGACCTGAAAAAAAACCGATCAAGAGCATGTCGGACCATGCTCAGTGTAGGGTTCCGAAGCCGTTACTACAAACAAATTAGACTTCGCGGCAAACTTAACTTTGCCGTTGGAAAACTGTTATTCCCATACATGGGACGACATTTGATTCTAACAAATATTAGCGCTATAAAGCTTAATATTTCACATACGGATCCCTTAATCGAAAAATTGTTTCAACAAACCCGCAATATTTTTAAAAGACCTATCCAACGACACCCCACACTATGAGGTAGACGTGAAAAAAAACATTCCCGCGTTACGTGCCGGGACGGTACATTTTATTATACTATTTTATTTGCGTGACCAATATGTATATTCATGCCAAATTACAGCTTTCTACTACTAAGATTCTCTGAGCTAGGCTGCGGACGAACGGACGGAAGGACATGGCGAAACTATAAGGGTTCCTAGTTTGAAGGGTTTCTACTCTGCAGACTCGGCACATTATATTATATACCAGTTATATTAATCCTCCTTGAATTCTGTCCCTCGATTATAGTGCCAATCGAGATGAAGTTTCATTCGGGTTGTAATGTCAACTGCTAATATTACATATTGTCATGGCATACCCATGTACCCAGTAACCCTGATAACTGGAGAGAACGATTGGAATCTGTAAAGGAGCACATCTCACCATGAGATCCTTTTGAGTTGATTACACCTGGTTATTCCCTTAGTCTAACGTCATGTGTCATAAACTAGCGCTTTACACCCACGATCAGTGACGTCACAATTGCATAACGGTCGGATCGAAGGAGAGCGCGGGCATGGCGGGCAGTTCCTCGTTGGCTCGAATCCTTTCCTAACGAAGGTGAAAGTGCAGTTTTAACAATATCGAGAGCGTTGAACACGGCCTACTGAGCATGCGGCAAAAACCGGGCGAACTCCAGTTGTCTGTATAAACAACTTAATTTGTGAGGCTTGGGAAACAGTTCTTAGTACAACCAAAAACTCTTGCCAATATAGAACCTTCTCGCATAAAGCATGGCAGGGTTTTTGGTGGCGCCCCGCGGACGGCCGCACTCAGTCACAAACTAACTATATAGGTACCACCTAATAAGTCGTTACTTTAGTGACTATTTATCATACACAAGTTTAAAAAAGGAATGAGTTAATTGTGTCAAAGGTCTGTAATTAAGTACGGCGGTAAGACTTCTGTAGTCATCAGCCGGTTGGGTCGTGTCTCCACAAACTTTTTAAAAATACGTTAAGGACATCCACGTATTGTAAATTAGGTTACATATGAATCTCGGGGCTCTCGGGCGCATTAGAGTGAGCAAGACGGCAGGATAAACACAAATGCCTGAGTATTGTCGGTCAAAAAGTAGTAACTTTTCAATTCATAATTAGGCTAAGCAAAGATCTTTGAGAAAATCTATAAGACATACTCGCTAAGTCTTTGGAAACCTTTAGCTCAGTATTATATTTACTTTGCGTAATGTGGGAAAGTCGAGCATTAACCACAATACCATGTGCACATGTACACATTGTCGTTAAAAAAATTATATCGGATTATAATCGCAGGCACAAATGGCACAATGCATTGCGGGAACAAAATACGGTTAGTTACATGGCTAAAATATTATTAGTTACAATCTTATTCAGGAGCACTGATTCACTTGCCAAAGCATACAAATGAGAACGTTCTATGTAAATTAAGAGCAATGAAAACGATCCCAACAGGTATTATCAGGACTAACTCTAGCCACCTTAGAATCCTACCGTCATAACTTGGTCATAATGATAAAAAATAAATTGCTTCGAAACTGGCTTTATGCGACAGGGTTGGACAGTGATTTATAATTATATTAATTATTAATAGGTATTATCCTGATACGATGAATGAATGAATGAATGCCTTGTAACTCTATATATTATCAGTTTTAGGTATATGATAAGCAATTTCTATTTGCTAGATATTTGTGACAATGCTATATTTATGGAATTTCAGGGTTTGATTTTTTATGGCTATAAATCGACAAGAAATTTACCAAGTCAACCACCAAACATGGGAAAATTTGGGCTTGCGCCGAGAAAAGTTTGTAAATCAATTAACAAATAAATTAAATAAGACAGAATAAGCGCGTGAGCACGTTTAAAAGTGCGAGACTGTGTTAAACCAAAGCGTCGATCAAGAATAGTGTTAAGTGTTGGGAGTCAGGATGCGCGTGCGCTGGTGGTGGTGGCGCGCGGTGGTGGCGTGCGCCTGCGCGCTGGCGCTGGGCGGCGCCGCGCTACCGCCCGCAACCCTCGGCGACGTCGTGGCCAACGCTGCGAACAGTCTCAACACTATGAAGGTGAGTGAACAAAAACCACTTCAATCTGGACCTATCATCGGTTATCCAAAAATTGACTAGGGAAAAAATTGCTAGCCAATGGAAAACGATTTAATAGACCAATTTGTCAAATTTCAGTGTATGGAATACCAACGCTTAACTAATCTCCTCAACTCAACTGGTCATTGACTATAAACACGCACAATTTCTCTCAAAACCTCAGAATAAATAGTAGTACAAATTGTGTAAGTACACCCTTTTTAATTGCTATATCATCATTCTCCTGCCCTTAGCCTAACTTATTTGGGGTCAGCGCAACTTGTCTTAAACTTCCATAGGTACTTCTCTATTAGTCGTCATCTCATTAGTCACTCTCTTTCTAGCCATATCATCTTTCAGTTCTTTCAAACACATGGATGGACCATTGTTTTTTTCCATTTATTTTAAAAAGAAATCTACAGTAAGTAAGTAAATCTTTTTTCGGTGACCGCCGAAATTTCGTCGCCAAAAATGTCAAAGGTCCCAGTTCTATTGTGTTCTGTAAATCTAAAACAAAATAGCATCGATAACAAACTGTTTTGAAAAGGTGTTGCAATAAAGTATATGCTAGGCACTGCTTCAAAATTTATTCAGGCGTTTTAGAGCAACAGCTAGTCGATGGACGTCGTAAACCCATTCGCGTATTGTTGCGTTAATTCCCAAAGACAATACCTATGTCCCAAACTGCAAATACCTACGCTTGGGCAACGGCTACTGCCCCGCATTCTTATAGTCTAAATTACGTGCCATTACGTAAACTGACTTTTGTTATAAAGCGTGTTTCTCTGTACACGAGGATATGAGTCCGCCATTGACTTCAACTGTTTCTTTATTTCACCCGTGACAAATACGCAATATAGTGTACTTACATGTTACCATTACCGTTAGAACAAATATTATTTATTCTTATGCCGTTACGAGTACAAAATAGTTAATAGTTACTTACCTAATTGTATTGGGTATTGGTTCTGCAACTATTGCACTATTTTAGTCCTTTGTCACACACAATGGTTTGAGTTAAGTATATCAATAGCTGCGACAAGGTACTAAAGTGACCAGCAACTTCGACCCTGCTTTGCTGGAAGTAGGGTTTTGTGGTTAACACAAATGATTTTGAGTTGGTAAGCTGCGGTGTTGTTGAAATAATGACCTACGGAAACTTAGTTACTGGCGACCTTGCAGTTCCTCCGACCACCGTCCGGTAACTGTGAGGCAATGCAAAACAACGAGAGGTTTGTGATGATACGAACAATTAGGCGCTTTTGTCGTGTAATTGAGGGGCGACTATGGTTGCATAAATTTAATTTAGTCATCGCGCGCGCTTACGAAACCAACGCAATGTTAGCGTTTGGCAGAACTGCGGCTACAGGTTGCACTCTGACAAGTATTGCATTTCATCGGCCGAATCGTCGACGATTTCAAATTACCTGCAACAGTACGAATGAGTATACCTACTTGCAATTTTACATTATTACCTACCACTAATAGCTATATGTGTAAGCAATTTGTTTCTTTGAGATATAGGTATACTAGGTATACGTATAGGTTTGACTCGCACTCGCCAGTATGAACGTTTCGTCATGATTATGTTTCCCATATCCCATTTCTAAGTCATTTAGATCGCAGATTGTTGCAACGCAAGTATGCGACCCACATCCCCTCGTCTAATCGATTTGGTGTTAGTAGGCATCTCATTTGATGGACATTATTGTAATATCACAATATGAAGACAATGCGTTGACGCAAGTTAAATGTTTCAATAAGAATTTGTATAGGTTCGTGAGAGAATATTTTAATTGTGTGAAAAGTAGGTACCTACTTGAAGACATCCTCACAAATGGTGCAATGTGATAAAGGACAGTTAAATATATGTAGGTACATACAGTAGTCAAGTACTTACATAAAAGCACGATAAAGTTTGGGATCCCGAAAGTGGGACATCTTAACATATTTATTACCGCGTTTTCACTTTCAGACATTAACAGCCGAGGCTCCCTCTTTCAAATTCGACGCTACTGAGGTTACGTAAACCTTGTCCCTATCTCTCAATTTTGTCTTCACATACGAATGAGAAGGATATACAACCCGAAAGTTTCGTATTACTGTTTCGTAGTAACTAGTACCCAGGAGTGGTCGAGAATCTTCACTTGAAGGCCTTGGACGTCGAATTTGGGACGACCCCGTGCTTGTTAAGTAAAGTGGGCAACAATAATGAGTCATACACAAGCTTCCGCTCTTTACTTCATTATAGTAAACTACTTATAGCTTTTGCGCTCGACTCCGTCCGCGTTGAAGTCGTTTACTGCTATTCCCTTAGGAATTGTCCAATTTTCCGGCATAAAAGGCAGCCATGTCCACACTAAGTATATCTTTCTCTTCGCCAAATTTCATCTTGATCTGTTTAGCCGTTCTCGCGTGATTGAGTAACAAACATCCAAACTTCGCATTTATATACATATTACTAGCTTCTCTCCGCGACGTTCGTCCGCGTAGACTTCTATTATCGATAGGGTCAAGTGGGGTAAAAGCGTCAACGGGGTAAGTGCGACAAACCATATATTTTTAGGGGTTCTCTCTTTTGGCCGAATCACGTTTGGTCGAATGTATCGTTTCCAAACCGTTTCATTTGCCAACCCAGTTTTATTTCTGTAACTGTAAATATTTCAAGATTTTTATGTAACCTAACCTAACCTAAACTATAGGATCTAGACGAAGGTAAAGAAATAAATCCAGAAATATTTACAGTTAGGGAAAAAAAAGTGGGATGCCAAATGAAAAAGTTGGGAAACGATACATTCGACCAAAAGGCAGTACACCATTTTTAGGACATACCAGTGACCCGCCAGCGGCTTCGCCCGCTGCAAATTTCTGACATTCCCGGTGGTTTTTTTTTTCTTTCATACAAACCTTGCCCTGACAATAACGAATACAACCGAAAAGGAATCAGCCGTTCTCGAGTTTTAGTGAGACTAACGAACAGCAATTCATTTTTATACAGGGTGGAAAAAATCTATGGGCCCTGGAGGGGAACGGCCTTAAATCCTTTAGTTAGCTCATTTTACTGAAAGGAAACATTCCTTTATTTTTAAAAAGAAATAAAACTGCATTTAACGATTTTTAAAATTTTGCTTGTCTCACCCGGGAATCGAACTAACTAAAAATAAAAAATAAACCCTCGCTATTTTATTATATAAAAAGGTAGGATTATTGTTCAGGATAAAATGTCTAATAAACATTTGGTCTTACACTCATCTGTTGTACTGTACGAGATGCCCATGAATAATATTTATTACAAGTTCTTCATTAACAATACCTAGTACAGTTCACGTGTAACAAGTAAACGACACGTTATAACGACAGTACGATTCCTTCTTACACTAGACGAAAAGTCTTTCTGACGAAAAGTTTAATAATGGAACGTACTTTTTTTGCAACGCGGGGCAAGAAATTTGAAATTCGAACGATAACATTTTTAAAAACTATAAAAAAGAAGTAATCGTTCGAATTTCAAATTTACGCATAATACGCATTGTTAAATGTTGCAACCTATTAAAAATAACCTTGACATTTACCAGATTAATAAACTCGATGTTTTGTAACATTTATGATATTTATGTAACTTTTTCTATCGGCGCGATGTTACAATACTCCAAACGACTAATCAATCGTCGTTATCCAGTCAAGAGAGTCAACTCGGTAGGTATATGTATGCCAATGCATTTAGAAAAGATCCAGTAGACTTAACTTATCGGATTTAGGCATGATTACTATGGATAAAATAAAATAACTAGAGATGGTTCGAATACTAATTGACTAGTCGGGAAAAGCAGAGTCGGAAAAATGGGTGACGATGACGACGTAAAACATGAAAAAACCTTAATCTGTAAAATACTAATGGATACCAATGATTTTATTTTTTTGAGTTAAATTCAAAAGTTGTTGGCAACTCAGATTTGATTCCTTATAATTATTAATAAATACTAGCACGCTATGTCAAGGCTAGTTTACTTACGGTGATGCTGATAAAGATTTTTTTTATGGTAGAGGGGCACACGGGCTATGATGGCAATAGCGACGCTCCACGAAGTCTCAAATGCTGCAGAGCCCAATGGTGCAGCTCTAGTCTACAAATTTACTAATCTCATACTCAGCTTACGGATGGACATTTCTAATGTGCAAGGACTACTTGATGATGAGTGACGATGCCATTCCGCAAAATAACTACTTAGTAACAAACTAAAAAGAAGTTACTTGTATGCTTCATCGATACGACGAATTCCACGCCACAGCTCTAACTTTATTGCCCCGGATGGAATTTTATCGCCCCGTGTGCCGGAGACATTGCGGCAGTTATGTAGTAGGTATCGATAGATTTTTCTCATATAAAAGAACACACGATAAAAAATACAATGCTTGCATTTAAGTATTTTTTCACTTCTCATGCTCTTAAAAATTTACTTTAGTCTCTGCACATCGGGACTAGGTACTTTAATCTCTAGGGGTTTTTTAAAAAAAATACTCTGGAAACCCATAAACATCCAATCACGGCGTTTGTGAATGAAGGATTATCGATTATCGCCATTTTCAGTGATTGTGTATAGACAATTTTTAGGGCGTGGAAATAACCTCAAAATGACAACTGTCCAAAAATACCAAATTTTCGTGAAACACGATTAATCATTACGAATATGAATATATTTAGTTATATTACGCATTAATTCATTTTGTTATGCATGGTCCAATTACTTTTAAAATAGTTTTGAAGTTTGAACCTCTTGCCTAATTATGCAAGAGTTTAAAGCGAAGAACCGCGAAACAAATTTATAAGAAAATTTGTTTTAATCAATATTGTAGTTTTGTATAAAACATCGTTTCTTTTCCTCGCATTCAAAGTGAAAAGTGTGTTTAACGCGACTAAACAACCACAATGACACTCGAACTATAGCCACCCGCGCTCCACTTGGGTAGCTAAACGTCTCGTTTCAATAACTCATTATGCCTTGTTTTAGTCCCTTGTTGAGCAATCTATACTATAACATTTGGAGAGTAAATTGCGAGTATATTTCAATAATTTAAATTTAAACTTTCTACCTATGTTTGACCCTAGCACTCCGATTGTGCTGACGTCACATGCTGCGGGAGCGGTGCGGCGGCACAGTGCATTTTTTTGTCTTTTTGGACTCGCTTGAGAGGATGATGAAAATTGCAATGTTAAGGCAAAATAGTAATTTGCATTAAAAGTACCTAAGCAGGTTACCAAAACCCTGTATTAAAATGGTATCTGGAGCGTTGCGGTGAAGCGGCGCGGCCGCAGCCCCACGTGCGCGCGCGCCGGGTTGGGCCACTCCACTCGTCAGATCAACGCACTTGCCTTACTTACAGATTTATCTATTGCCAATACTTAATTGATACTCAGGAAGTACACATCAAACCGCATTCGCCTTAGTAAAACGAGTTTTCAAGATTTATATAATTTAATGTGGTGAAATAGACTTTTTTTTAACCATAGCGGTTCTGTATATATATATAGGTATATATGTATGTATGTATACTCTTTATTGCAACCATTATTATAACAATTATTTTAACGAAACACCTTTCAACGAACTTATCCTTACGCAGATTTTTCATTTCGTCAAAAGGCATTGTCATCGCATGAGTTATTTTCGTGGTGCTCAAGTGTAACCTAACCTACACAATGAATGTTTGAGATGGGTTCCCTTCATCTGGCATAATTTTTTTGGCATAATTCATCATTTCGCACAATCATCATTTGGCATAAAGTCTTTTTTTCTGAAACCGTGTACTTTTCAGGATTATTTAAAATACCATTGCATAGAACCCAATAGGTTATAGGTTTGGTTTATTTTATGTCAATCCTGAAAAGTACACGGTTTCAGAAAAAAAGACTTTATGCCAAATGATGATTGTGCGAAATGATGAATTATGCCAAAAAAAAATGTGCAAGACATTAGTAACCCGTTTGAGATACCCTGAAAAGATCATGGTTTCAGCAGAACATAGCGTTCGATGAAATGGTACAATCGATCAACTGAAATATGATACAGTAATAATTACCATTAAAAAGAAATACAAAACAGAGGCAACAAAAAAAAGATTACTAAGGCGAACTTTATGGGATTTCTACCTCGATTTCTATTATTAAAGGCATTTGTCATCGCAGGACTTTTTTTGGTAGTCACAAGTATAACCTAACCTATGCAAGTAATGTTTAAAATACCATGAAATATCATGGTTTCATGATATGGATGAAGTGATGGGATAGCATAAAAAAAGCACATAACAGAGGCAATGAAAATAACGATTACAGAGGCGAACTTATCACTACTTACATGGGATTTCTACCTCCATTTCTAATGCTTTCTCGCGGTTATTATTTAAGACACTAATAATAACAAACAAACTGTTATTGTTATTAAGTGTGGTGGTGAAATAAGTTTTCCCTCATACATATAAAAAATCTTAAAATAATCATACACTTATAAGTAAAGTGATTGTTGGTATACTCCGTGCGTAAACTTAATAAGTTCCGTTCGCAACGCGCCGCCGAAGCGAGCCGAGCGACGGTGTTTTCGCTCTTATTGCATGGACATAAATCTGTTTCTAACCGGCTCAAGCCGAATACGCGTCGATAGGCTGGGGAGACCCTAAGTGTTTATGAACACGCTTACCACGTGAATATTGAAGTTAAAATATGGATCGTGTGAGCGGTGAAATATACACAATAAGTATATAATTATCTTATTGGTAAGAGGCAGTTACAAGCGTCGTTGGCACCTACTCCTTTACAAAATCAATTTAAACCAGATAAACACTGTGTTTCACCGAACTTATGACGTGCGAAAATTACCTAATTATGGTATTTGTCGTCGCTTTCTTTTTCTTGTGGTGAACCAGTGGACACTAGTTTTATCGATGTTAAAAAGTTAAAACGTTTTAAAGAGTGTCGTAAGAAATAAGTAAGTATATAATGTAATACGATGTCCCAATAGAGTCTTAACGCTTGAACCTATTTGGATAATGGGCTCTAAACGATACGAGGCATTTATAGCTAGATGGAGGTTGAAAAATGATGATGGACATGTAACCAAGCCACCAACAGCACTACTATAATATGTATACTTAGCTATTCTTAGATAGTAACACTTGTACGAATTACCCACTACCTACCATTGAATACCTTATGGGATGCCACCCACGTGGATACTGGCACCGGTCTTCAGTCCAACAGTTTTGAAGGTAGTAGCGCGCGTCTGCGGCGGCTGAACCGACAAGACCCCGAAAATATGCAAATATTGCAGATATAGCATGGTAGCAGCTTTTGCCGTTAAAACTCTGTGAACATGGGGACCGTAGGCACGGGAATTATTTGCCAAATGAACAATAAGCTTATAAGCCCTAAGTGATCGTAGCATGTTCCCCGGCCAACGGCATAGCAACTCAACTAGGAAAAACAGCCAGCCTATTCAAGAATATTCTGGGTATAGTGACCTTATACTACATTTATTCGTTAGTTACGTTAAGTTATCGGAGATTTTTTTAATACTCTTTGTGTGTTTTAGTTCGTTATTTATATTATTATTTTATTGAAGTATCTTGAAGTGTCTTGTATTCTATATGTATATATGATATATGATATAGAATGGGCATTCAGTGACATTGTATAATGACAATGTATGAAACATGATCTTCGTTTTTATTGTCTGTCTGTACATAATTATGTTCAGTACAAATCTCCAAGAAACCGCCAGATAGAATGATGAACATTTGTGAACGATAGTGTGTTTATAATCGAACCCTAACGTAAATTTGGCAGTATCCTGAAACATGGTGTTTGTGTTGTTATCAGGTAACGGGTGCGTGGCGCCGGCTGTCGAGCACGGTGAGCGAGTCGGTGGGGCTGAAGCACGCGCTGCGGCGGCTGCAGGCGGTGCCGGCGCGCGCGGCGCGGCTCGTGCACGCTCTCGTCGACCGCATGCGCGTGGGCGGCGGCCCGCTCGTGCTCACGCGGCTAGGCGCGCTGCGCGGACGCCGCCTCGTCGCGCGCACCGCGCAACAGACGCCCTACTACAGCTTTAAGGGGATCAGGTTAGTTAAAAGCTAATTTCAGAAAAAAGGTTCTGTGTTTGACCCCTTATGTTTGTATGTAAGTACTCATATTATGTATGTATGTTCGCATCTTCCACCGTCGTTGGGTTATATAAAAAATGCATCCGCTCATGCATATGCATGCATGTGCTTACAGACGTCCACGTAACTTTGTATAAGAACAGATGTTATGCATGTGTTAGATACGCGCAGCCGCCACAGGGCGGGCTGCGGTTCCGGCCGCCGGCTCCGCTGGAGCCCTGGTCGGGCGTGCGCGACGCGCTGGACGAGGGCGCAGTCTGCCCGCACCGGTTCATGCTCTTCGACACCTACAAAGGCGACGAGGACTGCCTCTTCCTCAACGTCTACTCGCCCGCGCTGCCCGACAAGCTCACGGGGTGAGTCCAACTACTTTAGTCAGCTGAACACCACTACCGCGGGGTCCCTATTCTATAGCAGCAAGATGGCAAGGCCTCAACGGATGATTTGATTTCGAAGCCAAAAATTACGTTAGATTTGTCTGAATGTCACTGGGTAAGTCGGTAATTTACTAAAAAAAATGCCAATTTGCTAGATTTCGTTGTATATGCCTATGTATTATATGAGTATTCATGTATATAGACGACACTACGAGTAAGAAAACATTGCAGTCGGGTTTGTAGAGCTTGCTTTTTATTAAGCTTTGTTTGTTAAGAAGTGATAAAACGAAAGTTTGTATGGAGATTTATGTGAAATCTAAAAGATTTTCCAAAAACTCACTCTTTATGTTTTTGTTTATTGAATAAATTGACAGTAAAAATAAGCTTGATCTCGGTATTATCAAGTAATTTAAGAGTGTTCAATTTGTTTGTAAGTATTATAATTTATAATAAATTTATACTACTGACAACTTCCCTTTGCCACAGCGAGATATAGACTTAGGCCTGTGTACCTACATTCGTTGGATTTCCGTAACCTCTTGCAGAGATGCTTAGACAGGAATAGTTAGAGTGGCTACTAAGTGGATTTGTGGGGGGGAAGTTAATGATTAATGAAATGACACTGTAAGTGCGCTGCGGTTTTCTTTAAAAATAGTAAAGCAGTTTGATATTTCAACTTTTTACTCTCAGATGGGGTAACTATGACCTTGCGACTATTATTTAGCAAACATTAACGACACCATGGGGAAAGCATAAATTTCACCACTGTTTGCAGTTTGCAACAAAGTTCACTCACTGTTCCATGTCCATCTTAAATAGGTAGGTAATAAAACCGGCGGTTTCTCAATGTAATGGTTTTCTTCTGAAAATATTACTCGTATCTCTCTTGATTTACATGGGCCATCCGTAACACCATATTGCCTTTGAAGTGTTGTCGTATCGTGAACGTTAAGATACAGTATTTAACAGTTCATTTATATTTATTTTATATTTAATCGTGGCCGAGTGAAAAAGTAAGTATAAGTATTCTATAATACGTCAAAAGCAATATTGTTTTACCTAGTAGAATAGGGCCTGCTTACTAGAAATATGAAATATACAATATTCAATATAGACACATACCTACCTCTGCAGCTTCTTCTTACTTTTATTCCGATCTACATACTCGTATAACGAGCCCAGTTTGAAACGTTTGTGTAAAACGGCCATATTTTTTTTTCCACATTTATTTCGTTACGCTTCTTTATGTTGTTCGATAGCGTACCAAGTTATCTATAGGTATAAACATCGTAAGACCATCATTACATATTTTCTTATCTAAAAATTACCCCCTGTTAGGCTCGTCCGCTCGTGTGGTATGGAAACAATACGCTTTCATATCATAACAATAACCTTTTTGAGTGTGGGTTAATGATTGTGCCTGCAGGTACAACCCGAAGCTGGCGGTGATGGTGTGGATCCACGGCGGCGCGTTCGCCGTGGGCTCCGGCAACTCGTTCCTGTACGGGCCGGACCACCTGGTGGGCGCGGGCGTGGTGCTCGTCACGCTCAACTACCGGCTCGGCGCGCTCGGCTTCCTCAGCCTGGGCAACGACGAGGTGTCTGGCAACATGGGCCTGAAGGTATGACCCGTCTCACCACAAGCTGGCGATGGTGTGGCAGGCTCTGTTCGCACGGACAGCACTAAAATGTCGGGCAAAAAGACTATACCCTGTCCACGATAACGAGCTAGTATAGCGGTCTCTCTTTTGCACTTTTGTATGCAGATGAAAGGGACAAAAAAGGAGAGTGGGCGT
The DNA here is from genome assembly GCA_923062465.1 of Acleris sparsana. Taxonomy (NCBI): domain Eukaryota; kingdom Metazoa; phylum Arthropoda; class Insecta; order Lepidoptera; family Tortricidae; genus Acleris; species Acleris sparsana. Next base: position 6,539,364 of record OV281303.1, read on the forward strand.
GAACGATGGCACCTCACTGTCATGCTCGGCTTACATGCTCCGTCGTTCGAAATATTTATTTTAATATCCCTTATGATTTTTCTGGTTTAGTTAAATAATAAAGGACACAATAAGTATTTACTTATGTATTCATTTATTCAAACAGCAGAAGATAGTCCAGCAGTCGCGAGGCGTTCATACAAGCCGATTATTTACGGCTTTACCAAAAACTCCTATGCATAGAGTAGGTATATAAACAAAACGTAAAACCGACACACGCCATACACCTTTTTTTGCTCCGGCTTGTCTATTTATTTACGTGACGCTTCGCCACTGTAGTCCAGTAAACAAGCCGAGTCACAGATTAAACCGGTAAAAATTGAAAAGAGATCACTATAACGCGTCCGCACCGTGCAAGAGACAGATGTTGACTGAACTTCGATCGCCATGTAAACTCACCCGGTGCACGTGCATCGCCCTTATCGCTGACCAATGACGTGCTGTCTAAGTTTTCTAGTACTAGCTCGTTATCGTGGACAGGGTATAGATTGTTACAGGAAGTTTGTCTTAGGCACTGGTCCCGCCGCCAACGATGAGCGGGAAGCGAGTACAGCCAGCGATCAAATATTAATATTTGTGTCTCTTTTCTTGATACGGGATCTATATGTTTTGTTTCGACAAACTAGTGGAACGAGTTCTCGCCGGCAGCGTGAACAGCCAGCGATCAACTATTAATATAGGTACGTATCTCTTTTACTGACAAGGGATCTTTATCTTTCGTTCGTTTCTTGGGCGAGTAAATTGCCGATAGCAGTGCCTTAGCATAGTATTTATTGGACCGTTATATTTAAAAGTAAAAAGACATAAGAGACAGATATATTTATTTCTTAAACAGTTTTAGATAGAAAAAACCGCAGAGAAAGCCGCACTGGATTTTTATTATTCCCTCCTTCCCCGGATAGCTTGTTTCGTGCTGCAAGCTATAAAGCTATGTTGTGCTAGCTATGTTGTAACTCCTTACAGGAATTGGAGCTTACCATCATGAGACCATTTTGCTTTTTAAACCCCCGGTTCAAACAGAGAGGTGTTATAATTTTAACGTGTGAGTCTTATCTGTGTATCTGTCTGTAGCATCGTAGCTCCTAAACGGATGAACGTTTTTTGATTGAGTTTTATTTAATAAAAAGCTAGAGTTATAAGAGGGTTCTTCGTCAGGTTTAATAACTGTTTGGGTCGTTTTAGAAATATCAGCTCTGAAAGTAGATTCGTAATTATATGTTGGGGGTTTTTATCTAAAATGTACAGTGCGATAGCTCTTAGGTGCCTCAGGTTTGAACTGGTCTCTCACTCGCTCTCATACGCTCTTATTAAAACCGACTGACAGAGAAGTACAAACTTTTTGCACCTTCTAAGTGTTTACAGACTGTACTTAAATGTGTACCGAATGGTGTTAGGACCAGGTGATGGCGCTGAAGTGGGTGCGCGACAACATCGAGCACTTCGGCGGCGACTCGGCGCGGGTCACGCTCTTCGGAGAGTCCGCCGGCGCCGCGTCCGTGCACCTCCACATGCTGTCGCCAGCCTCGCAGGTAGGTACACTATACTTACTGGTACGCGAAGTTTTTGGGAGGGACATTGTGGTTAAAAACTCGCATCAATGATGTTCTAAACACCTTTATTCATTAACAGCCGAACCCTAGATTAAAACCGCGGGCAGATAAGGCTTACTGCGGATTAAAATTTGACATTTGCCCATACAAAATTTGTCAAATTTTTATCCGAAGTGAGCCTATCTATCCTTGGTTTGAATATAGGATTCGGCCATAAATCGCCTTGTTAGGTACCTACCGGAAAGCCACTTTCAAAATTTCTAGTGGAGTAAATCCCTAGATACTCCGAAGAATTCAGCTTCGGGCCTGTTGTTTGATCAACTAACCAATTGTTAAAATTCGAAAAAAGAATGGAATATTGTACACATTTCCTGAGATTTAACCATTATTTACGATTTTTAACGAATAGTTAAATTAACTACTGATCAAAGAACAGGCCCTTACCCTTAGAGCTTATTGTTCAGCAGCACAATCAAGAATATAAACAGAATGTGGCAACCAATCGTGAAGCTGTATACCTAATCAAGCGAAAAAGGCCAACAATAAAATTCAAACGTACCGAAGTAGGTACGTCGAGGATTATTTGGCAACATTTTATTGTTGGGTTGGGTCACGTCGCACGCCGATGGACCTATACGTGAAAAGGTTAATGATTGCACCGAAGGTGGATAATCACGCGGTTGGCAGGCTGTCATTGATAATAATCACCAGTATATCGCCTCCAAATATATAAACAAGTAAGGGCGCACGACGTGTTCATAAATATATGAACAAGCTCTATCCAACACCAACAAAATAGTTGACTTCACGTCATGATGTTCAGTTCATTCAACGACATGACGACGCAGTTAGCCTAGTTGGTACTGGTAGAACCCTGCCTACCAAGCTATAGCGGTCCCGCGAGTAATTATCCCTGAGTCTTGGATATTTTCTGCCTCTATTTATTTAGTTCATTTTATTGTTGTCTAGTACCCATAGTAGGTACAAGCCAAGAAATTACGTAAGGATTAGGTCAAATTGTGTGATGAGATTGTCCCCTGATGTTATTTTTTGCTAAGCCTGCTTATCGGGGATCTTGCCAAGATTTCCTTGAACCGCGTAAGTAGGTATGCATTTTGCATCACAGATAGGTAAAAAAATGATAAAAAGATAAAAGATTAAAGATGTTTATACTCAAACAGATGATGATGTTTATTTGTTTGTTGTGTTTGGTACTCAATAAAGGTAACAGGTACCTATTTCATTGAACCGGTTGTTTGATGACGGCTTTATCTTATCCAACATGTGATTTCACGAGTGATTTATTTACACTGACGTCGTGATTATTTAATCTTAATCGATACAAAAAAAACGAGATTGTAAATTACTGGCTGTTGCCCGCGACTCGGTACGCGTAGAAATGGTTTATCGCTATTCACTCGGGGATTACTGAGAACTTTCTCGGATACATGTGAGAGCTTCTCTTCATACAAAAAACCGGCAGAGTGCGAGTTGAACTCGCGTGGAGAGGGTTTCGGAGATAAGTTTATGATCAATTTTCGTCTTCTTTCATGCATACAATCAAAACTATTTATTTTACAATAATAACAAAAACAAATTTGTAAGCCTCATAACGAGCCCACTCATTTGATACACAGACACAATAAGGTTTGCAAAACTTTCTTTTTTTATTTTAATAAATAGTCACCCGAAAAAGAGCCTTATTTAAAAAAAAATACTTTGCTCGTCTGTGTTTGGGTCATCAATTTACATACGAGTATGTGTACCAAATTACAACTCAGTCGGTTCAGAAGTTTCGGAGCAAATTGGCTGTGACAGACGGACAGACAGACAGATGCGCGAGTGATCCTATAAGGGTTCCGACTTTTCATTTTTTGTACGGAACCCTAAAAATTCAAAATACTCTTAGAAGTTACCGATATTTTATCACAAGAAACTTTCACCAATTTGAGAAGTTATTCGTCAGTATGGTAGAGACAATATTGCTTACTGAACAAGAATGATAATACTTACTGAATAAAGAATTATGAATTAATCGGACATCAAATACCTTACGTCACCTAACCTTTAGATCAGTGGAACCATAAGCATTTCTGGTATTTCCCATGGATAACATGGCCCCGAACGTTTTCTAACGAACATGGCGATGCCTAGTTGGAAGTGTGATTGTGCTGAAAAGCAAGTTTTGTATTGAATTCTGGACTTTCGTGTTAAAAAAAGGTAACCGGTGTTCTCCTTGGGGTGTGGGTTATGGAGTTCTCCGAGGTCTTGTGGCTTGGATGAAAGGGAATAAATAAAACTATACGACTTGCGTGTTCAGGAGTCTGTCAATCTCTAATCCTTTATTTTTTAATATGTTTGTCCATAGATAAGAAACCATAGACTACTACATGCCCTTTCTTAAGATTAAATGGCAACACTACATTACATCGACTGACATTTGATTAGACATTTAATTTGACATATCTGACATTCAGGTTTCTAGGTTAAAAATACTGTTTAAAAGAAATTACTCAAACAATAAGTTAATATTAAAATAAAATTATACAATATTAATTATTCACCTGGACATTGGTTCGTCAAATCGCATGCGAAGACTCATGCATACTAGTATTAAAATTGTACATAAAATTGTCATTTACATTTTAAAATAAATTAGTTACATGTTCAATCTTTTGGTTTTCTTTAATAACCTCCCTCTAGATGAATATCTCATTTCTGGAGTATTTGAACTTATGTTCATCTCTAATAATTCGGGTAAGTCTTCTCCATTATTATTACTATTAGTAGAGTGACTATCTGACTGTAATATTATATCATTTTCTGACAAGAATTGAATATCCTGCATATCATCATTAACTTCAATAAATATAGGAGACTGTATACTAGTTGGGGATTGTACATTTGACTCGTTCAACTCTTCTTGACTATTTGTATTTGATGACTGACTCGACTGAGCTGACTCAAAGGATTCACTTAAGTTTACATTTTGTTCAACATTGTTTTCCTTTCGACAGTATAGATATTTAGGAATATTATAATAATAACGATTTTCCCTATCATCCTCCTCTATCAGACCTGACTGACTTGACCTTTGACTGTTTGTTGAGTTTGACTGTAGTTGCTTGTTCTGAGTTAACTTGGACTCAGACATACGACAAGAATGATTTGTGTTAGACATATTTTTGTTATGTGACTGATAAAATTTATTTTTATTATTATAGTCTGTCATTTTATGACTTTCATTTATCACTGACTTTGATTGTGAGAGACTTGACTTGAATAGCTTAATATGCTGTGTATTTCTTCTATAGACTGTACCACTACAATCTTTGACTAAGTAAGACCTTGGATATTTAGATTTTGACACAATAGTACCTTTAGACCATGACACATCTTTAGGATTTCTTTTGAAAAATACTTGATCATTTGACTGAAACACTTCTGGTAGAGTAGCATTTTTATCATAATATGCCTTTCTTTTTTCTAATTCTAGTGACTTTTCTTTGTTATGACTTGAGAAATGAACTATTTTCGGCTTTAATTGACTTGTTTTAGTAGGTAATTTTGTTCTTAGTTTTCGTGACATTAACAATTCTGCGGGTGACTTTAGATTACCTCTGGGAGTAGTTCTATATTGTAAAAGACCAATATAAAAATCTGTACCTGACTGTTCACATTTTCTCATAATGTTTTTTACTATTTTTACAGAAACTTCTGCAAGACCGTTTGATCGAGGAAAATTAGGACTTGACATAATGTGTTGAATATCCCAGTCTTTCATGAAGCTTTGGAACTCATGGGAGTTGTATGGAGGACCACCGTCACTCACCAACTGCAAAGGAATTCCATGACGTGAAAAAATTGTCTTTAATTGTGTTATTACAGTGTTACTTCTAGAGTCTTGATTTAAGTGTGCAATTTCAATGTAATTGGAATAATAATCTACGACTAATAAATATTTTTTACTTTTGTAATCAAATAAATCTGATGCTATTTTTTGCCAGGGTAAAGAAGGTTGTTCATGAGATAGTAAGGTTTCCTTTGTTTTATTAGAACTAAATGTCATGCAAGTTTCACATTGTTTAATTTTGATCTCAATGTCATGATAAATATTAGGCCAAAAAACAATACCACGGGCATGACTTTTGGTTTTTTCTATGCCCATGTGACCTTCATGTAAAATTGAAAGAATTTCTGAACGTAAAGATTTTGGAATAATAACAGACTGATTCTTAAAAATTAAGTCATTTATAACATGAATTTCATCCCTGATGTTCCAGTAGGGTAAAACAATTGGATCACAATTTTGCTTACTGGTAGGCCATCCTTCCATGAAATATTCTTTAAGTTTTTGAAGTGAAATATCAGACTTAGTGTGTGAAATAATTTTATCTTGCTTTTCTTTTGTAATTGCCAAATTAGAAGTTAATAAGTTTACTTGACAAATAACATTGTCATCCAGTTCATGAAAGTTAAATTTTTCTACATTACTTTTTGAGACAGGTGCACGAGATAGAGTATCAGACACATACATTTCAGTACCTTTAGTATATGAAACGATGAGATCGTATGACTGTATAGCAATCATCATTCGTTGAAGTCTTGCAGGGACATCTGAAAGTGGTTTTTTAAACAAAGTTACCAGAGGTTGATGGTCTGTTTCAACATAAGTGGTTTTTCCATAAATGTATTGATGAAATTTCTTGCACCCAAAAACTATAGCATACAATTCTTTTTCTATTTGTGCATAGTTTTCTTGAGATTTATTTAAAGTTTTAGAAGCATATGCAATAGGATTCAGTCCATGAAAAATTACTGCACCCACTGCATTTTTGGACGCGTCTACTGACAATCTTACAGGTTTTTTCACATCATAATGTATCAAGACAGGGGATTGACAAATTAGTGATTTTAATTTATTGAATTGATCTTCTTGATGGGAAGTCCACTGCCAAATATTTCGTTTTTTAAGAAGATCTCTAAGTAAGGTGGTTTCATGAGCTAAATTAGGTATATAAGAACCAAGGTAGTTAATCATACCTAAAAATCTTTGAAGATCTTTGACATTTTCAGGTCTCGGCATTTTCATGATAGCTTCGACCTTTGAGGTATCTGGGGAAATTCCATTCTTGTTAAAGACATGACCAACATATGACACTTCAGACTGACCAAACTGACATTTTGACTTATTAAACTTTAAATTAACTTCTTTAGCTTTTATAAATACATTTTCTAACCTTTCATCATGTTCACTCTGCGTAGAACCATAGACCAGTATATCATCGACAAATATTATTACTCCTGGAAGTTCACTAAATAAATCAGTCATGACTCTATGAAAAATTTCACCGCTTGAATTAATGCCATAAGGAAGTCTTAAAAATTTGTACCTGCCAAATTGTGTGCTAAAAGTGCAGAGGTCACTACTCTCTGAATCTAATTGTAACATCCAGTATCCTGAATTTGCATCCAACTTTGAAAATATGCAAGCACCTGCTACCTGAGAACGTAAATCATCAAAAGTAGGGTATGGAAAATGGGGTCTTTTTATTGCTTTGTTTAAATTTCGTGGATCAAGACAAATACGCAAATCACCATTAGGTTTTTCTACCGGGACAATTGAATTCACCCAGTCAGTCGGTTTTGTAACTTTTTCAATTACCTTTAATTGTTCCATTCGGTCTAGTTCTTTTTTAAGCTTTATTTGTAATGCATATGGTATTCTTCTAACAGGACAAATCTTTGGTGTGACACTTGAATCTAATTGTAAATGAACAGTTCCTGGTAAGCAACCTAATCCCTCAAAAGTATCTGAATACTTGTTAATAACTATTTGTACTGACCTTTGTTCTTGCTTATTGGTTAATGAGTCTATGTTTTGGGTTAGTTCAAAAATACGTTTTACAATGCCGCATTCCTCGCATGTCTTCCAGCCCAGAATTGTAGAACAGTCGCATTTTACTACTACAAACTCAATTAGTATATTCAGTTTATGGTCAAAAGAACATTCAAGTCTGACAGAACCTAAATTTTCGATCATCTGGCCTGAAAATGAAAAAACTCTTTTGTCTGACTCTTGAATAGGAATTTTCTTATTACACATTTCTTCTAAATTTTTCAAAGTGTTTAATGAAATTACATTAATGTCTGCACCAGTGTCAATTTGACATTTAACCATATTTCCATGAATATTTAAATTAATTTGCCAATTATTTAAATTTGAATTTGAATTAATTGTACCAATTATAAAATCATTTACAGTACTTCCCTCAAAATTACTTTGACTATTTTCAATATTACAATTTTCACCATTTTGAGAACTATTAACTAAACTTACATTCTTATTGTTGTTCTGGTTTTTGAAGAAACAGTAATTTGCAAAATGATTCATTTTCTTACATATTTTGCAGACTTTGCCTAGTGCTGGACATTTGTACCGATGCTGTTGACCACATTTGTTGCAAATTGAATTATTCCTTGTATTGCTGTTAGACCTGTAATTAGCTGAAAAAGATGTTCCTGAAAGAGAATTGCGTTGATTTTGACTTGAACTTCTATTTGCTGAAAATTTTCTGTATGGCGTGACTGATCTTGGTCTGTAATTATTTCTTCTAGGAGTTTGGCTTCTGAAACTGCTCCTGCTTTGATGTATGGATTGTACTTGAGAATTGTTATTTGCTTCATTTCCATTATGTAGTTTCTTAGATCTCTCTTGTGACAATTCCATATTTTTGGCAAATTGGACCGCTTCATCGACATCATTTATGTTTGAACTTTGTAATAGACGTTCTTTTATTCGTGCGTTTTTAATTCCAATTATAAACATGTCTTTCACTAGCGATTTTTTTAGTTCACCGAAATCACAGCCTGTCGCTAAATTATTCAAAATTGTTACATATTCGTCCAATGACTCGTCATTTTGATGTTTAGTGAAAAAATTATAACGTTCAACAGTTATATTTTTGCAAGGATTAAATTTTAAATCAAACTTTTCAAAGATAGACGTTAGCGTTTCTTCATCTTCTTTTTGAATGTTAAACGAGTTGTAAATTTCTATTCCGTCATCTCCAATTGAATTTAAGAAAATAGCAATCTGTTTAGACTTTGGTACTTTTTCTAGGTCATTAGCTACAAAGTAAATTTTAAATTTTTGCTTCCAGAGCTTCCATTTTTCAAATGAATTTACAGTTGCACCGTCATTGCCGCCATTGTTCAACGTTAACGGTTTTAGGTTATTAGCTAAAATTATGTTCGGTACCTGTTCTGACATTTTTCTTGCGTTGATCCCTTATCTGACACCATGTTCTCCTTGGGGTGTGGGTTATGGAGTTCTCCGAGGTCTTGTGGCTTGGATGAAAGGGAATAAATAAAACTATACGACTTGCGTGTTCAGGAGTCTGTCAATCTCTAATCCTTTATTTTTTAATATGTTTGTCCATAGATAAGAAACCATAGACTACTACAACCGGCACATTAGGTAACTGGCACCTAGTAACTAAGTTTGCTTAGTTAACATGTAGCAACGACCCGCGTCATAAACCTCGTGTCGACTGCGAGCGGTTGGGCCGTCCGCCGAGTGCGCTGTGGTTATGAGTTGAACATTCAGATTACGTCTCCTCAATGCTTGGATGCTTAGTTTGAGCTCCCTGATATATTTATATTATAAATGGACACATGCTGGTACACGTCTGCTCTGGCATCCGTTTTAAGTATTTCCAAAAGTGTTATTTAGTTTAGGAAGTACTTAGGCTAACCTCGCTTTAAGTAAATTAGGGCGGGTTTTTTGATCTGTAGTTATAGGTAACTCACTAACAGTTTAAATCGAATCGAAAATGTAAAACATTCTGCTATTTACTCGTAAAATGAATTTATCTGCAGGATTTTACCGTTGGTCACATCCACCTTAATGTACTAAAACCTGCGAGTTCTCTTGCTTAAACGCGTTCCCAAAGAGACCTTTTAGAACCTACGGGAACACCTTAAGGCGCCGCCTATGCTCCGCTCTCCGTGCGTTTGCAGCTTCACGCCCTTGACATCCTTCTGTAAAGTTGCACAAAAGCTGTAAATGAATATTTTGCGTTAGGGTCTGTTCCACGGAGCGATAGCGCAGAGCGGGCTGGCGACATCCCCGTGGGCGCTGGCGCGGAACCCGCTGGAGCGCGCCTTCGAGCTGGGCCGCGAGCTGGGCATCGCCACCAACAGCTCCGCCGAGCTGCTGGGTAAGTACCACAAACAAAAACATAACTGATTTGACTCCAAATACCTCGAGATAAAAATAAAATTAACGCTTCTCTTAGAAACCGCGATTACTCTTCTCCCACAAATGACTGAACTGAATGAGTAACTTAAACTAGTATTGGGCTTCTGGCGATGCCTACAGCGACCATACTCGGAACGCTTGAAACTTAATGCCAACTAACAGATTTTCTCAGAGTGAAAATGAAAATAAATAAGAAAAATATTCGTCGATGATTTGCGGTAACCGCAATTAGCCTCGCTACGCTATGGTCGACGACTGCCGCCGACGAATGACGACGGCTGCAGTTGCCTCTACCGTTGATGGCGTGGCGTGCCGCTCGAGAATAAGAATCCTAACATTCTAAACATCTTGTCATGCAGGCTGTGTATAAGTAGAGTAAAGGCGCCTATTCACATCAATCACACTTTTGTAAACAGCAATCCAATTTTTGAGTGCAATCTGGTAGGTTACCTCCGCGCGACGCCGAGCGAGCTCCTAGTGAAGGCGGGCGCTCGGCTGGCGAGCGCGCCGGGCAAGCCGGCCGACCTGCAGAACACTGTGGCGCTGCCCTTCCTGCCCGCGGTGGAGCCCCCGGGGCCCGGCGCCTTCCTCACGCAGCACCCCGCCGCGCTGCTGCCCGGCGCCGACGTGCCCTTCCTCACCGGGTACAACGCGCAAGAGGGCATCATACTTTTCAGGCGTAAGTCATTTTGATTTGTAATTTCAGGTTTAATTGCATAATGTCAAAAACACACTAGATTGACGACGGATGAAGCCTAATTCTATTAGCATTTAACTGACGACACATTAGCCTACGAATCAAAGCAAGTCAAATCAAATAAGATATTTATTAAAAGTGGGTAGGTATAACAAATAGGTCTCAAGTAATAAGTAGTTTCATTCCATCCACTTTCTACCTGTCAATAGGCGTACAAATTATAGGTCAAGTAATTCAAATACAAATTTATCCGTTACCAAATAAACGTCACCTTGCCTTATATTACGGATATTAATTACAATTAAATTAGGATAATAATAATAATTAGGTTAAGTCATACTAAATAAATAATAAATTAAATGTCAATCTAAAATCTAAAGTGCTAATCAGTAAACCATATTAATCATATTATACATTATTAACTGGACTAGAAATAAATTGCGTTGGAAGTGCTCAGAGACACGATAATACATTTTGTTTATGCACCATTGGAAAAGTTTGGAATTAAAGGTAGGCATCTCAAGTTCTTTTAATTCCAATGGTAAGTAATTTTACACATGAATATAATATTCTTAGGCGGACGTTGTCCCCGAGTAGTGTAAATTCAACCCATGTCGAGTATTGTGCATGGAGGTAGATCAATTTTAGTGAACAGTTTGGGTTTGCTTTTTACAAAAGCTAGCGGTCGTGGGTTCAAATCCCGGTGTGTGTCATGACTGTCATGAGCGCGAATATCTTTCTTGTCATGTCATGGATGTTTTCTACATATATAAGTATGTATATTTATCTATAGATATAAGTATTAAATATTTATATCGTTGTCTGTCTAGTTCATAGTACAAGCCTAGAGCTTAGTTTGGGACTAGGTCAATGGGTGTGACATTGTCCCCTGATATTTATTATATTTATTTATTTAAGTACGATTCTTTCTACGGCCGATTGCTGTAATAGAAGTAAGGATAGGTAGTAAAAAACCAAAAAAACAATTCAGTAAGTAGGCCGCTCGGGCACTTTCACACGTCAAGAATCTACCAGCGCTTCGCAAGAGGAGACCACTGCTGAGAAGAAACGCCGCAAGAAACTCAGCAGTCAGTCATTTTTTAATCATTTTTCATATTACAATGGTACTACTTAGTCTAGCATTATACACCGTGTTTTTTTTGATTTACGATAACTTCGGCATATTACTAGGTATATCCATAGAAACTAATTGGTACATTAGATTTTGAAATACTGCGAAAAAAAAATTGATTTTCGGTTTAGTACAAAATAATGAAATCTTTTATCTTTGGTCATTCTAAAAGGGCCTTTAGAGTTAACTAATAATCAGTGTCAAATATGTCTATGTTGGCGTGACATACACACACAAGTAAAGATAACCCTTGACAGGTACAAGATTGTCACTTTAGATTGACGCGTATACAAACCTAACAATTGGAAACTCTTTACTCATAAGAGTCATATAAAGTATTAAAAGAAAATTGTTGTTATCAATTAAGAGAGCCTTTTACACTAGTTTAACGTGATTAACTGATTAAATTTAAAAATTAAATATCTTTAAAACCGTTAGACTTATCATTTGTCTGTCTTCGGGAAATTAACTTTGTTTGACCTAAAGAACGTTCCCTTAAAGTTATCGTAAATCAAAAAAAACACGGTGTATAAAGCTACAAATATTAATTTGAATATACTTAATATCAAATAACATTAGTAGTTCAGCAGGAAAACATGCCAAAAATCTTTAGTATTTTTTTAAGTGCTGGAAAGGGTAACTTTAAAACTACGTCAGGTAATTTATTATAGAAATGAATGCATTGACCAACAAATGATTTATATACTTTACGGACACGGAATTATCGAATAGTGATTTTATTTATATTTTTAGTATTTAAATTATGTATATCAGAGTTTTGGGTGAAAGAATCTAAATTCTTAATAATATAAATAATATTCTCGTGAATAAATTGAGACGCTACAGTTAACATATTAATTTCTTTAAAAAGTTCTCTAAAGGAGTCATGGGAATTTTAATTGCCCTAAATGGCCCTTTTTTTGTAACACAAATATAGTTTGTATGTCAGCTGCCTTACCCCAAACCAGAATACCGTAAGACATAGCATTATGAAAAAAACTATAATAAACTGAGCGAGCTGTCTCAACATTGTCTAATTTTCCTAACAGCGTAAGCTGCCGAACTTAGTTTACCTGCCAGTACAGCTATGTGGGGACTCCATTGCAAATTTGTATCTATTGTTATGCCTAGGAATACCGCCTTACCTATCTACCATTTGCAAACACTCATCATTTAGAAAAATACTAGAATCTACCAGTTTAACATTAGGCAAAGCGAAGCGTTTTCTTAGCATTTAGTAGCAAGTTGTTACTAGTAAACCAATTAAGTACTTTAAATAGTGTGGCGTTTATCCTACTGTAGTCTACGGATTTTCTATCAACCATGAAAATTAGTGAAGTATCATCAGCAAACAGTACAATTTCGCAAAGTTTATCTACTATTGGTAGTAAGTGATTTATGTAAACCAAAAATAAAAAAGGACCTAAAATAGAGCCTTGAGGCACACCTATTTTCACTGTAGCTCCAACTGATTGCTTTTTGTTTACAACAACTGTTTGAGGTCTATCACATAGATAAGAAGACATAAGGCTTAAAGCTTTATTTAAGTAGACTATTTAAACAAAAGTCTTTGACGAAAATGTACCTATTCAATTTTGTTGTATGTATGTAATAATGTAATTAATTCGTTCGTTAATTTTACAACAACCTAACTCCTAAATAAAGAACATTTCTGTCGGAGGTCTTTGGTTCTTTAAATTGTTTTTATTTTTATAAACGCATATAAATACGCATTAATCGCATTATCGCAATGCCTGCTGAAGGCGTTCTATTATCAAATCTGTGTACGTGTCTACACGTTATTTAGGACACAAATTATCGCTGAAGGCAGTGGCGATAACGTTTGGTCTTATAAAATGCACTTTGTCGCAGTTGTGTGCGACCCTGGGAATTTTACAGCACCTTGAATGTGAATGACCTTTTAACTATTATTTGCACGTTATATTTCGAAATACTAAAGTGATCACTAATAAGAATCGTGGTTGCGACAACACACATTAACCACTGTATTTCGATTTTATTACCTTGTCGTTTAAGCCGTATTGTTATGCGAACATAATGCCATAACCTAACCTAAAACTGTACCTGTTACGAGGTTTAATGTTGGGGTCGCGATTGATAAGTGACTAGGTATTAGACCGCGCACGGAAATCCTTGGCGACGTTGCACAAGAGAACGGAACTGCACCTGCCCGGCCCTTCTACCGCCGTCGCCGCCTGCTCGCCCATATCCATAAACATTACCAAGATTACCTTGAATTCATTTTGCGAACCCAAGGAAAATGTATTCGTTTACAGCATGTTTACAGCACTTTATTCTGAATGTTTAGTCCAATTTTGGGAGGTGAAGGGATTGTCGATGCGCTACAAAAACCCGTCTTCAAAAATGCAAGAAATTTTCTTATAAAATGGTAGGTAGGTCAGTCCAACTGAAGTCGACTGTTGGACTGACCTACCTACCATTTTATAAGAAGTTATTTCTTGCATTTTTGAAGGTGGGTTTTTGTTTTATTAAACATTTATTCTGTTATGCTGTTATGTAGCCCCACTTCTTTATTAATTAGAAACTATAGAACATTTCAAGCTCGCCGCAGGCAACGCCGCGGGAATGTCATAGTCATATTTAAACCTAAATGTGCTCCCTCATAGTCGCTCTAGTATCTTAATCGAGATATCTTATCGCCACCCTTCAAATAGGTACCGTTAAGGAGTTCCGGTGGCCATCTGTGGTCTTCATCATCAGTTCCACTTCACCATATACTATATGGTACTTTACCAAAATCATAAAATACCGAAATCGCTGTAGGTGTGCCTATAATATTTGAGGAGTTCCCTTGATTTCTCCAAGATCCCATCATCAAATCGTGACGTGTTGACAATGGGACCAAAAAGAAAGTATATCCATTCAAACAACGAAAAAAAAAACGAATTGGTCCAGTGGTCTCCAAGTAATCAGGGGAACAAAGAAATAACAATAAAAATAAAAAGATCCCGAAGAATTGAGAACCACCTCCTTTTTTTGAAGTTGGTTAAAACACATATCGGGATGAACGACCATAATACGTACGATACAGGTCATAAAACATAGCACAGGTACAGTCGAGATCATAAATATGTATACAATTTAGAACGTTGTCACTTTAATCGCTGTGACAATTCAGTTATGGCAGCAACATGACATATAAACAAGGTACTAAAGTGTACACATATTTATGAATTTGACTGTACATGTATAGGGCGCACAGAACATGGTTACATTTACATACATACATAGTACCTATAAAAGCTAAATTTAAACGTAAGCTATTCAAATTCCTTTGTCCTTAGTTAGTACTTAAGTCAGTTAGTTTTAGTTAGTTAGTATTTAAGTCTATATTGAATGTTACTCGTGCATTTTTATAGTTAAGCTGTAGAGACTCAACTTACTGATTCCTCAGTCAAACCATGCAAGCGGTTTTGCGGGACATTATTTTTAAGTTATGTATTGTATTCTTTTGTGATTAATAAATAAATAATAAAAAATAAAAGTAATAAGGATATTGGTTTATAACTTTTAAATCATGGATCAGCAAAACAAAGTTTAGAAACTGATAATAATCAATTGGCATTGATTTTCCTCACACCTACCTACCTACATAATATAAGAAGTCCAATATCTAAGCAAGAGAATTTTCGGGCAATAGCTATGTTATTATGGAATCAAATAAAACAAAAGTTACATTCGCGGGGTGACCCTCTAGGCCACCTAAACAAATATAAACAGGTACATACCCACCTGTGAGCCTATGACAAGCTGTAAACAGAAACAGAAACAGAAACAGAAACAGAAACAGAAACGAAGTCATACGGTAAGTAACGTAAGGACTGGATAACATCATTTTGCGTAACGTCTTGGATAACAACCACAACAAACAGTGCGGGCTAATGGGAAGGCCGCCTCGCGGATGTTATGTCGTCCGTGACCGGCGCGGCAGTGGGTCGCGCTAACTCGACAAACACTGCTTGCGAAGACCGGGCAACAGCATGTCGGACCATGCACAGTGTAGGGTTCCAAAGCCGCTAAGTAGGTACTAAAAACATAAAAACAAAAAGTAGTAACTAATTTTCTATTTAAAGTCATTTGGTGCCGATTGATGATTTTACTAGGTATAAACACTAAGTATAAAATCGCCTGTATCTCAAAAACCAATAATGTTTACCAAGTTGTTTTATTTTTTCTTTTAAATTCGTTTTATGCTCTTTCATTGAAGATATTTTTCAGATTTTTAGTTATTGTACTTTTGACACATTTACCTAACTAAAATTAGCGCTTTAAAGCTTAATATTTCACAAACAGCCCTTAATCGAAAAATTGTTTTTTCAAACCCGCAATATTTCTGAAGGACCTATCCAACGATACCCCACTTTATGGGGTACGCGAGAAAAAAAAACATCCCCACGTTACGTGCAGGGGAGGTACATAAACTAATTTTAAAAATAACATGATTTTCTTTTACCACTTTGTTGGCGTGGCTAATATGCATATTCATGCCAAATATACAGCTTTCTGGTACTAAGAGTCTCTGAGCTAGTCTGCGGACGCACGGACGGACGAACGGACGGACATGGCGAAACTATAAGGGTTCCTAGTTTGACTACGGAACCGTATAAATTATTAAAACATTTTTAGACAAGTATTTTCAAGTACCTATGGTTCAATATATTTGATGGCGACATAGTGTTATTAAAGCTGGCGGTGTGGGTCGAGTCAAATGCATCAAATTAAATAGATAGTCCAATAGTTGCGCAGAATTATTTCGTGTTCGTTTGTCGTGCGCTAGGTAATTAAGAAATATGGAAAGTAGGTGGACGGCCGGCCGCAATAGCTGGAGCTATTTTCATTGGGATATAAAAAAGACAATATTTATTTTTCTGGCCATTGTTCATATCATAAATCACTTTGAGTCGGAATTACTTCATAAAAATGGAAAAATAGTAATTAATTGGCTGTCGATTAATTAGAATCTTTTGCGACTGAGACTAATGGTAATGAGTGTTTTTTTTTATAATTGATATCTCATACTCTTGCTATCGATATGACATCTTCATTTATAACAGACAAGCGTATTATTTCAACATTCACTTTAAAGACAAATCTTCACATTTATCACATTGCACGTAGGTTTACGATGACGAGAAATGATGACTCAATGCCCGAAAGCCTTCGCTTCACAATAAGAGGCGGTAATCAATAATTTGAACGATTATCATAACTGGTGGTGCGGGAACAATGACCCTTGTTAGGCAACGCTCGAAATTGCAATTTGTTTTATTGTCGATTAGACAAGTTTAGTCAAGATCATGCCAACCAGTTGCCCTATTATGCAAGAGTTATGTGTTATATCACATAGCGAGTACGAAGACTGCGCGGGCGCCGCACAGTACTCGTATGGCCCCCACGCGACCACTATTTACATAACACAATGTCTTTATTTATATCGTGTACCACTTTCAGTACTTTCACGTCGAAGTGTACCTATACTGCGTAATTTGTTTGTATATGGTTATGATCTGGTGTTTCAAAAGAGGTCACCAAATAAAATCTAATGTTACACGGCCTTTCGAAACTTAAAAAGTAACCGTTCACAACCAGATTAGTTAATAGTATTTGAGGCTCCGCTTCCTCTATAGTAAGAACGTTTTTTTTTGCACGTGTCACGTTTTAGGAATTTTCACTTTTCTACATTTTGGCAGCCGTGGAAATCTGTATGGTAATCTGAAGTTTCATAATTCCTTATCCTTAATATTCTTGTATATATTTTACGCCCACATTATTCAGGATTCAGTTGAAGATATGATTTTCTTTAGCATCTAAGCTTATGTCGTTATACTAGTTTTAAATTTCATCAATGGCATGTCGGTAGGTACAGCAGCTGACCCTTAGACCGGTGTGCATTGGTCAACCTGAGTTAGCGTGTTGACCTAGTGAGCGTAATTTTTCCTAATACTTATCACCGACCTAAGTTTTTGTTTTTAGTACTTAACTAATTGTGCAAGAACGCACAGCTAGGTAGTTTTGGGTCAACGTTACCAACGAGTGATCAAGTATGACGTCAGATTTATTTCTACTGTTTTAGTAGTGGTGGGATCTATGCAGGGTCCGTCTGGATCGCTACAAACATCTTATCAATTCACCTACCGCCAAACGCATTATTGTGTTCCGGGGTGGTGATAAGAAAAAACAACCCGGTGCATTACTATCGTAGAGGAATTCCATCTTAGTCCATAAGGTTGGCAACGCATTTGGAGTCTTAGGATTGCAGTCTTGAGATTGTAGTCTTGGAATGAGAATTCAAATGTCTGTGTGCTCGTGTGCTTGCTTTAAATAAGGCTGTGTTCTCCAGGTCTGCAGCGCTATCCGAAGCTGCTGGGCGAGCTAGACCGCGAGTTTCAGCGTGTGGTGCCGCCCGACCTGCTGGCTGGCGAGCGCGCGCAGACCATCGTCGCCGGCATCCGCGCCTTCTACTTCCAGCAACGGCCCGTCGACCTGCACAACGTCGACAGCCTCATTGACGTGAGTGCTCGGACTGTAGTCAAGAGCAATGACAGCTGTTCACTTTGTATAGAATTTCAGTAGAAAGTGACCCGTTTTTATTGCTCTTGAGTATAGTTCCTCTACTCACTTGTTCACTTGACATTCGTTGGATACCACAGTATCCAAAGTATTGAAGTTAGTAAAATAACAGTGTTTTATTAATTCTCATCTATTTCAGCGCACTGTCAAGTGCAAGTTCATGGTTCATATGTTCTAAGTAATCTCTTGGAACCCATAGAAAGAAAATATTCAAAAACTTATAACATTTATTTGATCTTGATTTTGTTTTCATCGTATAAAGTCTTTGTTCTCCAGCTGTTTACGGATGTGATGTTCCTGCGGCCAGCGCTGAACACGGTCCGCCATTACGCCCGGAGCAACCGTACCAGCCCCACGTACCTGTACCGGTTCGCGTTCGACGGCGCGCTGGGGCTTTTCAAGCGCATGCTGGGCATCAGCCACCCCGGCGCCTGCCACGGCGACGAGATGGGCTACCTTTTCTACTTCTCGCGGCTTAACTACAGGCTTGACGATGAGTCGCCGGAACTGGCCGTCTCCCGGCGCATGATTCAGATGTGGACTAACTTCGCTAAAACAGGGTCAGTTACTTTTAAGAATCTAAAATTGAGATGGACTTAAAATCCATCTACCGAGTATCCGTGTAAACGAAATTGCGTTACCATTAATACCAACTTAGGGTCGTCTCACACCGAGACGCGACGCGACGCTGCACGCACATGCGAAACACTCAAAATATACTACACATATATGCGATAGTACCTATTTTACTACACGAAAAGGTACACATTTAATTGCGCATGTTCGCGTAGCGTCGCGTCGCGTAGCCCGCAATGAGCTAGCATATTGTTAAAACGCATTTACACGTGCAATGCACTGAGTAGCGATAGTATTTTACTCGTTGCATGGAGTGAGTGCCATATACTGTTTTCAATCGACGAACAAAGTCCCGCCAGCCCCACTACATACTTATAGTAATTTACGTATATTGACAATTATGCAATTTAAATTAGAGTGACGGGGCACGCTTCCGTGGATTGAAAACACTAGACTTCATATTAGTATATTATGTTATCAGCAACATTACCATTGCCTTAACGATAATGGTCGCTGTTTATTATCTTCGTGCTATATACTCGTATGCATCATATTCTTAGCGGTTAATTCCCTCAGTCTGATTTGTGTTGTTAATATTCCAGTAACCCGACTCCGCCGGTGGAGTATGAGTCCGTGGTCGACTTCGAGTGGCTGCCGGTGAACGGCACCGAGCGCGTCAACTACCTCGACATCAACGGCAACTTCACCCTCCAGCAGGACCCCGAGGCCAAGCGCGTCCGCTTCTGGGACTGGCTCTACGAGAACAACGCCGCAGCGACGACCGAGTCTTGAGCGGGACATAGTGTTCAGTGTTAGTGCGGAACCACAGAACTGTCAAGAACGTGTTTGCGCGCGAGTGCACCACGAGGGCGGTTGCTAAAGTGATCTCAATTCGTGTGTGACAAGCTTTACAGACGTCTAACCTCCCCGGACACGACGTCAGGAGTAGTCAGAACTCTCTGAACTCTACGACAGGGCTCCATGCCATTTCCTATGATGGAAGTGGATATCGAGCTCGCGGGTGTTGTAAATATTGTTGTCTAAGGCTACTGATAGCTAATAATTTATATGTAGGTATGATGTTACCTAGATATTTTTTGGTTTAGATTTATATTTGCTATCCAACAAATTAAGGTTAGTTAAATTTGTTGTACTGAACAAAATAAATCTTTTCGAAAATGACTCGTGTTTTAGTCTATAAGAATGACCTACCTACCTACACCAATTTTACAAGGTTAATAAATTATGTCATAACTCAAACGAGATTAATTACTCATTTACATGGTTATACCCAATACTATAACCTATAGGATTTGGGCCATTTTGCCTGTAGCCTGTAGGTATTATGCATAACAGCGACCCTGGTAGTTGCTAAAATTAGGTCAATGCGCAAAGCTCCTCTTTTGTATACAAAGCGCAATGGTGACGAGGCTGAAATTAAGGTAAAACTTGACGCTGTATAATATGTATCCCTGTTGTACCAAGTACGAAAAATGTAACGGTTGCATGCACTTCTCTAGGCCATGTTAGCCAAATGTTGATCTTATATCTCTAACACGTGCGTGACATACCGAATGAAACAGATGCAACGAAAATGACTAATCACAATGTTTGCCCAGCAATTTCAAATGGTCAAAGTACTTACGTCTCATAAGATCTAAACTCAAAATACCCAAAACACATAATGTATAAAATACCCAAGTTTAAATGACCGACGTCGGAGAACAACTGCGTTTTATTGGGAATCTTTGTTTTAACCAATTAAAAGTTGAACAACAAGCATGTTTTATATACCTACCCGACTATATATGTTAATATCAGCCCAATGGAATGTGACACAGTTGTATGGTGGGGTCAGTGTTCCATTGGGCTTATAGTTTAAGTTAAACACGTATCAAAAATGTCCAATTTTTTTTTAAAGATTTAAATAGATATCAGGGATCACACAAACTGACCTATTCCCTCACCAAGCTCTAGGCTTACTTAACTCGTAATACACCCCAAACAACCCATTCGCACCCATTTGCTAATGATAGTAATGATACCACAGTTACATTAATTACATTATTAGAAATTTGGTTCGGTGCCATATGGTCATTCAAGACGGGCTTTGATTCAAAAACGTGCTGCTTGGTAGCCCCGGGTTGTTTCTCGCGATTATTTAGATCCCTACAATATTCCCATCGATTCAAATTTTTTTTCCAAGTAACGCTATAGTGCGACACAATCTTTCTTAGCACAGCATTTTCACGTCCTAAGATACATACTGCCTCCTTGCAGCCGACGTAACCATCTCTTCCGCGATCTTACGAGTTTATGGAAATTGAATGACATTAGCATCTAACTATTGTTCAGCCGCCGATAACCGCGCAACGTGCACATAACTCCGATAGCGGATGTCGCTCGCATTGTTGATGTTATGCTACGCTAGGGCAAAAAGTGGGACCCACCGAGAATACTTCGAACAATGGTATTGATCTAACCACACATTGGTTGCTGGTACCTTGATTGGTTGATTGGTGATTGGTACCCTTTTTACGGTTATTCTTATGTCTGAAACTGAAAGTTACAGCGCAATAGCTCCTAAAGTCTTTCGGGATTGGTGTAAGATCGTATGGAAACGAGTGAGAGAGAAGTACATTGATTATAGTCATTCGCGCTAATCGCGATACTGCAATGATGACTGCATATTGCATTACTTTGTGCCATTGATGCTGTGTTTATTATGAAATTATATTTACTAAATGATTCGGGCACTACTTTTATCAACTTGTTCATTCACTTCGGTCGCTAGTATATTTTTATAAGAAATTGTTGTCATTTTACCAACCGTATCCCTGGGTCTCTGTTCTACTTTGTTTTCACGCCTATTGCAATCGTAAGTATTGTTTATGACATGGCCGCATTTACTGTTAGGTCAGTCAAGTACCACACCAGTACACGACCGCAACTTGAACGATATGATAACCATGGGGGTAAAGACCATCTAGAATAAGGACCCGACTGTCAAGTGGTTATGCAAAGTAAAGGCTTTTCAAAGGACTACATGAGACTTATTACTGACTCGGTTTTCATTTAAGTAAGTAGTTATTACACGTAACTAGTTTGTTCGTAAACAAATAAAATATATTAATTGAGTAATAAAATACGTGTCAAAGCCGAAGAGAAACACTAACTGCAGTAAATTCATCCCACATTATCGACTTGTAAACAACAGTGTATAATAAACATTACATTTTAATTTAATCTACATATGTGGCGATATCTATGAAAAGGGACCTTATTGTCGATGGCGCTTCCGCCATTATTAACGATGCTCCGATATAAATACAACGTAGCGTGACGCAGTGCGGCGTAAGCGCCATCGACACTAAGGTCCCTTTTCATAGATAACGCCACATATATTAAATAAAATATTTGTCAGACAATCGTACACCAATTGACCTAGTCCCAAACTAAGCCCTAGACTAATTGTTATGGTTTTTTGATAGGTTGTAAAGGACCACATAACCATATGGCTATGTGGTCCTATACCATATGGTATGGTAACCCTAATTTTGTGTCCCTCTAGCTCTATATCTTTCTCCGCCATATATAACTGTCACTTTTTTCGGTTTTATGCCTTTAATGTCGATAAAGTTCATTCTATTACTAATCATAGTTCTAAAATATTGTAGAATGCAAAATTTGCTAAAACTTTTGGATTCAAAGTTTTTTTCCACGGCCCCTGGACGAATATATGGCATCGTCTATAGGGAGCTGGCGTTAAAAATTGCTACTTTTTCAACTTTTCCTTCCATATTTACCTTTTAGTGCATTTCAGCGCAAATGTATTTAGAAAATATTATAGATGACAAAATTTACTTTTGTATTGAAATATACATATTTTCCACGACCTTTTCTAGGAACGAAGATATGGAATCATCTTTGGAGAGCTACCGTCGAAAATGCCTACTGTTTCCAATTTTCCTACAGGCTTGTACTACAGATAATAGACAACGATATAAGTAAATACTTATACTAAAGAGAAATAATTTTAAATGGTATTATAAAAAAATAAAGCTTATAGAAATTTGTGACAAAAGTATTTTTTTGTTATTGACTGAGAAAAAAAAAAAGAATGTTATCATCAGTGTTTGCTACGCCCGCTTTGGACTAGTGGTCGGAATGGACGTAATTTTATTTGTAGCCGCGTTACGTAGCGCTAGCTGTGACGTAGAAAATACCAGCTGGCGTTTAAGCTCTTTAGCCATGAGCAGAAACTTGTTTAATTGTTTTCTCAATGAATAAAGAAAACCATTTTTTTTTTTTTTAAATAATACTAAAACGTCTGTACTCGTAAGCATGATTTTGTCAGACCACCTTTTAAAAAGCTTCTGTTGTTCTAAGTTCGTGACCGAACAAAAACGTTTTGAACCGATTATTACAAGCAAACCATGAAGTGAACCCGCCGTGAGCCTTAACGTGTTGTTGTCCACAGAAAGCACGTTGTCAGAATTTCCTTTATGTGCCGCGTTCAAGTAAAACTGAGAGTATTGTCATTATGCGTTGCAGCTTATCGTCTCTGTGTCCGTAGACATGAGAGGGGATGGTCCGAAAACAGCTTCGGTAACCGAATTATTTCTGTATACATATATAAGCCAGTTCACATTAATACAAAAAAATCAAACATCGCAAACGCGCATGTAACTACGATTTCTTTATAGGTCCCCTGTGAGAAATATGTAAAAAATCCGGAACAATGGGACGCCTACATAGACAACGTTAGCATAAATACTTTGAAACACCGCTGCCTTTGCTTAAAAAATAATATTTTTAGCATTCCTCCCTTACATGTAACGTGAGGATGCATAATTTTTTCCGTCTACCCCATAGTATGGGGTCTTGTTGGATAGGTCTTTCAAATATATTGCGGATTAGTACAATACAAATACAATTTTTTGATTAAGGGATCCGTTTATGAAATATAAGGCTTTAAAGCGCTTTGTCAGTCAAGTGCCACACAATCTAATTAAAAATATCTCAAATGGAAGCACATATAAAGAATTTTATAGGAAAACTATTACGACTAAGTAGACTTCATTGGTTCTTGAGTTACAAACGGATTAAATGTTTATACCTACCGATGTATGGGCATAACAAAGTTTTCCAAAGGCAAAGTTAAGTTGGTCGCGGGGTCTAAATTTGATTGTAGTAACGGCTTCGGATCGGAACCCTACACTGAGCATGGTCCGACATACTCTTGTCCGGCTTTTATTATTACTATCAAGATTTCACAGGAAAGCTGCAAGGATAGCAATTTAGGCGACATCCTCGTTTAATGTAGGTAGTAATGGGCTCTTTTGAGAATAAAGAAAAAAAATGACGACCGTGAAAGTACGAGAAGAGTTAGATTGGGTTACTTCGAATAGGATGCCTAACTCTTTTCTGCGTCACGGATCAATTGTCCCACTTATTCTAGAGTTCAGTAAAAGTAGGTGAATTAAAAACTATTGTCGATGAACTCACCGAAGAGCCTGACTTGACACGTATAAAAACCACCATGATCTTGCCTTTCTTGACCTTGATCCGACGACGGTCGCTTGACATATCGCTTGTACTGAGGCCGGAGATACGTGTGTCACTGACAGGCGCATGTGGCTCCAGTGGAGTCGATCGTAGATCGCACGAAGTTTCGGAGTATTTAGTTAATAGTTTCGTAACTGCTTTCAATACGTGGGTAGGTAATATGGTCAATTTAGTAGAGCTGCTAAAAAAAATATGAAGTTTATTTGCAGTCTACTCTTCCCCTTTAATAGAATGGTTCAAAATGTTTAAGGACTTCATTAATAACGTGATATCCGAAGGAGTTTCGTGAACTCGTGACGGGCCTATCAGCGGCCTACGACGCGCTACTTATCGTCTTACGAAACATAATATAGTTATCATAGTTTTTGAATGGCAAAATGTTGAACAATGCCGATCTCGACATTCTCGCTAGCAGATGCTAACAAGAAAATCTCTGACTTAATCTTAACCCATCAGGAACCGCTAAAACAGCGATATAACTAGACGAGCTCTTGATCGGTCAAAACAGATTCCCGGGTGATGTTCTAGCGAGTATAATGAGTGTGATGTGACGTGATGTGAGCCCATCTTAAGAATCATAACTCATGATCATAATCATAACGCGTGGACCGACGGTCGATGCGTCTACAATGTAAATACGAAGGTGACGGAAATTTATCACGATTATACTACCGATAAAGATGCATGTATAAAGGTGCGGCCCCACCGCTGCGTAAAATACGGCGTCGTTGCATAAACAAAACACGGGGTCATAGTAACAATATGGCGCCGTTTTTGACGTACCGTAATAAGCGCACTGTTAAGCAGCGGTGCGGTCGCACCTTAACGGTGACTATTGTTTTCAGTATTCTCAATCCCAGATTGACTGATCCAACGAGCACTTTATCGACCTATTCTTGCATCGATAACGATACGGACCCCTAAAGGTACCTACTAGGCATTCTGTAAAATGAAATGATTAGTCTATAATGCTTGATTTACACTTTGCGAAGTGAAACCACTTGACAGAAAATTTATGTACTTCGCACTTGCACTTAGCAAAGTGTAAATCAGGCCTAACTTAAGAACTTGATCGGAACGTGACACGGACTCGGAGTTATTCTGAAACAGTTTTAACCTCGTAAGGCCCGCCATAATACAAACAGGGAGATTTTTGTGTGGGAATTTGAATATACCAGAGCCTGCCAAGATGCACTATGTAACTAGCGTTTCGTCTTGAACCAATCACGACCCTGCTAGATCACGTGACTTTTCCTATCAAGTCAGCCACCAGTGACGTGATTGGTTTAAAAACAGAACGAAAAGAAACGCTAGTAAACGTAGTGCATCTTGGCAGGGCCCTCTGCAAGAAAATAAAGTTCATGTTCATTACAATGAAGTGAATACTATTTGCCTTGATTATGTACCACCAATGGCATACCGGGTCTCACAAGGATAATATTGTTATTTTATAGCTCATTATTAACACATTTCATTGAAACACTATTCCATTTTGCAATAACGACACCGCTAAAATGCTCAATCTATCGAATTAAAATATTAATGTTACGAGTATATTATTAATCTATTTTAACAGACTGAAATACTAAAAATATAGTCTAAATATGATTTAATTCATCCTTAATTTGAAAAAAAAATATTCACCCGATCCCTATACCTAATGTTTTATTTCCAGTATTGAATACGAGTAGATATGTAAAATGAAAAAAAACTTTACTGTCACGAGACCACAGCTGGTTATTTATTATCTGAAAAATCAGGCAGGTTCGGTAATGTAATCTCATAATCACCAATATCTGCAATTGATTTTCAGATTCAGAGTCGTATGCACAAAAAATTTCGTAGGTTTATGTCACACCGCCTGATAACTGATAGCCCCTCGATACTTTATATGATTTCGGTGTTAGTCGCAGTTGTTCTGCGTCGAGATCGAGACATTAGCGTGCAGCCGCAGTTCTCAGCCGACAAGGTTCATAGTTAGTCGCCGACATGTACAGCACAAAATCGAAGCCTGAGTTCCCTTATAATGAAAACAATATAGTGAATTGGAAACCTGCGTAAGAACTGTTCAGTAAATTTAAAAATTAAGCAGTAAACTAAGCACTATTCAAATACAATTGAAATATTTTCCAGAGGACGCGATGCCACGGTTTATGATAATATACTACACACGATTGGTAATACTCCTTTAGTGAGACTTAATCGAATACCAAAGGATTATGGACTTCAGTGCGAAATGTGTAAGTTTCTCCCCAAAAGTTTCTTAGATAGATTTTAAGAACCATGCTGCAAAATATCAGTTATTATTTGTTAACCAGATGCAAAGTGCGAGTTTATGAACCCCGGAGGTTCAATAAAGGACCGGATTGCATACACGATGGTGGTTGATGCGGAAAATAGGGGGGAAGCGAAGGAGGGCACTCGCTTCGTGGAGCCGACCTCGGGGAACACGGGCATCGGGATCTCTCTTGTAACGGCAGTCAAAGGTAAAATAAAGAAATCTTGTTGTTGAACTAATATAACATCAACAAATAGCGCTCGGTCTTTATTTATTTAATTGATTGCTGATCTTCCTCTTTACTTTGCCACCAATTTGTGTTTTTCGATTGTAAATTTTACAATAATATGTGTAAAATATAGACCTATAATTTTAAGCAATATAACTGTAATTTGTTTTGACAGCCGTCTACCGTACGTAGGGGTGAAGAACTCATCTACGTCTAGATGAGTTCTTCACCCCTTCACTTTATTTTTATATTTGTTAATATATTTGCGGTTCATCATGAAAATACATTTCGCAACTTTAAGCGGGAGATATATGTTTTGGATATGAATCAAGCGATGACTTATATCGTGGCTTTTTCATAGATACCTAGCTACAGTGGGATACCTCTTTAGAGGTCCTTCGGGTTTATATTTTTCTCTCACTCTGCCTTATACCCACTTTAGTGTGTCCGTAGAGCTTAAATGGTTACCTATTTCATTGTGCTTATTCATACCTATTCATATATCTTGGCAAGTAGATTTTATAATTACAGGTGTCTCGTCAGCGACCCTGAATGACATTACATTACATTCCATTGCCGTTGTGCAATGGAAAAGTTTTTGACTAAGCGAAATCCTTGCCCATGCGTTAATATATTTTTTATCCTTAAAACTACATAATTTGTAACCGACTGCGCGAAGGGTAATGAGTTTAACACTCTGTGCGCTATATGTATAAGAAGGTACAGTCGTCCTTATATGTACTTAACGCAGGTTACAAGGCGACGATAGTGACCCCGGACAAGAACTCTGACGAGAAGCTGAGCGCCATGCGGCTGCTGGGCGTCGACATCGTGCAGACGCCCTCCTCCGCCGCCGCGCAGGACCCGGAGCACTTCATGCACACCGCCGCGCGGCTGCTCCACGAGGATCCTCACCATAACATGACTTTAGACCAGGTACGCGGGAACACCATTGAGGAGGTATAATTAACTATTGTAACGATGTAAACGAAGAATGATAGTAATACTCGTACTTCTCATTTTGAATCTCTTACAATCTGCAGGATCGAATTCTTTCATTTGATTCAGCGAGACAAGACCCATATGGTTATTTAAAAATAATAGAAGTATTTAAGCATTGTCGGTAGAGTTAATTTAACTTAGTACCTATGCTATCGTCTTTGGGGTCTATCTAATGGCCACTTTTCTCTGTTCTCAGCAATTCTTTTAAACCTAAAGTCGTGCCAGACCAAATTGAATCTTTTGTAGAAGTGTAGGGGTATTGACTGGTTGAGTTATTTACGGCTTATTGCAGTACTCGAACCCGGTGAATCCGCGTACGCACCTGGAGCACACAGCCGTGGAGATCCTGGACGCGCTGGGCCACGTGGACATGGCCGTGGTCGGCGCCGGCACCGGCGGCACCGTCACGGGCGTGGCGCATGGCCTCAAGCTGCACTGCCCCGAGTGCACCGTGGTGGCCGTCGACCCCATGGGGTCTACGTTGTGGGGAAAGCAGCTGGTGCCTTTCTTTGTGAGTTCCTTGTTGAGTGCGCTGGGCCTGATTTCATAGCTTTAATTCATGTAAATATACTATGTTGTCCGCATTATAACCAAGTACTATTTTAAATAAGAGGGCACGTCATACTCAGACTAACATACCATGAAATTATACCTAATCAGAATATGCTATGAACTTTTTGAGTTTATTTTCTCATGTTTACCTTAATTAACAGAATATATTTAACGCCTTTCACTAAGGAAACTAGGGCTGGTTCGTTTTCGATGACATGTGGCAAAGGAACACAACTCCGATGCTCCGATGCTGTATATCCTGCCACCTAGTAGCTATAGAAACAAAATAAACGTAAAGATTAAATCACTTTAACAATACGTATTAGTACCTAAGGATGTTGATAACAAAAACAACAATCAATGCACATTATCACAATGTCATCATATCACATTAATCGATTCGTTAAAAGAGAAAATTACATTTCGTCACAAATCTACTTATATATACTTGTAATTGATTTGATTATAGATTATTTGATATCACAGGTATAAGATTAACGTTACGGTCAGGAACTTAAACAATACACAAGATTCATTCATTATAGAAAGAATTTAATATATATTTGAATAAATAATATTTTATGTCAAATTACATACCTACCCGAGTTCCGCCAATATGACAAAGGAAATTGTCAATGGCCTAAAGACCGGAATAAGATAATAAATATGAGTTACCATTAAATAAAATATATAATATATTAGCAATAAATTATCAAAATATCAATAAAACAAATTAAAATCGTAAAAAAATTAGGTCCGTCTATCGCTCTCACCTCGGGGCATATTTATATGTCGACATTGACATTACGTACAACTCGCCCCATACTCAATCATTTACGGCTTTCCACAATTTTAGTCTTACCACACTAACGAAGCACGTACGTAACGCCGATCTGATTGTAGGTGGAAGGTATCGGAGGCGACTTCCAACCTGATGTTCTGCACAAAGCTTATGTAGACAGCGTGCAATCGCCAACTGACCATGAAGCCTTCAATATGGCGAGAGAGATCATAAGGAAAGAAGGATTGCTATGTGGTAAGTTGATAAAAACAGGTCGAGTGCGAATCGGATGCGCGCACTGATGGTTCCGTTTTCATGATAGAAAACTAAAGTCAGATTGGAAAAATATATTAGACTCATGGTTTTTTTTCTCATGTTCTATTTTCACTTGCCCAGTTCTTGACACTAATTTTCAAAGCTGTTTGCTTATTTCTCGAAAACTTATTTGATATTGATGAAACCTTGTCAATTAAAAAGGTGGCAGCAGTGGCGCAGTAATGTTCGCGGCGGTGAAGGCGGCGAAGGAGCGCAACCTCGGGCCGGGGCAGAAGGTCGTGGTGGTGTTCGCGGACGGGATCCGCAACTACATGACCAAGTTCGTCTGCGACCAATGGATGGAGGCGCACCTCTTCAAGGAACCGCCGCGGCACGACAAGATAGAGTAAGACAACTTTTTACAAATAAGAAGTTAAGATATCTGCGCCATCCAATCCTCGCACTTTTGAATATTGTAAATAAAAGTTGGAGATGACAAATAAACTCCGTCGTCTTCAAAGTGTTGAATAATCCACACCTCGTCCATAATCGATGCTTTATTTTCATATATTTAATTTACAGTCAACCGTGGTTCTTTCTTAAAACCCACCAATAATAAAAGTACCTACTAAAATGTTCTAATGAGCCTATACAAAAGGTCTCAAATGAAATAATACTCGTATGTGGATATATGCCATTTTGTTCTCTTGTAGAAAGTAACTTAACGGATTGACCAATTATCGATACTCTTGTTATTGTAATTTTTTACAAAAGTTCATACAAGTAGAATACTCGTAACAAGTTTTTGGTCATACTTAATTTGTTTTAACAATTTCAGATGGTTCAACCACCCGCTCTCTGACTTGGAAGTCGACACATCTGTTCCAATTATTAATCTGAATGCGTCGTGCAGAGAGGCCATCGCTGCGATGGGCTCCACGCACAACATCGCACTCGTCGTTGACGACAATGGGTAATAAAACGTACTTCTTATTACTATTTAGCCAGAATCCAAGTTATTTCATTGTAATGGTACCCATTCTACTACTTAAATCTATATCTCATCTTATTTCAGGTTATACAAAGGCGCCATTTCCATAGACCATTTACGACACGCAGCCACTAACCCAAAGAAAGAGGAGAATCTGGACCTCAACGACCCCGTCAACAAACACCTCATTTACAAATGTTATAAAGTTATTGAAAACAAAGGACACCCGACGGTCGGCCTTGTCTCTCGAATCTTAGACATCACGCCGTTCGTCGTCAAAGTTGAACGAGTCTCGAGTCCTGAGGAACTCAAAGGTAAGGTAGAAACAGTTAAAAAAAATGGGTTGGTACGTAACCAAGGTAATCGTCAATGTACAAGTCGTCGCTTATCTAACTTTAAGTCTTTTTTTATTTTTCATTTATTAAGACAAGAAAAATAAATAGTAGGTAGAATGCCCATCTAAAGCAAAACCTTAAAGATGTTTGTGTGCCGATGGGGAGTTCTTAAAAAGTAGGTAGATATACAACTTAATTTAATTATAAAAGATATACAAATTTCTGCGTAGGTAGTTGGACAAAATGACTTAAGCCGTGTTGTTAGATAAGCGACAATATGACATGCATGGCTAAACAGTTAATTTTATGGCGAGCGTAAAGGACAGAGTTAAAGCAACTATATAGCTCTGTCTTTTTCTCACAGTGTAAACTGAACTGCATAGCTATGTCGTATTAAACCCCAGTACTTACATGTTATTAGTCTGGCCGTAGATCTCTGTCTGGATTGAGCTACGTCTATAATCGGCGAGTTTAAGTTATCCCGTCAGAGCGCACAACCCACATTATAGCGCGTGCATTCGCGATTAGGTAGCATTATACGACATACTGGACTGGACTGACTTCTCACTCCTCGTTTCGCATTTTTCATATTTTTCTCGTCTTTTATCATAAAGATATCGTTTTTCAATTGTTTTTCGACGTTTTTGTTTTTACTTTTTAGAGGTACCTCGATCCTACTTAACTTTGACTATTTTAAACCCTTGCAACAGTAGAAATTATACCACATAATATTAAAACATCATAGCGTAAGATTAATAATGATCTTAATCACATCGTAATTCTTTATTTCCAGAGGTCTTCACACCAAAAGGAATAATCACGCCCGGAATGGTCTGGCAATACATATTACGGCACCAGGACCATCATTGACCGGATTCAAAGAGAAGGAATTTGATTACTTTTGGAGATTGCAATTTAATTATTTGGGTCTTTGGTTTGGCGAAAATACCAACAACTCTTTTATACTTAAGAGTCAATGGATCATAAATATTTAATTTCTCATATCGATCATTATTAACTCTAAGTATTATAAAAAAGTGAATCTTTGCACTGTTGTTTTCTTACCTTACTGCTGAACAATGAGGGTAATGTTGTTTAAGTGAAAAAATAAGTTTGTTTGGTAGGTAGGTATTTTACACTAAAGTGTGTACAAACAAAGTTAAGTTAATACCATTTAATACATATCAAAAACTAGAACTTGTGTGCAAGGTCCGTCCGAATCGCTACCACCATCTTATCCTTTAACCTACTCCCAAACAGCAATGTTCGCACTGTTGTACTCCGGGGGATGCGACATTCGCCTAGTCGGTGATATTAAAAGCTTAGAGGGATTCCATCTTAGGATTGAAGTCTTAACATTGTAGTCTTGATATTGCAAATGTGGGCCTCAGCACTTAACATCAGATAGCCTGTGTGCTCGTTTTCCTTTCCAAAGCCACATTTTTTTCATGTAAATGTATGCACGGTACCTACTTGGTTCCCTCGTAGAGACTAAATTGATAGCCAAATTTTACGAAACAATGTGTATAGTTAATTAACGTCTTAGCGTCAGGACTCGGGAGTGTCTTAGGGGTGTTTTATTCGAACAAAAGTCGTATTAAAATAATACAAACACATGTAACATTGTAAACTATTGCACAAATAAAAAAACTGTCGATGCGTTAGGCGATGAGCGATGACTGAGTAGCGAGTACAGCCAGCAATAATCATCAATCAAATGTTAATATGTGTCTCTTTTATTGACACAGGATCTACCTATACCTTTGTTTCGCTAAACTAGTACACCGAGAGGCAGTGTGAACAGCCAGCGATGAACTATAAATTTATATCTCTCTCTTTTATTTACACGGGATTTATCTTTTGTTCGTTTCTTGGGCGAGAAAATCACCGATAGTTCATCGCTTACTCGCCGGCCGGCGGTGGGACCAGTGCCTTAGGTCGTGACGTATGGTCGTAGGTTCTCAGAAGTAGCTGTACATGTGAGTACCGTGTGTTATGATATACTAAATACAAAGCACTCTCATTTTAATACGGCATATAACAAGCACAAGCTTGCTGTGCCCAAATATCGCCTTCAAAAAGTTCGTAAATCGTACTTAGGCAATTGTGTTAGATTCTACAATGAAGTCCCAATGGACGCATGGGATTTACCCTTCAACTCGTTTAAAATTAAATAAAAGAGAGAGGTAGAGACGATAATTTAAAAACATGCAGTCGCGTTTTGAAGGCTTGCTTTTTGTACTCGTAAGACTTGATCTAGTCTTCTCAACTTTTCTGCATCAAAGTCGTACTGTTTGATGCAGAAACCGAGTACCGCTTGGCAATCCCCTTAAAGATTAGTGCTTCGGTGCAGCCCGACGGATTCTAAACGTTTGTGCGTCTAGGGAATAATATCTTACCTTACCTATACAACCTCGTAATACCCAATACCATACCATTTTACAAGATAGGTAAGGTAAGTACAATATTATTTATTGTCCGAAAGTGGGAATTAAAAATAATGATGTCATGTTATAGAGTCTCACCATAATCTAATCAGCTAGTATGGCATACATTATAAGAATAATAACATTTTAACAATTAAGTAACATTCTAATTGTAACCTTGTCGAATTAATTATAGGGTGCCTTTTATATTTGTTTTGGTCCTCAAGTTAAAACCTGGGGACTCAGGAGGATAGAAGGGTCTATACCGGATACAATACACCCTGTAGGATCTTTTGTGCAATTACCCGTCTTAAACACTTAGCTGTTTGAATATGCAGATTTCCTCACTATGTTATTTCTTCACAATAAAAACATCAGTTAACGTTCGGTTAAATAAGCCCTGTGGCACATGACCACCACAGGGGGCGTAGCCAAGTTGCATAGCTAAGTTAGCGATTTTCAACAATCTGATGTCTGATAGCGTCAACCGCTTATGTCAACTAACAACAACAACGAACTCCACATGGATGGCCATACTAACTACTACTACTAACTAAACTAACCAAAAAAAATACCGGGATTCGAACCGGTCGAATTATTATTATGGGTTGTAGTAACAAAACCATATCAATTTCGTAACAATATCATTTACGTTACGAAAATTCTCATTTTCGTAACGGACATTAATTTCGATCATGACCGCAATGACAAAACAATAAAGTCGTGTTTTATGATTTATGATACAGATCGAAAGCGTCATTGATAGTGATCATTTATAAGTACAACGTGTATTTGGAAGTGTGGATCAAACGAAGCAGGTCGATTGAGGATTTCTAGACCTATCGATGTCACCCCCATATATGTTCAGCCCTTTTTACTAATTTCGGAGATATTGATCACATTAATCTGAATTATTGTAATTTTTCCTTATGTCCATGTCACGAAAAATCATTACTTAATTTCATATTTTATTTTACAAGTTTTCCAGTGGTATCTTACATAATTAGAGTCATTACAAATCAGCGAAGTTTTTAAACCTATTTGCTCTTGTTTTCCAGTTTTTTTTAAGTATTTAATTGGACATAAGGAAAAATTACAAAAATTAAGATTAAAATGATTAATATCTCCGAAATTAGTAAATATCGCTGAACATACATGGGGGTGAATTGGATAGGTCTAGACGTCCTCTATCGACTTGCTTCGTTTGATCCACACTTCCAAATACACACTGTATCTACAACACGTAGGTACACCTTGAAATTATATAAAGACTGTTATGAAAAACCTACTTTATTGTCTTATTCGACCAGTTCGTTTCCCGGTTAAGGCAGGCGAATTTCCAAAGTTTAAGTAAGTCTCCTTTGCGTACAATTTGCTATTACCTATATTTAAGGTAGTTGCCGTCCGTGTGGCGTTCGTTGTTTACTTATAAATAAATAATTAAATAGCAAGACCTCAATTCTATGACGACAAACCATATTTCTTTTGACATGGGCCTCTATTCTACGACGATAAACAATATTGCATGTTATTTACTTGACAGAAAGTGCGGCCAAGCTAAAGAATACCAAAAGACGTCAACATCAATATGGTTTAACGTCGTATAGTCACAATGTATAGTAGAGGCCCAGGTATACTGTCAAGTAGATAACAGCCACTTATTAATTTACTACGGCGTACCCCGCAATTCATTATGACGACGTCGCAAGGTGGCCACAATGCACGAAATAATGCTCTGTCAAAAAAAAACGTTTTTGGTACAAGCTTTTGCTGCCGACTGTGGATTTTTTTCGCAAAATCGTTATCTGCTTATCAAGTCCAACTATATTGAGTAGTAACACGGTAGGTCTACGTTAGGAATAGCGCTGATCCACTCGCCACCTTCCGATTTCAACATCAGATCACCTTTTAGATACCATAATAATGCATTTTCATCGGGTTTAATTCCGTTAACGTGAAGTGGGTCAAATTTAACATGCAAGATTCGACCCGTACATACATACATACATGCAGAGCAAGTTAAATAAAAGCTTATAAAAAGCAGTAGTGTGGCAGTCCTTGGAAGATTGAAAACACTATAGATATATCTTTAGCATCGTAATTACGATATACAAGCAAGATAGAGGTCCCGGGACTATTTCTGGTTGATAGGGTGATGGTAGAGTGGGTTCGGGAGATTGGTTGCGCGTTTAACTCTTTTCTACGTCATATAAAATAGTCCGACATTGTATCTACAGTTTATCGTCTAATATAGTCACGTTCATCAATTAAATAATACATTAGTCTGAATAAAGTAATACATATTTTTATTAATGTTTGCAATAAATTAAATAATGTTGTAGTAAGTCGAAAAGTTAAGTATATTATATTGTCAAAGTTTTGATAGCGAGTTACAAACAGTACCATAACATAACAGTTCAAATACGATTTGGATGTTACCGCCTAGAATAGAGGCGCTGTATTGTTGTTTAAAGTTAGTTATAATGAGAACCGGCCGAGTGTCTAGATGATAGAAACTCAAGAACACAGAACGTTAGTGGAAGAGTCCAATTCGCACTTGATCAGTTTTTAGGGTTCCGTAGACGAGACAACAAGTAACCCTTATATTTTCACCATGTCCGTCTGTCCGCGGTTTAACTCAGAGACTCCAAGATACTGACATCGAGTGATATGTGTAAATGTTATTATATTTTTTTAGGTTTGGGGGATGTTCGTTTAGAAAATATTGAACCCGAAGAGCAAAATTTACTTATTTAATATAGCCGACTAAATTGTTTATACCTTCTAAAAATCATGTGAGACTAACAAATAACTATAAACAGAATACATATTAAATATGTCATGCATGTGGTTTTATGAGATAGTTTTTTTTGTGTTGGTAGTAGGTACCGGCTTCCGAACCCTACACTGAGCATGGTCCGGCATACTCTTGCCTGGGTTTTAAGAATGATCCATACAAAAATGGTTTAAAACGAACAGCCATCTATTATTATTATTTTATTTTATAAGTAAAAAAATATAAATATTTCCACTGTATTTAAGGCTTCGGCACACAAAAAGCAGGCCAGGGGGCCTAATATGGCTGCGTTTATCGTGTGACAAAGTGTAGGTAAGGCACCATCTGACACGTAAATAAAAACGAGAGTGACGGATGCTTTATCCACGTTTGACACGCGATATTAGACGCAGCCATACTAGGCCCGCAAGAGCAGCGCATGTTGAGCGCGGGCCGGCAGCAGCAACAGTGCCCTTACCATGAATTACATTTACCGTTCTCAATACTTACAGTATTTTTTTTTTTTAAATATCGCTGAAAACATATTCTTACTTATTTCTATCTGTAATTAAGTGTTACAGACAGTCGGCCTTATAGCTGCACACTCTGGTACCTAGTCGCTTTAATGCGTTTGACAGACAAGCGTAGCAGTTTAAATATAATATAACGTTACAGTAACAAAGTACAAACACAGTGTGCAACGAAGCCCGACCGTACGTATGAGTAGTTCAATTTGAGATAAAATGTTATTTACTTTAGAATAGGCATGTCGATGACTCTTTAAATATTTTCTGCCGAAGTAAGTAAGTAAGGCAAACCTGAAAATTATTTCGGAGCATTGTCGTGGAAACATTAGTCTTTTATTGCAATGAATACCTAAAGATGTAAAAATGCAATTAATGTATCGAGTCCTATTGTCACAAGACCACAGTAAAACAGTCGTAATTTGTATCAGGTAATGTAATCTGATAATCAACAATATTACAATAGATGTTTTTTATGGGTTCATAGTCTCGTGCATGCAGTAATTGTGTAGGCAGGTTTGTGTAATGCCGCCTGATAACTAAAAGCTGCTAAATACAATTGGATTTTTTTTCGGGGTGTTAGTCGGAGCTCTCGGGTGTAAAGATCCAGACATTAGTGTCCAGTTGCTGTTTTAACGAGCATACTTTAAATTGTTACGACGATATGTACAACACAAAGAATGAATTTCCTTATAAACAAAATAATATAGTCCATTGGAAACCTGCGTAAGGACAGTTATTTAAAATATTGTATAAATAATGCAACTGGCCAATACATATTTATTTTTCCAGAGGACGCGATGCCAAGGTTTACGATAACATACTACACACGATTGGTAATACTCCTCTAGTGAGACTTAATCGTATACCAAAGGATTATGGACTCCAGTGCGAAATGTGTAAGTTTCCCTTGCAGTGTTTTTTAGATAAAACTACACATACACATCAAAACTATCCCTAGCTACATTATTTTGATATGTTATCTTTAACGTAGATTTTTGGTAGATTTTTGACGTGTAAAAAAGTGCCCGTGCGGCCTACATACTGAATAAACATCTTTTATCTTTATCTTTATCTTTATCGCAACGCAGTACGTTGTTGCGCTGCGAAATATCAAAATAATGTAGTTTATGATGTGTGTATTTGAGAAAGATACCTACATATGCTGCATTAACATAAGTTTTTTCTTATTAGATGCAAAATGCGAATTCATGAACCCTGGAGGTTCCATCAAGGACCGGATTGCGTACACGATGGTGGTGGATGCGGAGAATAGGGGGGAAGCGAAGGAGGGCACTCGCTTCGTGGAGCCGACCTCGGGGAACACGGGCATCGGGATCGCTCTAGTCGCGGCAATCAAAGGTAATCTAGGCTGCTAGCTGCGCATATAGGCTCAGACAAAACGAGATAGATATGCTCAAAAGCACAGGCCATAAAAATAAATATGGTACAGTTTTTGATACATTTGATTTGATTCTCTAATCTTATCTACTACATAATAATTAAACCTGACCAGCATCTCTGAAATGATGAAAAGAAACCTGACGGGATAATAACTATGTCTTTGGTTCCTGGCATATGGGGCTGGTGTTAGTGTGGGCTGTGTGGGAAGGATTGATGGAAACTGTGTAGACACGCTAGCCCCGTCACATCACCACCGACCGTCAAATAGAACAAACGTAGGCAAATATAGCCACACCAAGCGTTGTTTTTTCATTGCTGGATACCAGATACAGGTCTGATGGAAAGGGCGCTCCTCGTGTGTTGCCAGTAGGACGGTCATTCCACCATTTTATAATATAAATAATAATTAGCAAGAAATGTTTTCGAAGACCGCCGCATAGATGAGCGCAGAGACTCAGGAAGTAGGCATGAGCAGCTTGCCGATGATGAGACACCTTCCTGGAACACTCGTGGTACAGTCGGTGAAATAAGCAGAGACACGCAAAAATCTCTTCGCAGGCTGAGGCTCGAGATCGTGTTAGTACGTCAGGGCCGCTTTGCCGGTACGAATGTTGCCGTGCACATTTTATGACTAAAGTTTTCCGCATACACTTAAGCAATTGTCGATGACTTTTGATATCCTAAATGTAAGTAATTGATGTCCCTAACCCAGGTTACAAGGCGACTATAGTGACCCCGGACAAGAACTCGGAGGAGAAGCTGAGCGCCATGCGGCTGCTGGGGACCGACATCGTGCAGACGCCCTCCTCCGCGACCTACCAGGACCCGGACTACTTCGTGAACGTCGCTAACCGGATCGTCAAGAACGACCCACATCATAACATGAGTTTAGACCAGGTACCTCTGATTTGAACTATACGATTCTATTATTTCACCTAACTCCTATGGGTAGAAATGCCCCTAGGTTAGTACCGATCTTAATAATGTACTTATACTATAATATTACTGATTTACGGCTTATTGCAGTACTCAAACCCGGTGAACCCGCGGACGCACCTGGAACACACGGCCGTGGAGATCCTGGATGCGCTGGGCCACGTGGACATGGCCGTGGTCGGCGCCGGCACCGGCGGCACCGTCACGGGCGTGGCGCACGGCCTCAAGCTACATTGCCCCGAGTGCACCGTGGTGGCCGTCGATCCCAAAGGCTCTACGCTGTGGGGAAAAATGCTCTTGCCTTACTATGTGAGTTCCCACTACAAGTGTCACGATACCATGCTGAATAATAAGAGCTGCGAGACACAATCACGAACAATTGAATAGTATTGTGAATGCAGACTGTGCACGCACAAAACTCAGACGGAGGTTGTTTTCACTTTTGTGTTTATCATATTTTGTGATTTGACGGTACATGCTGTGCTCTAAGTACTTATTTACTACCTACGAGTACATAAAGCTTCAAAAGCCTGATGCTAGTAAAAAATACTTATCATCCATTACAAAATGCTGCTATTTAGACACGACGCGGAGAAACCACATCGCCTAAGCTACCTAGCCGGAGTGCTAGACGACATCCGTTCGACTCGAAAGCTCACTACGCGGTCCTCGTTAGTCGGCTAGGTCTACCTTCGGTATACATATTAAATTAAGGTACCCCGGCGACGAGGGCGAGGCCGGTGGCTGCGAGTCGTTGCGTTTGAGCCTGCGCGGAGCATGCAGCCGGTGACGTCACGTAGTGGCATAGTGCGTTCGATGCCCTCGTTATATTATAATATAACCTACCTACCGAAAAAGTTTTTACCGGCAGACAGATTATGTTTTTGCAGATTTCTCAGTTCATCTAAGAATAATGGTTTACACTTGTTTTGTCGACATTCATTTCATAGAACGTATCATCGCAGAATTTTCATGTCATCGAGAGGCTTTAGCGATATAAATAGTGATTCAAGAAGGAGGTTTTTATCCTACTACTATTATAAAGGCGAAAGTTTGTAAGTATGGATGTATGGATGTTTGTTACTCTTTCACGTAAAAACTACTGAATGGATTTGAATGAAACTTTACCACAATATAGCTTATACATCAGAATAACATATAGGCTATAGCTTATACATCAGAATAACACATAGGCTACAATTTTTGAGGTTTCTAATGTGAAGTCGTAAAAAAACACATTTTTTGCGCTTACATTGCAAACGCTGACTGAATCCTACAAGATCCTACAAGATAGATCAAAACAATGTACCTACTACTATTATAAAGGCGAAAGTTTGTAAGTATGGATGTATGGATGTTTGTTACTCTTTCACGTAAAAACTACTGAATGGATTTGAATGAAACTTTACCACAATATAGCTTATACATCAGAATAACATATAGGCTATAGCTTATACATCAGAATAACACATAGGCTACAATTTTTGAGGTTTCTAATGTGAAGTCGTAAAAAAACACATTTTTTGCGCTTACATTGCAAACGCTGACTGAATCCTACAAGATCCTACAAGATAGATCAAAACAATGTACTATCCTACTTCCTACTACTATTATAAAGGCGAAAGTTTGTAAGTATGGATGTATGGATGTTTGTTACTCTTTCACGTAAAAACTACTGAATGGATTTGAATGAAACTTTACCACAATATAGCTTATACATCAGAATAACATATAGGCTATAGCTTATACATCAGAATAACACATAGGCTACAATTTTTGAGGTTTCTAATGTGAAGTCGTAAAAAAACACATTTTTTGCGCTTACATTGCAAACGCTGACTGAATCCTACAAGATCCTACAAGATAGATCAAAACAATGTACTACAGTATTGTACAACTTAAAAAGGTCTCCAAAAAAGTCCGTGATGGTATATGTTTATCTCTTAGGAATAACCCACAATAACCATTTTTTATCCTTACTTTGTACGAGAAATAATGGCTTTTTACGAAGCGATTTTAAGCAATACAGTATTAATCCTTATCCAATTAAGTATCTTAAATACATTGTGCATTTAATAAAGATCAATATGGCTTTTTACAGCATGTAAATTAAATAAATAGCGTGAGGGCAGACGTCGTTGACGGTTGTGTCCGTTTTGCGAATTTTCAAGGTACTAGCGATTTGATAAAAAACGTATGGTCGCCTACTTTAAGTAATATAGGCCTAAGGTTAGTTATTGCCAGGTTTCTTTTTGGTTAGGAGTTACACGTCAAAGTCAAAGTCAAGATACTTCATTTTTACGAATTACTTCATTGATAATTCAATTACTATATAGATAGGTTAATTAAATAGGCAAGGATTGCATTAAAGTACAATCATAACAATAACTACCGTACTGTATTTTTTGGAAGTATAGAAACAACACGTACTTAAGAATTATGCCGCGAAAGCGTAAGTCTAATCTTTCCCAAAGCTCTAATAAAGCTCGAACTATGAAAGTAGCTAGACTTAACGAGACGTTTCCACAAGCCGAACTGCGAAGGCTTAAACAAGCAGAGCGTGAAGCAGCTCAAAGAGCTGCTGAGACACCAGAGCAGTCCCAAGATAGACGTCGACAGCATGCTGAGTATCTAGCATCTCAACGGGCTGCGGAGACACCCGAACAGTCTCAAGCTCGACGTCAACAGAACGCTGAATATCTGGCATCTCAACGGGCTTCTGAGACACCCGAACAGTCCCAGGATCGACGTCGACAGCATGCTGAGTATCTAGCATCTCAACGGGCTGCGGAGACACCCGAACAGTCTCAAGCTCGACGTCAACAGAACGCTGAATATCTGGCATCTCAACGGGCTTCTGAGACACCCGAACAGTCTCAAGCTCGGCGTCTTCAGCAAGCGACTTACATAGGGTCCCAAAGAGCTACTGAAACTGTTGAAGCTGCTGAAGCTCGCAGACGCGCTGTTGCTGAAAGGGCACAACAGCGACGATTAATATTTACAAGAAACGCGTGGGGAGTATTCGATAAAGCTGCATTTGAGTACGATGAAACTCTTGATTACGAAAGCCACATGCTTATAAAAATAGAAGCGATGAATAAAGAATGCAGATTTTGCGGTGCTCTTAAATGGAAAGAGGAAGCTGCAGGCATGTGTTGTTCGGGAGGAAAAGTAGTTCTTCCTTCAATAGACGAGCCTGTTGAACCTCTTAAAGAACTTTTTTCAAATGAAACAGATGAGTCTCGCCGTTTTTTAAAAAATATAAGAAAATACAATACATGCTTCCATATGACATCTTTTGGAGCTGATAACATTGTGTCGATGCCAGGATTTTGCCCGACTTTTACAATCCAAGGGCAAATATACCACACAATTGGCTCTTTGCTTCCTGCTACTAATACGCAACCAAAATTTTTGCAAGTTTATTTCATGGGTGATGAGGAAGCACAAGTTGATAGGCGTTCTGAGTACGTACCAGGTGTGGAAAGAAACACAGTTCAAAAAATACAAAAAGTTCTACATGATCACAACGTTTTAGTGCATGAATTTAAAATGGCTA
This sequence comes from Acleris sparsana, assembly GCA_923062465.1. Lineage (NCBI taxonomy): Eukaryota > Metazoa > Arthropoda > Insecta > Lepidoptera > Tortricidae > Acleris > Acleris sparsana. Next base: position 6,581,849 of record OV281303.1, read on the forward strand.
AAGATAGAGTGACTAGCGATAATTACAAGGTCGTGATACACCCAGATCGTGTACCACGTGGTGAACACGAAAGACGATTCAATGCCCCGACCACAAACGAAATAGCTGCCGTAGTAGTTAGTACTGAACAAACTGCGTCTCGGGACATTGTTATTCAGGCGCACGATGGCCGGCTTACTAGAGTTCCGGACACTCATAGATTTTATGATGCTCTCGAGTACCCGATAATTTTTTGGAAAGGACAAGAGGGGTACAGTTTTGATATTCCTCAGACAAACCCAGTTACAAAACAGCCTATACCGAACAAAAAAGTGTCGTGCAAAGACTTTTATGCGTATCATATGATGGTACGTCGCAACAATTTTAATTTATTGCTTCGATGTAGGCTTCTCTTTCTTCAGTTTTTGGTGGACATGTATGTCAAAGTGGAGAGTGAGCGCTTAAGGTTTATTGCTTTAAACCAAACAAAACTGCGAGCAGACAACTATATACATTTACAAGACGCGGTCAGGAATGATGCGGATTTAGATCCAAACAATTTGGGTCAATTGGTAATACTCCCATCGTCATTTGTAAATAGCCCGAGATATCTTCATGAGTACACGCAGGATGCGTTCACATACGTGCGTAACTACGGGAGGCCTGATCTGTTTATTACAATGACATGTAATCCCGCTTGGCCAGAAATTACTAAAGAGCTCATTCCAGGTCAAAATGCAACAGACAGACATGACTTAACGGCCAGGTTATTTAAAATAAAAGTACAAAAATTGGTTGCTCTACTTACAAAAGGTAAAATATTTGGAGATATGAAGTGTTTCATGTACTCGATCGAGTGGCAAAAAAGAGGTCTGCCTCACGTGCACTTACTGCTGTGGTTGACGGAAAAATTACGCCCCAACCAAATTGATGAAGTCATAAGTGCGGAGATACCAAATCCAGAAAGTGATCGAAAACTCTACGATACTGTAACCAAAAATATGATTCACGGTCCCTGTGGTGCACTAAATCCGTCATCACCATGCATGAAAGAAGGAAAATGCACCAAAAAGTATCCAAGGGCGCTTTTAAAAGATACTCAAACTAACGACAAAGGCTATCCTTTGTACAGGCGTAGAGCACCAGGAGATGGCGGCCGTACGATAACTCTAAAAACCCGAGGTGGAACACAGGAAGTATTGGTTGACAATAGCTGGATTGTCCCATATTCTCCTCTTCTGTCTAAAATTTATAACTGTCACATAAATGTAGAGTTCTGCAATACGGTACAGGCGATAAAATATATTTGTAAATATATAAACAAAGGCAGCGACCAGGCTATTTTTAACATTCGACAGCAAGGGAATGTTAATATTGACCCGAGAGATGAGGTGCAAACGTATCGAGCCGGTAGATATGTTAGTAGTAACGAAGCAGCGTGGCGGATCTTGGGTCTGCCTCTGCATGAAAGACACCCAACAGTCACTCACCTTGCGGTTCATCTGCCTAATGGTCAGCGGATTTACTTCACTGAAAACAATTTTAGAGAGAGAATGGCCGCACCACCTAAGACGACACTAACTGCATTTTTCCTGCTTTGCCAAAATGACGCATTTGCAAAAACATTACTTTATGTTGACGTACCCCGCTACTATACATGGAACGTGTCGTCGAAAGAATGGAAACGTCGTTTACAAGGTACACCTGTCGACGGCTGGCCAGGTGTGAAGGCGGGAGATGCTCTTGGGCGCATTTACACAGTGCATGTTAGTAACTTCGAATGTTACTGTTTGCGAATGCTGCTGAATGTAGTACAGGGCCCCACTAGCTTCTTGGATCTAAAAACAGTTGACGGCCAAGAACTTGAAACTTTTCGACAAGCGTGTGAGAAGTTGGGGTTGTTGGAAGATGACAACCACTGGGATGCCACAATGGAAGAGGCAGTGCTGTGTCGCTCTCCTTCGCAAATAAGAGAACTATTTGCAATATTGATATGCACTTGCGGCTTATCCAATCCTCTTCAACTATGGGATAAGTATAAATCTGCATTATCGGAGGATATCTTGCATAGATTTGAAAGGATGGATCAAGTCAACAATGATCTATGTTTCAATGAAGCACTAAGACATATAGAGGACAAAATAATAACGATTTCCGGTAAGAAATTGTCCGACTTCGGTATGCCTACACCAGAGCGTCGAGGAGAGTTGTCGACCGATTTGATCAAAGAGCTAAGCTACGATATTGCTTTATTAGACGCTCAGGTCAGCGAAACTGAACCACGCCTGCTACCCGAACAAAAAAACATTTATAACAAAATATTACAACGAGTTGAGCTTGACAAAGGCGGCCTTTTCTTTCTTGATGCCCCGGGCGGTACAGGTAAAACATTTTTGCTTAATTTGCTTCTAGCAAAAATTCGTAAGGACCGTAAAGTTGCATTAGCGGTGGCTTCCTCTGGGATCGCTGCAACATTGCTGAGCGGTGGACGAACGGCACATTCGGTTTTTAAATTACCTCTTAATCTGGCGAGCGAAGAAACCCCAACGTGCAACATCAGTAAGAGCAGTGCCCGTGGCGCCCTCTTGCAACAATGTATGCTGATCGTGTGGGACGAGTGCACTATGTCACACAAACGCGCCATTGAGGCGCTTGATCGCTGTCTACAAGATATTCACAGCAATCGAAAGTTGATGGGTGGTGTGGTAGTGTTATTGGCAGGGGATTTTAGACAGACTTTACCTGTTATCGAGAGAGGCACTGCAGCAGATGAAATTAACGCATGTCTAAAAGCCTCATCTCTGTGGTCTAAAGTTGAAAAGCTTTATCTTACCACTAACATGCGAGTCCAGTTATTCAGCGATGTCGAATCAGGAGCATATGCTCAAAAACTGCTAGAAATTGGTGAAGGCCACCTAAACACCGACCAAGAAGGTATGGTTCTTTTCACACAGCAATTTTGTCATGCTGTGGAGACAGAAAACGAACTTATTGAACAAGTTTTTCCGAATCTGCAACAAAATATTCTTGACGAAAATTGGTTGTGTGAAAGGACCATATTGGCACCAAAAAATGAGACTGTTGCGAAAATAAATAAAAAAATCTTGGCCGAAATAAACAGCGAAACATCAGTGTATAATTCCATTGACACAGTTATGTCATCCGATGACACTACAAGTTATCCCGTAGAGTTCCTAAACTCTTTAGAGTTGTCCGGGGTGCCATCACACAAGTTGGAATTAAAGGTTGGTGTACCCGTTTTGTTAATGCGTAACCTGGATGCGCCAAGATTATGCAACGGTACTCGGTTGCGAGTTACCGAATTAGGAAGGCATATAGTGAAGGCTACAATTTTAACTGGAGAAGCCAAGGGAGACAATGTTCTTATACCGCGCATCCCAATCATACCCAACAACTTGCCATTCAATTTTAAACGCCTGCAGTTCCCATTAAAAGTCGCATTTTCAATGACGATCAACAAATCGCAGGGTCAAACCTTGAAGGTAGCAGGCCTACATTTGGGCACGCCATGTTTTTCTCACGGTCAGCTCTATGTGGCTTGCTCACGTGTTTCCAAAGCGAAGAATCTGCATGTTTATGCTGAAGGAAAAAGATCGTTAAATGTAGTTTATAGGAGCATACTGCAGTAGCTACCTATAGACCTATGATTAGGGCTCTGCAGTGCTTAGTTACCGTATTTCTTACTTATTACTAGACTAGACGGGACGAACCTGCAGTCCACGCGAACGAAGTCGCGGGCAAAAGCTAGTGTATAATAAATTCTGGATTATGTACGGGTGTTACAGGAAACTCACATAAACCGAAGGGAATGGAGGGCGGGTCGCTAGTTATTATTATTTAAGGTAACCTGGAAACCACAGGAGTTTGCCAGAAAACCGCTTTCGTCAAAGTGAAATTCGATGATATGAGTATTGTTGAAACTAGGGACACTAAGAATAATACTTACATATGAAGTAGTTAACCTTGGTTTCCCTGAAAAAATAAATAACCATAAGTAAACCAATTTCAGTTGCAATCTGATTATAGGTGGAAGGCATCGGAGGAGACTTCATACCTGATGTTTTACATAAAGAATATGTCGACAGCGTGCAATCGCCTAATGACAGTGAAGCCTTCAATATGGCTAGAGAAGTCATCCGAAAGGAGGGATTGCTTTGTGGTAAGATACAATTTGAATTTGAAATATAATACCACGCAGTAATGTATGGGACCCAAGAGTCCAGAAGTGGAAGAACAGCCTCTTATCTTCTTTCCTACTTGTTTCAAATTATGATTTAAACATTTTAATAGGCGGCAGCAGTGGAGCGGCAATGTTCGCGGCGGTGAAGGCGGCGAAGGAACACAACCTCGGGCCGGGGCAGAAGGTCGTGGTGGTGCTCCCAGACGGGATCCGCAACTACATGTCCAAGTTCGTCAGCGACCAGTGGATGGAGGCTCACATGTTCATGGCACCGCCGAGGCATGAAAAGATAGAGTAAGGGTTTGTTCAAATGGTTAAAGAAGAGAACTGCCGCTTTACTTCTCGCACTGGCTACTAACCATTAGGGCTTGAATTCCGGAATTCCGGAATTTCGAAATTCCGGAATTTCGGAGCTTTTTCCGATATTTCAATTCCGGAATTGAGGTACACTCAATATCGAAATTCCGGAATTGAACAAATACAGTTTTAATTGTATTAGATGTTTATTTAAAATTATTATTTTACGAAATAACCACGGCAAAAATTAGTTCAATTGCAATCAATGTTACCTTCGGCTCCGCAGGTAATGTTCAGGTAATGTTTTATGACCCTAAGGGTTTGCGACCGAGCGTCAGAGCGAGACAAAAACCCGTTAAAATCCTATGTCTGTCTCACATTGTACTTTCACCTAAACAATAATAAATACAATCGACTATGTCAGCCCCGTGATACATAATTTAATCTCACTAACACAAGCACAAAATAAACCTAAGAATTTAAAACACTGTGTAACATAAAACACAGCAATCGAGCTGGCTCACCCAGGGGTATGTAAAGCACGTGAGGTATGATATGGCATTTAAAAGATTTCTTAACTGACAATTTCTGTGGTCAATCTAAGTTGAATTGAATGTGTTGCACACACTCTGTATACATGAAAAGAACAAACCATTAACATGAACACCCATGTTTGTTATTGAATGATTTTTTTTTAAAGTATAGCAGTCATGTTAAGTTTTGTTTTTTGCATGTTTAAAAAACCGTACTAAAAAGATTACAAATCAAGTTATATATATATACGGTATATTAAATGTCTATTATATTTCAGGTCTTCTACAGGAAAAAAGGTGATGTACGTGGAATTTTCAAAGAGCACATTAAAAATATGGAAACACTATCTGCGTGCCAGTGACGGACAGTCGGCTCAGTGCAAGACATGTCACAAAATACTCAAAACTGCAGGCGGGGCCACAACTGGCTTACACACACACCTACGCTCTAAACATCCAGATATCGCCTTCCCTACAAATCTCGAAGTGAATAGTGAAACGCCTGGAACATCTACAGGTATTTCTGCTTCGACACCTATGTCAACAGAATATGACCAGCCGACAAAACAAGGCAAAAAACGAAAACTTGTGACAGATTTTTACAAGTCGGCTGGGAATGAATCCTTGGAAACGATCGTGTCCAGAATGACGGCCTTAGATGGTGTTACTTTTAGACTTTTTAGTGAAAGTCAAGATCTACGAAAATTATTTAAAAAGAGTGGACACGATCTACCTAAATCGGGCAACACGATTGCTAAAATTGTGTTTAACCATTTATTCTTTTATTTTTACAATGTTGATTTTTTAAAGCATATGATCTCTGGGATTTTTTAAGTGTGTATTTTATGTTAACTTAGAGTATCGATACCTTATTCATAATAACCAAACATTTTTAGCTCAAAATATGGTTTGACCCGTTCTGCCAAATGCACATGACAAAAAAGGTTTAGGATTATTAGTTTTTTTGGTTATTGCTAAGACTCTGAGTTTACCTATTAATTTAATTTTGTTGCATTTTGTTGTGATTTTTAAAATGTTTAGTGTGTATTTTATCTAATATGTAATCTTAATTATGTCGATTACTTTTGCCAAATATTAACACTTTTGTAAATTATTATAATAACCATATGTTTTGTTTGAGTAATAATGTTTACGTAACACCTGGCCATAATGTGAGTTTTATCGCACGCTGCGCGCACGGTAAAACTCGCATTACGGCCAGGTGAAGACGTAATAATGTTTACTGTGATTATTAATTTGGTTTAAGGAAAAAACGACTAATTACGTCTGTTAATTATTAGTACATAAATGTTGATTACAATTTTTTGTTTTATTTTGCCCTACATTGAAAGAATCGCAAAAAAAGTAATGAAATCCTCAATTCCGGAACTAGTTCCGGAATTCCGGAATTAAAGGCTAATCTCGAAAATCAATTCCGGAATTGAGAACCGTCCGATATTGCATGCCCTACTAACCATACCTATAAGATACAGAACAGCTTTCAGACAAAAGTAACAATCATCCTGAATGCACCCGTATGGTCGGAAGCCCGGGTATGGTAATACCGCGATATAATTTAGGACGACGATCATTTTTTTCGCACTGGCCTATGCCCGGTTCCTATATTTAAAAAACGAAATGTTTTCCTTACGGGCTGTAGCGTTATGCTCATGACATTTGCTATGTACAAAATGTGTAAAATTTTAACGAGACGTAAGGTAAACGATTCGTTTCTTGAATATAGGAACCGGGCATTAGTTATTAGTGACCCTGCCAACGAAGCTAGCGGTCCTGGGTTCGAATCCCGGTAAAAGCAGATATTTGTGAGATGAGCGTGAATATTTTGTTTCTGAGTCATGGACGTTTCTTATTTATTTAAGTATATAATTCTCTGTCTAAGTATTTATGTCGTTGTCTAGTACCAATAGTACAAGCCTAGAGCTTAGTTTGGGACTAGGTCAATTGGTGTGACATTATCACCCTGGTATAAATGTTGAGAATGTATAAAATACATTCGCCACCTTTCAAATAAGTGCTCACTAATGTAATGAAATGAATTTGAAAAAGTCTAAAATATTTTTCAATTCGCAGATTGCCTTATGCATGCAATGCACTATATTGCTTCTTTATTCCTTTATAAACATTCAATGGTGTGATTTTCAATGATTTCAGATGGTTCAACCAGCCGCTCTCCGATTTGGAAGTCGACACAACTGTCCCAAATATTAAGTTAAATGCGTCGTGCAGAGAAGCCATCGCCGCGATGGGCTCCACGCACAAAGTCGCACTCGTCGTTGACGATAATTGGTAAAATTAATTGATGATATCAATCAGATCACCAAACTACGAACGCAAACCTGTCTTACAGTTTATCATTAGCTTTTCGTAATAAGATATTTTGGTGTGACCTCCGAATATTGTGATCAGAGACGTAACGTCATTGTAACCAGTATACTCGTATTATTTCAGGAACCACAAAGGCGCCATTACCCTAGATCAATTACGTCACGAGGCTACAAACCCGAGGAACGATGAAAATCTGGACCTCAAAGACCCCGTCAGCAAACACCTGATTCATAAATGTTATAAGATTGTTGACAACGTATTATATCAAGGACACCCCACCGTCGGGCTTGTTTCTCGAATCTTGGACATCACACCGTTCGTCGTTAAAGTTGAAAGAGTTTCCAACCCTGATGACCCTAAAGGTGAGAAATCTGTTAAATTCATCAAGGGTTAATAGCGGGATGCTTAAAAATGATGAAGAAGAGGGTCCATCCCATGCCACCCCCTGCCTCTCCCAGTAAAAGTTGGCCTTATCGCCTTAGTTGGCTATAATAGCGGCCTTTACACGTAAAGTTCGGGCCGTTCCAATCTTCGTTCCGAACCGTACATTTTTTACTATTTTACTATTACAGTTGCATTTACACGTAGGGTTTGGAACGAAGATTGGAACGGCGCGTGGCGTTTCCCGTGGTCCGAACTCTACGTGTGTGTTCAGACCGCTATTGACTAAATCATTGCACTAAATCCTGACGTGAGCTTTTCTTCGGATTCCTCGAAGCTCGCGCGTGAACTATAGGTTCCCTAATAAATAGCAGAGCCCATATCAGTATTAATTGGTTGCAATAATACGTTGGTGGGGCATAGCGACATTTTAGTATGGGGCTTTTCGATTAGAACCTTGCAAAAAAATCTAAACAGCTGTTTTTTTCTTGAATCATGTATTTAAACTTAGCTCTCCAAATAATAACGAAAAAGTAAACCCTTTCCATGACCGGAACAAAATGTAAAGGATGACGTAAGAAAGCGGATGGTCAATACCACACATTTTGACAACTTTCGATAACCCCTAACTCACAAAGTTATTAAGACAATAAAGTTGACAATAGGGAATATTCATGATTTTACAGAGCTTCAATAAAAGCTGATTCATGTAACAAACATATGAGAAACAACATGTTTTGTAATGCTTTAAAAATAGCCAAGATATAAGCCAACAAAGACTTTTTCATATCTCATTCTATAAAAACAGAATTAAACATGAAGTTTATATGGCCGACCTGTACCCTAGAGAAAATGTTAACAACTTTAGTGCGTTGTCATAGTAAACTTCCAACAGAACATCAAATGACACACATGACAATGACAATGACATTCACAATAACAAGGTTCTAAGTATGCTCAATATTTTTATTGGGTGTCTGTACGTCATAAATGTCACAGTGCATATCGAATCTATCTAATCGCTGTCTAAAGTAATTAGCAGTTTAAAGTACTTGTATAATCCGTAATTCTTGGCCGATTTTAATTTTAATTTCATTTTTGGTGATCTCTATTACGGTTTTTTCATATTTGGTGGTGAAACGCGATTTAAAAAATCCATGCATACTCCCTATTGAATTGTAACTATTTATAAATATTTCTTATAAATATTTCTTATTTATACTTATAAATATTTCTTTTTTTTCAGAGTTATTCAGAGCGAAAGGTATAATAACATCTGAAATAGTCTGGGAATACATATTGCGTCATCATGACCACAATTGACCATTCCCAGGTTTAAATGTCTTGCAACTTGGGTTTTCCAGATAAAATAATCATTATGTTCATGCGATTATATTGTTTGGGAGATCAAAAAATAATTTGATTATTTGGTCCTATAATTATATTATTACATATTTTTCCAAGTCCATGTTTAATACTGATTTTATTAATGATTATTTACATTATTTATTACTTTAATTACTTATGTTGTACAAACTGTTTATAATAAAGAATGCAGATCTATTTAGGTATCTACTTCTCATTGTAATTTTCTTGAATAATTATAGTAACAGAAAACCCTTGTTCGTCTTGTAAAGCAAATCTCGACGCTTCTAGAGCTTATCAAAGACCTCGAATATGTTGCGTTAGACAATAAAACCAAGCTCAAGTATGTACAAGTCCAGGAACCTAGCCACCACCCCCAGGACCTCCAGCAAGGGGAAGCTTCATTCAGCTGCGACACGTCCCCCTCGACTTTCACCGTCACATTAATTAATTAACATTAGATTAGCGAGCGCCTTAATAACAGCTCCACTCCTTGGCAACGCTCTCCAATCAGTTACTCTTGCGCTTCCTTTAAGTAGTTAAATGTACCAAAAACCGAATCAGAGCACCCCACTTAAACGTGGTCTTGCCTGTCCCACCCCTAATGTTTATGCAAAGCGCGGAGCCAGAAACTCATGAGTAAGCTAGTGCTATGAGTCGGTCGCGGTGACGAGTGAGCGAAGGAAGGTATAAGGCTGCCTAATTGAGAATACACGCGCTAAAATGTGTTTTGTTCGCTCTGGCGGGACTACTTAAACTCGCCGCTTAGACATTCACTCGGTCTTACGAACGACAGACGTTGTTGAGAGAATCACACCCCTGATCACACCCAGTAGGCTCACTAGGCTCTAGATCAGCTCGAGATTATAGGAAGGGGGGAGATCGTGCGTGCAAGTCACTCGAGTGTGCGAGTGGTGCGAAGACGTCATCAATCACAGACCAGACCACAGTAATAGGTGGAAATACTCAATGGTGGTCATTTACAATTTTTGGGTTACTTTATATTTCTCCGTAAATATTATAACTTACGTTCACATCACCATTTCTGGAAATAACCACCTCTTAACCACTTCAATTGCTTAAATGGGCCACTTCTGGAAACCGATATTTTTATAATTTAATACTTTTGAAAACCTTAGTTAGTCTGGTCAGATATCGTTCAATTTTAGAACAGCATTTCTAGATATATTTTGTGTGGTGAACATTTTGAGTAGCGGACATTTTGTGGGTGTAATCTGCTAAAAGAAAATCCTTGTATTGATTTGGTACTTCCACATTTTCGATATCATAACGGCATATTTTATTAACACCGGCAATTTTATTTCTATGTATTGACATAGAAACCGATCGAGGTTTTTTTCTCATCGAACGGCGGGATAGATTTATTCGATGCCGAGTGCCAAGAGGCTGGCCATTCTCTGTAATTATTGCTAAGGCCTTTTTATAAACACGTGGAGCCGGTTCTCTACCCATGGAAGCTTCAGCACAATGGTCACTAATGGGGGCCTCTATCAGGTTATGCGTTTCATCAGGAACGCATTTTACGTAGTTAGGTTTCCGTATTAAGTACAATATCAGATTCGTCCTAAAACTAATTACGAGAAGCGTTTAAAATTTATAAAATCACGTACTCGTATATTTTTCTTCACAATCAATCTAAATTCAAGTAAATTATTTTGATACATTTTGGCAAATACTTACAGATCCTGTACACTTTAATTTTGTTGTTTTATCATTTTCGTACCGCCGGAGACTAGTCCCTTTCTTGTATTTCACGTGCGTATGGAACCTATATACCTCAAACAAGAGGACTTTCCTGCGTCCACTTTTAATAAATTTGAGTTATCTCATTGTTCAGTTTACCTAAGCAAATTATTTTTTTATTTTATCTTTGCCCCGCAGCGACTTCTACAGCTACTACCGCGGGTATATGGCGTTTCCACAATAAAGTGATTTCGCCAGTGTCAAGTGTATACAGGGTGTTACAAAAATACCCGTAAAGCCGAAAGGGGGTTAAATGGTGCCTTATAACAAGTCCATTAACAATATTTGAGAGTCGTACTATCACTATTTTTTTCATTCATGTGCTAACTAACCCTATTTCAGTAAAATTAAAGAGTAAACTACGCAGAAGGTTAAGTACAATTCGCGAAACGGCAAAGAGGAACAAAATGAACAGAATTCGATTAGATACATATTACAAGTCGAGTTTTGGAAGATTTTAAACGAAGAAACCTAAACTAACACTTTTTCTTAATGAACGTCAAATTTACAGGAACGGCTCAAAGTGAGCTCCGCCTTGCTCAATGCACAACCTCGCTCGTCGGGATATGGCTTGTGTGGCATTTCGCACCATCGTTGGTGTTATTGACGCGAACACCGATCTTACACGCTGCTCCATCTCGAAAACCGTTGGGCAATCGGAGAAATAGACTTTATCCTTCACATAACCCCATAAGAAGAAGTCCAAGGGTGTGATGTCCGGAGTACGAGCGGGCCATAGCACCGGTCCTCCACGTCCGATCCATCTTCGTGGAAAGCGAACGTTGAGATACTCTCGCACGTCGCGAGCAAAATGAGCCGGAGCTCCATCGTGTTGAAACACCATGTTCCTTTGGTTGTCAAAGTAATCCCTGTCGGCCACAGGAAAGTCGTCAATCGCCTCTTCGAATTCCGTTTGTAAAAACGTTAGGTAGTTGCCCCCGTTCAGACGTGATGGCAAAATGACGGGACCAAAATGCCAGCCCACACATTCAGCCGCCACTGATGTTGGAATCTGCCCTGCCGTGAAGCGTGTGGATTCTCGCGAGCCCAAACGTGATCGTTATGCACATTTGAAAGTCCTGACCTCGTGAAAGTTGCCTCATCCGTCCACATAACATAGTTTACGAAATTAGGGTTCTCCTCTAACTGCCTCAGATACCACTCGCAGAAGTTCCTCCTGGGAGCAAGATCAGAGGGTATCAGCTCCTGTGTACGGCGATAATGATAAGGGTGACGGTTGTCGTCACGAAGAATTCGCCAAACTGCAACATGGTTCATACCGAATCTTGCTCCGGCTCGTCTCGTACTCGTGGTTGGCTCTTCTTCAAAATGCTCTAACACCAACTCAGCCTGCCTGGCATCGACTGTGCTTGGACGTCCACTTCCAGAAGGCCTATGAAAGGAGCCTATGGAATGTAGGCGTCTTGACATGTTGAGAAAACACTGGTACGAAGGTAGCCGTCGCTGTTCAGCGGCAGCGGGTGGTCTTCCATCGATAAATCGTTGCCTCAACAGCTTTTTTGCAGTGATACAGTTCGCGAGCACGATTTAAATTGCTATCTTCATGGCCTACGCATAACATCACATCATATCGTAATATTCTGAGTTAGAAAACATCGTCATTTTGGAAAAAAATATGGAAAAACACGGAACAATTGTAAAATATCGATAAGAAGTTTTGAAATTGACAACATAATTTTTATTCCGTCTTGACGTTTTTTAAAGCCAGTACTTTAAGCATAATGACATCGTAGTATTGAACCTTTGTGGATGAAAAACAGAAAAACCATTAAAGTTGACAATTATTCAAATTGGTAGGTAGGCCTCTCTGTTAAATAATCTATGCTAACTCCGTTTCCCTGACATGACAGCTTACTAGGGTTGACAATATTTTTGGCTTTGATAATTTATTATATTTTTTACGGGGTATTTTGTAACACGTTGTATACCTAAGTATAAATCAATATAGCAATAAAATGCAATCCAATCTTCTCTAAGAAGATTGGGGGCAACGTTGTACGGTGATATGTACGACAGACACTAACAGAAAAGAACTTTGAACATATAAATACACAAAAATACAAAAATAAAACAAATTACACATCCGCCATCTTTTAACGTTGCAAATGGCCTCCCTAAAGCAAATGATAAGTATCTGTGTAATATGACAAACAGCAGTGACAAGGTAACGGTATTTATTATCATGATTAGTGCTACAAGTGGCCAATTCAACATTATATCCAAAGAGAGTTAACGACGTATGAGACGAGTAGATGTAGCGGGAATATGTTCTCAGTGGATCCACTATCGGTAGCATCAATGGATCTAGTGAGAATAGTCTCACCAGATCCATACTGGGTCTGAGCAAATGGATCTAGCGGGAATAATATGTTCTCAGTGGATCTACTATCGGTAGCATCAATGGATCTAGTGAGAATAAAGTCTAACCAGATCCATACTGGCTCTGATTTTATTTTATTTCTACTCTTCCCAAACGAATACACCTATTCTACTCCCACACCTGAATTCAACACGTGTGCAAGTGGGACGGCAGCGGATTATAATATGATTTGTGGAAAAAAGCGTATCAAATATACATAATATTAATCATTTTAAGTTATGTTCTATTAGTGGTTTCAAGATCAGAGATTGTTTTAATTTATTACCATAAATTATTATCATAAATCATAATGTGTGACCACACTTACTTGTCATTTCAGTCAGCTGAGCTGTCAGTCAGTCAGTAGTGTCAGTAGTTCAGTACCGACTGTCAGTGGTCAGTTGAGAGAAGTGAGCCGCGTGGTAGGAAGCGTGTGTCAAGAAGTTGTAGTGCTACGAAATAGTTTTATTAATAAATTAAAATGAATTATTAATCAAATAGAAAGATTTTTCTTACTTACTACAGATCTAACTTTGAGTACTTACAAGATTCTATTTAATTGGATTCATAAACTTGATTTCGCACATTCCTGCGTTATTATCACGCTATCGAATACCAATCGCTAAATAAGTCCGGGTACTTGGAAAAACAGAAAACTGTAAAATGTCCAACCACGTTGCAAGTGAAAATGGCCAGGCTAACGGCACTTCCAAGTATTTTAACCTTAAGGATATGCCGCATATTGTTAAAGCACTGTAAGTACCATAATGAAATATTCTGTAATTATAATTAATTATGAAGACCCCTTGTACGGGACGCCCGTACGTTGTTATGAATATTTTAGCTAATTATGTGTACATTTTAGGGATAGAAATCAGAAGTTCCACCCTGACATTCTCCATGCAATTGGTAACACTCCACTGGTGAAGCTGACCAAGATCCCTCAATCTGAAGGCATTGTGTGTGACATGTGTAAGTATAATTTACAACTTAAACTCTCGTGACTCCTTAAGAGAACTTTTAAAGAAATTAATATCTTGACTGTAACATCTCAATTTATTTATGAGAATATTATTTATGTTATTAAGAATTTAGATTATTTCACCAAAAATTCTAATATACATAATTTAAATACTGGAAATAAGATTAAAATCGCTATTAGAAATTTCCAAATCTGTAAAGTATATAAATCATTTGTTGGTCAATGCATTCATTTCTATAATAAATTACCTGACATAGTTTTAAAGTTACCCTTTCCAGCACTTATAAAATACTTGAAAAGGTTTTTAATGTCTATAGTGTATTATTGGGTTGAGGACTATCTAACAGACAAAAATGCATGGCCTAAACCCGAAACTTATTCAATAATAATTTGTTCAAGTGCAAAAGCTTTATTCTGCTTTGTCTTGTCTAGGGAACACCATTGGTGCAGGAAAACATATCAAAACTTTTATGTGGTCGTCTTGCACCATCTTATATACACATATCTCTCTCGTAAGATTTTTGGTATGTTTTCCTACTGAGCTAGGCATGTTATTTGATATTATATTTAATTTAATATTTATACCTTTATATAATGCTAGACTAAGTAGTACCATTGTAATATGAAATTTGTTTATAAAATGACTGACTGCTGAGTTTCTTGCAGCATTTCTTCTCAGCAGTGGTCTCCTGTTGGGAAATGCCAGTAGATTCTTGACGTGTAAAAGTGCCTGTGCGGCCTACTTACTGAATAAATTTCTTTTATCTTTATTTTATCTTAAAAATATATATTCAGTTTAAACAAACTTTTTTTAAAGTAATCTTAAACATTTGCAAACTTCCTAGTAGTTGGACAAAAATGTGACCCAGATCTTGGGATTAAAGTTGTGACCCTAATTTATTTTTTTAGATGCTAAGTGTGAGTTCATGAACCCTGGAGGATCAGTGAAGGACCGCATTGCCTATCGCATGGTATTGGACGCTGAAGAGAGAGGCGTGCTGGTTCCAGGCAAGTCAGTGATCATTGAGCCCACTTCTGGAAACACTGGGATTGGGCTGGCTTTAGCTGCAGCTGTCAAAGGTAAGAAATCTGATATTACTTCATTTTCAGTTTTATTTTTATTTTGCCCAGATTTTGTTTTAATGCATGATTGTATTTAGAGGAAGAGAATTAGAAGAGATTTCAAGCATAGCAACAGATTTTCTTAATTATATCAAAACACTTAAAATCTGAGAAAAATTACAAAACAAAAAGTGTTTAAATAATTAAAAATAAATAAAAGAAGACACTAACTGGTACACCCCGCTGGGTCTAGAGATTCCAAATTTGGATTTTTTTATGAATTCTAGGGGTGCAATACCAATAAAAATGGGATTTCAAATGTCTATGGATCTTAGATCCCACTTACCATCAGGTGGCCTGAGTGCTCGCGTGCCTTATCATTGCCATAAAAAAAAATAGAGGGAGTAGCGGGTAACTAATCCTTCATGTAAGAAGTTGTGGGCATCCTTTAGTAAAACTATAATTCAACAAATTATTTCAGGGTACAGATGTATCATAGTTTTGCCAGAAAAAATGTCAGATGAGAAAGTGAACACATTGCTGGCTTTGGGTGCTGAGATAGTGAGGACCCCAACGGAAGCTCCCTCGGCCTCTCCAGAGAGCAACATTGGTGTTGCCAACCGCATGTCCAAGGAAATACCTAATGCAGTTGTGTTGGACCAGGTAGAAACAGTTGCAGTGGTGACATACTCGGGAATACTTTGTAACCATCCATTTATGTATATGTAATATGTACTTATACTATGTTCTGTTCATTTTATTAAACATAAAATAATGATTGTTCAACATTGCCGCAACTAAGTACATTGAAATGGAATTGGTCATTTAATCCAGGACATCCATTTTTTTTTAATAAGGAACAGTTTTAAAAGTTTTTTGAAAACCAAAAATCGTTTTTATTTTTATTATTATTAATATTGAATATTGTCAGTGTTTGCTACGCCCGCTTTGGACCAAACCGTCGGACGTTTTTGTTTGTAAACACGTTACGTAGCATTAGCTGTGACGTAGAAAGACCATGTGACTCTTTAGTCATCAGGAGAAATTTTTGAGTAAATAACTGACAATAAATTAAAAAATAGTATGCTTTTGAGAAAAACCTCTATACAGGTAATTTTTTCAGATCACCTTTTAATATATATCCTGTTGTCAATCAAAAGATGTAGTTCTTGCAAAAAGCAGTGAAAAAGCATAAAGGCTCAGTTTCATTGGTCGATAGCCAAGATGCTTTTCGTGATAATGATGATGAATATCAAAACAACTCATCAATGTATTTCTACAAACATGCGGGCCATTGACTAACCCGCAAGTAACGCTAACAACTTAAATAATTAAAAAACTAGATGAAGTAGAGTGTCTGTCCCCCAGTACAACAACCCATGCAACCCCCTGGCCCACTACGACGGCACGGCGGAGGAGATCCTGTGGGCGCTGGACGACGCGGTGGACATGGTGGTGCTGGGCGCCGGCACCAGCGGCACGGTCTCGGGCGTGGCGCACAAGCTCAAGGAGCGCGCGCCCGCCTGCCGCGTCGTCGCCGTCGACCCGCACGGGTCCATCCTGGCCCAGCCCGACGACCTCAATAACTCCGAAATCGACATGTATGAGGTACCTAACTTCCGCTATTATTTATTCCGCCCTTATAGTATTATTTCATTGAAAAGATATCACACGAAGACGGATGTAGATGTGACAAAATTAAAATATAAACCGGTCAACTGCGAGTTAGGCTCGCGCATCGATCGAGGGTTCCGCAGTGCCGCGCAGTAGGTATTATAAATTCGATTATGAATCGAATCAGCGCGAGCCTAACAGCTTACACTTGACCATATTTTAGTATATTTTTAGTGTATAGTATTATTATTTTTCTTCAGGGTTTGTTTGTACTATAATCATATCAATGTTGTAGCTGCACTGTTCTCCGTAGCTTACCGATCCTTAGGGACGCTATTATATCCACGGACTATGACATGTTTAGCAGACGATTAATTAATTGATATAATTGAAAACCTAGTGTACATACTCCACTACATATGGAAATAATTACATAAAGCTGCATGGTTTTTAATGAGAGAAATCTAACTAACAATTAAATTGCTATGCAGAACGAAGGCAGTGAAAATTATCGAAGTGCCATTTACTGCGTATACGTAAATATTTATAGAAATACTTGTATGTGCTCAGATTAGAATAAATTACCGTTTTTAAGGCAAACGAGGATAAAGTTGAATTGAATGCTACGTTGTGCTACCTGGTAAAAGTAAAACTTTTCGCAACTATCCAGGGAAAGATATATTTGCTATGTTATTTGCTTTTTAAAGCGAGGATTAGACTAGCAATAAACATTGGAGAAGTTGACTGCTGTGTACCTCTCACTTTTAAGTTAGAAAAATACAGAAAAATTGTGCTTGTTGCTGTAGAACGGAAGTTTAAGTAAGACAGCAATCAAAGTGTCCTCTTTTGTTGCCAGTCTATTTCGCACTTAATACTGAGAATTGGCAAGTTTTCTCTTTTTCAAATTCCTCTATTTGATTGATCTGAACGTAAAGTTAATCATTTCCAGTGCCGTAACTATAGGGTGGCAAAATGCCACGGGCCCCTGGCCTGTGATGGGCCCCCGGCCTGTGATCGGCCCCCGGCCTGTGAGGGGCCCCCGGCCTGTGAGTCCGAAAGGCCGTGAGCTCAGGAGGAACCCAATATTATTATTTTTTTAAATCAAAGTGAAAGGAAAGGGTTGTCCGACGAATTTGCCACAGGCACATGGGCCTCAGTTAGTATAGTTACGCCACTGATCACTTCTTTAAGTAATCCATACTAATCAATAGGTACCTTAACTTGGACATACTTATTCGAATATATTTGATTAGATCTATGCCAATGACATGCTTATTAGTCTTATTACTCACTCTTACATTGTACTCAGACTCAAAGATTAAAGTTGATGATCAAATAACATAACAAATCATTTAAACATTTGAACAGGAGCTGTGATCATGACCTGAAACTGTGATCTAAGGACCTTTGAAAGAACTTGGTTTCCAGTTAGAGCTGAACTTCTTTTATTAGCAAAACCGCTTACGAACTTAGCTTTTTTTCCTATTATGTTTTTGATGGGATATCATTTTTGATTGTCAAACAAGTAGGTATTTGTTTACAAACCTGGACGTCAAATTTCAACTTTCAATCATCTGGAATAGGTTTTTGATAAGTGAGTGAGTCAGTCAGTGATAATAATGCCGATATTTAGACTTAATATGTCAACCGTTTGAGTAGTATTGTATTAATGAAATTTGGTGATCTATTTATCTAATACATATTTTTCAAGTATTTATGTTAAATACATTTTGAAGGAGCTCAAAAGTGGTCCGAAGTGGTTCGTGTGTCGCGAACGCTTTGCGAACTTGGCTGACCCACTGCCGTGTGATTAGATAGATTATAGATAGTACCAATTTCACGATTAGAGCGTTAACCGCTGTCAAAATGTATGAACTAGCAGTCGAGTCCATTTAACATCGTTTAGTGAAGTTTTTATTGGTACTTAATCTTTTAAAATAAACAAGGTTTTTTTCTTATTATTTTAAAAGCCTACTGTGATGTAACGGCCGTGAGCTCGCGCGCACGTGTTGCGTATAAACAAGCGTCGCGTCGCCCGCGCAGATGACGGCGATAAAGACTGTTGTATAAACCGAACGGAACCAGAACTATTGCGTGATCCTATTTACATTACTTATTAAGATAAAGGTATTTTTCTTAGCCACTATGATGGTCAATGCGTCACGATTGCGAATGTGGTTGAATTAAATATTTAACTATTAGAACGTAACAGTCTTGAGATATGTATAAGTAAAACAAATCGACTTCTGCATTATTATAATTAATAAAATATAATATTTGCGCTAACTTGCTCTTTTGTACTTTTTGTATGGATAACTGCGACGTTGAACGTCATAATCAGTTGTCTTCCATAAGGTATCTTATTCTTCTTATGGTACCTCTCTGAACTACGAACGTTGGCGATTAGCTTCAGATCCTGCTTCCAGTTGCGCAGTTGATCTTGACGACGCGTTGGCCTAGTTGGTAGGTAGTGACCCTGCCTACGAAACTAGCGGTCCCGGGTTCGATGCCCGGTTTGAGCAAATATTTGTGTGATGAGCGCGAGTATTTGTTTCTGAGGCGTGGATGTTTTCTATGTATTCCAGTTTTTTTTTTTAAAGTTATCTAATCTAGTACCCAAGAGTAGGTACAAACCCAGAGCTTAGTTTAAAGTTTTTTTATAGGTAGAAGGCATTGGATACGATTTTCTGCCCAAAACTCTGGACAGGACCGTGATCGACGAGTGGATCAAGACAGACGACGAAAGATCTTTGCCGATGGCTCGTCGATTGATAAAGGAAGAAGGGTTGCTTTGCGGTAAGTATTGTAGGTTTTATGTACAATACGTTTACGTACCTAAGATCGGATTTTTATTCCCACAGAAAAATTGTAAACAAAGTGACTTCACTGTCCAAGTGACATTTCAGGGAATCTCAAAGGTTGGGCCACATGGGCCAGCCAGAAAAAATAATATTAAGTTATCATTTCGCTCGAACCGTAATTTTAAACATAAATTTGAGAAAAGCGGCCCTCAACTTGTTGACACGGGTGTATCGAGTCAATGATACCAGTTCAATAAATATATTATTAAATGCTGCAAATGTTTTTCGTTAACAGCCACACTTTTGTTTATAATTTGTGTGTGGGAATAAAATCCGATCTTACATAAATGCAATGTAGTAAAAAGAACTTTGAGCGACCTACGTCCGCAGTGAGCGAATTACGGCCCAAATTGGTTGTGTGGGGTAGGGCTTGAATTCCGGAATTCCGGAATTTCGAAATTCCGGAATTTCGGAGCTTTTTCCGATATTTCAATTCCGGAATTGAGGTACACTCAATATCGAAATTCCGGAATTGAACAAATACAGTTTTAATTGTATTAGATGTTTATTTAAAATATTATTTTACGAAATAACCACGGCAAAAATTAGTTCAATTGCAATCAATGTTACCTTCGGCTCCGCAGGTAATGTTCAGGTAATGTTTTATGGCCCCAAGGGTTTGCGACCGAGCGTCAGAGCGAGACAAAGACCCGTTAAAATCCTATGTCTGTCTCACATTGTTCTTTCACCTAAACAATAATAAATACAATCAGTTCCTATTGCAAACCTGTTGATGAACGTTGTGTTGTGACTTGTGGTTTCGTGACCGTTGCGAGAGTATTCCTTATTTTAAGTGTGTGTGACATGCGTGCGGAATCAAAGAACAATGTAAGTATTATTTACCTTGATAATTTCCAAACCTTAATGTTTTTTTTAATTCTCGTTTACAAAATTAGGGTCTTTGAGTCGCTTGGCGACTATGTCAGCCCCGTGATACATAATTTAATCTCACTAAGACAAGCACAAAATAGGTAAACCTAAGAATTTAAAACATTGTGTAACATAAAACACAGCAATCGAGCTGGCTAACCCAGGGATATGTAAAGCACGTGAGGTATGATATGGCATTTAAAAGATTTCTTAACTGACAATTTCTGTGGTCAATCTAAATTGATTTGAATGTGTTGCACACACTCTGTATACATGAAAAGAACAAACCATTAACATGAACACCCATGTTTGTTATTGAATGTTTTTTTTTAAAAGTATAGTCGTCATGTTAAGTTTTGTTTTTTGCATATTTAAAAAACCGTACTAAAAAGATTACAAATCAAGTTAGGTATATTAAATGTCTATTATATTTCAGGTCTTCTACAGGAAAAAAGGTGATGTCTGTGGAATTTTCAAAGAGCACATTAAAAATATGGAAACACTATCTGCGTGCTAGTGACGGACAGTCGGCTCAGTGCAAGACATGTCACAAAATACTCAAAACTGCAGGCGGGGCCACAACTGGCTTACAGACACACCTACGCTCTAAACATCCAGATATCGCCTTCCCTACAAATCTCGAAGTGAATAGTGAAACGCCTGGAACATCTACAGGTATTTCTGCTTCGACACCTATGTCAACAGAATATGACCAGCCGACAAAACAAGGCAAAAAACGAAAACTTGTGACAGATTTTTACAAGTCGGCTGGGAATGAATCCTTGGAAACGATCGTGTCCAGAATGACGGCCTTAGATGGTGTTACTTTTAGACTTTTTAGTGAAAGTCAAGATCTACGAAAATTATTTAAAAAGAGTGCACACGATCTACCTAAATCGGGCAACACGATTGCTAAAATTGTGTTTAACCATTTATTCTTTTATTTTTACAATGTTGATTTTTTAAAGCATATGATCTCTGATATTTTTTAAGAGTGTATTTTATGTTAACTTAAGAGTATCGATACCTTATTCATAATAACCAAACATTTTTTAGCTTAACATATGGTTTGACCCGTTCTGCCAAATGCACATGACAAAAAAGGTTTAGGATTATTAGTTTTTTTGGTTATTGCTAAGACTCTGAGTTTACCTATTAATTGAATTTTGTATCATTTTGTTGTGATTTTTAAAATGTTTAGTGTGTATTTTATTTAATATGTAATCTTAATTATGTCGATTACTTTTGCCAAATATTAATACTTTTGTAAATTATTATAATAACCATATGTTTTGTTTGAGTAATAATGTTTACTGTGATTATTAATTTGGTTTAAGGAAAAAATGACTAATTACGTCTGTTAATTATTAGTACATAAATGTTGATTACAATTTTTTGTTTTATTTTGCCCTACATTGAAAGAATTGCAAAAAAAGTAATGAAATCCTCAATTCCGGAACTAGTTCCGGAATTCCGGAATTAAAGGCTAATCTCGAAAATCAATTCCGGAATTGAGAACCGTCCGATATTGCATGCCCTAGTGTGGGGTAAGGAGAGTGCATACAGCTCTCTGCTCAGAATAGAGCTCCTGAATGATTGCAAATATCTTTAAAAAGTACAAGCCTAGAAATCGGACTACTTTTTAGATTATGTATATTTTTAAGAGGAAATCATGCAAAAACAAGACATTTTTTTTTTCCTTTAGCTGACTGTCACAACTTCAAATTTTCATCTCTCTAAGAATGGATTACTCCCCGACTTCTTTAAGTCTCAGCTCAGTGTTGGTAATCTATTTGAGCCTTAAGTATGTTCTAGGAGTCACGAAAGTTCTGCGAAGTGATACGTTCTATGAAATGAGTGTCGGTGAACAAATGGAAACCGTCGTTCTATTACTCGTGCCCACAGTTCAAAAAAAACGTGTCTTGTATAGTTTTAACTTTTTGAACTGAGCTCTTCCGCTTACGTTTAAACACAATGGTCATTGTATATATAAAATCCTATTATTTGCTTTTGTTCTCGAAACCGCCAACAAGTCACTCTACGAAAAAGTTTAGAAGTACATTGTATGAATGTTGAATTTTCAACCTTATTCCTTTTTGAGTAGGTTTAAAATGGTCTAAAAGGAAAATATCGTATTCAACAAATAGCGTATACTACTGATTAAGGTCTTGGGCGGCAGAAATAGAGTCGACAGTCCATGTTAACCATCGAAGGAGGTTATAATCTGCTGTTACTGCGAGCTCGTTATCCTAGTTTGTGATTAACTACACAATGGCTTTGTATTCTTAAGTGGCTAAGCTCAGTTGTACGTCTTTTGTAAATTTTATAGGCCGGTTTGTATGGTGTATAACTATTGTATGGGCTGTGTTTGCGGGCAGGCGGCAGCAGCGGGTCGGCGATGTGGGGCGCGCTGCAGGCGGCCCGCGGGCTGCGCGCCGGCCAGCGCTGCGTGGTGCTGCTGCCCGACAGCGTGCGCAACTACATGACCAAGTTCATCTCCGACCCCTGGCTCGAGGCGCGCCGCTTCCGCCCGTCGCCCGCGCGCCCGCTCCCGTACGTCGCTCATACTTGCTCTCGCACATACCCCCTCCAATTGAACAGGAACTTTTTTCATGTGATCTGATAAAAAACATGCTTGTAGAGGTTTGTCTCAAAAGCATACCTACTTAATAAAATAAATATATAATGAATATTTACTAGAAAAATAAACTTTGCTAGGCGTCGTGTTGTTGCCGTTGCCACGTTACGTCGCACTCGCTGTGTCGTAGAAAAGAGCATGTGGCGTTTGAACTCTTTAACCATTAGCAGGTTTATTTTCTTAGTAAATAATAAACAACAATATTTGGAGGTAAACCTCTATAAGTACGTTTTTTGGTTCAGTACACCTTTTAAAAAATCCTGTTGGCAATTATGAACAATCACGCTCTAGCCGAACGCCCCGCCGGAATACTCGTCCCAAAAACCCTTAAATTATGAATTATATCGTATAATTACTATTGCCTGAGGCTTGAAACTATTGAAGTTAGCGAGAAATACGAAGCCAGATGCCGTATAAAGCTACCCTTCCGAGGTGAGCAGCAGTCCGCAACCGCGGGCGACACTGCGGCTGGCGGCACTACTCACTACTGCAGGCTGCAGGACGCAGTGTTGCCACGCTCGGAATCAATTTCATAGAGATTCATAGAAACCAATGTTGTCACTTGCAGATTGCAGCCTGCAGCTCATCTCGGAAGGCTAGCTTTAGGGTCCGTTCACACAGATCGGCTCGGAGGAAATTTTTATGACGTTGGAAACAGAGTTTTGAGTCAATGTACCTAATAAGGTTAATTGTTGCATGTGCACTTCTTTTGTCATTAACGGGTAAAAGGTTCGAAAAAATATTGTACTACAGGACGCCCGCGACTTCGTACGCGTAGAATTAGTTTCCCGCTACACCCCCTATTTTAACCCCTTAGCAGTCACGAGGCGTTCGTACAAGCCGATTATTTACGGCTTTACCAAAAATTCCTATGCATAGAGTAGGTATACAAACAAAACGTAAAACCGACACACGCCATACACCTTTTTTTGTTCCGGCTTGTCTATTTATTTACGTGACGCTTCGCCACTGCCCCTTAGAGAGTGAATTTTCAACAATCCTTTATTAGTGCTCACTTACATCATGAACGGAACCCCTCCCGTACAAAATTTCAAGTTTCTAGGTACAGTAGTTTCGGCTGTGCGTTGATATATAAGTCAGTGAGTAAGTTTTGCCGTTCATACAGTGTTTTTTTGGTCGACAGCTAACAAGGGGAGATAGTTTAATTAATGCTAGAATCCGAATATCACATTAAAAAATTAAAAATCTAAGGAGGTCAGAACAATAGCATTTTTAAATTTTCTTATTATTTCACTTAATTGTGGTTACGATGCGACGTGTTTTCCGAAGACTAAAATGACGTAATCACCGTGCATAATGTTATGATTCATAGGTAGGTACTTATTACGGGCTTAGGACCGTCAAATATTACAAACACGGTTTACGTTAAAAAATTGTAGATTAGTGTTGTTAATAATCGGTCTGAATTAACATTTAACTACAGAATTACGGTAAGTATAGATTACAAAGCAGCAAGAGTTGTCTATGACGTATTTAAAAAGGTGAATCATTTTTGTACATACAACGATTGTTAAAAAATAACAAAATTAAAAAAATAATGTAGGTCGTCGTCGCAAATTAGTGTTTAAACTGCTTGAGACTAAGAGAGTACTCGCCCGTGGATGCTCTTCGAAGTATTCGAGAATAGCCCACTTTGGCCTCTTGCAGGCGTGGCGTGGCGTATCAAAAGTGCCCCACTCGTTAATGTTGCTAGCGATAGACCTTACAGTGTAGCGCGTTATTAAAATAATTTCTTATCTAGATAAAATAAAAATTAATATAAATATAATTAATATAATTATCTTAAATAAAATCATTTGAATATAATTCATTCGCAGATAACGTCAATGTCAAATAATTGTGTTGTCAACTCTTTTATTTAAATAAATTATCTAGATACAAACCTCATTTGTTATTGAAGTAAGCTTATATAAATTAATGTATATAGAATGACACGTCGGGTCAAACCAGCACACTGACATTGCTCGTAAAATCCTAATGTAAAAAACCATCCCCGCTATAAGTGTAAGGGAGGCACACTAAAAAAAAAATTGACACTAAAAATAAGTACATTGCCAAATAACAGCTTTATAGTACTAAGAGTCTCTGAGATAAGCTGCGGTTGGACAGACGGACGGACATAGTGAAACTATAAGGGTTCCAAGTTAGACTACGGAACCCTAAACAGGTCACATATATTTATATTTCGCCTATTTATTTCCAAAACATTCATTACTTATGTTGTAGATTATTTCCATTGTGCCCGATAACTTTTAGTTCTATATGACTGCACTACTAACATTCATCTTTTATTTAAAAGCCCAAATAATTTATCTAGATAAGAATAAAGCTCATCTAAGTAAACTCAAAATAATAAATGACTGATTATTTGGTTATTTAAAATAACGAATGATTTAGTTATCTTCCCGGTTATTCGTAAAAAGATATTTTTTTCCCAACTCTGGTAGCGCGTAATGGCCTGCCGATTAGGAAATCGTTCAGTCCAAATTCTAACGGTGTCAGAAATGTTTTGACCACTCACAAAGTAAATGTTTACAACATTTTGATGATTTCCCGATTGTCGAGATGTAAATTTTCTTGCCGAGCCATTCTTTTATCAATTAAATGATTTAACACTTTACTTAACAAGCACTCGCTTCTACACAAACACGGAACTGACGTCGCTTGCGCATAGTTTTGTGAGGGTAGTATCAAACAATAACAATGGTGACGATAAACGGCCTACCCCCTTCGTAGCTAGAGAAACGAGAGACCATGATTAATAAAATAGCAAGGATATTCTTCCGACATTTCATGAAAAAAATATTTTTTTTTTTGAGCTCAAAATCATGAGTAGGTAGTAAGTAACACCTATTGTAGAAGTTGCTGACCATAAAAACAACATGTATATATGTATAGATAGGACAACGATACATGTAACCCTGAACAATTAGGAAATATAATTATGAGCTTAAAATTATTATTTTATTATCTTTATTTAACGGTTTACGAGCGTCGATAACACTGAACATTAAACGATCAACTCTGACCTATTGGCGTTCATTACAGATAATTATTAAGCTGAACTTAAAATATTTATCGCATTATGATTTTGGTTTTTATCGTCATGTCAACTTATGACCTTGTTTGTGTCATTATGTTATCTTGATATAAGCAAAAATTAAATAAAAGATTCGCGATCGCGACAACGTCTGTTACCTAAAATGCTTTTCGTGCAATAAACCAAGAATTCAATCTAACAATATTCAGGAGTTTTATGAAACTAACTATAATAAAAAGGTTCCTTACAAATATAATTATTTATGAGTTTTACAACTTTTATTTGACACTTACGCTGCCTTAAGTCACAATAGGTACGCAGTAGGTCTGCTTTCCCGATTTTATTCTTTCCATACAGTGAAATGATCCTTAGATGAAACAGTCGATCTGCAAAAAAATAGTCAATTTCATTGTGGACAACTCTCCCTTGACCAAACATTTTACTACGCCAAAATGACGAAACGAAAAAATCATTCTTAAAACAAGCTTTTTTGCAGACTGTACTTTTTTTTAAAGTAATTATCTGCATATCAAGACGAAACTAGTGAGTCCCAACAAGGTGGGTCTACGTTAAGTATAGCGAAGATCTTGTCGCCCCATCCGACTCCATCATCAGACAGCTCTTAGATATCATACTATTCCATCGTCATCGGGGTTAAATATGTCGTCTTTCAGTTCAGTCCATTCCATTAACGGGAACTGGTTCAGAACTGGCTTGCAAATTTTGAACCGGACAACTAATACCTACCTCCATACGAGCAGTGCAAGTTAAATAAAAGCTCGAAAAAAAAGACAATCGTTCCTAAGACAGTTTTCCCTTATTTCTTACTTCCCCATACTGCCCCAGTTAAAATAAACACTTCAAGCATATGAATGTAGGTCGACTATAAGGGCTTGCCAAACAAGTGACCTCAGCCAGTCAGGATACTACTAAGGGCCCGTTGTTTGACCAGGAGTGAACGCAACTTACTGTTAAAATTCGAAAATAGAAACAAAATTTTGACACTATCCTTGAGATTTAACCATTAGTTACGATTTTGAACAATTAGTTTAACTACCGATCAAACAACATGCCCTTAGTAAAGCATAGTTTGGAAGTAGGTATTCCCATAAGAATAAGGGTGCGGCTCCACTGAGCTAGCAAGTAAGATCATTGTAAAATATTATGATTGCAATAAATGATTGAATATTGACGAGCGGAGCTGTTCCAATATTATTAAACAATACAATCTAAGGCTTAGATTCTATTGGTTTAGTTAAAATCGTCCTTAGGGTGCGGCTCCACTGAGGCGGAGACGAGCGGAGCTGTGCCGATATTAACCAATAGAAGGCTCGTGCGGTCACGTCGAGCGCCCCTTGCGCTCGTAAGCTTAGAAGCTAAGCTAAGGACGAGTTAAACTAAAGTCTTGCGAGACGCTAATAAAACGAATCACAATGGGTGGTTAGCCTAGTAACCTAGTCTCTGGCGTGCCTTAAGGAATTAAACAAGAAGTTAGCGTTAGGTTGAACCGAATGATTCGGCTGGATATTCGGTTTGGCAACAGGCAAACAGAACATGGCAGGGCGAATTATTATTTTTTCGAAAGCTATGTTATGTTGGAGCTATTTTAGAGTCCGTACATAATTTAATGGCTATTCGTGGGTTACTTTATAAGCGATATCTAAAAAAGTCTTCTATCATTAAATTACATTCGTAATTATGAAAATTCGGGATTTTAATGAATTCGGAATTATGACTCATACCTTAAAGAAG
This sequence comes from Acleris sparsana, assembly GCA_923062465.1. Lineage (NCBI taxonomy): Eukaryota > Metazoa > Arthropoda > Insecta > Lepidoptera > Tortricidae > Acleris > Acleris sparsana. The sequence continues at coordinate 6,609,935 of OV281303.1, forward strand.
ATCTAAGTTACCGTGCCCGGCCGTAAATATTGCAGATGTGCAATGCGATGCGATGCCGATGGGCAATCATCGCATTTCCGAATACAAACGAATGCTAATTTCCATGTCCGTCAATTATTCGATTTATCGTTTATTAATATTTGAATTTAGAACTAAGTACTTGGTTGTTGTTTTGTTTTAATTCCCGCGTGGACTAATTAGAGCAGTAAAACTAGTTCTTATATACTTATAATTTACATCAACAAAATTAATACAAAATAAAATACATCTTCAACCGAGTTCCAAAAAAGAGGAGGTTCCTGTTTGACAATTACAATTTGACAAAGATACCTACGCAACTAAAATGAATATTTATCCGACAACTGACCAAACACGAAGTTTGCCGGGATACATTAAGAAAATAGATAGATAGTATTGTAATATAATTCCTAAATGTAATCATTTATGTTTTTAGGTTGAGGAATAATAAAATATGCAAAATGAATAAAAAATACGTTTTAATCAGTACAATTATCGAATCCATCCATTTCACTATCCGTGCTCTCATTGAGGTTAATATCACTGTCACTAAGTAAGAATCAGCCTTATTTACCACTAGTCTATCAGTGTAATCGTCAACACATTTCTTACATTATCATCCTCATGTTCGTAAAGGTTTCCCTTTTTTCCTATGGATGCCATAGTACAACTTTAAGTGATTTAAAATTTAGGGTTTTAACAACTCTATATGTATATATATTGGACTAGCTAGACGCGACCGCGCTCGATCGCATCTGAACCACGACTACCCGGACTACCAAACATTATAAAAGTAGTGTGCGACAGAGATAACGCTCTACGAAGCCGAAATTAGACGATTCTCTCTTTCCAAAGGTCGATGTGCCATATTTACGGCTGTGTACCTGTATATTATGTATAAATGATGGAAGCAATAAATAATTGACAATGACTCTTCGGAATAATGTAGTGTACCCTCATTTAGCGCACCTCTTCCCTGTTAGTTACCCTCCTGGTGTGTGGGCAGGTGGTGGGACGGGCCGGTGCCGGAGTCGCTGGCGACGCCGGTGCCGACGGCGGCGCTGCGCAGCCCGCCCGCGCTCGCGCTGGCGCTGCTGCATGCCGCGCCGCTCGTCGCCGTGCTCGACGACAATCAGTGCGTACAACTTCCTATTAAACCCGTTAAAACTGGTCAAGTACAAGTCGGACTCGCGCGCCGAGGGTTCCGCATTTGCCGCAAAGTAGATATTATTATTATTTCATAGATATTTATTTAATTTTCTATAAATTAGGTTTTTTATAATAAACATTCAAATATAAAAGTAAAATAACAATACTAATACAAAAAATATACATTATAAAAAACCTAACCTACGGGTGCCGCCGGCAGCGGGGCAGGGCTCAAGCTACCGGTGGTTAGGGCTGCAGAGAGAGGAACCTCCTCACAATGCGTGCCGTGTCGAGGAGTACTGCCTTCTGTATCTGGCCCTTGATCCAGCCATCTAGCGAGAGTCTCTTGAGGTGTTGGTCGAGACTCTTCGCTATAAGACCGTTGGCCGAAACAACTATCGGGACAATGATCGTCGAGTCAACATCCCACATGGCGGTCACCTCGTGAGCCAAGTCAAGGTACTTGCTGAGCTTGTCCTTCTCGGCCTTCACGAGGTTCTCGTCATGCGGGATGGTGACGTCGACGAGCACTGCCCGGCGTTGAGATCGATCTGCCAACACGATATCAGGCTTATTGGCGACAATAGTCCTGTCCGTGATGACAGATCGATCCCAATAGAGCGTAGCACGACCATTTTCGAGAACTGGCGCCGGTGTGTACTTATAGTACGGCACTTCAGAATCAACAAGATCATATTGAAGGGCAAGTTGTTGATGGATGATCCTGGCCACGAGGTTATGTCTGTGCAAGTAAGGAAATTATATGTCTGAGAGACTCGCCGGGGCAACGGCACGCTCGACAAATGTCAACCGTGCAATCCCTCAGAATATACTTCCGGTAATTGTTCGTCATTATGACTTCGTCAGCAATTGCACAGACAAAACCTTCGGTTTCCCCAAAAAGGTCACCAAAACGTAGCCAGTTCACGGACGCTAAAAAGTCTACATCGGGCCTGGTTAGGGCCCGGTAGAAACGTCCGTGTAACTCCTTGCTCTTCCATATGCTCTTGCGGTCCTCAGTGCTCAACACCGTTGGTCTGCGCCAGTTCCCGTTTGCCAAGGAGAGAGGCGTGAGGTTCCTGTCTACTGCAACCACATCGCGATGCATCCTACACTCATTGTTAAGGAAATAATCCCTGAGATTGCACACCTCGTGGTTGTGGAGATTCTTAGCATTTAAAATGCCTCGACCTCCACATTTCCTCGGGATGTACAATCTCATAACAGATGAGCGTGGGTGCAACATGCGATGTGATTTAAACAGTAGACGGACCCTCCTATCCAGGGCGTCCAGCTCAGTCTGAGTCCACCTTAGTATGCCAAAGGAGTATGTGAGCAGCGGCATCACCCAGCCATTGAAGGCGCGCACCTTATTGCCACCCGACAAAAGACTGTTAAGAACTTTTGTCAAGCGACAGAAGAAGCGCTCCTTCACTGACTGCTTGACATCGCCCACCACGATACCCAAAGACTGTGACATACCAAGATATTTGTAGGTTTCAACTTCGGAGAGAGATCTGAGAGTCATTGTCTCAGAAAGTTGCAAATTCGATGAATTTACAACTTTCCCTCGTTGAACATGCATAACCGCACACTTATCTACACCGAATTCCATCTTGATCGCACTACTGAACTCTTGTGTGATTTTCAATAGTGCGATAAGATCTTGGCGCTTCGATGCAAACAGTTTGAGGTCATCCATGAACAATAAGTGAGAAATGACTTCAGCTTCTCTACAAAGTCGATAGCCAAGCCCGGAATCCGACAGCAAAGAGCTAAGAGGATTCAAGGCTAGGCAAAACCACAAAGGACTCAGACTGTCACCCTGGAAGATGCCTCTTTCAATCCTTATCAAGTTAGGCAAATCAGAGGGGACATCTCGACCACCTGGTTGACGAAGGACTGTGACCCACTGCCTCATACACACACCTAAAAAGGACCTCAAAGTTGCATCAACTTTATACAACTCTAAGATCCTTTCGAGCCATGAATGAGGCACCGAGTCATAAGCCTTCTTGTAGTCAATCCAAGCAGCCGAGAGGGCCGCCTTGTTTCGCCTAACTTGCTGGCAAATGGTCATGTCTATGAGGAGGAGCTCCTTAGTACCGCGGGACCCAACCTTACACCCATTTTGAGCAGAGGCCATAACGTTGTTTGCAATAAAATGTGCATTTAATTTTGTGCTCAAAATGGATGTAAGGAGCTTGTAGATGGTAGGCAAGCATGTAATGGGTCGGTAGTTCTTTGGATCCGCGGTACTACCGGACTTGTGGAGCAGGAAGGTGACACCAGTTGTTAATAAAGGTGGCAAGGAACCAATCTCAAGGGCATTTTGGAGTTGTGCTGCTAAACACTCATGTGAGGCTTTGAACCATTTAATCCAAAAGTTGTGCAATCCATCCGGCCCAGGACTTTTCCAGTTCTGAGCCATTCGAATTGCACAACTTACGTCTTCGGGGCAGATAGTAATAGGCCCCATTGGTTCAATAGCCTCACATGCGCGTTCAACAACACACATCCAGTCTCCTTCTGTGTGCACGACAGGCACCGACCATATGCTGCGCCAGAAATCAATCATAGCAACAGGATCCGGTAGGTGCCCATCGCTCACACCTTGATCAGTTCCTTCCCACTTTCTGTACACCTTCCTCTGATCGCTTTGGAAGAGACGATTTTGTTGGTATCTATCCACGCGCTCTCTAAAGCGACGAATACGGCTTGCCCACGCATAAACCTTCTGCTTCAGGAAGTCAATACGTTCCGTGACACAAGCCATATAATGCTGGGGCCTTATTCCGGTCCCAGCAAAGGCTTATTATTATTATTATTATTGGATTTTAAATCGAATCAGCGCCAGCCCAACACACTTGACCATTTTTAGTAGGTATTTGAAGTTTTTTTCAGCATCTGCACTTTAATCATACCAAATTGGACACTTGTATGTTTTACTGTTTTTGCAATACATAAAAAATATGTCGAGTAAAAACTTTTCTTGTATGGGCCCCTGGGCCCTGGTTTTCCCCTTTATTATTTCACTTTCTTTCATTTTGTTTACATTTTTTTAAATCCGCCGTATTAACATATATTTAGTAAAATATACAGCTATGTGAAATCAGGACGGACAGACGGACAACGGAGGTATACTAATAGGGTCCCTATAGGCTGCCTTCGGGCACGGAACCCTAAAAATACTCATTAAAAACATTCTAATACAATACACACACACAAGTCCGCTGAGCTTCCTGGTGGCACTAAGTTGGCAAGAGTACTACCACCAATCGTCTGCGCAAAATATTTAGGCGCAAATTTGTGTCGTCGAGTTGCGAAAAGAGTCCGCCGCAACCTATATCCTCCAACCTACACACATATTTAATTAATTGGGTCATTGTGAGTTATGGGCCACTACATCAGCTGACTAAGTTCTACGCGCTCAAATTCGCAAGTCGCAACTATTCTATTCTTGATTCATTGAATACCAACTAGAAACACGATAACATCGATAACACTCGATATCACTATCGCTAGGATGTTTTAAAATATTACAGATAACGTCTTAAAATTCCAAAACAGTTGTATCATTCGGAATATTACAATGCATATTATGAGTAAATGAGAATTTGTTTACAACAAAGCAATTTTAAAAACCAGCGATGGATTTTGTTGTTTCACATCCTGTTCGCTTGCTGTACGTAATCTCACGTTCTCTTTTACGTAAAACGCAGTAAGTTACGTTAAAAAGAAAAAACCAAAAAAATCACCACCTCTTGAGATATATTAACTTTTTTTATCTCTGACTGGTTCGACGTATGGAGTTCGTCCCTCCCAAACAGATGAACCTACTTCAGTGCTGTTTCTAATTGAATACTAGTTTAATTGTTAGGTTTGAAGGAACTCGAATGGGGCGTTCAATACATACACCAGCTATTGGCATCTAGGGGTCGTAGAATAATTATCGCCTTGAAATAAAGTTTATGGGTACCGATAATGGTTAGGGTGCAAGCAATAGGGCAGAGTCCCATTACGTTTTTATTTAAATGGTTGTAATCCGGAGGCGGTATTTGCGCCTAAAAAAATATAGCTCGTGTGGGGTTCGCAATTATACATCGAGGCTTCAAAATTATATTATTTTATTAATACAATTATTTTTTAAGTGATGCTCTGACTCCCATGGACCTTCTTTGTCAATGAGTATCATTTTACACTGTTACAGAGCCATAGCCGGCGTGTTGACCGCGGACGACGCGCGGCGACGGCTCGCCAACCTGGCCGGCTCCACGGAGGAGACCCTCGACAAGTTCCTGGTGAAGAAGTATTACAAAGTCGACCTCGCGGAAAACCCCACCTTGGGCCGCGTGTCGCGCATGCTGGACATTGCGCCTTATGTTGTAGTGGTGAAGACAGGTAACAACAAACCAGCCGAAGATGTAGTCTAGGACAATAATATATCAGCGGTCATCAATGTCTCGAAAACATGCCCATAGTTTGGAAAAAAAATAGGCTGATGTGCAAGTTGCTACATGAAAATACTGAAGCTTTTTACAAAATCAAATCGTTTTTTATTTATTACGGTTAGTTAGACTATACAGCCGTTTAAAGTCACGACGGATAGTAGATAATAGGGATAATAGAGTTCTAGTGATACTCTTTGAATTCGGAAATCGGAAACCTAGAAATTATGAGCGCATATAGATAAATATTTTGATATATTTGTCTACTATCATGTTTTTGTCGTTGACATTACATACGATATGTTACATTGTTTAATCCTACCAATTTTATATTGTTCACAGATTCATCTTCACGTATTCAGAATGTGGTCGGGGCCATAACATCTAAGGAATTACTAATGCATATAGCTGTTGAAAATAACGCAAAGTGTAAAAATGGTAACTAAGAATCTTCCGTGAGCACCAATCTTGTTTTACAAATTTGACATCTTTAAAGAGTGGTAGGTCTTAAAATAGGTTAAGTGTACAATATATATATACTTGATACAAGGACTTCCGTTCTGCCTTTTTATATTCTTAAGACAAATTGGGTCACAATGCTGTTCAAATGATGTAAATCAATTTGTATTCAATATTTTATACAGATCGTATAAGGTTGCTCTGTGTACGATTGATTATAGTTCAGTATACAGACGTTTTTAGATTTATGTAATTTTTCCTTCCAGACAATAATATATTACTATTTAGGGGTTGGTATTGAGAACCAAAGTATGCGTTGCTCAACTTTGCCGATGCATTTATTGGATTGAAATGGCAAATAAATTATTTGTGCTTAGGTACCTATATAAAATAAATTATTTGTATTATTTCGTATGTTTTATTTAAACCTTTACGATAATTTATACACCAAACAGAACAATCCTTACAATTCATTAAGCAATACTCAAAGTGTGAACAAAAAGATTTCAACAAGAATATCAATGGTCCTCACCAGGACAGGCCTGTGTCATGACCGTTATGATGCGGGACCGCGATTTTATTTACAGCAGGTAACCGGAACACAACAATGTTTAACAAAACTGTCCACGTTGGAAATTAGACTGGTATTCTAATCAACCAGCTTTCATAGCAATGTGCGATCATTAGATGAGATGTGTTCTTATGGGGATTTTCTGACTTATGAGTTGGTAAGGAACATTAAGATTCATACCCTCTATAGTTTTATACATCTACGAAGATCACCTGGCTGGATTGTCTGGGCATGGCAAATAATGGTATTTATACCTTATCTTTTAACCAACCGCCAAGTAGCAAGTGTTTGCATAGTTGTGTTCCTGTGTGGTGATAAGACAACTGGTGAAATTAATAGCATACAGGCATTTAGATTCCATTTTAGGCCTGATCGTTGGCAACGCATTTGTAGACTTTGGATATACTCGTCTTAAGATTGTAGTTTTGAGAATGCAAATTTCTATCGGTCACAGATCCCACTTACCATCAATTGGCCTGAGTGCTTGTTTGCCTTCTCCTTGTTGTAAAAAAAACTTAGCTTTGATTTAAAATGTGATTGAAAACTTACACATTGTACAGCACTTGAGACAGTCGAGACTTTCAATAAAATTCTCTAAATATTTTTTATTGACAATATTTTGCTATTAAGAATCATTGAAAACCAAAATTATATGATTATTATTTATCCGACAAAAAAGTCTGTTTTCCTTGTAACATGATGATTATTTAACCCTTTGTGATCAAATGGTCAACAATGCCTAAAGTCGTTATAACCTGTCAAGCCTACAACACTACCAACGACTCGTCAGCAGTGTTGTAACAGGTACAGCAAAAGGGGATCTTTTATATGAATTAAGTTGGATTTAGCATAACTTTTCAATTATACTCGGTGTATGAGTGATGTTGAAAAAAGTTAGGAAACATAATATAAAGATATAAATAATTAAAAACCAGACCAGTTTGATTTACTTAATTTGCATGTAAGTAATGAATAGTAATCAGATTCCATGATGCAACACTGCAGGATATAGAGCATAAAGCTTATTATGGATATGAAAATAACTTAACAAAAATCCTGGGATCTGGTTAAATCATAATGCTATTGGGAGTTTCATTTATAAATAGGCAATAGAATAGGATTGTAGACATGAAAAGAAATTAGTTAAAGTAGAAAATATTGAGAAAATAATTGTATGCCATTTCAATTTCATACAAAAAAATAAAACATAATTCTGTGTGTTGTGTTATAATTTGATTCTGCCCATTTAAATGGTAAACACCTGAGTATATCTTTTAAAATATTCATAAAGAAAAGCTATTTGACAGATTAGTTTTAAACCAAGTAACAAAAACTTTTTTTTTAAGTACATTGAATCAATACCAATAACATTTTAACATTTGAAACAAAAATGATTAACTGTATGAATGATAGCTTACTAGTGTTGGCATTATTATTGTAATTACTTTTTTTTCTGGTATTTTTGTAACAGTGTATACAGTGAATATGTTTATTTCAAACGTTAAATAAAACATTATTGATATTGATTTCATTTACTTATCCATATTAGCATGTGCGAGGTCATTCACTCCGTGTTGCATTAGGAACTAGGATTACAGGATTGCTCTGGGTTACCGTAACCCAAACTCTCATTATGATAATAGCTGAGGAATAGACTGATTAGGTAAATATATTGTTGTTGTAAACAAAATGCTGAAATAGTAAAGTTAGTTGTTTATTATTAGATGTTTACACAGGTGCTTCAGGGTGAAGGTGGTGGTTGATTTTTGGCATTAGCTGCTAGAATTGCACCAGGGGCCGGGTATGGCCTCATTTGGTACAAGGAACCTGATGCAGTTGTGTCTACACCAGTTTTAGCATGTGTGTCCAGGCCAGCACTCCAATTGCCTCTTGATATCTCAGAGTATGCTGCAGGGTCCATCGGATCTAAATCATTGTCCTTGACTCTAGCTCTCCCCTTATCTCTATGGTGAACCATTGGTTTTTCTCGCTCACGCTTTTCTCGACGCTTTTCTTTGTTAGGCTGTTGAGGTACTTCCTGATCTGAAGCCTCACTGCTGTCATCACTTTCATCACCTTCCTTAAGTAGACGCTCTTCCCTCAAATGTGCAGCACTTTCAGTGAGGATTGCTGCCGGGTGTGCTGGTGGCAGCCATGATACCATATTATTATGAACATTCCAGAAATAGTGTTGACCAAACCCGGGATCATAAACCTCTTCCCATCCCAGTGGCAATGGCCAAAGCTCTAAAACTTTACGTTTGCTTTCTAAATATACTTCGTCTGGAACTACTTTACCTTGTTTCCAGGTCTTAACGCAGAAAATGGAGCATTCATGGTATATATTGTTCTTATTAGGGCAACCTTTGTGGCCTTTAATAGGATCAACATTAACTCCTTCGATACCTTCCCAAAAGAGTTCTTTATTGATTTGATCTTCGGGTTTATTATCATAGTTCTCTGCGATTATTTCTTCATTTACTTGCGGTACAGTATTTTCCGTAATTTCCTCTGCATTGGAATTAGTCTTCAGAATACCTCTTTTGGCTAAACGAGCAGCTAATAATGGAGGTAATGGCATCGTTACCAATGGACTTATTTTAAAATGTAGATTTAGAAAATTAAGTCAAGTCGTAAACGAAATAATAATCTTAGCACAAAAAATCGCGAGATTCAAGATTTTACTATTTTAGTCACTGAAGTCACAGATTATTACAGATTATTAAGGTTTGTCTAGTGAAGTGACATTCGTTTTGTCATTTGTCGTCATAAGTTTGCTTTAATTTCTTTTGTTTAATTTATGATGGCGAAGGAACTACGTCCATGCTGCCAATCAGGATACTATCCACAGACGTAGACAGAGAAACCCGTCGGGTTCCCCTTCAAAATCGAAGTTACTTTAGCTCCATCCCTCTCTCGATTTACTCTAATGACGAGTGAAAGAGATGGGACACCCAAAGCTTCGAATTAAGGGCTCGTGATAACCATCCAGAGACAATACACACTGAAAATATTTAAATCTTGAGGCCCTACTTTGAAAATCGAAGTTACGTTAGCTCCATTCCTGTCACTCGTCATTCGAGACTAAATCAAGATAGAGGGTTGGAACACTTGGAACTAACTTATCGGCTTGCCACTAATACTTTTTTTATCTGTTTCGTGAATAACAATAGAAATTACGGTTCATATAATTATTATCCGCTATAAGGTGAGATTTTTTAATTTTCGGTCCGACTTTACTTGAGAAGTTGAGACTATTCATTGAATGTCGGTAAATTGTCGCACACCTTATGCTGGCGCTATACTATCGTCCAACATTGGACATACCCTTATGATCTGTGGTCCGGCCCTACTTTGAAAATTGAAGTTGAAGTTAATTTAGCTCCATTTCTGTTACTCGTCATTCGAGACTAAATCGAGAGAAAGGGATGAGCCTAACGTAACTTCGAACTTCGGTTTTCAAAGTAGGGCGTAAAGGGGGGGTTCGGGCGGTTTGGCTCGAGCTATCGCTATAGAATTCTAGATGAATGAAATAACAAAGACATTAAATTTATTCACTACACCTAAGACACTGGAATGGTGTGTATGAAGGCTTATTAATACAAAAATTCACAAAGATCAAATTTATTGTAATGGCCACCAAATATATTTTTTTAGAAACAAAATGTTCTGCACTAACCAAATTAGTACTAGTTTAATAAGTAAGTATAAAATCAAGAAAACCAGTCAACTGGTAACCCTGTAGTTTACGTTACAGTGTTATCGTGTCCGTTAATTTTAAATGAATATGCGCACCATTTCTTCTCAAAATGGTGAGACCATGTTGCGTTAAGAGCCGTAGGAGTTACGTACAGTCAGCGTCATATAGTTGGTAGCATCCAAAGTAGCCAAATAGTTCGTTACACGCCCTTGTTACTACGGTAATAATGACGTGTAACGTACTATTTGGCTACTTTGGATGCTACCAACTATATGACGCTGACTCTACGTACCGTTTTTAAACCTCGAGTGTGTACCCAAAGAGGTGTACGTTATTAGGGTTCCGTAAGGTAAGAACGGGGCCCTATTACTAAGACTTCACTATCCGTCTGTCTGTCAGTCGGATTACCTTTGTTTCGTCGAAATATTTTTGGCCAATGTATCATTTCCCAAAACCGGCCAAGTGCGAGTCGGACTCGCGCACGTAGGGTTCCGTACCACTATACATCTATATAATTTTTTTTCTTTATTCTTTATTATATTGGAGTTGATTGAATGAAAGGTAAAATGCGGTTTACGATTTATAACGTATTAAAAAAAAACTAATTATTAGATCTCGTTCAAACCAATTTTCGGTGGAAGTTTGCATAGTAATTACTATGTACCTACATCATATATTATTTTTACATTTATCATTCCCTTATATTAGAAGTTACGGGGGGGGGGGGGGGACCACATTTTTCCACTTTGGAAGCGTCTCTCGCGCAAACTATTCAGCTTAGAATTTTTTTTTATTAGAAACCTCAATATCATTTTTCAAGACCTATCCATATAGATACCCCAACCGTATGGGTTTGATGAAAAAAAAAAGTATGGGAAACCTCAAAACTTTGTTTTTTTTTCTATTTTTGTATGAAAATCTTAATGCGGTTCACCGAATATATCTACTTACAAAGTTTCCATAGTATAGCTCTTATTGTTACGGAATAAAGTGGCTGTGACATACGGACGGACGGACAGACATGACGAACCTATAAGGGTTCCGTTTTTTTTGCCATTTGGCTACGGAACCCTAAAAAGTGGTCCGATTGTTTTTTTTTTATGTAGTCATAAGTGTAATCTAACCTGACCTAACCTAACCGGTGTTTTAATATCCCGGTTATAAAACTATAATAATACAAAATACTTTTTAGGAAATGAAAATTTGGGAACATTTACACAAAAACATTTTGACGAAACGACAGGATACCATGTCTGTCCACAGACTGTATCTCATGAGCCGTGCTAGCCAGACAGTTGAAATTTTCACAGATGATTGCCGCTATAACAGCAAATACTGAAAATAGAATTAAATAAACCAGATACGGATACTGTTGCATTCATCGTTTCAAAGAAATACGAATAAAATGAAAAAACACGTGATAAATATTATATTTTAATAGTAAAAAGAAAACAATTATTACACTGGTACTATTTTCTAGATTTCTAGATTCTATACGAGAATAAGCATTTGGAGAGTTTTAAAGATATACCTAGAACCGATATTTTTTCATGACCACGTATAAAACGCAGAACTCCAAGTTCAAGTAATCCCATCACAATTACCGTGCAGTTCCCAAATCTCAATAAAAAGTGATTTAAACATGTTGATAAGGTACTTCAAGGAGCAACAAGAATAATATTAAATACGGTTGTTCATTAGTTACGTCTTATCCCAAAGTAAGAAATATACCAGGACGTTCTTGAATTCTGCAAAGAGGATATTTCACTGATTAGTACCGTTAACAATACAAGTTTAAAAAAAACAGCGGTGTACAGTAAGAACAGGTCTGCCATGAAACTGTTGAACAGCCGAGGTCATAGATATGTGTACACTTTAGTACCTTGTCACTTTAAACGCTGTGACAATTCATATATGGCAATTTAAACATGACATTAAATAGACAAGGTACTAAAGTATACGCATATTTATGAACTCGACTGTACAGTATAATTCAGAATGAGTAAGGTATATAACACAAGTTAATATTGTTCAAAGAGATGCTCCGAAACCGAAAACTTATTCGGCAGAAGACCGTCACCCCTAAATAAAAAATAAAAGCCTTCTTATACACGGCTGAGGGGAACCGAACCAATAAAAGAAACACATCAAATAACAAACGGTTGTATGCTATTTAAACGTAAAGATACATAAAGCTTTTGACGTAGAGACTTCGGCGTGTTGTTCTCAGTCTTAGTTTTAATAAAGTGTAAAGGTCCGTTTTTTTATTTGTAAATAACTCGTAAACGGTGGCCCATAGCAAATGTTCCATTACATGATTAATCTGCATAAAATTATCTACAAAAAAGACCATACATTTTTTCCCTGGGATCAATACATCAATTGGGCTCGGGTTTTTTTGTGAATAAGTACCTCTTATACTGAAGAATATTTATGCTCAGTATCAACATCTTTTTTTTTCTTTTTTTTCTGTCCCGCGGCGACTTTAGCAGCTACTACCGCGGGGATATGGCGTTTCCACAATGAAGTGATTTCTCCAGTGTCAAGTATATACAGTGTGTATTTGGACGTGTGGATCAAACGAAGCAGGTCGATAGAGGACGTCTAGATGTATGTTCAGCGATATTTACAATTATTTAATACAACTATAAATACGGACTTTACATTAAAATTTAAAAGTTAAAGTTAAAACTAAACTTCACAGGGCCTTAATAAAACTTTTCATGTCAGCTGACCAAGGTCCCATTGTTTCCACCGCAAGCGCCACAAATTCGTAATTATTTAATAATGATGAATATTTGCGGCGCTTGTTGGTTTGGGCCTGTTCAGCTGCTGCACCGGCCCGATTACGGGTTGTCTGGACTTGAGAAAGGGCGAAAGTATCAACACACGTCGCGTCCCACACCAGTGCCCTACCTAGTTTCCACGGCACCAACGTAGCTCCGTCTGGTCGCTTGCCATCGTCTCTATGCAAACCTGCTGGTTCCAGGACAGCAGGCACAGAGACAGTGGCAAGCGAACGACGGATCAGATCATTAATTGTGCCGTGGCGGTACAAACGGCCAGCACTTCTAAAACATGAAAGGCCATGTCGTCCCAGCTCACTCACTTCCTTCCCGCACGTACAAGTATGAGGTTCACAGATTCTGGCTCCAAGCCGTAAGCTTATTGCAATTCGCAAGCAGCTTGGGTCCAAGACTGTGTCTATATTACGGGAAGGAAGAGCGTGGAGCCAGTGGCCTGATTCGCCTGCTGAGACAGCGAGGAGACGGGCGCGATCTAAATCGTCCGGACTATTTTGTACAAGAGATGCATGAATTGATTCGAGGCGAGGCGATCCCATGCTCTTTGGATATGCCTCTTGACTGGCATATCCACTCCGGGACAAGACTCACACCAAGCATCCCTGGCCTCCACCAGGTTCGCCATCTCAACGTCAAGTATCCGTGGGAGATTTAAAATAATACTGACGAGAGACAACGAACCATAAGCGGAGGACAGGAAAGCCGGCAGTGCCACGCTAGAAGAGCATCGAATACCAAGTCCACCGAAACGAATTGGGAGAACCGCTTGACTCCAAGACCTTAAATTAAAATGAATGTTTAATAATTTAGACAGAGTTGATTGAAGGGTTTTAAAAATCTTTTAGGATGAGCCGGAATTCGTTATTTCAACTGCTAATTTAAATAAAGAACGAAGAACCTTAGGCATAAGTAGAATGGACACTGTATTACAAACTGTTAATGAGGAGAAGTCGCTGTCGCTCTCGACCGACGACTCTTCGACACTATCAAGCGCCGCGACCACTATACAAGCACACGTCAGAGGTTTTTTAGTCAGAAATAGACTAGCTTCCTATAAAACAGCATCTGGTAGTTCGTTTGTAAACTCTGACGGACCATCAACTATATCCTTTGATGGTGATACAAATGAACCCAAAAAGACCATTTTAAATATCCATATTGTCCCCGAGAGAGGTCAATTCATGAGTAGAGACGAGAGTATGTTAACGTCGATCGACTTGCCGCTTGACAATAGTCCCCCCTCTTCCGTCAATTTACACCCACTCGGATATGACAAGAGTGAACCACGGAAGCAATTAAAGCGAGAAGATGCTATACAGTCAGTGTCACCGCCTAGTAATAATAGCGGAAAATTAAGTGAAGATGTGGATTTCGTGAAAGATTCACTAAATGAGAAGGAGTCTGATACAGTTACCATTATTCCGACTACTAATGATAAACAACAAGATGGAGACGCGGAAAGTTGTGACACTACACTAACAATCAGTTCAACAGCAGATACAGTGATCGATGCTGAATTGTATAGCACAAGAGAGGCCTTATCAACCCCTGAACATAATCCAGAAGCAGGCAATCAAGAAGCTGTAACTCATTCAACTTCTAATAACCAAATTTTGTCAAGCACTGAACATCAATTACAAGCGGGCAATAAGGATGCTGTAACAATTTTAAGCTCAGATGAGATGGATGTTGTTACGCCATTTCCAAATACCGCTGATAAAACCGACTTGCCTCAAGGCACAGAGATAGACGAGAAACCACAGTTAGTTCACAGTGGGGAATTCCACGATATTGTAGTTCAGACCCGGGTGAAGCGGAGTGAGTCATCAGTCGTCCGTGGTGAGTGAAGACATCTATTATCAGGTGATAAATCTTTCGGTTCTAACAAGGCTATCGCATGAACAGCTTAGAATTAAGTGCCTTGGTAGTTCGAGATGGCTTCCGTAACTATCGCGTGATATTCACAGTAGTTAGATAAATAATTGTAGATTAAGTAATTATACAAAAGTAACATTTTGTAGAGAATAAAAATACTGCTTGCCCCCAGTTAAACCACTTCCTTGTATAATGCTTGTTTGGGTTGTCGCAGATATAAGCGCTCGGTACCAGATCAGCTCAAAGTGAGTTAATACGATACATTTTTCAGTGAACGATGCGCGGCCCGCGCCAGGCTATTGTTTTCACTTTAACTTGAATAAATGTATCTTACTAACACAAATCAAAGCCGAATTTTCAATGTTTCACTTCGAGCTGCGGCGTTGCCGATCCGGTGCCGAACGGTTGTCTGCGACAACCTAGAACGCAGGAACAAGTTGGCATCAGTAGTATCATCAGAAGATTGATTACTGATTGAACTCAGGGGGAACTCTTATATATCATATTCATTCATATTTGTTTGGGTATTTTATTAGGTACCTAACAGTTTTCTTTTTGGCGTAGCGTCGTTAGGGCCTGTTTGCAGTAGGAATTTTGAGATTAGACTGGTATCCCGCTGAAGCAGTTGTAACCATTATTTATTTCATTGTGTACTTATTCAAACGACAAAATGTCCACTTGCATATAATACCTATACCGTGCGTGTATGTAAAAAAATATGTAAAATACGATTTAATATATAGAGTCCATTTTCAGTTTTTATAGAAGAGTTTAGTTTTAATTGTAAAATACGATTGAAAATTTAAACTTCATTTCCAGTTTTTATTAGAAGAGTTTAACTTTAATTTAACCTTTATTACCTTACTAAAAGTACAAATTTTGCGGCAAGATTTCTTTAATGTTCAGTCTGAAAGATGACGACGTTGGGTATTATATATCTTTGGTAGTAGATTTAGATAGATTGAATATCGGCACTGACCTTAAATATTATTCAAATGAAGAGGATTGTGAAGCTAAAACAAACCATATAAAATGCGTTAACGTCTTCCCTTAAACCTAGTAAACGTAGTAGTGTAATTGTTCTTTTCCAAGAAAAAAAATCTTGGAAAGAAACAAAAAAAAACGGGAACGTTCAAAAATAGTTTTTCATAACACAACTATAACATATTCAAAGGTCGTGGAAATCGGTCTTGGTTTAAGGGGGTGAAAAACGATATCGCCCGGAGCTAAATTTATATGGAAAAGAAAGTAAAGTACGCGATTTATTCCCAGTTCCCATATTCAAGAAAATTCTATTTTTGTATGAAAATCTTAATGCGGTTCACCGAATATATCTACTTACAAAGTTTCCATAGTATAGCTCTTATTGTTACGGAATAAAGTGGCTGTGACATACGGACGGACGGACAGACATGACGAACCTATAAGGGTTCCGTTTTTTTTGCCATTTGGCTACGGAACCCTAAAAAGTGGTCCGATTGTTTTTTTTTTATGTAGTCATAAGTGTAATCTAACCTGACCTAACCTAACCGGTGTTTTAATATCCCGGTTATAAAACTATAATAATACAAAATACTTTTTAGGAAATGAAAATTTGGGAACATTTACACAAAAACATTTTGACGAAACGACAGGATACCATGTCTGTCCACAGACTGTATCTCATGAGCCGTGCTAGCCAGACAGTTGAAATTTTCACAGATGATTGCCGCTATAACAGCAAATACTGAAAATAGAATTAAATAAACCAGATACGGATACTGTTGCATTCATCGTTTCAAAGAAATACGAATAAAATGAAAAAACACGTGATAAATATTATATTTTAATAGTAAAAAGAAAACAATTATTACACTGGTACTATTTTCTAGATTTCTAGATTCTATACGAGAATAAGCATTTGGAGAGTTTTAAAGATATACCTAGAACCGATATTTTTTCATGACCACGTATAAAACGCAGAACTCCAAGTTCAAGTAATCCCATCACAATTACCGTGCAGTTCCCAAATCTCAATAAAAAGTGATTTAAACATGTTGATAAGGTACTTCAAGGAGCAACAAGAATAATATTAAATACGGTTGTTCATTAGTTACGTCTTATCCCAAAGTAAGAAATATACCAGGACGTTCTTGAATTCTGCAAAGAGGATATTTCACTGATTAGTACCGTTAACAATACAAGTTTAAAAAAAACAGCGGTGTACAGTAAGAACAGGTCTGCCATGAAACTGTTGAACAGCCGAGGTCATAGATATGTGTACACTTTAGTACCTTGTCACTTTAAACGCTGTGACAATTCATATATGGCAATTTAAACATGACATTAAATAGACAAGGTACTAAAGTATACGCATATTTATGAACTCGACTGTACAGTATAATTCAGAATGAGTAAGGTATATAACACAAGTTAATATTGTTCAAAGAGATGCTCCGAAACCGAAAACTTATTCGGCAGAAGACCGTCACCCCTAAATAAAAAATAAAAGCCTTCTTATACACGGCTGAGGGGAACCGAACCAATAAAAGAAACACATCAAATAACAAACGGTTGTATGCTATTTAAACGTAAAGATACATAAAGCTTTTGACGTAGAGACTTCGGCGTGTTGTTCTCAGTCTTAGTTTTAATAAAGTGTAAAGGTCCGTTTTTTTATTTGTAAATAACTCGTAAACGGTGGCCCATAGCAAATGTTCCATTACATGATTAATCTGCATAAAATTATCTACAAAAAAGACCATACATTTTTTCCCTGGGATCAATACATCAATTGGGCTCGGGTTTTTTTGTGAATAAGTACCTCTTATACTGAAGAATATTTATGCTCAGTATCAACATCTTTTTTTTTCTTTTTTTTCTGTCCCGCGGCGACTTTAGCAGCTACTACCGCGGGGATATGGCGTTTCCACAATGAAGTGATTTCTCCAGTGTCAAGTATATACAGTGTGTATTTGGACGTGTGGATCAAACGAAGCAGGTCGATAGAGGACGTCTAGATGTATGTTCAGCGATATTTACAATTATTTAATACAACTATAAATACGGACTTTACATTAAAATTTAAAAGTTAAAGTTAAAACTAAACTTCACAGGGCCTTAATAAAACTTTTCATGTCAGCTGACCAAGGTCCCATTGTTTCCACCGCAAGCGCCACAAATTCGTAATTATTTAATAATGATGAATATTTGCGGCGCTTGTTGGTTTGGGCCTGTTCAGCTGCTGCACCGGCCCGATTACGGGTTGTCTGGACGTGAGAAAGGGCGAAAGTATCAACACACGTCGCGTCCCACACCAGTGCCCTACCTAGTTTCCACGGCACCAACGTAGCTCCGTCTGGTCGCTTGCCATCGTCTCTATGCAAACCTGCTGGTTCCAGGACAGCAGGCACAGAGACAGTGGCAAGCGAACGACGGATCAGATCATTAATTGTGCCGTGGCGGTACAAACGGCCAGCACTTCTAAAACATGAAAGGCCATGTCGTCCCAGCTCACTCACTTCCTTCCCGCACGTACAAGTATGAGGTTCACAGATTCTGGCTCCAAGCCGTAAGCTTATTGCAATTCGCAAGCAGCTTGGGTCCAAGACTGTGTCTATATTACGGGAAGGAAGAGCGTGGAGCCAGTGGCCTGATTCGCCTGCTGAGACAGCGAGGAGACGGGCGCGATCTAAATCGTCCGGACTATTTTGTACAAGAGATGCATGAATTGATTCGAGGCGAGGCGATCCCATGCTCTTTGGATATGCCTCTTGACTGGCATATCCACTCCGGGACAAGACTCACACCAAGCATCCCTGGCCTCCACCAGGTTCGCCATCTCAACGTCAAGTATCCGTGGGAGATTTAAAATAATACTGACGAGAGACAACGAACCATAAGCGGAGGACAGGAAAGCCGGCAGTGCCACGCTAGAAGAGCATCGAATACCAAGTCCACCGAAACGAATTGGGAGAACCGCTTGACTCCAAGACCTTAAATTAAAATGAATGTTTAATAATTTAGACAGAGTTGATTGAAGGGTAATATCTATAGAAGCCATGATGTCTGGAAATTTCCAAATTGGACAACTCCGTAATAAATACATGAACTTTGGAGTGAAAAGACAAAAACGAATAATAAAAAGCGCCATGTGGGGATTTATTTCGTACAAAAGGTCAGAAGTATTTTTAAAAAGATTTAATTTGCAATTTATAATGGGATTGATTGCTTCGTCAAAAATCGGTGAACCTAAAAGTGTTAAAGATGAATTTGAATGGACCGAAATGTTGGGTGAAGCTGCGTTAAAATTAGTGACGATATCAATTTTTTTTTTTACTAATTTCGGGGATATTGATCATTTTAAGCTAGTTTTTGTAATTTTCCACGAATAGTTATTAATTTCATAAGTTTATCAGTGGTATCTTACATAATTAGTAATTACGAATCAGCGAAGTTTTTTTCAACCTATTTGCCCGTTTATTCCTGTATTTTTTTTAAGTAATCACTTAGTTGTTTTTTCCATACAAAGTGAAAAGCAAACACTGGGACACCAAGTATGGAGAAACAAACTTTATGTGATTACTTTTAAAAAGACAGAAAAAAAAAAGCAAATAGGTTTAAAAACTTCGCTGATTCGTAATGATTCTAATAATATAAGATACTACTGAAAAACTTGTGAAATAATACATGAAACGATGATGTACTTGATTTTTCGAGACATAAGGAAAAATTACAAAATTAAGATTAAAATGATCAATATCTCCGAATTTAGTAATTATCGCTGAACATACATGGGGGTGAGTTGGATAGGTCTAGACGTCATCGACCTGCTTCGTTTGATCCACATTTCTAAATACGCCCTGTATAAGTATAAATCAATATAGCTTTAAAACACAATCCAATCTTCTCTAGAAATTGGGGGCAACGTTGTACGGTGATATGTAGGACAGAGAGATAGTTTTAACCTCTATACCACTGCGAGTCCACTTGAAACGAGAAGTAAGATGCCAGGATACACGAAATAAATCCAAGTCCTCTATCACTGTGCAACACAAGGGCATTAAACGGACAAATCACTAACAGAAAAGAACTTTGAACATATAAATACACAAAAATACAAAACTAAAACAAATTACACATCCGCCATCTTTTAACGTTGCAAATGGCCTCCCTAAGCAAATGACAACAGTAATATGACAAACAGCACAACACAAAGGCATTGAAAGTACAAATCACTATCAGAAAAGAACTTTGAACACCTAAATAACCCACATAAATAAAAACTAAAATAAATTACACACCCGCCAGCTTTTGACATTGCAAATGGCCTCCTATCAACATCCTAATTGTGACAGTTCTCAACTTGATGTTTTTTTTTAATGTTCTGTTTTACAGGATGTATACAAGCCATTTGCTTCAAAATTTGAGATAATGTTAATAATAATGTGCATCGCCTCTCAAAAAACGAAACCTAGTTATCATAAAAAAAGGAATTTCTTTATTTTTTATATGTATGATGATTGTACAGGAAGTACCGCCAGGAACAATTTTGATATTTTGGTAAGTAAGCCAATGTATGTTCTATTGTGAGAAGTTGTGAAGTAGTCACCTCTAGATTGTTTTCTCAGAATAGACCATACATTGGCTTAATACTTACCAAAATATCAAAAAAATCCAGGCGGTACACGTATTCGTTAATTAAATCATTCGGTGGGCAATTCCGACTCGTACTTGTCCGGTTTTTTTACATAATGCTTCAACAGTTGATATTATGACAAAAATGTCTGTGAGAAGTATACTGACAACAAATTTTCATTTTTTTTTGTATTTTTGTTTGTTCTGTACGTCTGTACAAAGATACAACAGAAAGAAATTTTGCATTTACAAAAAAACATCTGTATTGTTAAGATTGTGTTTGTTTAACTAAATGTTTTTAAACTACCTAATTACTCTTAAACCGTTTTGAGGTTCCCGGTAGGTTTACGTCGATAACTTCATTATTCGCGCGGCATTTTCCGTTCAGCGTGCAGCCGGTGCAGTAAAGCGACGCTTAATGCCCGGGTCCTATATTCAAGAAACGAGTCATTTTCCTTACGGGCCGTAGCGTTATGACATTTGCTACGTACAAAATGTGTCATATTTGAACGAGGCGTAAGGAAAACGAGTCGTTTCTTGAATATGGGAACTGGGAATAAATCGCGTACTTTACTTTCTTTTCCATATAAATTTAGCTCCGGGCGATATCGTTTTTCACCCCCTTAAACCAAGACCGATTTCCACGACCTTTGAATATGTTATAGTTGTGTTATGAAAAACTATTTTTGAACGTTCCCGTTTTTTTTTGTTTCTTTCCAAGATTTTTTTTCTTGGAAAAGAACAATTACACTACTACGTTTACTAGGTTTAAGGGAAGACGTTAACGCATTTTATATGGTTTGTTTTAGCTTCACAATCCTCTTCATTTGAATAATATTTAAGGTCAGTGCCGATATTCAATCTATCTAAATCTACTACCAAAGATATATAATACCCAACGTCGTCATCTTTCAGACTGAACATTAAAGAAATCTTGCCGCAAAATTTGTACTTTTAGTAAGGTAATAAAGGTTAAATTAAAGTTAAACTCTTCTAATAAAAACTGGAAATGAAGTTTAAATTTTCAATCGTATTTTACAATTAAAACTAAACTCTTCTATAAAAACTGAAAATGGACTCTATATATTAAATCGTATTTTACATATTTTTTTACATACACGCACGGTATAGGTATTATATGCAAGTGGACATTTTGTCGTTTGAATAAGTACACAATGAAATAAATAATGGTTACAACTGCTTCAGCGGGATACCAGTCTAATCTCAAAATTCCTACTGCAAACAGGCCCTAACGACGCTACGCCAAAAAGAAAACTGTTAGGTACCTAATAAAATACCCAAACAAATATGAATGAATATGATATATAAGAGTTCCCCCTGAGTTCAATCAGTAATCAATCTTCTGATGATACTACTGATGCCAACTTGTTCCTGCGTTCTAGGTTGTCGCAGACAACCGTTCGGCACCGGATCGGCAACGCCGCAGCTCGAAGTGAAACATTGAAAATTCGGCTTTGATTTGTGTTAGTAAGATACATTTATTCAAGTTAAAGTGAAAACAATAGCCTGGCGCGGGCCGCGCATCGTTCACTGAAAAATGTATCGTATTAACTCACTTTGAGCTGATCTGGTACCGAGCGCTTATATCTGCGACAACCCAAACAAGCATTATACAAGGAAGTGGTTTAACTGGGGGCAAGCAGTATTTTTATTCTCTACAAAATGTTACTTTTGTATAATTACTTAATCTACAATTATTTATCTAACTACTGTGAATATCACGCGATAGTTACGGAAGCCATCTCGAACTACCAAGGCACTTAATTCTAAGCTGTTCATGCGATAGCCTTGTTAGAACCGAAAGATTTATCACCTGATAATAGATGTCTTCACTCACCACGGACGACTGATGACTCACTCCGCTTCACCCGGGTCTGAACTACAATATCGTGGAATTCCCCACTGTGAACTAACTGTGGTTTCTCGTCTATCTCTGTGCCTTGAGGCAAGTCGGTTTTATCAGCGGTATTTGGAAATGGCGTAACAACATCCATCTCATCTGAGCTTAAAATTGTTACAGCATCCTTATTGCCCGCTTGTAATTGATGTTCAGTGCTTGACAAAATTTGGTTATTAGAAGTTGAATGAGTTACAGCTTCTTGATTGCCTGCTTCTGGATTATGTTCAGGGGTTGATAAGGCCTCTCTTGTGCTATACAATTCAGCATCGATCACTGTATCTGCTGTTGAACTGATTGTTAGTGTAGTGTCACAACTTTCCGCGTCTCCATCTTGTTGTTTATCATTAGTAGTCGGAATAATGGTAACTGTATCAGACTCCTTCTCATTTAGTGAATCTTTCACGAAATCCACATCTTCACTTAATTTTCCGCTATTATTACTAGGCGGTGACACTGACTGTATAGCATCTTCTCGCTTTAATTGCTTCCGTGGTTCACTCTTGTCATATCCGAGTGGGTGTAAATTGACGGAAGAGGGGGGACTATTGTCAAGCGGCAAGTCGATCGACGTTAACATACTCTCGTCTCTACTCATGAATTGACCTCTCTCGGGGACAATATGGATATTTAAAATGGTCTTTTTGGGTTCATTTGTATCACCATCAAAGGATATAGTTGATGGTCCGTCAGAGTTTACAAACGAACTACCAGATGCTGTTTTATAGGAAGCTAGTCTATTTCTGACTAAAAAACCTCTGACGTGTGCTTGTATAGTGGTCGCGGCGCTTGATAGTGTCGAAGAGTCGTCGGTCGAGAGCGACAGCGACTTCTCCTCATTAACAGTTTGTAATACAGTGTCCATTCTACTTATGCCTAAGGTTCTTCGTTCTTTATTTAAATTAGCAGTTGAAATAACGAATTCCGGCTCATCCTAAAAGATTTTTAAAACATTTATTAAGTTATCAATTAAGGAAACCATAACATGTATCAGCTAAGACATTCATAGGTGCATTATATTATGCCTAAATTGAAGAATAAAGAACTTTAACTTTGACTTTGACTTTAAGGGAAGAAAATGTATAAATGTAATGAAATAATTAAATTCGATTTGATTTAAACGCATAATAAAACTTTTTTATTAGTTTCAGTAGAATTTGTCACTTTCTGACAAATTCATATGTCACAACCAACGATACGGTCAAAGTACATCATTAGGCCTATGCCTACCTTAGCTAAAGGCGTTTATGAATAAGAGGGTCAGCTTATCACTATAACATTGCAAGAAGTTAAAAACTACGGAATATGAATAAGAACGAATTCAGACCACTGTTATGAGACCAAGTCATTCCAACAAGGTCATGGACTACTCACCTTCTTATCTATATCTTCCAAATTGTCTTTCAAATAATTTTCAGCCACGGTATCTTCCAAAGTTGAGGCTCTACTTTTACTAAAAAGGAAAGTTCGAAACACTTTTTGTATAGTGATTGCTGCAGTTTCCAAGTCCATTGCTGCAGGATTTTCAGCTGGTTCCTCGTCTTCGCCTATTGTGTATTCTTTTTCATTCATAATAGGTGTACTTTCCAGAATAATATCATTTTTTTCGACGGTTAATTCTGAAGACTGCGGTTCTTGCTCAAGATGCTTATCAAAATTGTCAAAAACATCCTCGTCTATCTTAGACAAATCAACATCATTTAGTCCGTGTTGAATATCATCATGATTGTTTGAACGTTCCAGGTGTTCTATATTTTTAGCAATGATTAATTTATCAGGGCTTGCTAAATTCGGTTCTGGATTTGTTGGTTGACTGTTCCCTTCAACAATTTGATCGAATGTTTCAGTTTTTGTTAGTTCAGGCTGACTGTAACTTAATACATTCACTTCGGTATCTGTTTTTTCTAAAGGAGACACAGGTATAGATTCTTCATGTTGTTTTATAGTTTCAGGGATCTTCAACTCTACTCTGTTATCATGCGTTTCGTTGTTGCTTTTTTCTCTATTAATAATTATTTTACCATCGTTTATAAATTCGGCATCAGAATTAATGTCTCCAGCTTGGTTGACTGTTTTATCTTCCATGCTAGTTTTACCTATTTGAGAAGTGACTTCACTTTTTTCAGCTGGCAGGTTGTTGGATCTAAAACTTTCATGGTCCTGGTTATTACAGATCAAAGGGATCTCTTCAGTCAAAGGTTGAATTACGCCTTCGTTTACAGCTTTACCATCTATTATTTCTGTTTCTACGGTTTCTTTAACTTCCGTCGTGGTATTATTATTAACATTCAGATTTTCCTGGTTATTAGAAATTAAAGCAACATCTTCGGTAAAAAAAATGTCTTCCTTTATAGCTTTACCATTAATAATGTCCGTCTCTAATGTTTCTTTAACTTCCGTCGAGGTATTATCATTAACATTCCGTTTTTCCTGGTTATCAGAAATAAAAGCAACTTCAGTAAAAAAATCGTCTTCCTGTACAGCTTTACCATCTATAATGTCCGTCTGTACTGTTTCTTTAACTTCCATTGTAGTATTATTATTAACATTCGAATCTTGAGAAATCGCCATTTCTGGAGCACTTTCCGTATTATCATCACATTTAATTGTATTTTTTTTTGATTCATCAATGACTTGTAGTACAACATCCGATATCGGTATACCAATCGTGTTCTTTTGATTATTTGCTTCCACACCTTGGAGTGTACTGGAAGCAATGTCTTCGTTTAATTTTATCTCTTCTTTAACTGAGATTGCAGATCCCCCAGCTTGAAGTTGATTTGACTTAGCAGAAGAGTCCATTCCAATGTTATTACCAGTGTCATGTGATTCCATAGTTTGGTATGTAGCTGAAATATCAGCTAAAACTTCTGGGATGTGAGTATGGGTTTCTTTTACACCCTCCTGGGTTGAGTTTTTCGATTCATCGTTTAATAGTGTCTTCACAGTATTGACCATACTTCCTTCAAGTTTAGGCTCTTTAAATAAACTCTCCTCTTGAGTGCTATCAATTTCCGTGTTTGATGTGTCGGGTTCATGAATTACCTTGACTACATCGGCTATGAACGATTCTTCATGCTTAACTGGCGGCATTGATGAATCACATTTTATTACTGTCGCAGGCTCATTTACTGTAATAGTATTATTATGGGTTGCATTATTAGGCTCCAATTGTACTTTTTCTTGGACTCTATTCTTTTTTATTCTGCGCTGTATCTTATCTTGGGCCTTTTTTATTTTTTCATCTAAGGACACTTGTGTCTTTGGAGCTGCAAAATTAAAATAAATCAACAACCATTAAAAAACTAAATTTTTAATATAGATACTTACGAGCACCGTCCCTTATTTCAAGTAATTTCTGCATATGCCCAGCGCAGAATTCATATACGTTTTCCGGATTGTTTCTGAGTACATCTTTTGCAAGACCCTCCATTAACTCTACGATACCCGGAGGCATTGTTGGCGCAGATGTAGGTCTCGGATACGCGCGTAAACCAGTTAGTCTCATTATGTCCTAAAATGTATAAGGTGCTTAAGTTTTCCGGAGAATCCACCGTCATACAGTACATTAGGTAATTTATAAAAATTGAAATGTGGAAACTTACTGAATAAGTTGAAAACCTCCCGGTTGACTCGGAATGTAAGGAAAGAATGAAGGATGGGAGTGGCGAGCTGAGGAGCCTAGGCTCTCGAGTCGTGTTTGGCGTCGGTCGTCATGGCGATGCGCCAACTCTGTAGTGGAGTTGGCGCCGCGTATCGACCCGCGACGCGACAGGGCGGTTCAACGCACCTCGTGTTTACCGGTCTCTAGGGCTACTAAGTTCAAGGCTATTAAGCTATAAAAAGACATCGATTTCTTTAACCAGTTTCATATTTCACATTTAGAAATGTATAAAGTCTTGCTTGAATACAATTTCGAAAGAGGCGTTTTAAACATGAAAGTGCGTTCCATATAGATAATGGCATGATCTAACTTCACAATAAATCCCGCGTTGCACCAAAAAGTTTTTTTTTACGCTAATGTACAATTACTAAGGCATAAGCTCTAACTATACTTATGATTAAACATGTTAGCATTAAAACATAAACGAGTGAGGCCTCAAACTAGAAATGAAAAACCGAGCAATGTGAAAATTTGTTGTGTATTTCCAATGCATTTGACGCAACCTCGTATGGGCACTAGGGCTAGGGGTTAGTCCGGAGACGGGGCGGGCGGGCGGGCGCGGCGCGCGTCTCCGGCGCCGACTACAAGCCGCCGCTACGCGCCTACGCGTTATACTTAAAGAATTCAACGACAATATACATGTGAGTCAACTTTTTTATTTTCATACTGTGTTCTATAATAGTAATTTATATATAAGTATCATATATAATTTTTGTATGTTAATACATTTTACATAACAAACATCTCCATAGTGTACATACATACATACGCTCGGCGCGACGCCGTGTCGCGTACTCGGCGTATAGAGCGGCCCGAGGGCGGGGCGGCGCTCTCGAGTGATGATAGAAAAAAATATTAAGGCTACAGTAATATCATACAAATTAATGACTATTCCCTTACAAATTATTATATCTACTTTTATCATTGTTCTACTCCAATATGATCAAATAAACGTTTAATTTTAATCGAGCTGTACGCATGATACATGAATAGTCTCCAGTTCGTCCGACCGATTCTGTCCGAATACAGCGCCACACTCCCGCAGCTAGGTATAAAAATCACACTGCTATAAATTTAAAATAAATAAATGCCTATTTACACTATGTAACTATACAAAATGATAGTACGACGAAATTACATTTTTTGAGTCGAGCATCTAATTTGAAAATGAGAATTTCATACAACGATCTACCGGAGGGCGCGCCCGCCCGGCGCCCCCGCACTAAACATTATTACAATTTCAAATTTCCCTAGTCATTTTGTACAATCATATTCAGCCGAAAGCCGGGTGCCCGAACGATACAATAATCACCGGTGATACGAAATGCGGTACAATCGATCATGTATCAATAATACATACATCTTCAACTTATTTAAACAATTTAACAATATTAAAAATCCTAATGTAAACTAGTGACCTAAGTAAACGTATATAAAATACTAGTACAGTAATGACGGGGCGGTCGCGAGGGCCTCGCGGCCCGCGCGCGCGGTGGCGCGGCGGAGGCCTCGGGACGCGGACCGAATCAGAGGTATAAAAATAATAACGTCATTAACAAAAATGTAATCGAATAGAAAATATCAATACATAACTGAAAATAAAATCGATCGCATTAGTCTAACACTGGAGGGCTGGAGCGGGGCGCGGGCATCACTTGGGCGGCGCGGCGGGCGCGGCGAGCGGCGCGCCCGCCGCCGAGATCTTCAGCTCGTCCAGCCGCTTCCACAGCTCGTCGCGCTCCTTCTCCTTCTTCTTCTCTCTGCGGGCACACCACACACGCACTGCTTAACACCGGTTATAACTATGCACGCACCTACGTCGGGTGACGGTTAGTCACCGTCACGTGTTATAATGCCTCTCGCAGACCATTTAATACTCACTTCTGCCGTTCCGCCTTATAGCTAGCGGTGAGCTCGTCGAACAGCTTGGAGTTCATCTCCATGAAGGTCTTGAGGACGTTGTAGACGAGCGCCACGATGGTTTGGTTCCAGTGCTCCTTGCTCATGCGGTACAATGACGGAAACATGATCGGCATGATCACGTGGTTGTTCTCCTCCATCAGGGACATTATGTACTCGTTGTTCCAGAAGTACAGTGCCCTCTCCGCCACCTGATACGAAACACGACGTTAAATTTACACCATTTATCCAATAACGCTAACACGTAACTACACACGTGACACATATCTTAAGTTAAAGTAATCATAGTATATGAAACATTGTTTAGTGGGGTTAGATCAGGCGACTTTGCTGGCCATTTGATAGAACCACCCATACTGTTCCCAACAATAAGTTACCGTAATATTTACCAAAATAAAATTAACGCCATGTTTTTTTATAGTATGGAGAATAGCGAACGAGCACACAGGCCACCTGATGGTAAATAAGGTCTATAACCCATAGACATTTGCATTCCCAAGACTCTAATCCGAAGAAAGCAAATACGTTGCCAACCCTGCAGACTAAGATGGAAAGCATAGAGATGCTAGTAATTTCACCCATTGTCTTATGACCACACCACAACAATATAATACCGCTGCTTGGCGGTAGGCTAAACTTTAACCGTTAAAGGATAAGATGGTGGTAGCGATCCGGACGCACTTTGCACAAGGTTCTACCAGCACTAAATTAATGAATTATACGTTTTCGAGCTACTAACACACTTCTAACAACCACCTTATTTTTTACACAATGTGTATCATGTCATCATAAGCTAGCTACTTTATGCGTATCCAAATAACCAATACCTATAAATGCGCCCACGTAATAAACCCATACCCAAATATGCAGTGAGTTAGTTCAATAAAATGCATGACTCATCGTTTTATGCGTGTATGGACTATAAGGAAATATGGCGATGTATAACAATGTCCACTTGAATAACTCGTCCCTGTATAATTTGGACAAAGAAGAAAAATGTCCACATGTATATCAGACGACATATAAACATGTTGCGATAATAGGCTAAAAGACAATATGACGATGTATAATTTTTATACTTAGATAGTAGTCATTTTTATAATTCGACTTGATAAGATTTAAACTTTTTGAAGTATTGGCTTTCCAACATTCAGGCAATAAATGCTTACAATTCTGCTATAGCAAAACGTAACATTATAAATACAACTTACCTGAAAGTGTGGACTAGATACGCATTTAGCTATCTGCCTGAAGAGGGGCTCTTGTATTTTTGCAAATTGCGCCGGCTCAATCACGTCTAGTATCTCTTCTATCTCGCCCAAAAACATCACCTGAAAAGATTATATCGAAGATAAGCATCTCATCTAGTTATTAGGGGATCCCCTTGAATCATCGACACTAATCGAATGTAAAATTTCAGAGAATTTAATTTCATCGAATTTTAATTTAGGCCTGAAACTTTTTTTTTTAGGTTTTCTTATCTTAAGCATGGGTTACTTAGGTTAGGTTAGATCTGTGACCACCGAAAGATTATAGCTTCTGCGCGTGTAAATGCCTGTAGAGTCGATGAAATGAAATTCGGGGAAGTAAAAAATTCCATGAAATAAGTGTCGGTGATTCAAGGGTGAACCAGTTATTTAGTCTTGCTTGTTTTATATGACGTTAGGTTTGTATTTTTCAACAACATTTATTTCTTTATTTACTAATTAAATTGGATTTGAGTAAATAATAAATATAGGAAAGGACAACCATAAAATTACAAATTTAATGCAGTTGATTGCTAAAACTTCTTGTAGTAATTTAAATGATGAGCTTTCAGATATATTGAATATCATATTTTGCATAGGTAGATAATTAATGACATTTCAAATCTTTTTGCGGCGGGCAAACTGTTGATTTTAATCCCGAGCTTAGTGTAAACAGTTTTGTGAGATTGAAGTGTCAAAACGATAGGTACAGTCAGCTGAAATAGGTAGACAGTCGAAGAACTGAATATTATCTATACATGCTTTTATTCTCTTGACAATAGGATCATGTATAGATCCACCTATTTGTACCTACTTCTGCTGCTGACTATACTGCCCTGTGCTACCATGCTCTTTATGGTTTCCGACGATTTATAAATGTAGAACGGAATAAGTAATGGATTTGAAAAACTGTCAACATCTCAACGAGTGACTTGAACTGACCTCTTTCTGTGAGCAGGTCCTGGGCCAGAACTTGAGCAGGCCGCGGACGACGGGCTCGGTGAGCGTCGCGTCCTTTTCCAGGAACTGCACGACGCAGTAGGCGAGCTGCGCGTGGTACAGCGATAGGCACTTCACCTTGTGCAGCGGCAGCAGCACCTTCACCAGGAACTGCTTGTGCTCGCTCTTCAGCGGCAGCGCGAACCCGTTGATTATACTGGAACAATGATACACTGATTACCCGCCCTAACTACACCAAGCGATGGTTTAACTAATTCATGTCATTCAAATGTCGATTGCAATTGACATTCGACCTCGGATAATGCTCCTCAGAAGGGAGGTACCATCTTAAAATGAATTACCTACAGCCAGTTAAAACTGCACTCACTAAATGCTTCTACACAGATAGTAACACATTTCTACTTTAGAGCCAGAAATTAATAAAAATAATAATATAGATTGTTAAGTTTGATACATTAAGTTTAATATAGATACATTATCTTTTAAATCCTTATCCTTGTTTGTTTTCAATTTATTTCGTGGCCACTAGTCGCCGCCACTAAACGCGACCACTAGAGGTTCAACAAAGCCACTACTAGACGCAGCCCCTACCTGCGCACGAGGCGAGCGATAACATGGAGCTACTAGTAGCGAGCGCGGACGACTCCCGAAGCTTGTAGCTCGAACGCGGCCAGTCAAACGCGCGGTATGCGCCGATGCTATACAAAATGTATGAAATAACTCGTGCGCAGCTAGTGACGGCTAAAAGTGCCTTCGCTGTGGTCGCCACTAGTGACCTAAATGTGTGGCATCTCAAAATTGTATAATTCGTTAACGCTAAATGTTAATAAAAAAAAGGAAAACAAGGATTAGTCATTCTGGGAGAAGGCGCTAAGTCTAGTGCAGAAGACTGGATAAACAGAATGTTTATATAGTATTAAGCACCGATTTAAGTTAAAACTAGCCGCACTAAAACCACTGTATCAATATATATATATACTCTTTATTTCATTTGCAGATTTACTTTAGTTTGTTAACAGTACTGATTGGAGGACTCTATAAAACATGTTTTTTTTTTTCGATTATACATTATATTATATAAATTAAATTATACGGAAAAAACAGTGTATTTTGTTTAAGTGCGGGCTATTTTAAACTGTACGAGGGCTGTTTGATAAGCCGTTTATTTTTTATTTTTTTTATTACATTTATTTCTCAACAGTCTCCTTTGAGGGCCAAACACTTGTTCCAGCGGGTTTCCAATTTTTTTATCCCCTCCAAATAATACGTTTTGTCAAGGTCCTCAAAATAGGCGTTTACACCTGCGATGCAGTCCTCCAAGCCATCTTTTCAGATTTGGAAATAGGTAATAATCGCACGGAGCTAGATCCGGCGAATACGGAGCATGCGGAACCAGCTCGAAGCCCAACTCGTGGATTTTGGCCATTGCAATAGTTGACGTGTGCACTGGGGCATTGTCTTGATGAAAGAGGACTTTCTTGGGGGACCATTTTGGTCGTTTTTCCAACAATTCGGCATTAAAACGGTCCAATAACTCTGTGTAATAACGGCCAGTGATAGTCTTTCCCTTTTCCAAGTAATCAATCATAATGATTCCTTCGCCATCCCAGAAGACTGTCGCCATCACCTTCCCAGCCGACAAAGCAGTCTTGGCCTTCTTTGGGGCACTTTCAGCAGTCGCCAACCATTGTTTTGATTGCTGTTTTGATTCAGGTGTATAATGATGGACCCAAGTTTCGTCCACAGTGACAAATCGACTCGAAAAATTCCGAGGATTACGCTTCATCATATCCAAACACAGTTTTGAAATTCGCTTTCTATCGCGTTTTTGTTCGATTGTCAACAAACGTGGCACCCATCGTGCAGACAGCTTTGTCATATACCCAAATCTTCATACAGGATTTTATGTACTCGCTCAGTGGAGATGCCTGTGTATTCAGCTATTTCACGCACCTTCACTCGGCAATCGTCGAGTACAATATTATGGACTTCTTCAACAACATCCTCAGTAGTGTCTTCGATTGGGCGACCAGAGCGTGGAGCATCAGATGTGCTTGACCGACCACGTTTAAAATAATTTATCCAGTTATAAACAGTCTGCAACGTTGATGCGTTAGTGCCATGAACAGAATAAAGTTCAGTTTTTATTGTGGCAGCTCTGCAACCCTTCATAAAAAAATGTTTTATAACGGCACGAAATTCAGATTTTTCCATAGTTGTTGAAAATTTACGAGTGATTACAGTTAAACAATGTTTATGCTGACAAAAACTTGTTATTTTTTTTGCTGAATTATTGGCAGTCTTTATTTGAAAAATTGTGCCTGCCGGTGTTAATGCCATTTACCAGAGAAAAGGTTTTACAAATAGTTTTTAAAAGGACTTATCAAACAGCCCTCGTATAACGGTGTAACAAGAAGCATCCTGTTTTAATTGAATACGTCACTTTGACATAGTCCATAAGCATAGTGGCCTAGGTATCTTGGTTGTCTGTACAATCACTAATTATGATTAAAGACCGGTTCCGAAGATAATGATCAAATTGTTCTACTTTAAAATCAAGGTCAATTTGAATAGTTTAGTTTATTTCAATTTACATTTTGGGGGACTAAAGGGACTTTACCTAAAATGCAAATTTATAGTTTTGGTAATCAGTAAACTAACGGCGATGCGACTGTACTTATTGGAACCTCAGCCATGTTGGTCTCTGAAGTAATTCTCCGGCGAGCCCATCTACGAATTAACACTGGTTGACCCGTCAGCGCGTATACGTACACTATCGTATGTTGCGGGATTTATAAGTCGTAAATGAGCTAAAAGTCACGAGAAGATTCTTTTTTTAGGGCTCCGTAGTCAATAAGGGGCCTTTATATTTTCGCCATGTCCGTCTGTCCGCGGTTTAATTTAGAGACTATTGGTCCAACAAAGCTGTAATTTGGTATACTTATATTGTAATTTGAGATATTATTGGATACTTTGACTGTTGGATAGCTCTTAAGAAATAATTAGTACGTGTATAATCGATGTTTACATTTGACGGACCATTAATATTTAGGATAATATTGAACTCGAAAGGTGCAATTTTCGCTACAGTTAGTGTTCGCCCAAACAACAAGAACTAATAAAAAAAATATATCTTAAACGTAAGCACGTATCACGAACTTGGAAGGAAATCTTTCACAACTACGTAGACTTGATTTCTTCCTGAGATAGAGGCGGTTATAACTAGCTACTAAAAATCATCTAAGACAGCACCAAATAACTTTAAATAGAAAATTTGTTCATACATGTTGTTAGATAGGTTTTGTTTTCGTAGTAACAGCTTCTGAACTCTACACGGAGCATCGTCCAACACGCTCTCGCCCGGTTTTATTTAGTTACTAGCGGACGCCCTTCTTCATACGCGTGGAATTACGTTTCCCTGTTCCTTCCCGTTGGAAGTCGATGTCAGAAAATCCTTTCTTAGTACACCCCCAGGGTGCGAAGGGAAAACTCCCTCTAAATATCAATTTCCTAGGTCCAGCGGTTTTGGATGTGCGTTTATCGATCAGTCAGCCAGTATCTCCTTTTATAAAATATGTATAAATTAAGTCTTATATAATGTCACGTATGTAATAGTTTTCTTAGAACTGAAAATTTCATTTTTATTTTGTTAAAATCCTGCCTCATGAACATCTTTGTTAGAATGTCACGCACGAAAGTCGCGTCGTGGGACATTAACATTCATTTTCATGTTTCCTGTGTGGATAGATAAAGTACATAGTGAGCTAATTAAAAAACAAAATGGAAGTTTTACGGTGGTGCTTTAGGCATTTAGTAAAAATTGCGAGTACTTATTTTTTTCTGGCTACGTGAAAAATATAAAAAATGCAGTAGACGTAAGCTTACATTTTCAAATTCCAGGAAATGTTTAGTGGACTAATAATAACTGGTCAACAATAATCCTTCGATAATAATTAGCTATCAGATTTAAAAAGAAATGCCCAGTACTTGGAAAAATTGAATGTTCGTCATAACATAACACCAGAGTTCATACAATAAGTGAGTGGTTTGAATTATATTTTAAAATGGCACTTATACCCCAATGTCCACTATTACTTATTTTTATGATATTAACGTAATCAGCTAATTAAATATGGATAAAAAGAAGCCAGGCTAATTTATTATCTATCACAGATTCTATAAGATATCAAACGATTTTTACAGTGTTAATACTAACATATAATATAAATCTCTGATATTTTTTTTCATATTTAGGTATATATCGCTGTTATCTGTAATTATTATTTTTCCAAAGACTGCAGGATAAATTGGTTCTGAGGACGACTTGGACTTTGCGCCTCAGCCACCTAACTTCCATACTTCTCACCAATGACAATACAATGACTTATTGAGTACATTAACTCCGTGTGCGAATCTACAGCGTTGCTATAAGTAGTAGGTCAGCATTCCTAAAGTGGCGATTTCAACAGTCCAATATTATTTTGAATGGTAGGATTAACACGGTAAATTACATTTCAAAAGAGATTAAATCAAAACTGAAGTTAACGTTAACGTATAGATAACCTGGTCGGTGAATTGAGCATGCTTAAATTCGATTGTATAAATAAACGTACAAAAACCCAATTCTACCCACCATAGCAATTAGTAAACAATAATAAAACCAAAAACTGTGCTTGGCCACACTGCTGCGAAGCACCAGTGCTAAGGGTGTAGCATAAGCATCAAATGCACTAACCTTCCCAATATTTCTAACAGTTCACCCACACCATTAAAATGTTCAGTTTCGTAGACAAATCGTAGGAATATGTTGTTGATTTGTTTCCTGATGAAGGCCCGCAACCCCAGGAACTTGCCGTAGATGCGGTGCAGCACCGTCTTGAGGAAGTCGCGCTCGCGCGGGTCTTCTGAGTCAAACAGGTCCAGCAGCTGCAACACCCAAGCTCTCGCTATCCAAGTATTCACTACGCAAACAACACGCCACCTAACATGCTAACCTAACTTTATGATCAAAAACTTCAATTTAATAAGACTTGTCTTTTACGGAAATAAAAATGAAATGATTCCTGAAGCGCGATATGCGACGCGTCAGCTATACCTAAAACAGCCTGTAATTAATGGTCATTATGTGTCATAGGTCGTGTCGTAGCTCAGAAGCCCTACCTCTGGTGCTAATTAGCACTAAGCCTGTTGTTTGTTAATTTTATAATAAACATATAATCTAGGCTCGTTCAGTGAGTGAGTGGATAAAACAATGGTGAACAACAATGGTTATTCACTGCAGTCAGTGTACAAATAATTTTAATCATCTGAAGTAGAAACTTCCCTTAATACAAGATTTCTCCATACAAACACTTATTAAATTGATGGTGATGATTTTTCTTGGTTTCTGTATTAAAATACAAATCGATACCTGCAAGACAAATTTTTGGTCGATGACCTTCTTGCCAATTGTAGGCTGAAAGTCGGTTGACTCAAGAAAACGCAGGAAGAACTCGTAAACTAGTTGCAGATGAGGCCAGGAGGCCTCCAGAGTTGGATCGTCTTCCTCTGGGTCAAAGTCAGGGTTGTCACTCGGCGGCAAAGTGCGGAACAAGTTCGCCGATATCTGAAAAAAATAAAATGTGTTGTATTTTGTGGAAACAGTTATCATTAGTGTCTTAGTGCAACTGGCTTGTTTCAAATCTTAGCGACGTATTTTGATCAAACGAAATAATAGAATAGAAACTCTGATGCAATTTACTTATTCAACCATCATTGTAAGCTCCATTTTTACACGCAAGTTTTGACGAAGCGTTGGCCTAGTTGGTAGTGACCCTGCCTACAAGCTAGCGATAACAGTTTGGAACCCCAGTAAGGGCAGATATTTGTGTGATGAGCGCGAATATTTGTTCGTGAGTCATGGATGTTTTCTATATATTTAAGTATATATTTCTCCATGTAAGTATTTATATCGTTGTCTAGTACCCATAGTACAAGCCTTGAGCATTGTTTGGAACTAGGGCAATTGGTGTGACATTGTCCCCTGATATTTATTATATTACTAGTGACCCGCCAGCGGCTTCGCCCGCTGCAAATTTCCGACATTCCCTGTGTTTTTTTTTTCTATCATACATACCTTGCCCTGACAATAACGAATACAACCGAAAAGGAATCAGCCAAATCGGTTCAGCCGTTCTCGAGTTTTAGTGAGACTAACGAACAGCAATTCATTTTTATATATATAGATAGATAATAGATAATTAGCCACCTGATAGTAAGTGGGCTATGAAGCCCAAACACATTTTCAATATCAACATTTCAATCTTGAAACGAAAATCTCAAGACTGCAAATGCGTTGCCAACCCTACAAGGTTTTTGTATTGCAACATTTGGTTTATTTTACAATAATAACAAAAATATGTTTGAGATCTTCATTTAATAAATGACAAAGTAGGGTATGCAAAACTTTTTTAAAAATTTTCCTTTTTTTCACCCGAAAATGACGATAGATTAAAAAAAAATACTTTGCACATCTGTGTTTGGGTCATCAATTTACATATGTGTACCAAATTTCAACTCAATCGGTTCAGAAGTTTCGGAGCAAATTGGCTGTGTCAGGCAAATGGACAGACAGATCCACGAGTGATCCTATAAGGGTTCAGTTTTTTCATTTTTTGCACGGAACCCTATAAAAGTCATGTTTCGAATAACGTTTTAAGTAATTTGCAATATTTGGAATAGTGAACCTATGGCTGGTTCAAATTAAACAAGTCAGGTTAGGGACATGTACATCGTAAGATTTTCCAACAGCATTTGTATGACCGCTGAGGCTATGGTTGGAACTTTACAGCCCACATGCACCTTCAAATAGATTAGTAAGCTTAAATGGAATTTACCAACTATTTGATTTGAACATCTAGTATTGTAATAATTTCACAAGAACATCACAATTCTACCTACAATTAGAAGTAGTTCCATATTATATATACCTACAAAATATGTTCCCTTAATAAGTAAGACTTTCTAATATCTGTATTATATAAAAGCATTTCTTAGTTTTAGTGTAATATGAATGTTTAATGTATTTCATTCACACACTGATACACAAGTATCTTATTGACATACCTATCTCTCAAACTATCAACTTATAAACCTTATACAAAACTGTTAAATCTACATTTTCCTTAGGTATCTTAAATTTGACTCCTATTTGAATTAAATTAGAAACTTGTTTATTACTTTGACTTGTCAAGTGTGCATAATTAAACATATACATATATTGAATGCTTACTACTTTATTTATAAACTAAATGAAATTGCATTGATTTACTTATTAACTGTTGCATATTAAAGCTAGTCAATTGTTGCAAGACATGACCTATTTCTATGAATGAGAATAAGGATTATACAACTTGGATGAATATTTAGGATTCTTTCTTTTCTGTTCCCAAGGGATTTAGCGTATCACTGACTCCATAATAAGTGGGCAGATCATAGTAAGTAGTCAATGACTAAATAGACATAATGATTAGATTAGGCTGTGATTATCTTTGATATGTTAAAACTATGATTTGTTCAATGCAATAAAGATTAATCTCTTCACTATGAGCTATGAAGTGTTGACAGAACACAATCTGTAACACCAAAATTTCTACATGGGATCATTCAATCGAAAAATCGAGATAAATATGTTTGTTATGTACGAGTAATATCCGCCACTTACCATTTTTATAATCTCAGGGTAGACCGGCTCGGTCAGCACTCCGCGACCACCGGTGATGTATTCCACTAGCTCATTGAGAGTGGCACGTTTGATCTCCTTCCCCTTCAGGTCGGCAACAGGATCCATAAAATCGAATGCTACGCAGCACTGCCGGAGCTTTCTAATAAACAACTCTTCCTGCTCACTGCTTGGTACATCTGTAAAGACAATTAGATGAATACTTTGTGGTTCTTCTAATCTATTAACAATAAATCATCAGGGGGGGAAAATATGATTAAATTATTGCCAAACTCTAGTAGAAAATATCTCCTAAACTTCAACCTTTACAGCATCCCTACTTTTATACTTTACACAATACTTTGTATTGTACAAAATTGTTACTTAAACAAAAACTATTTATAATGTGAATTCTAATAAGGGTCATATGCATTGGTATGTATATGTAGACTAGATAATGAGACCAATGAAACCTAAATTAAGTGCATAAGAAATAAAAGAAGGATTTATTTAAGAGCAATACAGGCTCACATTTTTTCACAGATTTTAGACTGTCAGACTTGGGATTGTGGTCTGTGGTGCTAAATGCACAAGAACTGATTGACACAACCGATCTTAATGAAATTCAGCAATATTATATGAGTAATGTTTTTAATGTGTAAAGAAGAGATTGCATTACTATGTAGCTTACTTCTGGTAACCAGAAAAAAGCTCAGCAGCATGAAAAAAAATACTTGAGTAGCTAGAGTGAAACATGCATTTTTAATAACATACATACTTACATACAAACATATCTGTTACTTGTTTAACACATAACATAACCTTCTATTGGCTGGTTTAATATAAAAATTGTTAGTGACTGGCTTAATAAATATTTTGTAAATTATGAATGATATCACTTCACCTACATTTTGACACAATAAAAAATGTACCTATTTATAGAGAATCTAAAATGACATATGGCACAAATCAAAAATCTCTATCTACTTTCAGTTACAACCAATGACCACCCTACTTTGAACTCCAATTTCAATCATTAATTACGTGCACTGGGAGTTGGTATAGTAGAGCACTTGTATTTTTATACATGCCTGCTATGCAACCGTAAGGTGTATGCTCAAGATGTAGGTACTAGCAATATTATCAACAGTATAAGTGAAAGCCATGTTGCAATCAGTTAGAATAATTATTGCAGAATAATCGATCTACATATAAAAAAAAAGACTTATAAAACTCTACAGAAAGATTTTTATTTTTAAGATTTATTAAGAAATAAGTACATAATATGTAGTCCTCCTAATATACTTAACCCTCTAATATGTCATTATATTATAAAGATATACTAGTGTGGTTAAGTATATTTAGGTTTCCTGTACCAAGTATCCTTATAAATACTTGGGAGATCCCAAACTTTAAAAATTCATGTATGTAGGTACTGTTGTTTTTAAGCACAGAGAAACATTTCAGTTTCATTTTAATGTAGGATGTCATGTAAAGATCATGTCTGGCATTTAAAAATAATCATTTTCATATCAGCCAAAATCAGTCTGCTGCTAAATTTTTACCGAGGACCAGTGCCGATTAAACTAGCACGGAACCTGTAGCAAACTCTATGTATGAAGAGACCATTGGTTTGTTTAGGTTATATCTTAAGTGTAGGGTGCTAAATAAAACAGAAGTGGTAGAAGTACACGTCAGGGAGATGTGGGTGTGCAGGGCCACCCGCCCATTGCATTTGCTACTCTTGCTACGTGGCTAATCCGGCACTACCAGCACCTTAACATGCAAATAGCAAAACATATTTATTACAGGGTAAAAATACCCATATTTAAAAACTTATAAAGAGTCATAATGTATTAACCATAAATCTTGTTAGTGTTTTTCAGCTAGCCGTTCAGAAACTTAAATAATTAATCACCTATATTTAAATACCTCGCATGTGAGTATAGTAAGTGATTGAAATTACGCAATACGGCTGTCATAGAACTAATTGTAGCTGAAAAACACTGTAGTTTACATTATTTTCACATCTTTCTAGTTAGTTCAGGAGGAGTTGTGAATCCATTAGGTGCCTATTCTTAAAATGTATAAGACCTTAATCTTCTAAACTTCTAATATTTCAGAATGTGAAATCGTCATAGCATAACATAATATTTTAGCAATGTTATTAATTTCATGGATATGATATGTAATGGTGGAAAGAATTAGATATCAATTTTAAGAACTTTGCAAGTATACTCCCAATATTCTTATCAAGAATGGAGAATCCTTTTCTCAGTAGTAAAGCACTTTACACAGAGTGATTCAATCCACCAATATGAACCTTTAGTACAAAATTAAAATACATGCAATCAAATAGTGTGGCGAGGTTGGATCAGTGAAGGAGAAGTGAGATCAGCAGTGTAAAAGACAGACATGGTTTAAATAATATCAACACCAAAAATGCCTTTGTATTTTCATGTTACTGTTTTACCCAGACTTTAGGTATATACAAATTTAATTGACTTGGATTTCACAGCACCTTGTTTTATCACCTAAGCCTACATGGCTTCTAGACTGAAAACATATAATTCTCCTCATTTTACTTATATATTGAAATGTCATTAAATAAAGCATGACATCAAATAGATCAATAGTTTAAAGAATCAATGAACAAATAGATATTTTAAAATATTTCTTTCTCTTCCTAAAAAACTTAAACTAGCTAAGGTTGGAAAAGTTAGGGTATGATTTAATTCTAACAAGTTTTCTACCTATAGGTAATCAGTACATGTAAACATAGCAGATAACAGCAATGATAGGCCTAATGGGGGATATGGGGAGGCAAGAGAAGCGAGGTAAACAAGTGGCGCACCTTTTAAGAGCGGCAGCGCCTGCAGCTCCACGTCCTGCGTGTTGCGGTACCGCGAGGATCCTTGCGACTTCTTCGTCTTCTTCTTCAGCGATCTCTTCGCGAAGGGATCGATTCTGTCCACAAACGTTCCCGAAGACATTTTGCTAATTATAAGTGTCCCGTATGACAATAGTAGACAGCGATCAATGCGAAACTTGTTTCGATTCGGGCAGATTCATGATCCGACCCAGTTCACTAGACGAACGCGCACTTCCCGTAAGGTCGCAGCACAATATTAGAGCCTAAACAAACATTCCTTCGTCACACATGACGGTAATGGAGTGGTCACACTCAGGCCATTCTTTATACACTTCCAAGATTCCACAATAGTTACGTAATTTTAAAACGACTATAACACTAAAATGACACAATAACAAAAACGAACAGTTCGATTCACAAATTTATCTTTATTTTCTGAGGCGTGTCACTAATAGCAGCAGGGAGAAGTCACATATACATACAAGCCTCGTGTAATATCAGCCGGTCAGTCAATGACAATATATTTCCTCGTTAATCCTCCGAGATTATCGAATATTTAGTTATAATAACACGTAAAACGGCGAAACGAAATGGAATTTGTCCTTCTTAGACGTGGTCGACGAATAAAGCGGTGATGACACGGAGCAAAATTTAACACCAAAAATCTATCACCGTACACTCGCCATCGCTCACCATCCGCTTTGACTGTGAAACTGGACGCATTATAATGCTTAAAATGAGATTATTTTAGGATATTGCACTTCTACACGTCCGGATGAATGTTTTTACGACTTTTTCCGCTGCGGAAAACGACCAATTTACAAAAGTTAATATAACTAAAAGATTATCATCACTAGCTTTTAGCTGCGAAAACGCTACACTCATAGAAAAGTGCCTTATTCTGAAAATAGATGGAGATAGAATACGTTAGTTAATCCAAATCATAAACTTTTTATTTTTATAGATGACATTGTAAAATTATAATTACTTTTTTGTATAAAATAAAATATAAAAACAATAAAAAAAGCACTTTGATTACCCTAAAAGCACTATAAAGCGTTTAAAATTAAATAAAACTATATGATATGAAATTACCCTTTCCGTTTATAAGGTAACGTTCAAGATAAGTCAGCTACGTAAATGTTTAAAACACGATCAAAGCATCTTGACTGACATAGTTCTGTTTCATTCTAACACCATATTCTTATCAATCGAAAGAAAGAGACTTGTTTAGAAGAGACTCTCATGAAGCGAGATTTTTGGAATATTGGAATATGTGTACTCATTATTTTTTAGTATATTTTATGTACTTCATCCAAAATAAAAGCACAGTTTTATGAAATTTGAATAAAAAAGTCGTCAATATATTTTTTGACTATTCTAGTCTGCTGTAAATTTATACGAAATCTACATGTTAATCACTCTTATGTTTTAAGTCGAACAACTATGTAAAATCGAAACCAAATGAAATAATGGTTTTTTGAGGTATTTTACACAAATATTTTTATATATGGCACTAGGGTACATCACATTACGTAACTTAACCATAGACTAAAACAGTTGTCGTCAATCGTCAAACTCGTCATTGATGTTATTCAGCTTTGTGGACATTGGATTTGACTACGAAAGTAGCTTTCTATTTTATAAAGAATTCATCAGATTATCTTCGTTTGAACAGAAAATAAGACGTTGCATTTGATTCATTTTAAAACTGCGTAACAAATCTTCCTTGTTAAAAGTGCTGTGTGAGTTTTAAAATAGTCGTCTTGGGTGGTGATAAAAATAATCAGTTAGAAAGCAACATGGAAGCACTGACAGTTCCGCCATGAATGCAAAATAAATAGAAATTGTGAAGGTACGGAATATGTTTATAACTTTGCTGTTTGTATGAGCATGTATCTATTGTTGTAGTATGAATATATAAACAATCAACATTGATTACATCAGTTTTCGGTGTACCGCGCAGCGATGCATGCGATTGATGAATTTAATAGCAGAGTAGGTACGTTAAAATCCTCTTATGAGAGAATTATTTGCCATCATTATAAAATGTCTTAGATGAAGTGCATTCTTATTCAATCTTTTTATAACGTTATAAATAATGCATAGTTAGGAGTGAATGATTTTAAGTGTGCCTACTTGAATTGTACGAGACCTAGTCCAAGCTATTTATAGTGGAAACTGGGCGAGTAAATTGTTTCTCCCTTATAATATAACTGTTGGTAATCTATAGATTATTCCTGATTGTTTTGTTTTTAAACTTTTATATTAGTAGTATTTTTATCATAAAATCTGGTGTTAAAACATAATGTGAGTAGATGGCAGTCACAGCCTGTTGTTTTGTGATAGATTTATAGTTCTAATTGTTTTTACTTAAAACCATAGAATGATTAAAATTGTTCGGTTTCAGAAGCTGAACATCACTGAGAATTGGCTAGAAACTTCACAATGTTGAGAGGTGGGCGCGGAGGCCGTCACAGTCCTGAGCTGTATCCCCACTCATTGAAGTGCTCCAACGCGAGCGACACTAGCTCTGCATACAGTGGAAGTGACACAATGACATCTGTACATAGCTCTATAGACATGGACATGGAGGTTGACCTTTCAGGTCTCCTCGAGTCCATTGTGGATTCTGATGAGGAAGAAGATTTGGAAGAAAGCATGGACAGCCTCACAGTACGTGATGCTGTTAGGGAATGCCTTGAAAAAGACCCAAGCGAAAGATCTGATGAAGACATAGAAATTCTGTTAGAATTCACACAACATTTGAAAGCATTTACAAACATGACATTGACTGTACGCCGTGCACTATGTGCTGTGATGGTTTTTGCTGTAGTAGAGAAGGCTGGAACCATTGTGATGAATGATGGAGAAGAACATGATTCGTGGTCTGTGCTGATAAATGGACATGTTGAAATTGAACATCAAAA
Source organism: Acleris sparsana (assembly GCA_923062465.1). NCBI lineage: Eukaryota > Metazoa > Arthropoda > Insecta > Lepidoptera > Tortricidae > Acleris > Acleris sparsana. The sequence goes on from OV281303.1 coordinate 6,653,785, forward strand.
TGGTGAAATAGAGCATCTCAATGTTGGAGATAGCTTTGGGATGGCAGAAGCAACCTTAGAAAAGTTGTATCATAGAGGAGTAATGACCACAAGATGTGATGACTGTCAGTTTGTCTGTATAACGCAAACAGATTATTATCGTATTTTACATCAAGGGGAAGAAAATATAAAACGGCACGAAATTGATGGTGTTGTGGTATTAGTAACAGAATATAGAGGAGCTGCCAGGGATATAGGCCATCAACAAGGACATGTAGTTATCAGAGGGACCCCTGAGCGTCTAATGCTACAGCTTGTTGAGGATAATTCACGTGACTCCACATATGTTGAAGATTTCCTGTTGACTCATAGAACATTCATTGAAAGCCCGTTAGTTGTAGCAAAACAACTTATTGCATGGTTCTCAGAACCTTCTGTCCGTGACAAAGTTACAAGGGTTGTACTTCTTTGGGTTAATAATCATTTCACTGACTTTGAAACAGATCCAACTATGATGGATTTTTTGGAAAGTTTTGAAACAGCTTTAGAGCGAGAGAAGATGGAAAGTCAATTAAGATTGTTAAATATTGCATGTTCTGCCAAGGCAAGGACTAGAAGCGTCACACTATCGAGACCTTCAAGGGATGACCCTTTAAACTTCAGTATTTTAGGTGGTTATGAGAGGGGGTATGGCATATTTATACTCAAAGTTGAAAGACATTCAAAGGCTGAAGAAGTTGGACTGAAGAGAGGTGATCAAGTTATTGAAGTTAACGGGCAGTCCTTCAGGCATGTCAGTAATGCAAAAGCAATGGAGATAATTACAGGTTCCACTCATTTAAGCATCACAGTTAAAAGTAATTTATTAGCCTTTAAGCAAATGCTAATCATGCCTGATAATCCACCGAGACACAGAGGGTGTACTAACATACGCTGGCCTGCAGATCCGAGAGCCCGATTATCCACAGCAGAGCTCCTAAGTGATGATCCAATTACCTTAACACCTGGTTTTCCATCCCCAACTAAGAAACCACAGCAGTTGAGCATAAAAAAAGAACCACAGAAAGGCTTTATGACTCTTGGGCCCAAAAGAAGATTGCAGAAGGCTTTAATGAAAATGAATATATTGCCTAAAAATACAATCACAGATGGTTTGCACTCTGATGACAGCATTCTCTCAAATACTGAATCCTTGAGTAAGGCCAATAGCAGTACATCGTTTTATAATTCACACAGTAACCCAGATTTGATATCAATATGTTATGATGACTACCAGTCATCAGATTACCCTGAACATGTTCTTAAAGTGTACAGAGCTGATCAAACATGCAAATATCTTTTAGTTCACAAAGAGACAACTGCCAGAGAAGTTGTAATGTTAACATTGCAGGAGTTTGGCATTACTGATCCCAGTTCAAATTTTTCTCTGTGTGAGGTTTCTGTTGCACAAGGAGGGATAATAAAACAGCATCGGCTGCCAGACCAACTGCAAAACCTTGCAGAACGCATTGGGCTCAGTTCAAGATACTACTTAAAAACAAATGGTATTCATGAAACATTAGTACCTGACGAAATGGCTCCGGAACTCTTGAGGGAGAGTGTAGTCCACTTCCTACAACTAAATGCTGTTGAGGTTGCAGTCCAATTAACCCTACAAGATTTTTGTATCTTCAGACAAATTGAGAGCACAGAATATGTTGATGACCTGTTTGAATTAAAAAGTAGGTATGGAGTACCTATGTTGGCACAATTTGCTGAACTTGTTAACAAGGAAATGTTTTGGGTAGTTACTGAAGTAGTAACTGAACAGAATCATGTTCGGAGATCGAAAATAGTAAAACAGTTTATTAAAGTTGCCAGACATTGTAAAGAGTGTAAAAATTTCAACTCCATGTTTGCAATTATATCAGGATTGGGTCACGGTGCAGTTTCCAGATTAAGAATGACTTGGGAAAAACTGCCTACTAAATATTTGAAACTTTTTAATGATCTACAAATGCTTATGGATCCCTCGAGAAACATGTCGAAATACAGACAATTAGTAACCTCTGAACAAAACAGGTCTCCGGTTATTCCATTTTATCCAGTCGTGAAGAAAGATCTTACTTTCATTCATCTCGGAAATGATACAAAGGTGGAGGGCATGGTTAACTTTGAAAAGTTAAGAATGATTTCAAAAGAAGTGAGAACTCTCACTAACATGTGTAGTTCTCCTTACGACCTCCTTACGTTGTTAGAGTTGGGCAAACAGCCTCCTTCCAATGCAATGGTAGCATTAAATCAACTAACCACTGGAGTTCAACAAGGGCAGGTTACAGTAAAGAGAAGAAAAAAATCATCTAACATGCCCAATCCTAAAAAGATGTTTGAAGAAGCGCAGATGGTTCGTCGAGTGAAAGCATACCTGAACCGTATGCATGTAGAGACCGACGAGGAACGTCTTCACGCTCTGTCTCTGGAATGCGAAGGAGCCGGGCCGGCACCCGCTCTGCCCCGCCGCCGTCATCCATCACCTTCTCTCTCCACGACGAGCAGCGCTTCCTCGGCCAGCGAGAGTAAAAAGAGTTTCGCCGGCAACAAATTCGGAACCGCTTCACCCCAGGCGGTTAGAAAATTACTAGCACTGTCCGAACCGGCCAAGACTAGGCCGCACCAAGCTCGGCCGCCGCCGGCGGGCCCCTCGCCGTGCTCGCATCGGCGCGACGGGCCGGCGCCGGGCGTGTGCTGCCCGCGCTCTGCGCACGAGCGGTCGCACTCGGACACGCCCACGCCGCTGCCTGTGGACCTGTCGGCGGAGAGCAGCAGCGTGACGTCGCTGGTGAACCTGCCGCTGCGCAAGACGGGCTCGGCCACGTCCAGCGACAGCGGGCACGGCTCGTGCGCGGCGACGGGCTGCGCGCGCCCGGCGCCGCCGCCGCGCCTGCCGCAGGCGCCGTTCACGCTGGCGGCGCACGTGGCGCGCCTGGAGCGCCTGAGCCGCGCGCACTCGCACGAGGGCGTCACGAGACCCTTCGACTACTACAGCGACGTGCCGGACGACGATGACGACGATCAACAAGTCTCCGCTGTTTGAAAATTTTAATACTCCTGAATTGATGTCTATTTATATAGTTCACTATTTAGTAATCTCACTCGACAAATAGTAAGCACGAATTATATTAAATTTGTCTTATATTATTACTAAAATACTGTATGTACCCCTGACGATTAAGTCTAAAGACTGTATAATTATAATTTAATGAATGTCCTAGTGTTATATAGTATACAATTCCATATTATAAATATAAGCCATGCCTCTTAACTATTAATTATAAATGTGACCCACCATTATCCAGTTTTATTAGATAGAGATTGATGTGTACCAATTAATAGGTGAAACGTTATGTATCCACCATTTGGTATCTCTACATTCCGTTAATTGTATATTCTTATTCTTATTATCATTATTCTCACTATTTATAATTGTGAAACTTAGACCAAATAATAATTAATGTACCTTTTAACATGTATGATTCAGAATGATTTAAATATTTTAGTTATTGTAATTTGTGGTAGCTTTGAGGACCAATAATGAGTTTGAATGATGTTATTTCTTTTTAGTAGCAGCTCGAATTCTGTTATATCTCGGTTTTATTCGTGTAAATGTAAATAACAAAAATATATTAATTACCTACTTCATTGGAATGTTTCTTACATACAACTTCGAAATTCATACATATCACTAAAAGTATTGAAAAACCTTGTCATTTTTAAACATTTTATTATTTAATAACAAGTTATCGGAACTGCGCGAGATAGTCTGCCTCGACAGGATGCAGGCTCGGAGCTGGGATGACGAGACTGTGCAGCGGGGGCCCGAGCTCTAATTGCTCCATTTCCTCAATGGTCCTGACAGCTATCCTTTGATCGGGATTCCCCACTCTTGATAAGCCTACCGCTGTGCTAAGCTTACTTAATGCTGAAACAAAATAAAGACAAGACAACATTATTACCGTCATCATACCGTCGTTACTGTAATTACAGAGCCGGATTAGCCACGTAGCAAGGATAGCAAATGCTACGGGCCCCGCGCACCCACATCTCCCTGACATGTATTTCTACTAGTTGTTTTATTTAGCACCCTACACTTAATATATAACCTAAAACAAACCAAGGGTCTTTTTATACATAGAATTTGCTACGGGCCTTAAGGCTTGGTCAAACACACGGCGCGACGCAGCGCCGCGGCCGCGCCGCGCGACCGCGGCGGCTTTAAATACATGTTATATAGGTTAGCGACGTCAAACATGGGCGCGATGCCGGCGGGACGCAGTCTGTTTGACGTCGCTAACCTGTTAGCATGTATTTAAAGCCGCCGCGGTCGCGCGGCGCGGCCGCGGCGCTGCGTCGCGCCGTGTGTTTGACCAAGCCTTTATAGCGGCTAGTGCCTATATCTTTTGCAGCCCGCTGACAAACAGCCGGGCAGACGGACAGCAGAGGCTTTGTAAAAGTGCCCCATTCGCACCCCACCCTATAGGTATGTAAGGAACCCTAAAAACGAATAAAGTACATTCGATACCGTTCCAAGGCTATTTAATTTTGGTAAGTATATCAAACCCACCGTAATGAAACACCAGACTAAGAAATGCTACCAAAAATATTATTAACCAAAAAAACTTCATGCCCCGCGGCGACTTCAACAGCTAGTACCGCGGGGTTATGGCGTTTCTACGAAGTGATTTCGCCAGTGTCAAGTATATATAAGTCAATATAGCAATAAATACAATCCAATCTACTGTAGGAAGATTGGGGGGCAACTTTGTACGGTGATTTGTAGGACAGAGGTCAAAATAGTTTTAACCTCCGCACTACTGCGAGTCCAGTTGAAACGAGAAGAAAGATGACACGAAATAAGTCCAAGTATTCTATCACTGTGCAACACAGAGGCATATAAAGGACAAATCACTATCAGAAAACTACTAAGACCTAAATACACAAAAATATAAACTAAAACTAATTACACATCCGCCATCTTTTAATGTTGCAAATGGCCCCCCGCAAATAAACTTAATTGTGTTCCGTCAACAAAAACGAACGAACGAACGAACGATCTATGGGTACTATGGGTAGTACCTATAATGCAGCAATAAAAAAATGAGCCCTTTATTATACGGTTCGGTCTTTCTTTCCGTAAGTACGGCTGGAGCAACCCCGCCGAAATGACAAATTAAAAACTATCAAAATCAGTCATTTAGGTAAATAGTTACGCACGAATATACATAAGACATCTAGCACATTTATACCTGCATCTGATTTTGTTTCTAATATTTGAATTAACTGTGATGCTGCTTCCTTCACACTCATAAATTTTGGATCCATATATTGACGCGTTTTTTTAGTTAATGATTCCTCTGTCGGCTCCTTCACTTTAATATCTGAAAATAGATATTCAAATAGAACATACAATATATCACATTAAAAAAAGGATCACTTAAATTTCGCCACACATCCTTGCCTAAGCATACTAGGGGTTGAGCTGCACCACCCAGGTAAAAGTTGGATAATGTCTGCTTGGATAGAATAGAATATCATTTATTTGCCAGAACCATGGTTAATTACAGATGAGTAGTTATAGTATATAGCCCAACATAATCTACTGACATTGTGGCATACAATTTTTTTAAACTTAATACTATAAACAATTTTATCTAATTTTACATTATATGATCTGAACTGGATTGGATGCCATGATTATTTCCAAAGTCTTTACCAGGGAAGTTGTATAAGAGGTAGGTATTTCCTTAGTTATACAATATAATACTTTATTTCAAACCACAGAAAGTAACAAATTAAAATAGATAAGGATTATAATGGTAAACAACTAGCGGCTTCATAGCTAACTACATATTCCAGACAACAAATATATCAGAATAGCACTGGATGAATGTTAGCTTGTAGCTTGTTCTGTTAAACATTTCCATACCTAAAAGACAAAGTGTGTGCAAATTTCTTGAGTAATTTGCTTCAATTTTTTCAAAAAAACTTTGTGGTTTCCAATTCTCAGTCCAGTAGGGAATTGAAACTGTTTCCCCATAGTTATACAACTGTAACCCACAGCAACTGACAGCATTCATTATAGATGCATTGTGAACAATCTAAAATGAAATAAATAGTTAAAAACCCTTAGATGATTGCAAGTTCAACCTCTGCTTGGGGAGCTGATAAGTCCTAAAAGGGTAAACAGATTTTTATTAAACTTAGCTAAGAACCATGCATATGTCCATCCCTTTGGGAATTTGCTTCCGACAGATTGATTAAGGTGCAACCTTTATGACTAAATGTTGCTCTATGTGTGTGTTTATTGCCATTCTGTAGAGGATGCAGTTGTTTAATTCATTATAGCAGGACGATCATATTGTCACAATACACTAGCTTGTGGAGGTGGCACCACAGGGGTCAATCCTATAAAACCCCTCTTTTCATGTGAGCAGCTAAGAACTGTGGTAACATAATTTACATATCATTGATAACTTTGAGTTTTGCCCTTGCATGTAAGCTGGCGTTGCAAAAACTTATTAAACTTTTATTTGTTAAGGTGTGAGAAATATCATGAATTTTGTATTGATACCTGAGTTTCTACCCCTAGCTCCTTGGCTCGCAGCAGCATATCTGTGTGAGTAGTTGCTCCCAATGGATCTCCCACCACTAACAAGGCAATGTGTTTATCCATGGCTTCTTTTAATATTTCATCAATGTTACTTTCACACAGCTCACGGTCTGCTATTACCAAAGGCCGGTCATAAAACTTTTCCTTAAATAAAATTCTAATATTACAAATATAGTTATCAAATTATATATAAAGATTAATACCTATTTCTCCTGGTCATGCTATAACTTGAATGTCTTTACTGCTTTGATTCATATTTTTTTAAATGTTTTTAAATAATGCATAGAAGGTTAATACATTTAAAAAACAAAAAAAAATATGTGAAAAAAAACTTTTTACTATGGGAGTCGGAAATTTGGAGTGGGGCGAAGCCGCTGGCGGGCCACTAGTAATATAATAACTTTGTACAATCATTATGAGAAGGGATTATTGAGTTCATTTTGATGACTTTGTTGTGATCTTGCAATATCATTTTGGATTGATTGAGACTTTGATTAGGGTTGTACCAATAACAGTCAGTTATGACTCCCTAAATGAGTGTATTAAGTTGAAAAAAATGTTACTTCTCTGATATTTACCAATTCCTCTTTTCCAACGGTAAGTATTGAGGTGTAGGATTCCAAAAGAACTTTATCACATTGTTTCACAATCTCCAAGCCTCTTACAGTTATGTCTTTCACGTCGCCTAAACCTAGTCCAACTAAATAGAACATTTTGATAAGATTTTAATTAGTTACTGCAAACTGGATCTCAAGTTAAACTCCTGAAAATAAATTAGTCGAGGTAAGAATCGTTATTATGTTATCTGCAACTAAAATAATAAAAATAGAGGTACATTACGGCAATGCATAGGGCAATTACAAGTTTCAGAGAAGAAAAATCCTTGTTTAATAGCATTTATCGTATTCTCTTACAGGTTATAATTCAACTTGTTTTGCGTCTGCGTCGTCGCTCGCGCGCGTTATTGGGGGGAGAGCACAGATTATAACTCATGTCTTTGGAAGTTTGGAGAGTGATTAGTGATAAGATAAGAATGACATGACATGACATTAAATTACGTTTACGATTGTGAATTGTTTTTTTTTCGTGTAATTAGTTAAGGCTTGGTCAAACACACGGCGCGACGCAGCGCCGCGGCCGCGCCGCGCGACCGCAGCGGCTTTAAATACATGCTAACAGGTTAGCGACGTCAAACAGACTGCGTCCCGCCGGCATCGCGCCCATGTCGCTAGCATGTATTTAAAGCCGCCGCGGTCGCGCGGCGCGGCCGCGGCGCTGCGTCGCGCCGTGTGTTTGACCAAGCCTTTACTGTGATTTTATTGACGTTTAGTTTCACACAGGTTTTAATATTTAATTTAAAGAATATGGTTTGGTGGATTGGCAAATTAAATTAACCATTCTAAAACAAAGATTTTGGTATTAAAAATATATATTGATATATATGTTTAAGTTACAGTCTTTCAAGAAATTCTGATTCAATTAACGTGGTATCGATAGTTGGTTGGTTACGCCGCGGAGCATCGACCAGATGGATCGATCCAGTCCGATTCAGTTTTACTTTTAGGGTTTTGTTGCAAAAAATGCAAGTAGTATGTTGATGTAAATTTGGAGTATAAGTCGCTATAATCTTTCTCATCTAGGAGGAGTCCTGTGACAGCCGTATTTCGTAATTTCAATCCAATGATAATACAGAGTTTTTTGTTTCTCTGTTTGTATGTAATATCATTGCTTGTTTCAATCACTTAGTATACTAACATGCGAGGTTCTTAAAAATAGGCGATATATTAGGTATTTAAGTTCCTGAACGGCGTCTTGTGGCTATTTCGCCAATGTCCCGTGAATGTTCCGTGTAGAGTTGGTTGGTACTACAGTTTACACACGCTGGAAGTTTGACTCTACTTTGTAGGATGATCTCGTGTTAGCACAAGCGTGTATTTAAATACTCGGATAGAATCTTGTATGTAAAGTTAAATAAACAGTGTAATAATCATCTTATGGCCCCTGTACACATTGGGCCGATGTGTTGGCCCAGTATTCTAGGCCAACAATTGGATGTCCAAAAGGTCGCCGTTTACACATTGATAATTTTGCGTTGGCGCTTTTATTAAGATGGATGTGGAAACTCTTGCAGCCGTGGCAATTTATTTATACAGTGCGTTTAAGTATTGCCTAAAAATGCGGCAAAGTAAAGTTAATAAAAAGAAATGGCGCATAAGAACATGGTGGATGTTGACTATTCATCGGAGTAGGACGAGGCAAATGTCTTATAAGTTATTAATTATATTAACTAAAATAGTAAGTTAAATAATTTATGATCCTATATTATTTGTTCATTTCGGTACATGTCTATAAATATTAAAACTTCATTTATGGTCAACTGCATAGTTACAATTTCACTCACGCGTATTCTACTGTCTTTGCTGACGAATAACAATTAACTAAATAAGCCTCCAACGTGGGAACACTGTTTGCGGACCCAAGTAGTACCTAAACGTTGGCCTAATACCGCACTGGCCTAATGTGTACAGAGGCCAGATGCAACAGGGTTTAGTTACTTTCGTAGATAAACAACAAGAAAAAATGTTTTTTTTTTACATTACATTTACAAAGGCTTGTAAATGGCTTGTATGGTCCGACATGCTCTTACTCTGTCTTTTGCAATATTGGCAGTGGCGCGATTTGTAGGATATCCGGTGTTTTTAGTAAAATATACGGATTGTAATTATTATGTTGGTCCATATCGTTTCGTTTCATTTCATTCGTTAAACGCATTGCTTATAAAAATCTAATCACGTTAGTTAGTTAATATTTACTTACTTATCTGTATTTAGTTGATTATGATTTTGTTTATGTTCTGTTCACCTTCTAAAAGTTAACTTTCCTGAAACTACTCAAAATCTGTGATATAACTGTGACTTCTTGTATATTCTCAAAATGATATCAAGAAAAGGGCAGAAAGCCATAAATGAAGGTGTAGTTGGCAAATATATAAAGAAAGATACACCGCCGGATTTACCAAGTAAGTTATAGTTACACTGTTATTTGTTTGTGTGTTTTATAATCTAAGAAGTAAATTGTTGAGGGCAGTGGGCTGTGGTAAATGTGATTAAGGCATGTCTAATTGAATGTTCTTTTAGTAATAAATGTCTGGACAACTGGTCATAATAGACGTCCTCGCAGCCAGCCCTTCGGAGCGAGCGATGGAGTCTCCAGTAGCCACGAAAACAAATTCGGGAAAGCACAGACTATGAGCGGCCATGCAGGCAAATATACTCCTAGCGAGTCAGTGCCGAATTTAGCTCACAGGTAGGAATCCACCAATCAACAATTACCATGTTTATTGACAATAAACATAATGTTATGTTATGCCAGTTTGACCAATGTTGGTCAGTGTCAAGTAGGAACCATAGACTAGATTCCAGCAATGTGTCATGTAGCTAAATTTAATTAATATTTACTGTTTATTTACACCCATGATATTATATGTTGACTGCGCTCTATGTTTTACATAATACATTCATAGTACGGCTAGTAAATAAATTATATCTTATTCAGTTGTCTTCAGGGCCAGCAATCTTGAAATTGCAGATGTTCATGCATCTCAGTGCCTACTCTCTACCAGATGTAGACTCAGAAAAATGTTGTTGTGTACCAGAACCCTTTAAATATTAAAGTTTTCCCATAGTAACAGGGCTCTACAGATATACAGTCAGCTACCACCCTAAAGTTTAATTTCTATTGTACATCCTAAAACAATGAAGTCCAAAAGATGCATCTATGAATTTGTAGGTTTAGCTTTAATAATATTTTGATTACCTATGGAGTCAAAATTGAAAGACCTCATTTTACACTGACTGTATATAAATATATTTTTGGCGGTAATTAACTAATTATGCTTTGTATGTTTGTTGTTCTCATGCTGTAAAAAAGCAGAATCAATTTAAAACAAATTCTGACCATTTCCAGGTTTGCCAGTTTATCAACAAGTGACTCTGCTAGCTCCTCCAGTAATTACAATTCTCAGTGTTTCCTAGATTCTAACTTGGTAACTATTCATGTTTTCTACTTATCTATTTATTTTCTTGCAGTATCTTATAACAGAGCCATGTGTGTTTGGGCATTTCATTATTTGTTTATTAGTCATTAGTGGTGTCATATTCATATTACACTCCAGGGACATATTCTCACGGTTTAGTACTCAATTTTAGGGGTCATTTATTATATAATATGATGACTGTGGCTCCAATATATGCGTTGGTTGTAAACCCTTAATGAACTGTTTATTTTTGGGTGGAAGTAATTTTTGTTATTGCTAGCTAAGGTTGATGTTTAGAGCCCCATATTTTGACCACTGCAGGGTAACTACTATATTAACTTACTTATGAGTCCAGTAATAAAGGATGCACAAAATAAGAATCTTGTTTGTCTGTATGAATCATTGATTTGTGGTACATGTACAAATGACTCATACTATTAAAACCATGTACCTACTGAACTGGGCATAAAAGGTTATGTCTTTATGTTTTCCAGTGGTAGTTTTGAGAATATGTCTCTGATCATGCCTAATGTGATGATATATCCCAAACAGTATGGTTATCATAATAAAACTGGTAGGTTTTTATGTAACTTGCATAGTTGCACATAATGTAACTGTCATTGGAAAAAAATCAGTCACATTAGTTATGCTCACATTGTGCCCTAATATTTGTGTTTTTTGTAGGCTTCCCATTCCACGCTTAATGAAATAGATGACTCATTTAGTAGACAGAATAGTCATAGGTTTTATGGGCAGCAGCAAGAGGACCCCATATACCAAAACCAACAACAGGTAAGAGTTTAATGTTCATCAATAAAAATCATTTTTGTGTGTGGGTTTAGTCAAACATGTAGTTTTTATTCAGACTGTCCACCAGACATACACACGAGCGCGAAGCACATAATAATTTATGACTGCAACTACTCTCTGCATTTTACCTACATATATATTTTTTGCCTTAACAGCAACTGTTTCCACAATTCTTTGTAACACTAAACATCTGAGGTTACTTTCAGCTTAGACATGATGCAATAGTTCCATAGCTACTCTGGCCAATTGAATAAAAGTTAGCTAAATGATATATTTTATGTATACATACATGTAACAAAGGATTAACATCACCTTCTAAATACCTGTAGTTTATGTACATTTCATGGTGATGCTGATGATAAAGATGTAATTTTGTACCTACATGAAATGAATACAATATTTTACGGCTTGCCATCGTGTGCGGAGTTCATGTAGACGTGTCGGGTATCCGATTCCGTGTTTCACGGACACGTGTTTGTGGCCCATTCCGAACGGGTATCCGGGTACCCGTGCCTGCCTCAAACCGTCGCGGACGACCGTGGCCGGAAGTTAACGCGGGTACACGGATCCGTTTTAGGACACGTGACATTTTGAACACCTTAAGGCCCCTCTCCACAATAGCCCATCATGGGCCATCATAGGGATGGAGTTATGTGTAAGAGTGAGATACAAGAATATGCTGCTCGCTCTAATGTGTAAATGCGTCTCTCACGCTCGCCCATGATGGGCCATAGTGAAGCCATTGTGGAGCCATTACTTCGAAAACAAAATATGTCGTGTCACTCTAACGCCAATCGTGTTTGCTATGCTATGAAAATTACAACTTAAGTGATACGAAACAAGTCTCTTTTATTCTTGAACTTGTGACGGCTATAGCCGTCGTGGCGTCAGAGTGGCACGACATTCAGACGGCCAGAGCCGTGTGTTGCGTACGTAAAGTTTATACCGTTGGGCGCCAGGGTTAAGAACATGTATACTCGTGCATCAGCAGCACTCCAATTGATGTTGGTTTTAAGTATCAAGTTGTCTAACTGATGGTGTACAGGTTCAACAGCAAAAGCAGCAGCAGTACGGGTCGCGCGAGTCGAGCATCCCGCGGCTCTCCTCGAGCCTGAGCCTGGCGCCCCGCCTGCACCCGCCGTCGCCGCACGCCGTGCGCCTCCACACCTGCACGGATTGTAAACATCTAACTTTTCACTTATATGTACTACATTTGGACGCATACGGACCCTATTGCATTATAAGATCTGACCAAGTATTAATGTGACTATTCATGATCAACCTGAACCTAAAACAGATTGTAAGCAGCCACCATTACATGCGAGTTCCAAAGTAATTACATAATAATATAAGCATCCTAATGGTCTTGTGAAAATGGTTTCCTGAAGTAAACAATGCATAATTCTCCTCTAATCTATGACGCATTTCGTTGCAGCGTACACAGTGGGCAGCCAATCGTCGCCTATTTACTCCAATTACGTGAACACATCAGTACTTCCTTATAACAATAAAGGCCATGGAAGCAATATTATAACAACCACACAAGGTATTTTATTTCATCAAATTGTATGTTAAATGTTTTCATTCTGCTGTGCTTACGAGTTAAAGTTATAAAATTAGTCTCTGACATAAAAATAATTGTTGAGGCCAGCTTACTTTGCGGTTTTTTTTATCTTTGGCACATTCACAGTTGTGCACAGTGTGGCAAAATACACTCGCGAGCAAAAAAAATCTTCTCTACCTGCGTTTTCGGCTTATCGGCCCAATATCTTTTTACTTATTCACGCGACGCTGAAAATGTCGTATCGACTAAATTTAACGCGATTAAAAATACTTTTCCGTCTTATCAGTTCTCATTAAGGGATATTTAAAATCGAAATCAAATCAAAGGGGGTTCAATTAGTGTTGTCATTTGTAAAAGTCATACATACATTTTTAAGGTGAGCGGCCATTCATAAAAGTGGTTATACATTATGTTGTGATACAATTATACAAAATAAACATATTTTGTTATGTAATGTTATACTCTTAAGTGCATTGGTGCCGAGATATTTAAATATTCATACGTGGGCGTTATTTTAGTACCAAAAACTGAATACTTAATTTTTTAATATCTGCTCAAATATTATTTAATATATATCTATGTGTATCTAGAGGTCCTCTAAATAACTATGTAAACTATACGTACTGTATGTATAACTGTTTATGTATGTATGTGCACTTTTCACACACTGTAGTTAATTTATAATTAATCGAAATTAATGATTTTCTATTCTATTCTATGCTATTCTAACAATCATCCGTGTTCACTGAAAGAAAGACGATATTCTTCATACAAAATTAGCGAATGCCTTTTCAAACTGATCCGTATCAAGTCACAGCCGAAACCGCTAAACCTAGTCCCTAAAAAAATCGTTTATCTTAGGGTACACTAAAAAGAGATTACTGGAAATTCACCCCCCCTAAGGGGTTTAAAATACGGTGGGTGGTAGCGGGAATCTACTCCACACGTACAAAGTCGCGGGCATCCATTAGTATTGTAATAAAAGAGTCGCACGCAGCGTCAAACGAAAAATACAACTTGTGTTAATAATTCAGTTCATGGTAGCTGAGCTGGGGGGCATTATTCTGCACTAGGGTGAACCGGGAAACCCACGTCATAAAAACCGGCATAAGGGACCACATGCTTCTTTAGAGATTATTTTATTGCATTAGTAACGAATTTACATAAGAGATCGCCTAATCTTTATCAGAACGCTCCTCCGGGGGCATTTTTACACGATCTAATTTTTTTTATCTGTTTCAAAATTGACACGTAACGTTAGAACTCAACATACTGATATGAGTACATATGTATAAAGCAAACATGAAATGTTGATTTTGATTAGCGGGGTTTTTTTGTAGGTTCTGATGAGTGCGAGCTGCCACTGCCGCCGGGCTGGTCGGCGGACCGCACGCTGCGCGGGCGCCGCTACTACATGGACCACAACACGCAGACCACGCACTGGACGCACCCGCTCGAGAGCGTGCCGCAGCCCTGGCAGAAGGTGTCCACGCCGCACCACGGCGTCTATTACTTCAAGTACGGTATTACTCAACTAGTTACTTTGTTAGAAGCGTACGTGACCGTCAAATCGATAGATTTTGCTTGTTTGATCCACCCGTGCAACCGTAGTTACATCCTGTAAGGGCCTGCGCAAACTGGCGGACGGCAGTGCAGAGGATTTTAATTTACCAATGCATATTTTATGCTATTTTTATTATAACGAAAACGTATAACTTTCAGTGTACTGTGACCGACAAGATAAAATCTAAAGGCGGGGCTACACTTGTGACAGTTCACCGAACATTATCCCGTGACCGTATCATAACCACGTGTCAGTACGGTAATGTGGACGTGTTTTTGTTACGCGAATAATTGTCAAACGCTGCAGTACGGTTCAACCAATTCCGAACACTGGAAGAAAATGCTGAACACAGCATAAACGGCAGGACAATGTATGGAGTTACGATCTACTAGCCGGGCCCAGTGTGGACGCAGGTCTGTGTACTGTCACGCACCTAAGTCACGTGTTACGAGCCGATCCATGGATAGTCGGTTTTTTAAAAGCATGTTCGCTAGTATCCGCGTGACCAGGAGACGTCCACACTTGCATTTATGACACGCATCGAAGTACGCCAGATTACACAGATACAGACATGGGGTATGAGTGGATCACGTCGTTAACGATACTGACACATGTTTCTGATACGGTCACGGGATAATGTTCGGGAAATTGTCACCAGTGTGGACCCACCGACCGACTCTTGTAGCGATGCCATGCCACGCAGTCCAGTTCGACACCATAATGTCTACACTTGTAACATTTTATCGTACACGGTTTGTGACCGTGTCGGCACAACCTTAGATCCTCCACATTGAGCGTAACATGTCCTGTACGATGCCACGTAGTCCGGTCCGTCGTCATATCACAAGTGTGGACCCGCGTTAGTTTTGATTGAAATACCACAATACACTATACATAATACAGAACACAGATAGTTAAGTCAACCAAATACTTTTGAATGGCTGTTTAATGAAGCCATGTGACAGTTTCTTTACATTTTAAAAATCCTCTGTCCCATTTACGCTAGCCCTTATACGAAACCCTCGATACGCGAATCCGACTTCACTATGAACCGTATTTCTTTTATTGTTTCAGTGAAATTACTCATCAACGGACATATGCACATCCATGCTTAGTTGGTGGCTGCTACTTAGTAAGTCCGTACGTCCCGACGCTGGTACCGCCGTATCTACTAGAAGAGATTCCTCATTGGCTCATTGTCTACTCAAAAGGTATATTGCTTATTCATTGTCCATAATTGCTTCTCTTGGTGTGTGTTAAAATTCCTTTTTTTTTTTAGCGGACCCAGATATGGATCACAAATTGCGTTGGAGCATGTTCAGGCTGAGCGAGCTGGACTGCTATTCCGACATGCTGACTCGCTTGTACAAGCAAGAGCTGCAACTCATTGTTATGAAATATGAGCAATATAGGTAAAACAATATTGGATTGCACAAATATTTGTAATGATCACAAACCTTAGACATTGGTTTGGGTCTAGGTCAATTGCATGAGAATGACCCCTGATAATAATGTATAATGGAATACAATATAGTCTATATTAGGTAAAGATAATGTAGTTTCAGGCGATTATTTTTAAAATTGGTTATGTAGTCATACAAACAAAGAAATGGAGACACAATTTTACAACTTTAAATGCAATGGTAGATATTATGTTCCATTCACTAAAAAAGTGTATGTAAAGGCTTGACTCTGGTGACAAAGCTCTTGGTCAAAATAATATGCTTGTTGCGTACAATTATTTATTTTCTACCAACCCTTAATAATATTGTATGTTAGTTGTCCTTCTTACACCCAGCAATAGTGATGCATCAACTTAATATTATTACACAGAGGTAGTCTGAAGGTCAGAGAGTGATATAGGTTATTTTACATCTGGAAAGAATACACTGTCAATAGTGATAAATATGGTTAGTTTTTTGGTGGCATAGTGTGGTTTGGAATAGAATACATACCACTTTGATTTTGACCTTCAGTATGGTCATATTTCAAAATGAACTTAATATATTTTTAGTTCCGTTATTCCATAAGGTCAAGCGGGGCTATTCCGTCAGTGGGGCAATTACGTCGAGTGGCTTTATCTCTCGTTTATAAAAGTTAGAAAAGAAAGAAAATACATTGTATAGAAAAGTTACATCTATTGACAAGTTGTTTTTTTTCTCTATACTTCACTCACTCACTTTACTCTTCTATACGAACTTTATAACGGGAGTATAGACACTCGACGTAATTGCCCCACTGACGGAATAGCCCCACTGACGGAATAGCCCCGCTTGACTTACATACTATTTTTTGCTTGTTGGCAACACTTTCACAGCAGAGACAACCTCCATACCAAAATTCATTTAAATTGGTTTAGCGGCTTAATGAATAAATTATTTTTGAAATATTAAAATTCTGAAGGTCAAAATAAAAATGGTATGTATTATAATAAATAGGAAACAGCGACTCCATGGATTCTAGAACCAAGATTTGTCCCCAAAAGTCCTACCTGTAGTGATAAACAAGTTCTCAGCGGACTTGGTCATGGGGAGCAGCTAGTTAGCAGTAGTAGATATAAGGTACTCTGTATGGACTAAATGTGTTATACTTACATATAATTACTTTCTTTCAGATCTGCACTGTTGCAAGAAATCGAAAGAAGGCGGCATGCTATAGCATGCCATGCACACTCAAACTGTTGAGAGTTTATGAAACTTTTATATTTTATATAAATTCTGCCTTATTGAGCTGTGATCTTAAACAATATAATTGTTATTTTTATTGTGAATATGTCAGCTTCTAAAATGGCAGTTTAAACTAAACTAAAAGCAAATAAAACTATCAATATTGACCTTCAATTGACAGATTGGTCAAATTGGTGGAAATTTGGGGTCAATCAATAAATCTTGGAAAAAGTATCTTGTAAATAATTGCAAATTATTCAAATCTCATTTATATAAATACATTATTTTTAGATTAACTTGTGCCTTAAGAATAAAACTATCTTGAATAAAAGCTATTTATTTATTTGTACATTATTGTTTCTTTATAGCCTAGCTAATCACTGACATTCTAGTACAGTCAACCAACTACAAAGAGATGTATACATTTTCAGACCTTATTACAATATGTCCAGATATATGCAAACTTAATGTGTCACTCTTGCTGCTTATTAAAAAGTCATAAATACATTCACAGATGTAGTGCTTTTGAGAACGCTATATAGATAAAAACATTTCCAACCAAAATGATGTTGTTTGTACATCTGTAGTACCAGTGACCCCAACACAAGATGCACAGAATATTAAGTTATTCAACATGTTTAGTTTTGTTCAGTAAATTCAGACTCTGGTTTCTCTGTAGAATTATTTGAATTGATTGTTACTTTATCGCCATCTACTATATCATACTCGTCTACTTTTGTAAAGCCGGAAACCCTGTAGACTTTAGCATTTTTAATTCCAAGCAAATTGGCAAATCCATGACCTGGAATGAGAAAAAACACGGTAAATTAAGAAAAAAATTGTATGATATAAAAAAAAACAATGCAAACTGTTACACACCAGGAGACATTTGATGTTCTTCATCTGATTTTAAGCCGTAATAATGAGCCCAGTCAGCTTTTCCCTGTACAACATTGTACATTACTATGCCAAACGCGTTCCAAGCGAGCAAACCGTACGCTATGCCAAGTCGACGCTTCCACAACACAGCTTTATCGACTGGAATAGGTTTGGTTCTTTTCCGAACAAACCTGTGCCACCACTTGTAAATCATACTTGAGAATTATAATATAAACACTGAATTCACCGATAACCAATATTAAGTAAAAATATTAGTTACATAAGAATAGTAATGTAAAATTGAACTCTATTTTTGGAAGATCACATTTCACACGCAAGATGATTTATTCATAAAGTCATAACTCACGAAGCATTTTTTTTAAATAATATTATTTAATTTTGAATACTTTGTGAATTTGAAAACAAAAATAGTGAATAATACAGACAGGTTATGTTTTCAGTCAGAGCGCAGATGACAGCACAGGAGCACAAAAACACTAATGACAATGACAGATAGATGACATATAGGTTGCGTTCAAAATCCGGCTTTCGCTTCAAGAACTCAATTTAAACTTTAATTTCTAGGTGTACCTACCTAAACAGGAGGTACAGTCGACTACAAAGAGATGAATCCACATAGAGGTAGGAAAGCATACATGCAGCAAGAGTACAAAAACGGCTAATAGAATAGTACTCTTCGCACCTGTTACAAATGCCCTTCGTTAAAAAGAGTCGTCTATATATGACCGCTTTCAATTAATTTCAAAAGCGTACCACTTATGGTGTGTTCGTGTGTGTCTCGCTCTGCATTAGTGTGCGTAAGTTTGCAGTCAGTGATGTGCGCTTTATCAATAAATATGGTATATATATTATAAATAAATTAGGTTAACCATAATCAAAAGGCAAAGGATAAGCCTATTTTCAATATTAATTGTAATTGATTACCAATTGAAAATTGACCTTATTTCGGTGTGTATGGGGGCTTCTAAACGAGCAATATTTTTACGGCAATGCAACATGTGGCCGGCAACTATACTCATCTTGCTCTAACATACGAAGTAAGAGTAAGATAGCACTAGTTGCCGGCCACAAATTGCAGCAAAACATGGCCCGTTTAGAAGCCCCTTAATAAAAATGAAGACAGTTTTTACAGTTTTTATTGTAAAATAAAACGTTTATCTTTAATAATGATGATGAATAAGTAATTGGAAGACAGTTTGTGTTATAGTTTCGGCAATGAAAGTGGAGGCTTGGAGAATAAACGTAGTAAATGAATGAAAATTAAGCTTTAAATATTTTCTTCTTTGCGCCGCGGTGACTTCAACAGCTACTACCGCGGGGATATGGCGTTTCCAAAATGAAGTGATTTCGCCAGTGTCAATTATTATATAAGTATAAATCAATAAAATACAATCCAATCTTCTCCAGGAAGATTGGGGGCAACGTTGTACGGTGATATGTCGGGCAGCGGTCAAGATAGTTTTAACCTCTGGACCACTGCGAGTCCACTTGAAACGAGAAGTAAGATGCCAGATACATGAAATAAGTCCAAGTCTTCTATTACTGTGCAACACAAAGGCATAAAAAACACAAATCACTATCAGAAAAGAACTTTGAACACCTAAATACACAAAAATACAAAACAAAACAGATTACACATCCACCATCTTTTAACGTTGCAAATGGCCCTCTTTAAATATTTTTCTTGTATTTTACATCTTGACGTGACAGAACGAATCTACAGTGATATAACGTTTTTTTTCTGAATCTAAAACTGCAACACTTTCCCTTATTCAAAACTCCTGCATTCCAAGGGCTGAACAGAGAGTACAAAATCTTGAACGAGGCAACCCTTTCGTTAGGATATCAGCCAGCTGGTCAGTTGTGCTTTGATTGGCCACTGCATGACTAGATACGACTACCTACTCAAAAAAACCCCTCAGTGGCCTACCTCCGAGAATTTAGGCAGCACTAGGGCACTAGGGTCCTTTAAATGTATGTGCGCTATTGAAACGTTCGACAATTCGTGTTTAGAACGTGTTCGCTTTAGCACGGTTACGTTAGTAGATATACAAGTCGACACACGAAAGAGCCCTAAGCGACCTACCTGCGCAGTGAGCAAATTACGGACCAAATTGGCGGGACGACGGACGGGGGTAGTGTAAACCATTAGTGTGAGCCGCTCCGCTTTGCTGTCACGTTATTGGTTTGCCAGTAGACAACACGCGCAAAAGAATCCCCTCCACTTGCCGCTCGGAGCTGCTCTTTTTACGTGTGTCGTCCTGTAAATGTCGTTGGAGCTTTTGCTACGCTACACCTAAGAATTGTCACAAAGGGTCCAATAATACTTAATCTTTCCCCCAATTCTCTTTTTTTTAAAGAGGACCAACGATTAGAGGAGTGAACGAATGATTACGATGAGAACTTATAAGTTTGAGTAAAAGGCCCTTTATTTTAACTGTCGGGCATTCAAATTTTCGAATAGATTGTGATATTGTAAAAGGTCGGTATACCTACCGTCATACTTTTTAAGAACAAAACATTGCATAAGGCAAATTGAAAGGTAGAATTCTAGAGTCAATTTGTGGTCTTGTTGTTGTCATAGTACATAATACGTCACATATTTATAGTCTTAAATTTTTTACCTTTTTTTCTACAGATTCCACGTACAATGGCTTTGATGATATTGGGCAGTTCCTCTTGGAAGTTGTCGAAATCAGTATCCAGAAGATATGGAACGTATGTAACATGCAAACCTTTTAACCGCCGTAGTCTGATATATAAGAAACAACATACCCAGCTCATTTTGCCGCAGTCTGATAATTAAGACTTATCTGGTTTGGTTTTTACAAAATATTCACCACTATCGCAAAATTTATTGAGATTAATTTATGCATAAAAGATTAAACTATAAAATGGATAATAGTGAAACTGGTTCTTTCCATTAGTTTTAAATTGTAAACTAAATATGTATTTCCATATTCCATTACCTTTTCTACAACACTCCATTAAGAAGCAGTCAGCCAATGTCTGATCTTCAATAATTAGTCACGTCATTAATGGGGGAACACGAAATGGCGACGCTGCAATGCAAAAAACCTTCAATCGCTGCAGCTGCACCACTTTCTCCACTGTTTGGAAAATGCAGCAGTAGTGTTTCATACAATAGTGGTCTTTCCAACAAGTTTTTTAAATCAAGAAGATTCCTACTATATTTTATATACATTTTTAAAGCCTTTTCGATTGTTTATTTCTCTTTATCGACGTCTTGAAGTCCACGTTGATCAATTCGATTTTATCGACGAAACTTGGAGCCCGACTCTACACTATGATGTCTTAGGTACCTCAATAACAAACCATTGTTGCCGCCGCCGTCTATTTTTCAGACCGCATCTTACGTCAGAGATGTGAAACATACCGGTAGTGATGCGACCATGTCGGTAATACGACAGTCCACTACTTACTTTCTATACATAATTATATATACTATAGTTGTAATACCTGGGTACCCTTAAGGTACGCAATTTTGATTCTATTTTATATATTGTTTAAATAGAGTAAAATGCGATACTACTTACAATATCAACAATAAAATTATTTAAATCCGATATTTTCCAAATATATTTAATCGCTTCCCTAGTACTGTCAACATTGTCTGCAATAAAGTGAATCAATAATGTTTTCTACGCCAATGTCTTATTTAGTGGACCGCTTCTGACGCCAGAGATATAAAATTTCAAATTATAGTGATGCGAACATTATAAAAATGTGAACGTCTGTGACATTGCATAAACAGATAATTCATTTTATTTATAGATAAGGCAAACGAGCACACAGGCCACCTGATGGTAAGTGGAAACTGTGACCCATAGACATTCGCATTCACAAGACTGCAAGCCTAATACTGCAAATGCGTTGCCTACCCTGAGGAGTAAGATGGAATGCCTCTATGCTAGTCATTATACCGGCTGTCTTATCCCCAAACCGGAACACAACAATGCGAACACTGATTTTTGGCGGTAGGTTAATGGATAAGATGGTGGTAGCGATCCGGACGGACCAGGGTCCAACCACCCGTATTTCTTGGATAAATGAATAAGGTAACGTTCTGAATTATAATATGTAGTGTCATTTTGTGATAGGGTGGTAAAATAAAAACTTCCGAAGATTATTTCAAAATAAATCCATTATATCGCAACATGGATTATTCAAGCCCTACTCTGCCTGGTGCATCTTCGTATCGGCGGCGACAAGAGCATGCTCGATGAAAAATTGTAAGTGGTTAAAGGGTTAAGGCGAAGGGACAGGCAACTTCATAGGCCTTTCCATATATTTGTGTAGATTGCGTTTTCTTTTTAGGGTTCCGTACAAAACTGGGACCCACCTTGTGCAATTTATGGCGTGACTTCGTCAGTCTATCAGTCTGTCACTGCGGCATATTTGAGTACAACAACTTACCTGCTGTTGCCATCGTGTTTTTTTACAACTTGCACGCCCTAATAACCTAGACAAAAATAAGTTGAAATTTTGGATACTTCGCGAACTACGTAACGGTTAGATAAATCAATCATTGATCGCAAAGGCATGCTAATCAAGTTAGTAACATCTAATTTGTCCAAGAACAAATTATAATAAATTTGTGTATAAAACGATCAAATTAAGCCGAATATGGGCAATCAGGGGAAACAATTCGTGCAGTTTTGTAAATTGGTACAGTTATACCTTGCGGTATCCAGATAAACATACGAAAAGTCCTCAAGGGTGGGGGGTCTGCTGCGTGTAAAGCAGGGTTGAAGGTACCTTTTTTTTCCAGATTTTTGCTCATGTCTCGAATGTCTGTACGAACATGACTATGTTTACGTGTAATAAAAGTTTCTACATACAATTTTCTACAAAATTTGCTATATTCTTTTTACTCTACGATCAATTACATTCGGAGCTACACGGAGGGTGTTTAAGTTAACAAGGTGAAAAAAATACCTAGATTATTTAAGAAGTAAAAACAAAATAGGTTGTAAAATTGTATTTACAAAAAGAAAAAGCATATCAGTTCGGCTTTATTATGCAACTCATCGTCTTCTACATCGACATCTTCATCATCTATGATATCTACCGGTACATCTTTTGCACAAGAACCCAAGCAGCCGAAGCATACTAGACTGCATGAAATAGGTACCGGCTTTTCGACATTTTCCATTGCAACCACTTTTGCAGCGATAAAAAACTGGAATCAGCACGGTGTCAGGAGCTGGAGGATCCATGGTGGTAATTGGTTCGAGGGTTGTTCCTGTTTCCGTAATTCCTATTGTTTGGGAAAATGTACGGTGGATTTAGTAGTTCTTCGAATGGCTCTTTCACTATCAGAGAAGTAAATATTCCTTGTGAAGCCAGGAAGAGGGAAAGTGGAAACCTAGATGTTTTCGTCACAAGAACTCCAAAGAGTCTCATTTTGTTATGCCTTTCTTTTCCTACAAAGTTTTAAAGGCTGCGACACAACTTTATATTGTGCGCCCACTAAGCTTGATCTTAACAGCCACCGATACTAGCTTTTTGTAAAATCCAGCACCAAGTCTAAAGCTGATCTCTCCTCTTCCTCTCTCCCCCCCCTACTAAAGGGTCAGCAAAATATCACGCATTACGAGTATTGCACCAAGTACAAGAGTGGTTGGGTAACGAAATGCCTCCTGAAATGTGGGGTTGGAAGCGAGGAGCTGAAGGAACCCTCGAAGTAATTACCACCACTGATCCTCCAGCTCCTGACACCGTGCTGAGTTCAGTTTTTTTGTCGCTGCAAAAGTGGTTGCACTGGAAAATGCGAAGGTCGAAAAGCCAGCATTTCATGCAGTCTAGTATGCTTCGGCTGCTTGGGTTCTTGTATAAATGGTGTACCGGTAGATGTCATAGATGGAGAAGGCGAAGATGTCGATCTAGAAGACATAATTAAGACGATTTGATTTGCTTTTTCCATTTTGAAATAAACATTTAAAACCTATATCGTTTTCACCTCTTCAATCATCTATATTTTATAACTTGATAACAATGATAACATAAAGACCCTATAGCTCAATATATAGAATTGACCTTTCTAGTATTGACCTTTTAGTAAAAATGAATATCCCAAATTTTGTAAAACAATGTATGTACAAACTTACATCAGTAGTAATCATAGTGATATTCGTATAGATATTCGAGCTATGAGCAAAAATCTGAAAAAAGGTACCTTGAGGACTTTTAGTAGGTAGGTAGGTAGTAGACCGCAAGGTATAACTGTACCTACCAAGACAGGCCATCCATTTAAAAATACAGGCGCGGAGATAGCAGCCGGGAGAGGGCACCTAAAGTTGCTAACAAATATATATCTGGGTACATAAAGTTACGTAGAACAAAACATCACTATTTATTCCAAAAGGTCATCAAAAGCACAAACGTTGCATAGAAAAGGAAAGAAACTCTACCATTGGTGAAGTGACGTGATATATCGACGTAGGCAAGGTCGAAGGTCGTTGTTAAGTTGTCGTCAAACGTAGGTAGTTACGCTGTATGGTACCGCTCGAGGTTACGGGCTATGGCGTACCATCAGACGCCTGGCACTGGCCGCAACGGGCCTCTTACATACTTGTGCTACAATAAGAACAGACGGCTTTTTATTTTTTATTGAGGGCATAAAATCTTTAAAAAAAACCTGGCAAGAGCATTTCATGGTCAGTATAGGGTTCCGAAGCAGTTACTACAGTCACTTTAGACCTCGCGACAAACGTAGTTTAGGCTGTAGGGGGTTTAGGGATGGGGTACACGAGAAAAAAAACATCCCCATGTTACGTTTAAAGATAAAGATAAAGATAAAGATACGTTTAGGGGAGGTACAGTTTTTTTAATGTTGTATTTTAGTTACCACTTTGTTGGCGTGATAACTTTTTAGTACTAAGAGTCTCTGAGCTAGGCTGCGGACGAACGGACGGACGGACGGACATGGCGAAACTATAAGGGTTCCTACGTTCCTAGGGTGACGGCACCAATGATGGACACTTTTAGCTGACAGGCACCAGTAATGGACGCTTCACTCTTAATTCAAATTGAATACGGTTTTAAATTGACTGTTGCAAAACAAATGAATATTCTTATCTCTTGTAAAATAAGAATCAAGGGTCCGTTATTGGGGTCTTGTCTATTACTGGTACCATCACCCTAATTTGACTACGGAACCCTAAAAATGGAGTTGAAAGATGTAGGTACCAAGTTAGCGGTAAGTATCTCCTTCAATAGTGTTTTTTGAGAGCCTACCATTATGTACCTATATCGGTAGGTATACCTAAGTCTCTACCTACATTTTTTTTCTTGTTATTAAAGTCGCCGTCAATAGAACTTGCAAAAGCTGTAAACAAACCCAAACGAACCAATTCACCATGATTACTCGATAATATCATGCTCCATAATCACGTACTTTTAAATATCAAGTGAGATCTTTGCAATGATTTATTCACATCATAATTTTCATGTTAACTTTAAGATGAAATAACTATTCATTATAGGTACGTTATTTGTAATAAAAACACGTTTGGTGACGTTTGGTGAATATTTGAGGTTATGCGTCAAACAGTAGGTACTAATTTGTTTACATCGTTCGCAAGTTCTATTGACGGCAACTTTACGCAACCATTGCGGCGGCGTGGGTCTAACTTTACGTGACCCAGCTGTAGGTATGATGCCCAACAATAAAATAAAATAATGAAAACGGCAAAATACCTCTATAAGGGATGTACAAAGGCGAACTTATCCCGTTAGGGATTTCTTCCATCAGTTAACCTTTTTCTCTGTTACTTGGTTAAATAATGAATAAAGAGTACAATGAACTTCTTTTCGTGCAAGAAAAGGTAAAGTACCTATAGGTATTTTTTAAAATTACAGAAAAAAAACCGCCTTTTATTAGCATTTAGCAAGCTAGAGCTCGCAGCTGTAGGTAAAATCTGTAATGTCTGTACGAGTCGTTTTCGCGTCACGGCAAATACAGCTGAAATCGCAAACGCGAACCTTCTCGAAGGTCGCGCGGGCCTTTGTTTACATCCACTAGATACACCCTTAGTCTGTGCATCCACCCGCGGGCAGGCTGCGGGCTCCGGAGACAACGTGCTCGGATCTATGGGGAAATCTGACAAAAAGTAGGTTCCGCTTGCTAACTCTACCTGTACATTTTCCCAGTCAATAGTTTGGTAGCAAAGATTAATATGGGAATGGAGACTGCTACCCGGTTTTCTAAAATATTAAGACACTTTGTTGCGATAAGTTAGAGAACTAAAAAGTTATCTTATTGACCTAGATTTCTTTTAAAAACGCTATTTATTTGTTGTTACGTAAAATTGAGTAAGCGAATATGTTTTTGGTTTCAACTCTCATGCCTCTACCAAATAGGGGCTTTTACATTATTACTGTTCTTATTAATATAGTATTTATATTAACTAGTTCTCTAAACAGAATGTATTTATGTTATTGCTAGCTGCACGCCTGTGATTTAGTCCGCGTTAACCATTACACGGGAACAGAGATTTTTTTCCTGAATATAAATAGCCTATGTGTTAACCAGGGTATTTAAGCTATGTCCATTCCAAATTTCATCTAAATCCCCTGACTTGTACCACATGTACTTTTACTTATTCTGTACCTTCACGTACAGAGCAAAAACCTGTTCACCGAAAATTACCTCAATACCTACTTAGGTGCATCATTATAACTTGGAGCTTCTACTAAGTCCCGGGAATAAAATATTTGGTCTAACTTGGATCCATCCCTGTTCATAATTCTACAAGATCGTTACAAAGTGTAACATCGTCGCTGTAATAAGTTTTAAAGTAGCTGTGACATACCGATATAGGTACAAAGGGCGAAACTATAATGAAGATAGACGAGATAAAGAAAGTTTTCCTACGAATACCTACGAGTAAAACCCACTGATGATCTTATTTATATCAAATTGTGAAATAATTATTTTGTTGCAGAATTACACCCAATAGTATCAACAAGTTGCGAAAGAGGTATGATGCTTTCCTGGAGGAAGACAGGAGACGCAAGGTGCGCAACGAAGATATTCTGGCTAAGCTCGACAAAATGCGTCACACCGTAATGTCTTCTAAGGTATTTATCCAAGTTTGGTGGTGTTATTCATTTCTGCTACAGTTGCCGGCAAACTTCTTGAACACGTAACCTTGCTTGGGCAGAAGCGATTTTTAGGTTTCGTTGGGAGGGGGGGCCGCGGGCGGCGGGAGAGCACGCGTCGTTTCGTTCGCACCATTGGTCAATCAGTTGACGTTTGCGTCCCGCACCGCGTTCACGTCCCTCTGCCTACCGAGTACACTTGCGTGCACTGATAAAGCCGATTGTTATCATTAATTTTCTTGTTATAATTTTTTGTTGAGTTTTTGTTGATTGTTTTAAAGTAACTTTGTTGTTATGGTTAGTGGTTGACTTTTTGTTATTGTTTTAAAGTGACAAAATAATGCCACGCCAAAGGAACGTAGTTTTAAAAAGACAAGCTCGGAAGATGGTGTACGATGTGTATTGTTTCTTTAAGAAAGACGGAAAGGGTTTTGTGGTGACAGTGAAAAACACTGCCGAAGCTACGAAAACGTGACTATCAACATCATGATATTCAAGATATTGATGATAGTCAAGAAACAATGACTACCTCCAGCTCCCCTGAACCAAGACCTAGTACCAGCGCTGGTATTGACTTAATGGAAGGAATATCCTTTTTAGTTCAAGACTAATCTATTTTAAATAGTTTCCTGTATTTTTTAGTGTTATTCTAATAATAATATAAACATATTTTTTTCACTTGTGTATCATTTATCCTAAGATTTGATAATATTCTGTAACAAAATTTAGGATTACGATGCGCGAACTTTCCCCCACTACCTCGCCTAATGTTCAAGAAGTTTGACGGCAACTATACAAAAGCGATCGACCGGCTTGCGACTGCACGACCGAGGGTGACTTGATTCAACGCCTGCGCTGTCTGGATCACGAGGCGATCTGTCTTCGCTCTTGTATAATTGAGTCTAGTCTATGCAAACGCTTTTGCTGCGTAAGAGAATAACGCTCTAGCCAGTCCCAAGGAAATAAATTACCTAAATTACCTAATATTCGTTTAATTTTCAGGCTATAACCCATAGAGAACCCTTGAATACTTTTGGGATCATGCCGGCTAGTTATGTTCAAAGATATAATGACCCGCTTATCAAATTTGAAGATCATCAAAATGAGGTATTCTTGTTAAATGAGATCAGCAAGAAGTATATACTCATTCCCAAGCTAAGGCCCACCATAATGGACAATACTTATAGTGTCAGACCAGTAAAACAAGATCATAATGACGATACCGACTGGAAAAGCAAATATGTAATTTTAGACAAGCTCAAACACAGTGAAAAGGAAGAAGCAGTGAGTTACTCCACTTTTGAGGATCGCCATGTTAATGACTGCAAAACCTTCTTAGCAGAACCAACTAAAGATCAGAATGATGATGCACCAACCGAACTTATGATAAAACGTAAGAATTTAAATAAAAGTGCAGGTGATTCTGTATCCTTGCCACAAACCTCACTACAAGAGAATAAGGTCATTCTTAAGAATGGTTTAGTCAAATATGAGAACAAAAGCGAAATTCCACAAGAAACGAAGGTTTCAAGATCAGATTTAAAATTCATCAAGAGTAATATTAATACTTATGTAACTGGTAGCGGGGACACATTTGATCAGCCTAGACTTGATAAAACTAATACGATTGCCGAGAATTTTGCGCCTGTTGCTTTCCCTGCAGCAGATAATAATGAACCCGTTAAGAAGGTTTCGCATCACAATATTGCCGAACAGCCTGACACCTCAGGGGATAACGACAATAAACATGAAACTGAAGGTACTGAAAAACTGATAAATGAAAAAGACATTAGTCATGTGGAAATTATTAAACAATGTGAAGTCATCGAAAGAGTCAACGAAAAGTTAGAATCCAGTGTTACTGAAGAGGAAAATTACCCGATTGATATAATTAACGTCCATGACTTTACTCCTGCGGACGGTGTTACATTAGTAGATGGTGTAAACATCAATCCTGAAGGGCATCGGCAAGAGCAAGAACAATTTGCTACAAATCCACAGCATATACCTGATGTTAAACAAGAGCAGCCATATGTTGTTGAAAGTGAGAATTTTACTCCTGGGACATTAGTAGCCGCTGAACAAGATCAAGCTTACGTACCACCAACCTACCAGTATGCTCCAGAGACAGGAGAAGCTGCAAGACAAAGTCAACAATATGATGCGCCAACCCACATGTATGCTGCAGAGACGGGACAAGCAGAACAGAACCAACAGTATGGTGCGCCTAACCATCTGTATGCTTCGGAGAAAGTTGCTGAACCAGATCAAGCTGTGGCGCCAGGCCAGTATGTTTCTGAGCCAGTGACAATAGTTGGACAGGGTGAAGAAGTTCCTTATGCAGAGAATCTTAATGTCATTGCAGGTCAGGAATTAACGAATGAAATTAATTACGATCAAACTCAATCATTCGACCCTACTATGGATGAACCCGTAACAGATACAATCGATTTTGATCCTTCAGAGGTAAATACAATAAACTTTGATCAGTCACAAATCCAGGCATTTGAAAATGAGCAAAACGAAATGTTCTATTCAGAGCAGCCACAATTTCAAAACTACGATGAATACAATCAACAGCAGGTAGGCGGCTACAATGCAGAGAGCTACGATCAATCGGACTACTTCCAAGGTGACCAGCAAGAAGGAGCGTATTCTGTGGACGTGAATGAACACGAAGAGTCTACGCTTCGCTATGACCCGAATTACGAACAACAGTATCAACAGTATGTCACAGATCAGAAAGGAAATCCGGATACAGAACCACCGCAGAATCAACCGGAGTTAGTAGACCCAGCAGAGCTTATTCAAGTGTCTCAATACGAAGAGCTCGAAGATATCACTAGACAGGTGGAACAAGAACTAGACAACGAGTCAGGGTACCTCAAGGAGCCGCCGAACACTATCGAGAAAACAGTCGTAAATTCATTGGATGAACAAAATGAAAAAGTTTTGACCCCAGAAGCTTGAATAATAAATGACATAACAGTATATATAATAAAACGGCCGATAAATCAACTAATGTTTTTAATAGTAAATAAATACCTACTTGACATGACAAACAATTTGTAAATACGTTTGGCTCTTGCCTAAGTGACTACAGTATAGTAATCTGTAAAGTAAATAAGTATAGTACCTAATCTGTGCTATGGCCTAAGTTTGTTGCTCCAACAAATAGTTATTCTCTTACCCCAGGCCCAGACTCGTTACATTTTTTTTTTAATCTTTTCGAAAGAAGCGTAATTGGGCGTCCCGAGTGTTAGCCCCTACTTTGAAAATCGAAGTTCGAAGTAACGTAAAATGATACACATTCCACACTTGCATCAAAATGTACTATTGTGCTGAAGGAACAAAACTATATAAGTGGATGTGTATATGAAAGAAAATGCTAGATATTTTCAAATAAATTATAGCAGCTACTGATAGCATTTTTGCTCTATTATTACAATATTAAAACCAGTTCATTTAAAAAAGAAATACTGTCGCGGCCATTAATATGTACAGATGTAGTGCATAATTGTTTTCCTTCGTATTTTCACGGAAACGTACGAACGTGTCTTGCTATTTCAGTCGGTCACAATATACTGAGTTTGACTGAAGTAGCATAACACGTTCGTACGTTTCCGTGAAAATACGAAGGAAAGCAATTATGCACTACACCTGTAGATGGATTAATGACGAATATTGTTTTAAGCTCGCCAATCTAATTTTTGACATAATAAAATTACTGTTAAGTAGGTATTTTGTACTATCTCCATAGAAAGAAATATTAACTTTCCTGCGGTACTTACTTATTTATATTTATATAAAAATGGAGTACGCCATCCGGCAAGAACGTCCGCGTATGGTCCGCGTACCCGTCTTTTGTTCATACAATAATATTGTTAACATGTAGGTACACCTTCTTAAATCAGTGAGTAACTTCAAAAATATCGAACGAATTTCGATGTATCTATAGTTTTCTGTTACTTATTAACGTAGGTCCAAAATGGCCTGAAATATCTACGGGTCTGCTCCAGCGCTGCGGGAAGTGTGACCCATTTGCCCTTGCGTAAGAAAGAACGGCACCTTTCCTCGCGTTTGCGGCTTCGGCTTTTTGGTCGCCTTCGGCGCCTTGTTACCTGCGGGCTGCCCTTCCTCCGTGCTACCGGTTTTCATATACACTCTAGGGGTAGAGCAGACAAGACCACGTAGAATCGGGGTTGACAGATTCGGCGAGAGGCTTTCGACGAGTGTGTACAGCCGGCATCAAATGTAGGTATATTAATCTTCAGTCAGACGTACTTTCCGGATTTTAAACATTCGGTCATTTGGAAAAATATATTTCAAGCTACGATCAAAAGTGATTTTGGGATTTTAAACGTTCGGTCATTTGAAAATAGATATTTCAACCTTCGGTATATCGGGTATCGGCGTTTTGTACTTTCGGTATTTTGATTTTCGATTTTTTAATCGTCGGTATTTTCTGTTTGTCTGGTATTTAGATATTATGAACTTTCGGGATTACCCCTGTTATTAGTGATTAAAGGTGCAAATAGCCGATTCGACATCAATCAAATATTCATGACAATCCTAGCCGAGCTAACCTAAAAGCACACGAGCACTAATACGACAACAATCGCCGCCGTCGCCGCTGCCACATCGAGATTCGGGATCGTTGCCTTTATCGCGGTGGATAAAGCATTAGTCACTCTCGCACCTGCGTATTTACTGATCAGAAAGTGACAGATGTTTTAGTCGAGATCCCCTTCGCCGACACTCATTTCATAGAATGTTTTACTTCACCGAATTTTCATTTCATCGAAAGCTTATTTTTGCTGAAACCTCATTGTTTTCGGGAAAATGCACCATTCGTTCGGATCTCGATTGACGAGGTAGGCCTGCATGAGATGGATTGAGTTCTTCCAAGGGATCCTCGCTTGACGCGACCGAAAGAGACGTTAACAGGCTTTCCATGAAAGTTTCAGCACCTTTTCACTCCCAGGTGACTCGCTAGCTCTTTTTTTCAACACTAAACAACAGTGTTAAACACTAGTGTTTTTAATCTACGTAGTCACAACGCGTCTTTCAAATTAAGGTTGGACGGTTGTGTAGCGTATAATATACGCTACACAACACAGGCCATTGCACTTTAACTATATTTTAATATTACAGACTAGTTATCAGTGTAATATTAAAATATAGTTAAAGTGCAATGGCCTGTGTTTTTCGTGGGTGCTAATTCCGAATGGGAAGTCAAGAAAATGATGCTCAAAATATAAGGTTTCACACGTGAGTAATGTTTTACAATACAATAAAAACTGTTAATTTTCGGCAAACATTATCATGGTATTACACCTTGTAATAAATACAAAGGCACTATGTGCAGCAAATGTGCATATTTTTATTTACTTTCTGAAGTAAACAATAGTGCTTCCAAAATTAATATCGATAAGTAAACTTTCGATACTTTGATTGAGTAGGTACAGGAGTAAATATGTCATGGGTATGTGTTTAG
This sequence comes from Acleris sparsana, assembly GCA_923062465.1. Lineage (NCBI taxonomy): Eukaryota > Metazoa > Arthropoda > Insecta > Lepidoptera > Tortricidae > Acleris > Acleris sparsana. The sequence continues at coordinate 6,686,573 of OV281303.1, forward strand.
TATATCAAAAACTGAATACGGTTTGAGTTAAAATAACGATGCCGAACAGTTAAGCCGAACAGATAGTATTTTTTGGGTATGTATTTGAATGTAGAAAGTTTAACATTTAAAGTTTGTTATTCTAAACTTTCGGTTTTTTGCGTTGTGTGCCTTTTATTCATAGGCATGGCATAATTATTGTAGATATTTGGATCTTTCGTTATTCATGTTCAATATTTTAACATCGCTGTTTTAATTTAATATGTATTTTTTACATACCTACATATCTATCGATCGATAAAAGGGCCTACGATGATTGGTATTAATTAATTATATTGTTTCGGTTTCCCAAAATCCTCGCCAGTCAGAGAGGAATGGCTGAAATTTGTTTGGAGCGGTCAGTGTATTGAAATGGGACACCCCGAAAAAGTCAACGACTATGCTCAAAAAAGAATTCGGCAGACTCATTTATTATGAAGGCTGATAAACGACTTCAAACAGGAATGGTTGGAGATGCGCTAACAGAAATGGTTCGTCGTGGTTTCAGAAGTTGCCGCATCAAAAAAGGGTCACAAACTGTCTTCTAATTACTTTTTGTAAGGTTTATTCATCATCATTATTAAAGATAAACGTTTTATTTTCAAATAAAAGTTCTTTATTTTTATTACACGATAAAAAAGTTAGTTATTCAGTTTACTTTCCGAAGTACCTAAGGTCAATTTTTAATTAGTAATCAATCACAATTATTATTGAAAATAGTTTTATCCTTGCCTTTTAATTAAGGTTGCCCTAATTTATCGATAAACCGCCATCACTGACTGCAAACTTACGCTCGCTAATGCAGAGTGACACACGATCACACCTAAAAAGTGGTACGCTTTTGAAATTCAATCGAAAGCGGTCATATATAGAACTCTTTTTAACGAAGGGCATTTGTAACAGGTGCGAAGAGTACTATTCTATTAGCCGTTTTTATACTCGCTTTATGCTTTTTTCTTAGATTAATTTGTAAGGGATGTGCACTACTGTGTTGCCACTATAATGGTGACCCCTTCTATCAAAGCTGATATCTCGTAAACGGCCCATCAGATTTTTATGAAACTTATCTATAGTTAGTTTGTTTAGGTACTTAAAAAATGTAAACAAGGCAAACCACGTGGCATTGTTAAACAGCCAATCAAAACTGTTTTATCGCACTTTGACGTATCAGTGTTCTGCTTCTATTGGCTGACGAACTATAAAACGTGGTTCTTTTGTTTACATTTTTTTAAGTACCTAAACAAACGGAGTATAAGAACTACCGGTACAAAATCTGATATCGAATAAAAAAAAACACATCCGAATCGGTTCACCCGATTGCGTGCCATAGACAGATACACAGACAGACAGACACACGCACACAGCTTAAACTTATAACACCCCTATTTTTGCGTCTGGGGTTACAATTGGCAAATTTCAAAACTACTTTTTTTACAATTTTCCGTGACGTACTTTTTGATTTATAGCCGAAAATACAAAAAATTACCCTTATCTCCGAGGTTGGATGGACCAAAAGGTCTGAAAAATCCCTGATTTAAAGATAATTAGGTATTTATGTTTTACGCGAAAAATTATATGAAGTTTTTTAAAATTTAGGGTAGTCAAAATGGACCTTAATGCATTAAATAAAGTAAATATCAAAATGAGCATTTTCTTTTGGGTTTTCCAAACATATTATCTTACATGTCCGACTCGCACTTGACCTGTTTTTCATTTGTTTAAATGAATACGTTCGAACTAGTTATAAACAACAAAAAATGAGACATATTAAGAAAAAAAAACACCATTTTTAACCCCCCCTCTATGTCATCAATAGTCAGCACAGAAGACACCGCCTCCCCCGTAGTGCTTATGCAATACTCAAGTGATATCAATAAGTAACAATGGGAAAACTGAGAATATTTGGTAGAAAAAAACCTAAAAAAGCACTATTGTCCATTTTATTAATTCTACATGTTTACATATTCTATTATTATTTTTTACTAGGTTATTCTTGAACAGGCATGTTCTGCAGAATCTCTGCTTGTTCATGGAAGAGGGGCTCCATAGGTATTTTCCAATGGTTCTCCACCCAGGGCAGCTTCTCCAGACCAGTGGCCCAGTGGTGGATTCTACATCTTACATTGACTTTCTCAGTTTTATTAATCTGAAAATATTACACAACTTTTTAATACTAGTACAAAAAATGAATGCAATTTTTATGCAATGATTTAGTCTTTCTCGAATGTTGTTGTTTGTTCACGGTAATCAGGCAAATTTGTAAGCAGTCACAGTTTTTGGGTGCTCAATTCAATGCACAAAGCAAACCCATTTTATTTTAAAATATTTATAATAATGAAAATTATGGGGGAAGTGACTCTAATTTCGCAATTATATGGTGCATTAAATCTTTTTTGTAAACTTACAGTAACAGTAACATAGAACTCCTTATCCTGGAGGGAAAGGTCTGGCCCGGATACTTTGCCAGGTGGCATTGTTATTGCATGCTCTGGGACCACAAACCCAGCTTTACGGAATGAAGTCTTCACATGCCAAGGTTCCAATGTCCAGGGCTCCAGTTTATTCATCGTGATTTGGAGCACTAGACGGGACAGACAGTTCATTGTCTGTAAATTAAGATACCACAAACTAGGTATGACTTGCCAAACATCTTAATATTGAAGAAAACAAAGTATTCTTTTTTTTTTAAATTCAAATCATTAATGTTCAGCATACCTAAACCATTGGTCAAGATTAAGAAATATTTAAAACTAGTAGGCAAACATTGTGCTGTCACCTTTTTTTACTCAGTCAACTTTGGCAACTTACAAGTTTTTTTACTACTAACGGAAACAATCCCTGAAAACTTATTTGATGCACTACAACCAAAAGCATTAGGGGATGCAAATAACCAGTTATTACCAGATTCAACCAGTTATATTGATACAAAAATGGTTAATAACCAGTTAAATAATAATAATAATGACATTCTTAAGTATTTATTTGTGTGTATTTCCATGTCTTACGCTTTGGCTACAAGCTGTTAGTCAGATATCGTCGGTGAAACTGCTATACCGCGTAACTAAAGATAAGATGCAAAATACACCTTAACATGCAAGCCAACAAGGTACATTTTGAAACTTATAGAATTTGTTAGTTACGCGTTTTTGCAGTTTCACCGACAATATATTCTTTAAATAATAAACAAATAAATAAATTGCTTTCCCTAAAGAGCATTTAATTCAATTTTGTAAAGATTAGTCTAAAGATAAAATACATACCCTTTTTGCATATGGTGAACTATAGGTATCCTCTGTTGTTGGCTTGCTTTCATCTACTTTATATTTTATCATATTTTCAGGATTACCATACACAGCCAGGCCAGTCAGTAAGTAGTCTCTATAAACCTCATTCGGCCGCGATGTTAGCACATCACCAGCATTTCCCACACCTGAATTAAGTACATACATTAGTATAAAAAGTATGTCACAAGAAGTATGTATTAGTAAATATCTACTTGATTGTGTCACAGTATAGAAATCATAATATTTTTACAGTAATATTAAATAAGATTTAAATAAAAAGCCGAAACTTAGCTGTTTGTCAGTGTAGGGACAAAAATTGCTGCTTCACAGTAAAGTGTAGATACAATAAGTTTAAATAAATAGTGTGCAAGTGTGCGACCCCATTATGCTAAGATAAATGGCTAAGATGAGTGGGCTCCAGTAACCAAGTTTCTTAGATGCTTTAAAATTAACATACCTTCAACATATTGATTTAAAATAACCTTCATATCAGGTTGCTTGACAATATTCGTGTCTTCCACCAAGTCATACACAAAGTGGCGGCCTCTTAGCTTAGTCGTTTTACCACCCTTCTTGTGTAATGGTGGTTCCCATTTTCGTTTTAATACAAACGTTGTCTAAAGTAGGAAACAAATGAATAGGTAAATTGTTCGGTACATTTTGGTTTCATTACATTAGTATGTTCTTTTTTAATAATTAAATCTACTTACTCTTGTTTGTTGAATTAATACAGTCTGAGTTTGAGCAACGTTTGTGAGAAAAGCGCGTATACCTAACATTGTTTCAGTTCTCTACACGTTTATCATACATTTGATTACAACTTAATACAATAAAAAATATATCAATAATTTTATTATTGAATTTATTGATCACAAAGATTTTAGGTTATAAAATTATTAACTTTCAACCAAAGAGCTTTCAACTGACAGAAATGGTAAGTGTTGCTAGGTTTCTATTTCTATATGATTTCTACCAAACATTATGCTTCTAGATATATAGAACCTTAGAATAATAAGTATAGAACATCTTACGCGGACAATTTGAGTGAACGTTAAAAGCGTGGCCATTTTAAGCTTCATTTCTTTCTTTTGGGAGTATTTATTACTTCCTCGGCTTCAATTAAGCCCTCTATGCACTATCCATCTTGAACCCCGCGACCGTCAGGCCCGATGGTGCTGGACGCACTATCGTGCACAGTAACTATCCATCATGCTAGACTTCACTCATTTCGTTTCATTCAGGAATTGTGGCTCCTACACTCGCTTCAAGAACCTTGACAAGTTATGTGTGTAATATGATTTCTAAATAAGCGAAAAAAAAATTTTTTTGGGGAAAACAGTGGCATAATAGACACACCCCGAAACCAGTAGATCTCCTGTAAAAACAAGAGATTTGGCAACACTGCGAAGATTTGACGGACGTCACGTGCGTGCTTGTTCATGCGTCATGTCATGACCAAGCACGCACGATGCATATTGCACAATTGAATTGAACTGATGTACAGTCACCCATTAATAATAATAATAATAATGTTGAACATACTTAGAACCTTTTCATTGTGACTGCCATTGTTACTGTCATACTTCTGGTTTGATGTTCAGTTTGAAGTTTATTATGACAATATTGACAATGCACTAAAGTGCTTAACATTTTCCATGCTATACTTCATCGCACGCACGCACCATCAAGCTGCACCTCGAGCGAGAAGTAGTGGGGGGCTCGTTGGACAAAAATTCGGTCGTGTGAGTTCATGACGGTAATAATTATAATCTCGTTACTCCTGAAATCACTCTGGATTGTACTGCCTATTTTATATAATTTATACCATTTAATTAAATAAATAATATTAATAATTGTCGTCAAGCCTGCGCGTTTCGTTTTGCGTCGCGCATCGTGCACAGACGGACAGCACGGATAGATAGTGCGTAGAAGGCTTAACTAGCTACTCTCCATAGATCACCCATAGACTTTTTTTTTTTTTGGTTTAATTTACCCCACATGGGGAAGGCGAAGGGAACACAGCCCACACCCATAGACTAAAATGCGTAAATACTCATTCATCGTGCCGTGTGTGTATGAGTGAAATTTGCTTGTTCTTGGATTTGGTTTATGCTCTCGAATTTGTTGTAGGTATTCTCTTCTGTTCTGTCGAAATTTGTATCCATAGCGATATAGTAGGACATATTGAAGTACGAATTTGTAACTATTGATTAAAAATAAATATGGAAGATGAAGCGAGTCCTGATTTGCAGGTAAGTGGTGTTTACTAGGTTATAAATTTGTAAGTGTCTTCGGGGGCCTATTTAAGTCGTATTGCAATATTTCAGAAGTGTATGTCAGATGAACCTTTGGATGCGGACGATGGTCCGATGGATACCGATGAAGGTCCTTTAATTAACGAGAACTCGAATGGTTTATCGCATTTATTGACTGAGAACGAATTTAACAGTGTGGACGCTGTAGGGGTGGACGAATCATCAACGTCCGATCAAGGCTTTCTGGGGACTGGTTTTTCGGTAGAATTCTCCGCTGGAAGCGTCGGGGACTACTTGGAGAACAACACGGATTCGTTCGACGTGGGTGATAACGCGGTGACATTCTCAGGGCATCCGTTGAACAACGTTTTATCAGACGGCGACTCGCGACTGAGCGACGTTGCCTTTAAAGCCTCTGACACCGACGGAGACATCTCCAGTACTCCAGCCAAGATGGAAACCGATAATGAAGTTAGTGAGGTTTCTAATGATGTTAATGATGTTACTGAAGACACTATGGATAAGACGGATGAAGAGAGTGCTGCGGCAGAGGCATCTGAAGCAGCTGAAGTTGTGTCTGTGGAAGAGGAAACAGCTAAAATGGAGCATAATATTGTGTCAAAATCTTCTGTAGATCTAACTCTAGATGATTCTCTTACAACAGATGAAAGTGTGAGTTTAGAGATTTCACAAGAAAAAGCACGAACCATTTGTATGGGCACTGATCTTGCAAAGAGACAGACGGAAATTACAAATCTTGAAACGGTTCAGGTATGTTTATATGATATAATTAACTCCTATAAAATGAAATTTCAATCTGTAAAGTTAGGTAATTGTTGTCTTTGGTCTTATGTATTATTCTATTTACAGGAAAACACTTGTGAAGAGCCTGCTGCTAAAAAAATAAAGGAAGGAGATGGGGTATGGATTGTTTTTTGCTCACAATTAATTTGTTTTGGACAGAAATAGAATTAATTTACATTACTACTTTTTATTTTTAAGTGTCAACTTTTAAATTATTAATTTTTAACAGGAGAATATAGCTCTGAGTATTGAAGTAGCTGCAGAAAAAGCCAAAGAAAATTATGTTAAAATGACGCCTGAAAAAGCTGGTTCTGAGGTATCATTTATTGTGACTCATAACACATCTAACACAGCGTTGTGTTCCACCAGACCACAACATCATGATGATGAGTGATCCCCTATTTGACACTATTTGATACTCGATATTTAATTATACTGTATATTTAAATTTCTATTTAAATGCATTATGTCAAATTTTGACAATAAATCTATTTCTGTTCTTATTCTATTCTATGCAATGCATTTTTTTAGTACCATTTCAACTCCTTTTGAATCTTTTAAATAATATGCATTTTTAGCAAAGCATTTGAGAGGAAATCATATTTCTAGGTCAGAGGTGCAGAAGAGACTGAAGTGGTGTCAGAGGATGAGCTGCCAGCAGTTGAGAAGCCAAGTGTAAAGGATGCCGAGAATGTGTCTGACGATGAGCTCCCTGGACCTAAGCCAGCTGAGTTACCGGCTGATACAGAGGTTCAAATATTTTCATACCTGTTGTTTTGCTCTTTATATAATTTCAGGCAACTCTTGTCAACTAATATATTTAGCACATTTCATTTTCTGGTTTACACTTGCTTTTGCATTGTCAATAATGAATCATCTTTTGCAATTTTTATAGGTTGTATCTGAAGATGAGCTGCCTGCCTCTAAGAAAGACTCTAAAGAGTCAAGAAAACGAAAAACAGATGATAACAAGGATGGATATGATCCGGGCTCCCCGACATCAGAGAATGAATCTTCTAGTAAGAAACAGGCTGTTGTCAAGGTAAACATATGTTATTGCAAGAGTGGAGTGTGATTAGGGCAAGAAATAGAATTCATTGGTTAATTGACTAAATTAGACTCATGACCAAGGAGCGGAATCTTCATAGCAAAAATCAAACGTCAAGAGGGATTGACCAATGTGTTTTATCGACTATCGATAATTAATTGTCACTTAGCACGACATGTTTTTGGTAATGAAACTAAACCTTTAATGGGAGGCTTTTGCCCTGGAGTGGGAGACACTCAACTACCAAAAAAAAAACGTGTATTAAAAGAAATACATTAATAAAACGGGAACTAGTTTTATTTTGTTACAATTTAAATATAAAACCAATACGGAAATTTTAAACAGTATAACTGATAGTAGACTAAGCTTCATTTTAAAAAAAAACGATTTCTATATCTGCACTAATTATAGTTTCATCTTGTCTGTAGTAAGAAAGAATCTTGACTGTTTTTTCTACATTATCATTTAAACTGGTCCTGTTTTCATTGTAGATCTATTTATACCATGAGGAAGGGCGTCCTACCTGAGTTGAAGTAACGGGAGCATATTTGTAGTGCTCGATAACGCCGTTTTAGTTGTACAATATTGTACATATTAACTTTTTGCTATTAAATCGGCATAATTGCGAATTTTGTCATAGTCCGGAATCGTATCTAGTAACATCGATAACTGGAATAGTTGATAAAACATAATGGTCAATCCCTCTTGACATTTGATTTTAGCTTTGTAAATTCCGCCCCTTGCTCATGACTCATTTTCTCTCTGAATATACACATGATATTAATAACAGTAAGCATGTATATGTATTTGGATTTTAATTGTGTAGAATGGAGAAAGCAAACCAGTGCCATCAGAGAAGAGACCTTCAGTAGATGAGAAAACCAAGAAGAAAGCCCTCCCTGAACTAGATAAATATTGGAAAGTGGTCAATGATGATCCCACTGACTTCACAGGGTGGACTTATCTCCTGCAATATGTCGACCAAGAGGTAAGCATGTACCATGTGTCAAACATGTTGCTCAAAATATTGGAACTTATTTAATGTGATGAAAAAATATTTGCTGGTCTCATTTGCTTTATGAAGCAATGAGAACTGAAATAAAATGTTGATTGGCAAGGGCCATCTGATGAATGTATTCTGAAAGCAACGAGTGTACTGCGCGAAGTTGGGTGCTGAGGCGGCTGTAACGTTTCAGAGCGAGGCGGAGGCGGCGCGCGAGGCGTACGACGCGTTCCTGTCGCACTACCCGTACTGCTACGGGTACTGGCGCAAGTACGCCGACTATGAGAAACGCAAAGGAAGTAAAAAGAAGTGCCTCGAGGTGAGTAGCACGCCTGCCGCTCGCTCACTTGCTATTTCATACGCGTGAGTTGGTAAGGCTTCGATACGTTAAATACGCCTCAATGATCAGTTTTATTTCATGTGTCTAAACACTTGGATTTTTAAAATTGAATTAGTCCTAACTGGTATTTTGCAATTACTTTTTTTTCCCAACAGCTCTTCGAGGCCCGCATTCGTAAGGCAAAGTCGTCCGTACGCACTGGAGAGTTCTATTACCGTCACATTGATCTTGTTCTAGTGTTTGATTGTTTGTGTTGTTTATTTGATATTCTAGTGCTTATAATTATGATACTCTGTACACGCATGTATTGTAATACCGTTTCATGTATAATATTTAAGTACCTGATATTTGATGGTGGTGATACTTAAGGCTTAATGACTAATCCATGGTAGCATGGAGCGCAACAGGTCCGCATATAATGCCAATAGGCAGTAGGAAGCAAGAGGCGGCGCGGCGGCCACTGCGGGCGGCGCGGCGAGGAACAGGTGTAAAGCCAAGGCAAACTTTTATATTCGTAGCCGCGGCGAGGCGCGGCCGCCGGCCCAGCCAGCGGCTAGCCCGCGGCGCGCCGCGTCTCGCTCCGGCTTACATATTACATGATATCACACATACAATGCTATTCAATATTCCCTTGCTTCGTTGTGTCGTCGGCCCGGCGACACCCCCGCCCCCCGGGCGCGCTCGCTCACTCTCATTACGTTTCAGGTATTGGAAAGGGGGCTGAAAGCTATCCCACTGTCGGTTGATCTTTGGATACACTATCTGAATCACATAAAAGCCACTAGAACGGAAGATCATGCTTTTATAAAGGCGCAGTATGAGAGAGCCATAGGTGAGATCCGCTTTTTGTGTTATTTTATTCTGGTTTCATTGTAAGACTTGTTAATTTACGTTGACACTCTTTGCAGAGGCGTGTGGTTTGGAGTTCCGGTCGGATCGTCTCTGGGAGTCGTACATCAAGTGGGAGGCGGAGAATGGCTCGGCGCTCAACGTGACTAACATTTATGATCGTCTGTTAGCCACTCCCACTCTCGGATATACTTCACACTTTGACAAGTTAGTTAAAATTGTAAAACATTTCTATTACCTATGAAGCCTATGTCTAGTGCGTACTTTATCTTACTATGTCTTTCAATTAGACGCGTTCATAGACCTGCCAAATTATGGAATGACCGAAATATTAATTTCCGCAGGCTTATTGCCTAACGCACTCGCAATCGCAATCGGTTTCATTTTGGCAGTCCAAAGGCGAGTCTGCTTTCAAAATCGAAACAATTGTTTCACTTTGAAGTCGATTGCGATTGCGAGTGCGTTAGGCAAAAGGCCGGCAGGTCATCTGTTTTGCAATTAAATAAAATATGTCCAAGGAAATTAGAAAAACATTTTTATTCATTACTAGCGATCCGCCCGCGCTCGGCTCTCTTTTATGTAAGTTTTGTGTAGCACCCGTACATAAAACAAAATTAATTACATATAAAAACATTCCGTGATAAGTTATCTAATTGATGGTGAAAAACGCTTCATATTCCACTCAGTAGATTTTAAGACCATCGCGTTCATACAGAGGTACCGACGCGGCGGAAGACATTTTATAATATTGTAGTGATTAAGATTTTGGATAAGCTGCACGTTATTTGTATACTAACACGGTACCGTATGCGGTTATTGTCTGTGTGTGGGCTCAGTGCAGTGGGTGTGTTGCAGTTTCCAAGAGCACGTGATGTCGGAGCCGGTGTCGGGCGCCGTGTCCCGCTCGGAGCTGGTGCGCCTGCGCGGCGACGTGCGCGACGCCGTGCGCGAGGCGGGCGGCGCGGCGCCGCAGCTGGACCTGCCGCCCGGCGAGGACGAGCCGCTCGACCACATCGTGAGTGCCCAGCCGACGGCGGACCTGCCGCAGCAGGCTCGCGACCCGCGTACACGTCACTATTTTACGGGCAACAGTAACAGTTGCAGCTCGCTAGTGAGCCCCGGCTTCAAATGCCACCTCTTTTTTAATAGTAGTTTACGTGACGGTTGCGTAATGCCAATTACGCAGAGTCGCGTACAATACTTTATCTACACACATATCGTTGCTTTAATACAAAAGCGACGCAAAACAAAATGTGTCTGTGTTGCATTTGAAATCGGAATGCTATATACTTTCAGTTTTAAATCAAACTATATTTGTTTTTGATTTGTGGCGCTTTTGTATTTAAGCAGCGATATTATAAGTACTCTAAGATGGGTTCAGAAGCCGAAAGGCAAATGACCTGCATTGCTACCAGCGCTACCTGTAACATATCTAAGTACCTACCAATTTCACCAAACGATGTTAAATTTAATCAATGTTAATCAATTGTTGTCTACTTGGATAAGCAGAATTTTCAAGTGGCACAATAAACTCTACAAAGAAATGAACTTTAATGAAATCAATTTACGACTTACGATACGACGAATTGACAACAAAAATGGCGGCAAAAGAATCCTGTCATGTGTCACAAATATGAATGGTTTTTTTTTAAATCATATGATAGACATACTAATAAAGTCCCCATTCTCATGTCGTTCAAAATTCAAATATCCCACGATATTGTACTAAAAAATATACCGAGTTGACGTTCCAATTGATACTAGAATTGGACCTATTTAAATTGTGTTAATTTTGGAACATGTTCCAAATTTGAAACTCATAACCTTACCAAAATCTATACTGTTATAACCATTACAGTACAAATTTTACCTACTACCACAGACAAGAAACTTTTCATAGTAAAATTAGTTGCAATAATGCTGGTCATTTCCTACGGGTTTTGAACGCATAAAAGAGGACTTACGATATGTGCGTAGATAAAAGTACACGCTTTACTATTATGAAAATAATAATTAGACACGAATACACTAATCGACAAGCATGATTTTATTGTATATTTTTTGTGTACAATATCAGGTCAGAACCATTTTTAAACTGTGGTTCACCCTTTTTTTTATAAAGGCATCGGATGAAGAGGCTCAAGCAATCAAAGAACGCATCATTGCGGCGCGACGGAAGGTGCATAAGTCTACTGGCGAGCAAGTCGCTGCCCGCTGGACCTTCGAAGAAGGAGTAAGTTCATTCATTCAATACAGTGTGTCCCTGGATAAAGTGCACAAACGAATAGGGATGATAGAGCAGCTAAAAAGCTATCGATTTAACCTCTATGTATGTTCAGTGATTTTTACTAGTTTCAGAAATATTGATCATTTTAATCTGATTTTTTGTAATTTTCCCTTATGTCCATGTCGCGGAAAAAATAATAATCATGTTTTATTGCAGTATCTTACATAATGAGAATCATACCGAATCAGCGAAGTTGTTAAACCTATTGACGCGTTTTTTTTTAAAGAAATTTCCTAATCACATAAAGTTGTTTTTTCCATACAAAGTGAAAAGCAAACACTGGGACACCTAGTATGGAGAAACAAACTTTATGTGATTAAAAAAAAACTGAAAAAGGGAAAATAAGTTTATAACTTCGCTGATTCGTAACGCTGTTTGTTTATGTAGAAATTAACACAAAGCAACAAAGCCGATCCCAACCCAGCTGGCGCGCAGCTAACGGGAAGGTTCACAGACGTTAATATTTGTACGTGTGCGCAGATCAAGCGGCCGTATTTCCACGTGAAGCCGCTGGAGCGCTGCCAACTGAAGAACTGGAAGGCGTACCTGGAGTGGGAGAAGCAGCACGGCTCGCTGCGGCGCGCGCTCGTGCTGCACGAGCGCTGCCTCATTGCCTGCGCGCTCTACGAGGAGTTCTGGATGCGGGTAGCGTATACAGTGCACTTCACTTTATTCTGTGGCCGATCCCAATACTTAAACTGCGATAGATAGGTTAGTTAAGGTTAAAATTTGATATTATTTGCCACTTTTAGCCGTCTGAAGGTAATCGACGCAGGTAACCAACTCAGTTTACAGCAAGCATCTGTGGTTTAACGGTGCAACTACAGTAGAACCCGCTTAATACGATCACGTTTAATACGATTTCCCGCATAATACGCCATTTTCTGCCGGTCCCTGCAACTTAAGGCCTGTTTTCAAACATTTTTTCACGGTTAATAAGACTCGCGTCCCGCTTAATACGTCTTCTAAACCATAATACCAATTTATGTACGCGGGTCAAAAAGAGTTGCAACTAAGCATATCGTACTAATATTACGCAAGGGGACGCGATTCTAGCGACACCTCCAGGTAAGTTTGTGTGTTGCGACTAAGCGATCGGCTATATGTACTTTTACATAAATATATTTTTTTGTATCTTCCATTTAAAATAAACAAATTACATGTAAACGTGTGTACATGAAATAATACTAGTTTAATTTTCACGTTTAATACGATTTCCCGTTTAAGACACTTTTTTTGCTAGGTCCCCTCAGAATCGTCTTAAGCGGGTTCTACTGTAATACAAAAATATTGATTTTGAAACTTGCATTAAATTACCTTACAGATTTTACAATCAATTGTTTGGAAAAGTTGGTGTGTTGGGGAAAAACACTGAAGTCGCTCTAAAGTAAATTTCACCATAACTTTTGTTGAACAAGTTTTCTTATGACAGGTTCTAAGGGCAACAAAGATTTAGTTGCTTAATAGGCCTCTCTTATGTAACTAGTAGCGAAAGTTGAATCACATGTCGTGGTCGCCAATCAGAATCGAGTGTAACGGAACGTTGTGGTTGCAGCTGGTGAAGTTCCTGGAGGAGCGGATGGAAGCGCACCCGGAGCTGGTGGGCACGCTGCGCGAGGTGCTGGAGCGCGCGTGCACGGTGCATCACCTGGACAAGCCGGAGCTGCACCTGCACTGGGCGCACTTCGAGGAGGCCCACGGCAGCGCCGCGCGCGCCGCCGAGATCCTCGACCGCATCGAGAAGACCTGCTGCAGCCTCGTGCAGATACAGTACAGGTGACTGCACCGTCATAACACCAACAATGCACTACTCGCAGCAATCTATACTCTATTAGTAACCGCATTCTATTTAAAATGCTTCTACAATTACTATGCAGCTAGCCGCCTTTTAACCGACTTCAAAATAGGAGGAGGTTCTCAAATACACTGTATTTTTTTTGGTTTAAGGGCAGTGCACTATCACTTTCTGCAGCGTTGGCTGTAGCGTTGACCGTTATATGCTATCAGCCCATTGGAACCCTGGCCCACCATAGAACTGTGTCAGTGACATGATTCGAATCGTAACAAGTGACAAACAAATTGTTTTATAATGTCACTGTGGTACCGAATGGGCAAATAGTACCTACATAACAGGAAGGAGCCCCCCAGCAGCGTTATATGATAGAGGGTGATTAACGGGTACCGCGGCCAGTTATTCTTCGTCGCCTGTAGACTGGCAACTCTGCCAGACGCTGGGAGAGGCGAGACCCCGGTAGTACCGCGGCGCGCACGGGCTATTCTCCCTGACCGCGCTACCGCGTACTCCTAGACGTCTCGTTCCGCGACACGGTCGCAGGCAAACTTGTTGAACCGTAGTGCTCATGCTCGAATGATCCTTCATTTGTTGGATTGGCTGCTGCAGTCGCAAATCGCGAGGGTCTTTACAATTACTGTAAGCTAAAATAAACGGCACAATTTTTTGATGTATAATAGTTTGTTCGACTTTACAGACGTGTCAATTTGGAGCGTCGTCGTGGCGACTACGAAAAGTGCTCGCAGCTTTATGAAACCTACATCGCTGCAGCCAAGAATAAGGTTATAACTGAATTCTTGAGTTTTTTGTTATTTTCGTTTCAGATTAAGAAAATCTATTAAAACATTATATTTTTGTCGACAAACAAAATCGTTCGCCTGCAGCGATTTTTTTTTTCTTTTAAATAAATTACACAAAGTTTTTGATTTTTTGTCCCAACATAGGGAAACAAAGGTCTCAGAGCGCAGATCGCTGTTAGGTATCCCTTGTGTAGGTAGTTACTGTGTGTGTGTCGGCAGGCCATCGCGTCGGCGCTGTCGATCAAGTTCGCGCGCTTCCTGCACCACGTGCGGGCGGACGCGGCGGGCGCGCGCGCGGCGCTGGACGCGGCCGTGCTGCGCGACCCGCTCAACCAGCGCCTGCACATGCAGCGGCTCGACCTGGCGCTGCACACCCCCGGCACGCCCTACAATGAACTCGAAGGTACACCTCCGACCCGACATTCTTTACTAATATTTCAAACAACATCCTCTTCGTGCCGTATTGGGCTAAAGCAACTTCTAATACATATTTCAAATAGTACGTAAGCAGCGAGACTAACAAAACATTTGATAAACATATTTCGGCCAAACGGCAGGCTCTCAGTTTTTCAATATTTACAACATATGAAGAAAAACATAAATTTGGACTATATGGGAGTGAGAAAAGTTATCGCTTTTTGTATGTTTTTTTTGTTTCACATCCGCTTAATAGCCTATGAAAATAGTCGAGTAATGAAATTAATTTGGAATTTGAAGCAATTTAAAGCATTTTAATAAGTTATTGCGAGAAGGTATTAAAATGTACAGTTACTTATTTGCTCGATTGTAACTATTTTCTGGGGACGCATTGAGCATAATATCCGAGCATCCAATCTAAGCGCTAGCCATCTGTGTTCTAATGATAATAGATGGAGTTTTAAATGAATAAGTGATGATATGATACCAGTTGTTAAGTAATTGTCGGCGTTGTCAGACGACGATATTTGGAGATGACGACGCGTCGGCATAGTCGGTAGTGACCCTGCCTACGAAGCTAGCGGGCCTGGGTTCAAATCCCGGTAAGTGCAGATGTTTGTGCGATGAGCGTGAATATTTGTTCCCGAGTCATGGATGTTTTGTATGTGTTTAAGTATACATTTCTCTATATACGTATTTATATCGTTGTCTAATACCCATAGTACAAGCCTAGAGCTTAGTTTGGGAGTAGGTCGATTGGTGTGACATTGTCCCCTGACATAAAAAAAGATGTATTGATGAGGGCGTGTGTGCGCAGAGCTGGTGCAGTCGTACGAGAAGCAGGAGGGCGCGGAGCTGGAGACGAGCGCGGCGCTGGCGTGGCGGCGGCGCGAGCTGGCCGAGGAGCTCGGGGGCGCCGCCGCCGCGCGCGCCGCCGCCGCGCACGCGCGCGCGCTCGCCAAGCACCTGCGCAAGCGCGCGCGCAAGGACAAGCACGACGCGCCGCCGCCGCCCACGTCAGTACCGACAACACTATTTTTTTCATCTCTCCCGTTCGGAAAGTTTCATTTGAATGGGTGGATAGCCGGGTGGAAAATTGCGTTTTCATCTCTAGGGTGGAAAGTATTTTTTTTTTAATAGTTACGATTGGCCACGGAGTTTAAGATAATTGAGCTACGTCATATTATTAAATTAAAAGATTTTCATATATCTAAACTCGGCTATACGTTAAACGATGTATTTATTACGGCCTATAGGTTCATATGAAAATCATTTTAAGACTGGTCTAATTTTTTCAAAATTACAGAAAATCAACATTTAAGATTATTTCTCTATTCTGCTGCCCGCCATAATGCCGTGATAGCATAGCATGTCACTTTTTCTTTCACGTTTCGGCATGGCCATCTAGAAAATATATTACTGCCAACATTAGAAAAGTTTAATCGAGTTGGTCACGACCAAGGAGCTTATTATACAATAAGGAGGTTGAACACCAAACATCCGTTCGAAACAAGAAATTTGACCTTTATTACGTCACGAATATATTCCATCTCTTTCTTTAGTTAGGGTAAGAATGAGATGGAAGTCATGCTCCTTGGCCGTGTCCAACTCGATTTAACTATTCTAATGTTGGCAGCATGTGTATTTTAACTTTTTTATGAATAAAGCGGGAAACGAGATTAAATATATTTTCCTCACAGTCGAAATGAAAAGTAGAGTGTCTAACTCGGGTGAAATTACCCATTTCCCTCGAACTATTGGCGCTCTCACTTCGTTCGAGCGCCAGAAATATCTCGGGTGAAATGGGTCACTTTCAACCCTTGGTTATCAATCTACTATTTTCATTCTATACGAACGTCATATTTGATGCAAAACCTAAAGAATCCACCGATCATAAAAACCCGGCAAGTGCAACTCTGCTCACACGGAAACCTGAGATTCGACTCTCACTTAACCTACTTTTTATATAGTGGCCCGTTCATTTGATTTTTGCCCTAGCGTTGAGAAGCGCTAAGACAAAAATCCAGTTATGGGCATCGAATTGATCCACTTTGATTTCCTAGTTTTTTCTGACCTATATCTTTTCAACACCAACTTTATTGTTCTGCTATTTCCAGTGCCGCTGTCGACGCAAAAAAGAAAGAAAATTCTGCTGCGGGCAGCGTGACGACGACCAGCGGCGGAGGCACTTACTACCAAACGCCAGCTGCTACCACGCAGTCCTACGAGCAAAGCTACGCGCAGCCCTACCAACCGCCCTGGGGCTACCAGCAGCCACCCGGACCCTACCAGCACCACCCGCACCCCTGGCCGCAGTACCCCAACTACTACTAGCGACGTAAATTGTAGAAGCCGCACTGATCATAGACAACTGGCATGACTCTTCAGCTAACATGAAAAAGCGAGTATAGAACATTTTTAATACTGTACGTCTGCCCTAGTTGTGATGAGAATGTACGTAATATTTTGAAATGTCTAACGCTGAGAAGAAAAAAAACTCCATTATATCTTATAGGCTTGTCTCAAGAAAAACGAGTCTTGAACCTCTTGAATGTTTTTTTTATACTATTGTACCACATGTGTTGCTTCTACAATGCTAGTGATGTTTTCTCTTGACTAAGCGCAATAATTAT
The DNA here is from genome assembly GCA_923062465.1 of Acleris sparsana. NCBI lineage: Eukaryota > Metazoa > Arthropoda > Insecta > Lepidoptera > Tortricidae > Acleris > Acleris sparsana. The sequence continues at coordinate 6,704,103 of OV281303.1, forward strand.
TATTAAGGACGGGAGTAGGGAGTAATTAGTTAGGCATCTCTTGACGATTACACGAGTGTTTTTTGGACGCACCACCGTTAGTGTATGACAGTCTTTATATACGACACCACACTCTGTGTGATTGTTGCTCTATATTCATCAGTTGTTGTACATTTAATAAAATATTGTGACAAAGGAGCAGTTTTATTTTCTTAACCTTTTTTTCTAAAATAACCGTAGTTTTACCTTATAAAGATTATCTTATGGGCTATGGGAACTCCACACCGATTACACACCTGGGTGCAGTATAAATTAGCTTCGTGCAGCAGCCCGAGCAGGAAATGACGACAGTGACTCGCGTGTGTGAGTGTGTGTGTGTGTAGAAGAAGCTGCTGCAACTATTCACACGCAACCACCTGCTTAGCTACATTTTGTTGCTGCGACACGTGGTGTGGTACGTGAAAAATATTTTAGGTCGAATGCATAATTTCCCGATGATATATTTATGTTGGTTAGTTTAGGTTAGACTTGTCTTTATCATCACACTTACAGCCAAAACTACAAATACTGAAAATGTGAAAATATATTCAATTAAAGCGAATATAACGAATTTAAACGAAAAACTCACGACTATAAGTAAACATCATTGATTTTTGAGATACAGCCATATAGGCGATTAAATTATAGGCGGTTATACCTACTCAAACATAAAACGGCACCAAATGACTTAAATTAGAAAATTAGTTATTACTTGTTGTTTTTATGTTCAATTCAATTCAATTATTTATTGCACTCATAATAATAAATAATACACTTACATAGGTGATATTCGTACACTATAGACCCTGTTGGGCGTAGCAATATAATGTTTGTAGTACTTAGCAGCTTCGGAACCCTACACTGAGCATGGTCCGACATGCTCTTGCCCGGTTAGTCTAGATATCTGTTGTCGTCCGGAGGCATTGAGCATCATGGCCAAAGAGAATATAATCACTACGTTTTATCATGGCCTTCCTAGCGGAAGGGAGGGGAGTCGCCTTAGCTATACTACAGTCAAATAGTTGTCACTTCTTGCGGGGGGAAGTTTGCACACAAATGCAGCTCTGCACACTTACATAATAGTACATTGTGCATCAAGGGTAGTATGAAGGGAATTACTAACGAGAGTGTTAGAAGCCCGACGCCGAAGGCGGAGGGCTTTTAATGACTCTAGTTAGTAATCCCCTTACTGCCTGTGATACACACAATGGTTTTCATCACATTTGCGAGGAAAAAAAACAAAGAGAAAACACTTTAACTCTGCAAAATATAAAGAAATAACTTTTGACGAACGGGAACGTAAATGGAAACGATATTTTTTTTGTGACCTCTATAGGGATGCAACGATATATCGGAAAACCGATAAATATCGATATATCGACGCCTAAAAATATCGATATTTATCGGTATCGACGGAATACGCCGATATCGATATATCAATATCGAAAAAAAGCTAAATATCGAAACGAAATATCGAAAAAACCGCCCAAATTTCCTACATCTAAGGTTTAAGACAATTTTGAATCCATTGATATATAAGGATTGTAATTTACTTTTCGATAGAGCTTAACAAACTACATCTAAAACGATTTGAATTATTCAAAAATAATAACTCAATAAAAAGGTATCGTGTAGAGGGGCTATAAAACTACATTAATTTTAATAAGCCTTTAAAAAGTAGAAATTTCGATAAAATATCGATATATCGGTCTAGTCAGCCGATATATCGATATCGACTTAATTCGATAAATATCGATATCGATATATCGATATTTTTAAAAACTTTGCATCCCTAGACCTCTACCACAGATAATAACTGCGTTTAGTTTCGACCTGGATTCGAGCCAGATTTAGCCAATTTGATAAAAATGTATAATTACTAAAATTAATGATAAATGTTGATATAAACTTGAAATAGGTATAAAAATAATGAAGTTTAATGAAGCGTATAGGTTTTGTGTAATGTAAGTTAGTCTATAGCTAATTTTTAAAGATGAAATTAGAAACCGATTTAATTTTTGGCTGAAAATTAAACCTCCTTAGTCAGAAATGATGTACGAAAGAGTTGCAAATTTTAAAAAGAAAGTCATTACTCCCTAGGGTTGACAAACTCGCCATAATTCCCGCGGGAACAATTTAGGCCATTGTCCTTCTGTATACAGGCATGGAATAACACCATTTACGAGCAAGTGTGATGAAATAGTAGATTGTTCAACAAGGGACTAAAACAAGCCATAATGACACGAGATGTTTAGCCACGCGAGCGAGGGTGGCTGTAGTTCGAGTATCATTATGGTTGTTTAGTCTCGCGTTAAACACTCTACTTTTCACTTTGAATGCGAGAAAAAAAACGACGTTCTAAACAAAATTACAACATTTATTATAAAAAAGTTTCTAACAATTTACTGGACCACTCATAATAAAAGAGTTCGGCCTTAATATGATTAAATAGATTCATATTCGTAATAATTAATCGTGTTTCACGAAATTAAATCCTTTTTTTTAAATATATTTGCACAGTTGTCATTTTGAGGTTATTTCGACACCCAAAAATATGGTCCATACACAATCACTGAAAATGGCGATAATCCTCCATTCACAAACACCGTGATTGGTTGTTTACGGGTTTCCAAAGTAAATAAAAAAAAAATACTTTAATCCCTAGAGATTGATAAGGAGCTTTAGTCCCGATTCGCAGAGATTTAAGTAGCATTTTAAGAGCATGAGAAGTGAAAAAAAACAAAACTGTAATAATGACACTAATACATGACATGAATAATGGAACAATACACCGACAAAACTTGCACACCTCGGCCAATGTTTGTGTACGAACGAGTCACAATTCACACTTTGACAATGATTGACACGACGAGGGTTTCATTTCATCTCTTTCTCATATTGACACGATAGGGTTAACTCTTTCATCGACGAGAAGTCGGATTTGTTGCTCAACAGATCAGACTTTTTACCGGCGAGCGGACCCGATGTTGGTAAACAAATCAGACAATTAAATATACGATTTTGGTGTCTTAATGCAATTGAACAGCAATAATACGATAAAGATTTACTTGCATGTGAAATATAACACCATCTTTATGTAAGTTTGATGTCCCAGACCTCTTTTTACAACAGAAAACAGCAATTCGACATTTTAAGTTAAGCTAACGTTCACTGGCGTGACTGGACTCGGTCTAGTTGAAGATCCGAGAGAGAACTAGTTTTATTAGATGCGCATGCCCGCGGGGCTTGTACTTTGACAGAGGGGAAATTGTGCGAATGCCTACTCCCTTGTCTGAAGGCGGTAACGGTCGAACATTTAGACTGGTTTTTGACACGCGAAGTACGTACACTAGCGTTGTCTAGTCAGATTAAGGTGTGTCATAAAAATAAACACTCATTCAAAAGATTAAACAGTCAAGTTAATGATCCGTTAAAATACGTCAGTGTTAAAATAAAAACATTGCATGCGTAAATGTCAGTAAAATAAAGGCAAAGGTTTTTTGTAGCTTGGAAGAAAAATGAAACACCTTATCAATAAAACGTGTCTATTCAAATAAACGCAATAATAAATCGAAGGAATATTATAAATCTTAGATAAAAATGTGTCAAATACATTTATCCCATATTTCGATCGATCAGTCTTTAAATATGTATAATAAATAACTCTTTCATATTTATTTTATGTGTATGTACATCATCTCATGTTTCTGTGTTATAATTCATATAATCCGTAGAGCTGCTTCATTGCACTATAACAAATTTCTTATGTGATTTCTCCCACATCAATAGTAAAATTAAAAATCGAGGTAACTTTTTCAGAAGCACATTATATATTACATAATATTGAAGAAGTTATGATACACATGTACATTACAAATCACATTCAACGCACAACGCCTACACGTCAAGTGGACACTTGAACAATACTTTTGGTAAGATGAAGAATTAATCAGGCAACGAGGTTGCGATGAAAGTGAAAACTAGCTTCTACATGCTATACACGAAAGCTTCATTTATTGCTTATATAAAACCAGTCCGGGAGGCAAGGGTCGCGCAGAGATGGGGCCGCAAGCGGCGCGTCTGTCCATTCTAAAACGAATAAACTCGCCGAGCCGAGGCCGGCGCCAGGCTCGTAGCGCTTAAAGCCTTCATCATGAGCACGCGGCCTTGGCTGCCTTTACAGCTGCAACAATAACGAAAACATTAATTTCAGCGCGCAGTGGGCCACAGTAGCATTAAAAAAAAACGTTGTCAACTAACAAACAAGCTAGTACAGGGTTCTAAGGCAGAATTCTGCAGTTGATGATTGCAATTTGGCTAGACCCCACTGTATTTCCAACACTAGTTGATTGGAAATCCGACCATAATTTATTAGTTTAGATAATTATATTAGACTGGGCTACACCGAACATACAGTACGATAGCTCTTAGAAGGTGCTTCGGGTTACTACTTGTCTCTTACTCGCTCTTAATAAGTCGTATTAGGGAGAAGTACAAAGCCGAAGCATCTTCTAAGTGCTCACAGACTGTACAAGGTTCTTATTTGTGGTAAGTACTGGCAAGCGGCGTTACCTTCCCTCTCCTTTCGGCGCAGCTTCTTGCGTCGCCGGTCGATGGCCGCGAGCTCCGCCTTCACCGAGTGGTAGGCCTTGCGCAGGTCCGCCAGCCGCGTCGTCAGCACGCTGATGCGCGTCTGGCAGTCCCACGATGGATCTAGTCCGTCGAAGTTATAGAGAACGTTAGTTTAGATGGCGGTGCGTCATGCTAGTTCGTTTCAAGTGTGCATCGTCAAGTCTAGTAGCGGGGCACGGATTGGAAACACTATCGTTAGTTAAATTAAAAATCTTGACAGTTTAGAGTTGTTGTTGTTATTGTTGTATGTGAAAAAGAGAGCACTCAAATAAAATTTTGTTACATTGTACGACCGTAACTCGTTCAAGAAACAATCCCACCAAAAACATAATGTAAAGATTATTGCCAAGTTCGCTTATGCAATCTTAGTAGTGGTATATCAAGAAGTGCCAAGTTTTGTAAACAATTGCATTATTTTATTTATATGAGCTGTCTCTGAAAAGGTGTCTTGTTGGGAACTGAATTGTTGGCAGTCAAACCAATTGGCAGTTTTCTTAAATACCCAACTGATCACATGATATTGTAATATACTGCATAGAAATCGCATAGTTATCCCTTCACACCCCAAAGCCACTAATAACAGTTTAGATAATGAGCAGTGCATACCGAGGTCCATGTAGAAGTTGTACTTGAGCGCGGGCTGGTGCGCGTGCGCGTCGTCCGTGTCGCGCCGCGCGCGCCGCGTGCGCCCGCGCCCCGCCGCCGACGACTCGGACGCCTTGCGCGAGCGCACACCTGCACATACACACACATGTAACACCTGAAGGCTGGTGCGGTCCACGTCAAATATTTGTATTTATTTCCATTAAAATAGGGTCTAAATATCTGTGACGTGGTCTGTACTATGTCGATCAACAATTGATGCGGCATATGTACTCATTAAATATATATATATATAGCAGTTGGGAGAAATCTTGCGATGCAATTGGTATATTTTGTGATTTTTCTTTGCTTTGCTTTTAATTGCGTAGATCATACGACCCTTATTTTAAAATTAGAACATTATGGATTGTCCAATAAAGCTTTTAATTCCAGTCCAATAAAGCTTATGTAAGTGATAGTGATAGAACTCAAACAGTTGTTGTAAACAAAACGCAATCTGTTGGAGCTACAGTAAACATAGGTGTGCCTCAAGGCTCTATTTTAGGTCCTTTTTTATTTTTGGTTTATATAAATGACCAGGGCTCAGACAAGTCATCGCAGAAACTGATATGGACATGGGACAAGACTATTATAGAGTCGCGACTTAAGATTATTATTTATTATTATCTAAAGCTGATATATTATTATTGTAATTTATAATTTAACATTTGACCTTTTTAGTCGCATATCTGTCATCGGTTTGTTCCAGACAATGCAGAAGTTAATGGTTGCGTATGTGCAATGAAACCATCAGCATTAAAAAAAATGTTAATGGAAATACCTTCACACATGTATGGTGAATTTTGGGTTGCAGTAATAAATGTCATTGAAAAATATAATTAAATAATATTGCACATAGTGAGATTCTATTGATCTTGTTCTATTGCCGTCTTGCGATTGTTTTGCGATGACTTGTCCGAGCCCTGTAAATGACTTACCACCAATAGTAGATAAACTTAGTGATATTGTACTTTTGGTGATGATACTTCACTAATTTTCAAGGAAGATAGAAAATCCGTAGACTAGAGAAGGATAAACGCCACACTAGTTAAAGTACTTAATTGGTTTACTAGTAACAATTTGCTACTAAATGCTAAGAAAACTAAATTTGTTAGGTTCGCTTTGCCTAATGTTAAACCGGAAGATTCTATTCTTTTTCGAAATTACGAGTGTTAGCAAATGGTAGATAAGGCAATTTTCCTAGGCATAACAATAAATAAAACAATTCAATGGAGTCCCCGCGTAGCTGTACTGGCAGGTAAACTAAGTTCGGCAGCTTACGCCGTAAGGAAAATTAGACGACTAACTAATATTTAGACAGCTCGCTTAGTTTATTATATTTCCATAGTGTTATGTCTCACGGGATTCTGGTTTAGGGTAAGGCAGCTGACATACAAACTATATTTGTGTTACAAAAAAGGGCCATTCGTTCTATTTACAATTTAAATTCCCGTAACGCCTTAAGATAACTTTTTAAAGAAATTAATTTCTTAACTGTAGCGTCTCAATTAATTTACGACGATATTATTTATGTTATTAAGAATTTAGATTCTTTCACCAAAAACTCTGATAAACATACAGTGTTGTCAAAGTGGTTTCGATGCACATCGTATTATTGATCCCTGATTATTGTTCTTGGATCTTCCTACGATATAAGATATGACACATTAACCTATAACATACGTAATCGGAAAACAAATAAATTTTAGAAGCAGGATGAATTAATTTTCTTCTGCAGCATTTTCTTTGGATGTCCAGTCCACTGATAGGCTACATAAGTTTCCAAATAGCCTATTTTAAGGCAGTCTGGTCCAATGGGCCAGCATTCTCTCTTATACAGGTCAGAGATTTATCAACATTTTTCTTCCCTACCCGGCGCTCTGGAATCTTGAGTGCAATGCATTTACTTTACTATCCGGACTAAAATCTCCAAAATAATTGTTTGTGCCAATTTAAATCTTACCAATAGGTTTATCGATGTCCATGGCGGATGGGTCATCCCGTCTCTCGTCCTCGTCCTCTTTCCTCTCCAGCGGAGAATCTCTCTCGGATATGCGCCGTTCTCTGCAATATTTTAGGGATATAATAGTCTATAAAGGTTTTCTTCATGATGGAGGAGAAGAGTTGAACTTTGAGTATGTTTTTGAGTGTTTGGATCGGCGGATAGAGCGCGGTACAGTAGTACCACAAATACAAGTTATAACGATGTGCCCACGCAGTGAGCAGTTTTTAAACAGGCGCGAAAATATTTAGCCAATTTTAAGGTAGTGCATTTGCACGGGTTAAATCTTCGACAGCTATTGGTCAAATGTTTGGCAGCCATTACGGCGACGCCGTCGACCGCCATTTTATTTAGCGGCGCGTCAGTTGTCGTTCGAGTTTAGCTGTCATTGCATATACATTAAGAATAACACAACAAGGTCTGTCGGGCTAGACAAGGCATCGAATACAAACGTTGGGTGATCAGATCATTGTCGCAAATGCATGGAATCGTCGTAAGTCACGTTACAACTGACATTTTTCATTTTTGACTACGTATGTCGAGTGATATATCATGTGATTTACGTCAATTCAGTACATTTTTCCATCGCAACGCAAAGCGACAGTGAGGCGCCGCCCTCTGCATGCATGCGAGCGGTGTGTTGTCGGTGTTGCCCCCAGAGAGCGCGGTACCTGTGCGGCGACATGTCGAGGCTGCTGTCGGGCGTGGTGGGCGGCGTGTTGTCGAGCAGCGCGGTGCGCCGGCCCCAGGCGGGCGCGGGCGCGGGCGCCGCCGCGGGGCCCGAGCGCGCCTCGTCCGCGCCCGCAGCGCCGCCCTCTGCCGGCCCCGGGCCTGCCGAACCGTCTCGCTGCTCCTCTCCTACGACAAAAACCACATACATCTCATAAATAAATACTTAATTACTGCAAAGACCAGTAAGTGAGCCATCCTATCCTGGACGAGTAGGAGTTAAAAGGAGCCGCAAGGCGAGGCCTTTTATCCATACGAGTCCAGGATGGCTATTAATGGTCGAAGCATGTATAGTGCTTTTCTCAAAAATAGAAAAATAAGTGAATGATTTAAAAAAGTTAAATTAATTAAAGTTGTATAATATTGATGACCACATATGCACAACCCTCAGGGCACTAGTCCGACTCACGCTTAGCCGGTATTTTTTAAACGATTTTCAATGCGAAACTCGTCAGACCGGTCGAGATGTGAGTACTAGGCGCTCATAAAACGGAGATGGTGCATCGACGTTCTCGTAACTGAATAAAGAGAAATCGCGCGATGTCTGCTCTGAACGAGAACTGCTTTTGGTTTATGATGCCTCTAAATTCAATTGCTGTGTAATCTTGCCATAACACCAGTAAATAGGAGCCAGTAGTTGTGGTTTCTGAGCAACTATCAAAAGTGTCCAGTAAAATTGAAGAATTTCGAATTTGGAATCAATAAGTGTCCAGTAAGTAAGTAAGTATGGAAATTCCATAACATATCATAATATTGGAATTTGGAACTATCGGTAAAGACTTGTGACAGCCCTCAAAAAGGCTACAGAGGGAAGCAAGAAAAGCTTACATGACACAAAAAAATATGAAAGTGAATACTATTTTGAGTCCATAAGGATTTCTGCAAAAAGCACCATTATTAAAAAAATTAAATTGAATTGCTTTTCATTTCAAATACTCAATTCAGCTCAATTGTTTTCCCCAACAAAAGTTCCAGGGCGTCATAAACGAAAAGCGTCATCTCGTTTAAAGCACGCATCGCGCGATTTATTTTTATTTACGAGAACGTCGCTGGCACCGTCTTCGAGTGTGCACGCACGCACGCACGCACGCACGCACGTTAAAAGATGTTAAGTATGTATTTTCATTTTCCATTATCTATATATATAAGATACAAGGCGTACGAAGTCGCGGGCGTTCTCTAGTGTTTTGATAGAACTTTGAAAAGTCCCTACTCGGAAAAGGCCTCCGTCCCTTTCTTCCACTTATTGACATGTGAACAGCGACGCATACTCTCTTGTCATATTGATTGATAAATTTCACTCATATGAGTTTTAAATGAGGTGCAATTAAGTTCAGGACATGTCACAGACGATTATAATCTGTGTTTGCATAAGTTTTTCAAATACCTATGGGTAAGTTTGGCGTGCGATCGTTTGTGGATTTGATTAAGAATCGGCCAATATTTAATTGGCGCAATAGCGGCAACAACGTCGCAATTATAAAGGCTTGTTGCACCGGAGTTTTAGTAACAAGTTAAGTTTATAAAAATACATATATCACAAAAACTACTCCGATTGGAACCAACTTGAAACGACATTTATAACGCGAAATAAGTTCAGGAACACGCTGATAAAATCTTTCGGCGTACTCGGGCCCACGGTGTATATCTAATATATACAGTTCTCGTGTCACAGTGTTTGTAACAGAACTCCTCCGAAACGTTTTGAGCGATTCTTATCAAATTTTGTGTGTATATTCAATAGGTCTGTTCTCAGAACGTTAACTGTTTTTCATATAAAGTTCGTTTAAAAAAAATTACACCCGGGATGCGCCGGGCGCGGACAGCTAGTATATAAATATATTTAAATGATCTCTAAGTTTAATTCGAATTTAACTTAGTCGGTTGACCTTCCTATTTCTGGGTACTGTAGTGCAAGAAGGTTTTTGTAACCTTATTGCACTGTACTTTTTGTATAAACGTCGCTGTTGGTTTTAATATTTTGAATTCGATTTTAGTAATTCGATTGAACAGCGATTGTTTATCTCGTTTGTTTTCTGGAGACTCGCTTGCTGAACGTGGTACAGGACACACGTGTCCTTTGTCAGTTATTTTTCAAAGTTAAATAAATAAGCTCTACCATCGGAGATCAATCATTTTATTTATATAAAGCTGCACCCACCTTTATATGGTGGAGGTGCGTTTCCCGTTTTCGTGCGGTGCGTTGTTGGAGGAATAAACGTACGATCCCCGACACAGATGTGATTGTTTGCAATAACAAAGGAAGGAAGGAAGGAAGTCAAAGAAGAGTATAAAACAGGGAGTATTCTGTGTCGTTTACTTGTGTACTTTTTCTCTGCCCACAGAAACCATGTTTAGCGCAGAAAATATGCCGGCGAAAAAATTCAACGGATTATCGGATGTTGAGGATTTTATAATACAATTTGAAGCCATCGGCATTATAAAATCATGGACGAATGATCAGAAGAAGTATGCGATAGCAGCTTATTTGGACGGACCAGCATTGATGTGGTATAAAACAAATTATGCTGCGTTTACTACGTACGAGCTACTCGTCAAAGGTTTAAAAGACCAATTCGCGTCACAAATTGATTTTGCTCAAAAATTCTATTATAGAAAACAGCAAAATTATGAATCGCTTATTGAGTACTTCTACGCCTTGGAAGGTTTAGCCGCGAAGGCAGAAATTAAAGAGGATGCGAAGTTTATCAAGCACTACATTACATCCGTTGGCGAACGTTATCAATGGTTGTTTGCCTCAAGATTGTTCAGTTCCAAAGATGAATTAAGAAAAACAATAATACAGGTGGAAGATGTTTATAACTTCGAACACACTTATACACAACGGGTGGAATTGCCAGTCTTCAATCCAGAAGTCAGTTTTGAAGACGTCCGTGGTCGTGGAGATCTGGGGATGCACACGCCACATCAATCGGAGTATGTGACGCCGTATAAAACACCGGCGGCAGTAGCGACACCGCGCCGGGTACAGTTCGAACCGGGTACACCGCCGTCGCATAATTTACGCCCGCGTCCGTGGAGTCAGCAGCAACAGGGACCCAGGAGGCAGCAAGATACACCGTCTTCATCAAGGCAACCCCCAAACTACAGCACCCGTCGTCAGTAAACCGGGACACGGCGAGGTGTAGGTCTTTAAATCCGGTTATTCAGGAACAACAATCCAACGCGGATAGGGTTAAGAATGTTTTTGTACCCATTATTCCTTTGCAGATAAATCAAGTTAATTGTGAGGCGCTAGTTGACACAGGGGCATCAGTCTCTTGTGTGTCGCGAGCACTTTGGACGAGTTTGAAGCTGGCAGACTATACTGATTCTCCTCTTATACCACTGCGAGCCGTAGGTGGACATTCGGTTAAAGTGATAGGCAAAGCCGACGTAGGCCTCGTCATAGGTCACGTATATTTTCGCCACAATTTTGTACTGATAGAAGATCCCCTAGAACTTTTAATCCTAGGTCAGGATTTCCTAAGAGAAAATTGCGTCGTCATGGATTTCGCAAAAGGGGAAATTTGCCTTAGAAATGACATCAAAGTGGCATTTAAGTCAAATAAAAAGCAAAATATGAATTTCTCGATTCAAACCAAAGAGTTTGTCCATGATGTTATTATGAAAAAAACTGATTATGTTTATTTTACAGATTTCGTGAAAAAAATTAAAAATTTTTATGCAATCTCTCGGAGAAGAAACCCGTTGTCTATGACATAAATGAAAATTTGCCGGACAAACAGAAGACAGAACTTACGGAATTAGTAACCAGGTTCCGGGAGACATTTTCGTTTGCAACGCACGAGTTGGGATGCTATAGAGATTCCCTAATTACGGTAAAAACTTCGGATGATGAACCAGTCCATAAAGCACCCTATCGAGTCTCGGAAAAGCAAAGGAGAATTATTGATGAACAGGTACGAGAGATGCTGGAAAATGGCATTATTCAAGAATCACGAAGTCCGTATGCTTCTCCAGTTGTGTTGGTGGATAAGCCAGAAGGGCCGCCCAGATTTTGTATTGATTTCAGGGCGCTGAATAAAAAAATAAAGATGGATTCATATCCGATTCCGAGAGTGGAAGATCTATTGGGATGTTTGCAGGGAGCAAAATATTTTGCCGATTTAGATATGAATTCTGGATATTGGCAATTGGCATTAGGAGAAGGCAAAGAGAAGACTGCCTTTGTGACGCATACTGGACTGTTTGAGTTCAATGTATTACCGTTTGGCCTGAAGACGAGCCAAGCTATGTTTCAACGAGTTATGGATAAGGTGCTCGCCGGAATAAAATACAAGAATGCAATAGTTTATGTTGATAACATATTGGTATTTGGTGAAACATTTGACGATTTTTTAGCGGCTTTGGAAAACGTTTTATTACGACTAAAATCTGCCAATTTAACCCTGAAACCGTCTAAGTGTAAATTCGGGTATCAGAAAGTGACAGTTTTGGGACATGAAGTATCCGCAGAAGGGATTGGAACGGATACCAAGAAGGTGGAAGCCATGAAGAAAATTCAGTCCCCGAAAAATGTGAAGGAAGTCCGATCTGTGTTGGGACTTTACTCCTATTATAGAAAATTTATCGATAATTTTGCGGAAATTGCGTTTCCACTAACGAGCTTAACAAAGAAAAATAAAAAGTTTGTTTGGACGGATGTGGAACAGAAAGCATTTGAAGAATTGAGAAATAGAATTTGTGAAGCTCCAGTTTTGGCTTATTTCTCAAATGGTCAAGAAATAACAACAAGGTTGTTTGTTGATAGTTCCGACAAGGCGTTAGGCTGTTGTGTATTTCAGGGTAAAAATGAAATGAAACCTATTGCGTATGCATCAAGAAAATTAAGTGCTGCCGAACAAAGATATTCGGTGACAGAAAAAGAATGTCTTGGTTTGATATGGGCGTTGCAATATTTTAAACATTATTTGTGGGGGCTTAAGTTTCAGGTTGTCACAGACCACAGAGCATTGGTGTGGTTGAAGAGTAAGCGAGACATGAACGGTAGACTGGCAAGATGGGCCTTATCGGTGCAGTCGTGGGATTTTGATATCGTATATTGTCATGGCAGAGACAATGTCGTAGCGGATTTTCTGAGCAGAAACCCGTTGATAGAAGATCAAAATGCAGAGAATATAGAAAAAAATTCCCGAACAGGAAGATGGATTTGTCCTGTATGCACTAAATAGTGTTGATGTGAAAGCGGCGCAGCAGTCGGATGCATTTTGCAGTGAAATTTTAAACCGAATGCAGCAAAATAATACTCGAATTTTCCAAAGTTATTTCTTGCAGGGGGAATTATTATATAAAAGAAGAAACGTTGCGCAAGAAATAAAGGAGGTATTAGTATTGCCAAGAAGATGCTTTGCAGAATGCATGAATGAACTCCATGACGATCCAGTGACGGGAGGACATTTCGGACTCTTCAAGACGTATGCGAAGTTCAATGACAGATATTATATAGATAAGGCAGAAAAGAAAATAAGTGATTACGTCAAGTCCTGTCAAAAATGTCAGGAGAGAAATATAAACAAAATAGTGGCCCCATTAATACCAATTTCTGTTTCAGACATATTTGAAAAATTCGCAATAGACATTCTGGGTCCCATGCGAATTTCCAATAGAAGGAATAAATATATAATCGTGGCAGTGGAATATTTATCGAAGTATGCCATATGTAAAGCGGTCCCAAAAGGTACGGCAAGTGAAATAAATGCGTTCCTTATAGAACTGCTATGCCGGTTTGGAGGTGTACGACAAATCATCACTGATAGAGGATCGGTATTCACATCAAATATGGTGAAGGAAACTGCCCGATACTTTAATGTGACATTATCGCATGCGACGACTTTCCATCCACAAACTGTGGGTTTAGTGGAACGTTTCAATAGAACACTACTCGGCATGCTATCAAAATATATAACACCGGGACAGCATGATTGGTGCACATATGTACCTTTCTTGTGTTATGCTTATAATAGTGCCAAGCAAGCTAGTACGGGAGTATCGCCGCATATGATAGTGTATGGAAGGGAACCACTATATAGGTCTGATGTAGAATTAAGAATTAATAAAGTTAATGTTTCAGAAAATTTGGCAGACAGGATGACACAGATGTCCTTATTGGTAAATAAGGTGGCGGAAAATATCCGAATGGCACAAAGTAAGCAGAAGGCTTATTATGACAGAAAGTCCAAGGATATTGTTTATGTGGCTGGAGATCTGGTGATGTTATATTGCCCAAAGAGAGAATCAGGTCGCAGCTTCAAGCTCAGTCGAAGGTACAAGGGACCTTACATAGTAGTTGCCAGACTTGGTAACGAGAATTATAAAATAAAAAAGGTCGGTATGCCAGCAAAAGTGCTGATGGTACATAGGAATCGTTTGAAAAAGTTTTATGCTAGGGTTTAAGGTTTTATAGTTTATAGGCTAGGTTAGGTTTGTTAGGTTTAAGGTGTGTTAATGTTTGTTTTTTTTTTACAGTGTGGTGAATTGTGAATAAGCATGAATAAACCAGGGGAAATGAATTTGATGTTGGTGTTTCCATGTATCCACGCTGCCTACGGTTGTGAGAATTCCTTTATGCCCATAGGGTTGGAAGAAACCTGTTTGGTTTCATCTCACACATCGCATGGCACTTGGGTTCTTCATGGAAGATGGTTGTGCATGCTATGTTAAGGGGGGAGATGATTGGGTTTATACATGCTTATTGCTTAATTGTTTATTGTTTATTGCTTATTGTTTATTTGTTATTTATTCGCAGGTGTTACTGATTAATTGTATTTTGTGTTATTATGTGTGTTGTTTATTTCATGTTCAATGATGCTGGGCTGAGAAGCCTGATGTCAGATGATGGCTGTCAGATGACTGATGACCGATGTCTTATAGTAGCGGTTAAGAAGTAGGCAGGTGCTCCGGTCGTGCAGCAGTGAAGGCATGACAAATCGATTCAGTGATTACTGTACGGTATTTCTTAATGTTTTATTAATGAATTTATTTTCAGTGGAGCAAAGGATAAGCACAAAACCTAGCGACTGGAACTGATTTTTGATTTTTAGTAATTCTTAGTCCCTTTAAGAAGTTCCCATCTGAGAGTTAGCATTGCTCTCACCCTCTCTATTTGTGATTATCTTGTTGTTAATTAAAATATAGTTGGTTGCATGACTTAGCTGCTGAACTGCCACATGCTGCGCATTATGAGTTGATGCCATGCAGTTTGATGATGATGAGGATGCATCAGCTTTAACTTTTTAACTTGTGTTTACAAGGTGTCTTAATAAAGTTTCTTTTTCATGTGGAAATACATCGCAAAACAAGTTGAAAAAGATGATCACAAGACGCCTTGGTGCCATGGCTGTCTGCATCACAGAAGGCGGAAAGCTGACTGTGAAAAAGATGACCACAAGACGCCCTGGTGCCATGGCTGTCTGCATCGTGCATCATCATGCTGCGAAGACGCTGTATCCATATCTCAGGCCGAGATGTGTGATACAGGCGCGGCTCTATTTTTACTTGAATAAAAATATAATAATTTTGACTATTTATTTGGGGAGCGATATCATGAATATTACTCCTACAGGTAGGATAACTTGGTCCAGAAGTGACAGGGCGAAGGTCATGTCACTGACGGATGAAAGTGGACATAGGTCCATCTTACCTTCTTTGTGAGACAAGCTAGCATCTTCCATGCTAGACTGTCAGAGTTGTTGCAAGGTCAGCATCCTCCATGTGATCTAATAGGGTTATTTGTAGGGATAGGTAGGAAATCTTTGTAAGACAATTCAGCATCTTCCATGCTGAACTGTCAGAGTTTTGTATTCCTGCATCTTCAATGCTGGAATGATAGGTTCTTGATAAGTCTGCATCTTCTATGCTGAGCTATCAAGTTTGTTTGTTAAGGTTAGGCAGGTAGTTATTTTGTCTTGCATCCGCCACCCGATGTTTTGCGGGGTTTGTGCGGGTGAAAGCTCACTGTGTACTATTATACGTCGGTTTGCTTTTTATTAACTAAACTTTTCACCGACATGTTTTGTTCGCACAGTTAGCTATTCTGTACAACAGAACGGATGCTAGGGCCCCGCTTAGGTAGGGCAATAGGGACTGGTAGGTTCCATCCTAGTTCCCAGAGGGACGAGGGATGTAGTGCAAGAAGGTTTTTGTAACCTTATTGCACTGTACTTTTTGTATAAACGTCGCTGTTGGTTTTAATATTTTGAATTCGATTTTAGTAATTCGATTGAACAGCGATTGTTTAACTCGTTTGTTTTCTGGAGACTCGCTTGCTGAACGTGGTACAGGACACACGTGTCCTTTGTCAGTTATTTTTCAAAGTTAAATAAATAAGCTCTACCATCGGAGATCAATCATTTTATTTATATAAAGCTGCACCCACCTTTATAGTACCTACCTCATATTTACACTATTGTTCATAACATAAAACGTATTGATCAATTTACGTACGTCATTTTGCATAGTAGGTACTTTGTTCATTCCGCGTATATGTCAAAATACGTATTGGTCATAAAGCGTATTTGGTCAATTTACGTATGTCATTTTGCGCAGTACGTACTTTGGTCATTCTGCGTATTGGTGAATATGCGTAGAGACCGTAATTTTTATGAAGAGATCCTCTTAAAGTAAGCTGTAAACGCTATTCGAAAAGATTAACATTATTTATTAGTCTATGACATTTTAACTGTAAATTGAACTTATAAGAACGAGTGTCTGGCTGTTTGGAGTTAGTTACCCTAGTCCAAACGTTGTTTCAAAAATTAAAAACGCGGTATCTAATGACATTTCATGATTTTGGTGGTCGCTGCCGTTGTTAATTTGTTCCTCTTGCCTAGAAACTTCGTGGGCTCTTTTTACAGCATGTGGGAGAAAACATACTTATATCGAGAAATACATACCTACTTAAATACACAGAGACAAATATTTGGCCATACCAGGAATCGAACCCGGGACCGTTAGCTTCGTAGGCTGGATCACTACATTCACAACCAACTAAGCTAACATGTCCTCAACTATGAAATAGGCTATTTCACAACATTGAAAATAACTACAAATTGTGGTCATATGATAAGCAATATCGTAAAACAACATATTTCACTTTATTTTAAACTAAATTATGTTAAATCAAAATAATGGAGCCCTGTACTCCTTTATGAGCAGTAGGGGCGTTTCACAAAAAGCCCGCCTGGCTGTTCACAATGGAGTGCTGGCCCCTACTCTGATGTGTGGTGGTGAATGTTGGGTGTGGCAGGACAAGCATGAAAGTCGTATCGCTCGCAGTTGAAATGTGTTCTAGTATGTGTGGAATGGAACTGATTGATAGAGTAAGAAATAAAAAAGTCAGAGAAACAAATGTGGACTAAAAGAAGACGTAGTGACTACGATTGAAAAGGGCATGCTTCGATGGTTTGATCATTTGGAAAGGATGGATGAAAGAAGATTGACAAAAGAGATATATAGAGCCAAAGTGAGTGGAAGGGTCGGAAAGGGCAGCCCTTGGCAGCCGTAGTTTTTCGAATCATCGAAGAAATACTGGAAAAGGGCCGAATCTTAAGTACCCGAAACCAACGTGCGTGCACGACTCGATGTATGAATGTGGATCGTAGCAGGTGGAAAGAAGTGGTCTCTGCCTATCCCTCTGGGAAACAGGCGTGATTTAATGTATGTACGTATGTAAATTATGTATATTTTTGAAAATTACACGACTTTTTGAAGTATTTTTAATTTTATCTGTGGCAGAAACGCTATGTAATTGATTTCCAGCTGTGGTTACTTGCTGGTGACGTTACACGCAAGTAACCACAGATCATAAGGGTATCAAATTATTCAAATTATTATTTATTAGTACTGACTTGCGTGTGACGTCACACTTGGTATATGGACAGCGCCATGATAGAAACAGCGTTAATAGCGTGGTTTTGAAAACATAAACTATAACATAGATTTTTATTGATATTACAGTAGAATCTCGCGGAAATGCAATGTAGTGTGCTTGTTATGTAATGAAGAATTATTTAAAAAGGTTTTCTAAAACTAGTCAAATAGCCTATGGGGTTGGCCGGTTCAGGTGTGTTGCTTGGCCTACCTTTGTTGTGGTTATGGTGCGGCGGCGCGCAGGCGAATGGCATGTGCAGGCGCTGGCGCGGCGGCGGCTCAACATCGGGCGCGGGCGAGCCGGGGATGGTCTCCTCGCACAGCAGCAGCGAGAGGTTGCTGTCCTCCTCGCCCGCGCCTGCTCCCGCGCTGGCGCGCGCGCTGCCCGCCACTACCACGCTCGCGCCTACAAAACAATCGATATAATACAGAAACGCCCGCAGAATCCGAGCTAAAATTGACAACCGGAACTTTTTTAATGGTATTCTGAAGAAAAAAAAAGGTTTGTCTCAGAAGAAAAGTATTTAATTATTTTTTGTTTATTGTTTGAACTATATAATCTGTGGGAATAAAAATCCGACTTTAATAATATATCTGTTTAGTATGCTTTTGAGACACTATAAGTATGATTTTTAATCGGAACACACCTATTAAAAAAAGCTGTTGTCAATTATCTGACACTTTAAAGTTGTCGCTTTTCTTTTGCGCAGTGCGTCATTTTCGTTATTGACTGAGTATCGAGCGAACGATTTGGGTTCAACAGATACTACGAAAAGTTGTACTAGGACCGACGTCTCCAATTATCCTAGATATATCGGATACTAAACTACGTCGGACGTTTCTGGGAAAATTGACTGACAAAAAATAACTTCTTGTAAAATGGTAGGCCCAACTGAAGTCGGCTTTTGGTTAGAAATATCGTGAGTCGCCGACTTCAGTTGGACCTTCCAATTTACAAGAGTTATTTTTTGCGTTTTTGAAGGCGAACTTTTGTTTTTGAAACATTTATTTTATATTATACATTCGTATTCGTGCGTTTTAGAATTTCGAATTCGATTAAAAAGAATGAGTAGGACCACGGAAAAAAAGACTGCCAGCATGTTGCCTCTGTGTTGTCAATTCATGCATGTTGCCTCTGCGTTGTCAATACACAGCGCTTCAAAAATATATTGAAAAAAGTAGAGCTTTATTATGCACACATGTCTGCCTCTTGGATTCCTTATGATGACCAAGAAAATCGATGAGGTAGACGTTCAGGCCTCTGATATTTCAAAGGCAGACCATTCACAAAGACAAAGACATTTAACCCCTCGCTCGCGCCAATCTCCACGTTCAGAATCCTACGCCTAGTACTGAATATAATAAATATAATTATTCTATAGAAACGATTTTTAATACGCGTCAGAAATATTTGGGTTTTGTCTGTTAACTGCGTCGTGCGTTACGTAACCGCAAGTAAAAACTCAGTGAGCAAAGTGTCTACTAAATGTTTTTTCGTATCCAGGGAGTCATAATAAATCGAATGGGCGTAATGAGAACCGTGTGCAAATGACTTAGTAAAGCTTTTTTTTACATTTTTACAACTCCGTCCCATGATTATGCAGATCCCTAAAAGTCTGCCTCTTCGATTTTCTTCGTTTCCATGATGATAGTGACCATGAACCCCAGAGGCATACATGTGCAAATTATTTAATACCCCCTTTTTTAAGCATCTTCAATTCGTTGTTACCTGAAAACGCAGCAACATAGGACCTTCATTGACTGGACCAAATCAAGTCGTACTGTTCTAAACTGCAATCCACCTCGATGTGAAACATGTGAAAATCATATACCGAAGTTCTCCCCAGCTCCCTAACTACTAGAGGTCTCGCTCCTAATCGCGGATAAAAACACACATATATATACATACGGGTCAAACTGACAATCTCCTTTTTTAAGTCGGTTAAAATACCAAAACCTTCTAAGTGTAACCAATACTTTTCTGAAAACCGCAACCAAATCGGTTCAAATTTTTTCGTTTACTGTATACTAGTCAAACAGAGAACCTCCTATTTTTGAAGTCGGATAAAAAGGACGAACGGATATACTAAAGAGTGATTGAAAGTTTTCCATTTAGCCACCCATTTTTTTTGTTCAAATCTATATTTATCTAAATAACTGATGCTGTTGAATGTAAATTATAGTAAGCCGACCAAACTGTAAATGTAAGATAGTTACTGTGCTTGCGCTCGTTCTTGCAGGCGTCCTCCAGCATGAGCAGCGTCTCGCCGGCGCTCCACTCGCCGGGCGACTTGCCCGCGTGGCGCGCCGCGCTGTCGCCCCACTCGACCGGCGCCTTGCCCGCGAGCCGCGCCGCGCCCGAGCCCCACTCGCCCGGCAACTTGCCGGCTTGCCGCGTCGGGCCCGAGCCCCACTCGCCCGGCGACTTGCCAGCCCCGCCCCAGTGCTCGGAACGAAGCGCTTCTATAATCAACCTGTGACCAAACAACATACTTACTGACCGACCAAACCAACTATATTAGGATGGAAATGTTATGATTTTTGTTTTTTTTATTTTTTATATATCAAGGGGTTGTAACTATTTAACTGACAACAATGTTACTTATTCGCTTTTTTCACAAAATTACACAAAAGTTGTAATAATTACAGGTAACTTACCGCCTGTCGGAATCTTCAGAATCGCTCGACTCGCTGCGGTCCTCCGGCGGGAAGGGGGGCAGGGGTATATTATTGACCGCGGCCGCTTGGCTGGAGTTGATTTGACTCGACAGCTTCTGTATCGTGTCGCTGAGGACTTTGTTGTTCTTACCGGGCGTAGGCATCGGGAGGTCCGCCACGCTCTTGCGCCGCTCCAGAATATTCAACGGACTCAATAGCCTGGGCGGCGAGGGATCTTTAGCTTTGACTTTCTTGATCTCGGCAAGGTCGCGCTTCGTGTCGGTAAAGTTCGAGGGTTCGCCGAAAATGGAGTCCGTGATCGTCGGACTTATTTTCTTAGGCGGTTCCAATTTAGGGAACAGTTTTACATCCACCTTGGTCGCGAGTTTGGTATCTAGAGGCACCGGTGAGAGTTTGTCCTCCGGTTTAGAGAGTTTGCCGAGGTCCGATTTGGGTGCGGCGAGTTTGTCTTCGGGAGGCGGCGGGGACAGGGAGAGTCGCTTGGCGCTGTTGATGGCCCGGAGCAGCTTGTCGGCGATCTTGGGCGCCTCGGCCTGCAGCCGGAAGGCGGGCGGCGGCTCGGCGAGCCCCTCGCTGCGCGCCGGGCTGTCCGGCTCCGACTTGTCCTCCTCCGTGTCCACCAGCGGACTCGACGGCGGCTCCGATATCGCCAGCTCGGGCTCGGTGTCTAAACTCTTCGCAGGCTCGATTATTGCTTTAAGTACGGATTCTTTGACATCCTTAGGTTTAGACAAGTTATCTTTTGAATCTTTAGGCTTCGGATTATGGTCTTTAGGATCTTTATTCGATTTGAAAATACTCTCTCTGGGGATGTTGCCCGCTTTGCTCGAGCTTTCCTTAGAATCTTTCGACTTAAACGCGCTCTCTTTCGGTTCCTTTTGCTTGAAAATACTCTCTTTAGGCTCTTTATCTTTTATCTCGAGACTGCTTTCTTTGGAATCGTTAACTTTTATTACAGATTCCTTAGGTTCCTTCCCTTTGATTATACTCTCCTTAGCATCCTTTGATTTTAAAGGAGTTTCTTTTAAATCTTTCATTTTTGGAATACCTTCTTTGGTATCTTTGGATTCAAAAATACTTTCTTTTATTTCATTTGACTTTTGAGGATTTAGATTTATATTTTTAATTTCAACCTCGATGGCATCTTTGATTTTTGAAGTACTTTCTTTAGGTTCTTTAATTTTAAAGACACTTTCTTTACTTGAATCCATCAATCTTGAATCCATTTTAAAGATGCTTTCCTTTAGTTCCTTGTTTATTTTGAAAACACTATCCTTGGGTTCGTCACTTGGAAGTGGAATAGAATCTAGATCAATCATGGGTGGTTCATCTATTTCCATTTCTTCCTTGATGTCTGGAGCACTGTCGCTGGTGGTCTCCGAGGGCGTGCTGGGAATGGGTATATCTTTCATTTCAATAAAGGATGTATCGAGCGGCGGAGGCGTATTCGGCGGTTCTGGAATACTGTCCAATAGCTCTAGTTCCTTTTCTGGGTTGCCCAACATACTTAAAATATCATTCTGTTCTTTAATATTTTCAACTGGGTTGGGCGACGTAGACGGTTCTTGCACTGGGTCGGGTGATTTCGGGGAATCTGATGACGGTAACAATGAGCTAGGCTCACTGATCCCTTTGATAGCTATGTCTTCGGGCTCATCTTCAGATGACTGCTCGTCGTCAGCTCGGCTGTCCGGCGAATCATCGATCAACTCTCTAAGTTTAGACACTTTGCTTTTTTTCGAGTAAGTCTCTTGATTCTTGGCCGGAATGAAACCTTCAAACCGATGGGCGGAGCCGGTCTCGCCAGGGAAGGAGTCCTCGTCTAACGAGAATAGGCCATCCTTAGAATCTTCTTCGGGGCTCTGCCTTCCCGGGGCACTAGTAGTCGCGCCGTAATCTCTAAAAGGCGAAAGCGACGGCGACCGCAGTGGAGTAGTTCTCGGCTTCAACGGATCCTCAGATATTTCTTCGCTTAGCGATTTAGACAGAGTCGAAGAGTATTTACTCGGGGAGATGTCATCGAAAATGCGATGAGTTCGTTTCTTTTTCTCGTCGTGGAGCTCTAGTTCGAACGGTTCGGGCTCTTTGAACTCGTACACGTCTTCGGGTTGTTTCTCAGGCGCGGGCTCCGAGGAGGTCGTGGAAGCCGTAGAGGCCGTGGACGCGGTGGACTGCTGCGGCGGACTCGACGTGGCATCTTTCTCAGGTGGGTCTTTGGCGGTCTCGTCGGGATCCTGTTTAACCGAATCGAGTCCTTTGAGCTCTGATCGTATCTCGTTGAGGTCGTAGTCGCGGCCCTGGTGCGTGGCGCCGGGCCGCGGCCGCTTGGCCGGCGAGGCGGCGGTGGGCGTGGACACGGTGCGCACCGGCCTCTTGCGCGGCTTGCTCGAACTGCTGCTGTCGCTCGACTTGGCGTCCTTGGACCTAGGCGCTGCAAATAAACGATTCAGTCATTGATGAGTTAAATCATAAATATAATAAGTTGCATGCTGTGAACCACTAACGTTTAATGTTAGACTTGTCGTCTGGCTTCTTCGGAGGACGCTTCACGTTGTCGTCACTGTCTGAATCGCTATCGGAATCAGACCGAGCGGATGATTCTGTAAAAGGCGTCATGTTAGATCCACCATCTTCAATTATTTTATTCAAATCCAAAGTTATGAACTATTTTACCCTGTATCCTCTTCGACCTGACCCGTCGGCTATTGCTTATGCTCTGAAATAAAACAATTCACAGTTTATTAAGAAATAATGTACCCATCTTCTACTATTAGAACACAAGCAATTTTGATCTTCGAATTGCAATATTGCGTAAGATTACGTTACGTACGCGTCCGGTTCGAATGATAAATTTTAAACAGCTTAAAATTAGGTGACTGTCAAAGTTGCGTTTTACTATGGTTGTGAATTGTATTTACAAAAAAGCCTGTCTATTTCTTAAAGATTAGGACGCGATGTATGATTCTGTGCCGTATTATCAACTGCTAAAACTTTGCAGGTTAGCTTTGAAAGGGACCCCGCCACAGTCATACGAGGGGCGTTCAATAAAAAGTGAGAATGTGATGCAAACTCTTTCAATATTAGGAAATTAAATACTGGCCAGTAACGCTAATCTATCTAACTGATTGATATGAAAAAAAAGTAACTGTCCTTTGTTTAAAAAAAATGGACGAAACATGGCTCCATCATTATGACCCTGAATCGAAACTGCAGTCAATGACATGGAAAAGGCCATCATCTCCAACTCAGAAGAAATTCAAGGTGGGCCCATCTACCGGTAAGGTCACGGGCTCTGTTTTTTGTGATGGTAAAGGGATAGTAATGATTGAGCATCTCGAGCATGGAGCCACTATTACGGACACTTTATATGCCAAACAAATAGCAACATTGCGCAATGAGATCCGAGAAAATGGCGACGTAAACTCTCAAAAGTTGTGCTGCTCCACCAGGACAATGCCCGCCGTTGCAATGGCGGCAATTCGTGATGCTGGGTTCGATATCCTTAAGCATCCTCCGTATTCACCAGATCTCGCCACCAGTGATTTCTAACTATTTCCGAGATTGAAAGAATACCTGAGAGGCCAGAAATTTGAAGACGACGACGCGGTAGTTGCTGCAGAACAAGATTTTTTAAGTACTCAAGATGAGATCTTTTTTAAAACTGGAATTTTAATTTTAGAAAAAAGCCATTCTTAGTGTTTTATGCTAGAAGGTGACTATGTCGAAAAATAAAAAGATTTTTAATATAAAAGTTGTTTATAACATACTCATTCTCATTGAACGCTCATCTTTTTATTGAACGCCCCTCGTATATCCGTTTTTTATGATAAGGAAAAGGCTAAGGAGCACTAATGGTACAAGAATGAAATTTAGGATCTTAGACCCATTTTAACAATGCAACACTGCTTGGCGGTAGATTCAAGGATAGTAGCGGTCCAGACCAACCCTGGAAAAGGAAAGGTCCCACCTCCACTAGAAATCAGTTGACAGGTTTTAACAGTTGATAATGCGCAAGGGTGGATCCAGAATCGGTACAGGATGATTACCCCGAACCACTAAATTCGAAACTTCGAATGCCTAGTCCCTGTTACTCATCACTCGAGACTAAATCCAGAGAAAGCGATGGAGCTAACGTAACTACGAACTTCGACCTAGTCTCTGTCACTCGTGACTAAATCGAGATAAAGCGATGAAGCTAACGTAACTTCGAACTTCGATTTTCAAAGTGGATGTATCATGACTCCCTCCCCTCCCGTAGCGTCAGGTAGGGGTGTACCTTCTTGTTCCGCATCTCGTGCTGCGTGACGTTGAGTGCGATGCGTGGCGGCTTGATCCACTCGTCGTAGCGCGTGTTCCAGCCGGTGTAGTGCACGCGCAGCAGCCCCTCGGCCGACACGTCGATCACCTTCGCCTCGTACGTCACCTGCGCACCCGCACCGTTACCGCCGACAGCCGACACGCAATACTTTACATAACAACAGTCACACACAGTCAGACCCGAGACAAATGCAATTCGCTTTGCCGGTTTCAAAAGAGCTGCCAGGAATGGTATGAACGTGCATATAATGTGAGTCTATTTATATACTAAAGGTTTTGAATTTTCGCAATGTTCCCACATCACCATCAAATACCTTGGAGCATGCAACGTGCTTAACAATATTTGGACATTCCATTTAATATATTTAAGTTTTTTTTTTAAAGTGTCAAAATCTCCAAAATATTAAATTAATAAGCTTACAAAGAGCAATATATTAAATTATCACAAAGAAACGCTAAACATTATAAAACAACTAGGCTTTATGTATGTATGTATGACGCCGTAGTATTTCTCGGTTTTTTGGAAACCGCCGGAAATAAGTAAACTAATTACGACTACCTTTTTTAAGCTAGTAGAAAAAGTTTTGCAGGCAACGGTACATAATTAGCTCATAAGGTACTCGTACCTTAGGAAGCTTCATTATGTACCAGTTACATAAATAACTATCGTGAGTGAAGTTTACAGAAAATAGCGTTATTTGCCATCAACTTAATTCTTTAACATTACTATCAGTGTCGCAAATTGAATTAAAATATATATATCTGGTAGTTTCATAGACAGTAAATATCTCTCTCTGTCGAGTTTAGATAATATTAAGCACGTTACACTTTCCGATAATGGATGACAACTACGTACAGTTATTGAGTCTACATCGCGATAACACTTTAAATATTTTATTCAACGTCACGATCGCGTTGTAATGAACGGCGTCACGAAACGATTTTGGAAGCGAGTGTGTATTATAATGGGTGAAGTTTTTGACTATTTGCATCTGGTGTAGTTTTGTTTTTAGTGTAACTTTATTCTTTTGTAGTAATGCAATACTTATACACAGGGACAGGGACAGGGACCGGAAAGCCCCTTTATTTGACTATCGATCGGGTAACTACATAATACGCTCTGCCAACGTTAGGGTAACCCTATCGATAGGCTAATGATATGATAAACTGCTTCGAACTAGTTAACTACTACCATAGAGGTGGTTACCAGTTTCGTAAGGGTTTCGGATTTAAGCACTTAGCATTACGTTCGTGTCACCGTATCGATTCTCCCTCTCCGTTGACTCTGTTACGCAAATTCGTGTGATTGGTTGGTTTCACCTAATTAGTAATGTATTGAGTGCTTTAGACGATAATGAAAAAGTAATAGCTCTATTTCTCGATCTAAGCAAAGCCTTCGACTCTGTCAATCATTCCATTCTCTTAGATAAACTTAGTAAATATGGGATAAGGGGACCTGCACTCGATTGGTTAAAGTCCTATTTATCTGATCGCAAACAAATAACACGCATTACTAAGAATTTGGCAGGCAATGGCATGGTTAGGGATTTTGATTCAATTTCACGCGTTAATGGTACTGGTGTTCCGCAGGGAAGCATATTAGGACCACTGCTTTTCTTAATTTACGTTAATGATTTACCTACTTTTATTAAGCAGAGATGTGTGCTCTTTGCGGACGATACAACTGTAATCATTAAAGGGAAAACTATGGATGAAGTACAAATTAAAATTCAAGATACACTCGATATTCTTAGAATTTGGCTTGTCAATAATGGTTTACATATGAATGTATCAAAAAGTAAAATAATTAATTTCGCAACTCGGAATATCAAAGAAAGTACCGACGAGCTTACAATTAAATTTGCAAATAATGTTATTGAAAATGTTCCTTCCACAAAATTTCTTGGAATTCATGTAGATAAACAATTAAATTGGAAAAAGCACATTGATGAAGTTTGTATGAAAGTGAATAGATTTATGTTTGCATTGAAAAAACTCAAGTCAGTTACTTGTAAAGAAACTGCTCTGCTGGTTTACCATAGTTATATCTGTTCGAACTTTCGTTATGGGATAACTTTATGGGGCAACTCAACGGACTTGCAGAGGGTATTTGTGACTCAGAAAAAGTGCATAAGGATAGTATGGGGATTGAAGTCGAGAGAATCATGTAAGCCACTGTTTATAAAATTCCAACTCCTGACAATTCCGAGTCTTTACATACTTGAGATTTGTAAGTTCGTTAGAATGAATACTGAACTTTTTACAAAAAAGTGTAATGTGGGTAAGCGTACCACTATCCACAGGGCTCTATTAGTTCCGAAATGTAAATTAAAACTCTGTAGTAAAAACTGTTATCAAATGGCAATCAAAATATATAATTCTCTTCCTATTGTATGGACATATTTGACAAACAATGCATTCTTGACTAAACTTACTAAATTATTAATTGAGGGAGCATTTTACTCACTTGACGATTATTTTATGAAATGTAAATCGATGTGTTAAGACTTTTTAACTTTAATAATGATTTAATGTATCTTGTGTTTTTTTTAAATATTATATTGTATACCTATGACTACAAATTGCATGCCTGAATAGGTGAAATAATGAACTGTATAACTAATTTTTAAGATCCGTGTAACATTATTTCGAGAAATAAATTGATTTGATTTGATTTGATTTGATTTCAAGCCTCACCCACTGTAGTGCAAAAATATGTTGAATGGATTACGCGTAAAGATTAAAATAGCTTGAAGCCGTTCAATTAACACTTCATAAGTATAGCCAAATGTGGGCTTTAAGGAATTGGTAAGTGCTTAGTCGCATTAATTGTATCGTATTGGATCGTAAGGGTTTGAAGAAACCAGTCGATCAAATACCCTATCGAAAACCCTTTAAAAGACCAGCGGTTCCGGTCCCTGGTTTTAAATGATCACTGGTGACATTACTTTCGTTCTTATTCGTGATAACTCTTCTGAAATAACCTAGCCCAAAAACTACTAAAAGCAATACATTAAGAAGCTCTAAGTCTCTTATGGAGAACTTAAGGTTTTCAAAACTTGAATAAAATATGGGAATTGGTTCTGAATCGCTTTAGCATCGCGGTACATAATTTTCGCTTTGTAACTGTAATAAAGAATAAACGTACTTTTTCAGGTATCTTTATGATTAATTAGAATAAAAGAAAAACCTACAGTCGCTTTTATTTATTGTGTCAATAAATGGTTGATAAATATTTGGAGGACAAAAGCATCTGAATTTGTTGCATAGATAATCGTGCACTAATTAGATAATTTACTTTAAATAAATAAATAAATATCGCAGAATAAATTTTGGTGTTAGTATGGGGTCTAAAGAGTGTTAAGATTCATCTCGGAGTCTAGGCCGGTTATAATATTTATAATTATTTACCTTCGGCTTCATTACCTTTGATTCCGACTGCGTGGGTCCGTAGTACACCTTCAATTTATCACCCACTTGAGCTTTTACGCTGGAACCCCGAGGCGGATCGTTATTTGAAGGCCTAGAGAAAAACAATATTTAAAATATATCTTTATTTCAATACCTTAAAGACTATAGAGTTAAGTTTGAGTACTCACTCAGTGGTTTTTCGTTTGCGCGGTCGTTTGCTGCTGTTGGAAGCAATAGTGTTGCCACTGCTGGCAGAATTTGCGCTCTGGCTGCGTCGACTTAGCATTTTTTTTGTTAGACCGCACCTATAATTGACACAAATATGAATTCAATTCCTGGTGAATATATACAAATAGTGGACTATTAATTAGCACAAGTGATATTTCAAGCCGGAATAGGGACTATTCATGGTTTTTGTTCCCGGCTTTAATAAAAGCTGATTCATGTAACAAACAGTTGACGAAATCATTTTTTGAATAGCTATAAAATTAACCAAGATATAAAAGCCAACAAAGATCTCTTTCTAGCAAAACAGAATTTAACATGGAGTTTATATGGCCAAGCATGATGTCACAGTGCATATCGGATATCTCTGTCTAATAGCTATCATTAGATAACTGCTAATTATGGCATTTTAAAATGATTGTGTCATTCGTATTTCTTGCGCGATTTTAATTTTAATTTCACTTTTGGTGATCTCTTTTACCAAGCGAACTTATATCCACTTGTGCGTGCGGTCGGCTTAATTGGTGAAGCGATGTGTGAGTGTAATAAAAGTGTGGTCCTTTCTTTTGTGACAGGATAATGACATGTAGGTATGTTTGTGTGAGAACGGTTGTAAGTACCTGGAAGCCCGGCCGGAGCTGTCGCTGTCGGTGGAGGCGTGCGGGCGGCGCGACGCGCGCGGCGCGGTGGCGCTCGTGCTCTCTGCAATAACAACATCTTGATAGACAACATCATTTTCCATCTAAATAACAAAACAGCCTGCCTATAATTATGGTCGTGTTTATCGATGCGGATAAACGGCGATAAGACAACTGTCAATTTCTGGCCGGTATGTAAGTGCGAGAGTGACAGATGCTTTATCCACCGCGATAAAGGCGACCATAATACAAGCCCAGGTGCAGCGAAAATCTGACGGTTTTTAATGCTGTTTCCTTTTATTCGTTTTCTATTATTATTCTTCATTAAATGCGCTATAAGATGTGTACCACAATATTTAGACATATATTATACACAAAAAAAAAAGGAACTGTATATCATCAGTCATTATTGTCATTAACAGTTAGGGCGCATATAGTATGTTCGAAAAATGCGCCGTTCTTAATCATTTAAACGCAAACGTCGATATTTTTTGTTGCATCGTAGTTTCTGTGCTAGAATACTGGGAGTTTGTGATGTTATCTCTCATATGCTACAGCTTTAAAACGCCTAGGAATAAAAAAACCCTAAGTTATTTTGATGAATGAAAGGTAGTTTTTGATGATAGCTTTTCTAATAAATACCTTTTGAAGACATGGGCCTCCGCTTCGGCGTCCGTTTCTCCACAGGCTCCGTCCGGGGGGGCATGCTGCGCGTCTTTGACTGCGAGCGTGGTTTGATGATAATCTTCTCGACGCTCGTCGATGGCGTAGGCGCATTCTTGCTCTCTTTCTCCTTTTCCTTTTCTTTTTCTTTCTCTTTTTCTTTTTCTTTCTCCTTTTCCTTTTCTTTTTCTTTCTCCTTTTCCTTCTCTTTCTCCCTTTCCTTCTCTTTTTCCCTTTCCTTTTCTTTTTCTTTCTCCCTTTCCTTCTCTTTTTCAATTTCCTTATCCCTTTCCCTCTCCTTTTCCCTTTCCTTTTCTTTTTCTTTGTCGATCCTAATTTTTAAAACCGACATTGATTTATTGAGATTTAAACAAAACTATCGATCAAATGTTTTGTCTTTCTAGTCAAGGGGAAAAATGTATACGATTGTGAGTGAGGCCACCAAAAATTGTAAATTAATCTCTAGAGACAGTGACACAGTGACGTATGTGACAAGTGAAAACGCTCAAGGCAAGGTAACTCTCGTGACAGAAATATCTTGCGACTCTAACCTAAAATTATGATATCTCTAAATGAATCCACTGTAAAGCTTCAAATTGAAGGTTAATTCACAACAGTACGAATGTAGCAATGAGTAACACTGATAAAAAACCAAAAGAAGCAGAATTTAACACAAAAATTACTATATAAATTAAATAAAGTTACGTGGACCACTTGATCTTCACACACGAAATTTAAACTTTTGGCGGATAACGTATGCGGAGGGAAATCTGGACAAAGTTTGAACCTCTTTTTAAAATATTAAATTCGAGAGTCGTCTTTTGTTTATCAACTCATCTTTAAAAAATTACGACAAATTTGATAAATGTAGGATCTTTTTAACAATAGTTATGGCAAATCGATAATAAATGCATCGCGAAACTGTGTGTAATTTCTTCGATACAAATCCCCTCTGGTCGAATGCAATGTTCGTGGAGCATTTTACACAAAAGTTTTAGCGTCAAAGCACAGTTTATAGTATTTCAGCGTTCTACTCACTCAGAAAAATGAATACAAGAAACCCCGGATCTGGAAGAGTATCCAGTTTAAGCCAGTCTACTGATAGGAGTCGTTTTAAGAAAATGACCGCCGGCCATATCGCAAAATCATATAGAAAGCTCGGAGAAAAATTCAAATGCGACGGCAAATTCATTTATAAGTATCTTAAAGACATGGGTATTGAAAAACAATCAAGAAAAGTCAAGAGGACCGTGTCCGAAAATTAAAAAAAAAAAACTAAAGTTCCGGCCAAGCAATTTGGTCAAAAATATATTTCACACTAAAACCGACGTCTACGTGCGTAATGAACAACAAATCATATTTCACATTAGATGGAAACGATGGCAAGGGAATTATTATTTCAAAAACACCAACGTCCCAACTGAAGAAAACGTTAAATATGCGGATCCTACGAAGGGTCCCAAAAAAGTTTTACTGTGGCTTGCGATCAGCCCTCGCGGTATGTCTAAGGTAGTTTTTTTAATCTGGGTTAGCCGTTAATGCCGACCGATACATGTTTGCCAACTGTGAGGGATTTTGTAAAATCGGATCATAATGTGGTGTTATGGCCAGATTTGACTGCCAGTCACTACTCAAAAAACCGTTAACCAAAATGGCCGAGCTAAAAATCCCGTACGTCCCCAAATTAGCAAATCCACCTTACGTCTCAGAACTTCCTTGCCGTTTCATGTCGTCAAAATACGTAAGAATGTGTAATTAACGTAAATATAAACAGTCATTACCGAGAACATAGCATATTGAAGAAATTTAAAGTTGCAATTAAAAGCTTCAGGTAAGTTTTGGACACGTATTTATAGTATGAAAAACAATATCTAAATTTTTGAAAATATGTTAATTAATTGATATTAGCACGATTTGTCGAATTTAAACAGCTTTATTATTAAAATGTACTTCTCATAACGTAATGGTAGTACACTAACCTAATTTAGTAAACGATGTATTAAGTAATTAACACATACTTTTATAGGACATGGAAAAAATAGCCATTTACAATTTTTGGTGGCCTAACCCTTATGAATAATCTTGAGAGATGAGAAGGGTAATTTATAAAAGATGGAGAGGTGGTTGTAAAAAAATATCTAACATTGATTACTAGAGACGTAAAGGTGTTTTAGATATTTCTGAGGTCAATGTTGGATAATTGATAATGTAATATTACCACAAGCACTAAACTTACTTGGGAGCAGTAACAATTAGCGGTTGGTTGTCGGCGCTGTCTTCCTCATCGCTTCCTCGGCTCTTCTCCTTTTGTTTCTCAGGCTTTTCGATCTTCTCATCCTTCTCGCTCTTGTCAGTCTCGCTCTTGTCTGAATCCTTGTCCTTTGGGAATAGTGACAATTGAGTAACAGGTCAGTTCATAATCAGGATCGGCCCACATTCAATTCAAGTGTTTATTTAAAAAAATAGAACAGTGATAGTGTTAGTTTCACTGAGCGGACAATTAAAAGGCCTTAGAATCTTAAACGTTCTTCGGTTCGACGAAATCATGCTCGATAGATGGCTTAGCGCTCAACGTGTTGGCGCGCTTACCTAGAGTTGCGTTGTAGGTGTAATAAAGCGGACTAAATAATCTTGATATCTTTTCTTAGGGCAGGTACGCACTGCGCGGCTTGCCGCATGCGGTTGCGGCTAACCGCTCAGTGCGTTTAGGTTCCGGTTTCGCGGTTTCATACGTTTTGATCAGCTGTGCGGCTAGCCGCATGCGGTCAACCGCATAGTGCGTACCTGCCCTTAGGTCTTAATTTTTAGTTCGGTTTTTGCGTATTATTAATTCCTTTTAGGTTTTCGTTATGTGTCTTGTAACACACATACATAACCCACATAACATAGCAGGCCCGTGGTGCACCCCGCATATCAGACGCGAATTAAGATACAAGGACAGTCACCAGCCATATTGTATAATTCTAAATTGCGCCCACAAATATCAGACAAGTCTGAAAAACAGTTGGACTCAGAACTAGATATACATTTTAGTGTTATGTCAAATTGCAGTAACGTATTAAAGTCCAAAAAGACTTTTATTTTGGGAATTGCGCGAATAAATAAGAAAGATGCGACAGAAAAAGCACACCTAAAGGCTTTTTTGTTCGATAAAATACTCTAGTAATTGTACATTGCACTGCTTATAGTATATTCGATACTTTCTTTTAAGAAATTACTAATTAAATTATTAAAATATATCTACATTTTGTATATTTTTTTGGGTTGAGGTTCCGTAGTGTGCAATACGTGACCATATGATGTTAGCTCCAGTACCCATCGAGAAGCTATTTAAGAAAGAAAGACAATAACGAACTTATCCATCAAAATACGATGACATATGATTATTTACGAGGGGTGATCCAAAAGTAATGATAATCAGAATGAAAGGCACATAAAATGTAAAAAAACCTAATTTATTTTTCAACATAGTCTCCTTGCAAGTCTACACACTTAGACCATCGTTTCTCTAGACCTTGAATTCCCTTTAAAAAAAATTTTTTTTCTTGACTTGTCAAAAATGCCTCCACAGCGGCTATCACTTCACTGTCATCCAAAAATTTGTTACCTCTAAGATCTTCCTTCAGGCGTGGAAAGAGATAGAAGTCGCTGGGGCCTAGATCTGGCGAATATGGGGGGTGTTCAAGCACTTCGAAGCCTGCATCACGAATAGCAGCCATCGCAACACCGGCCTTGTGGGAGGGTGTATTGTCCTGGTGAAAGAGGACACCAGCACGAAGTTTGCCCCGCCACTTTTCCTTGATTGCTTCTCTCAATCTTCGTATCTGGCAGCGTAGTAAGAGCCTGTAATAGTGGTTCCTTTTTCGAGGTATTCTATCATTATGATTCCTTCGGCATCCCAGAACACGGAAGCCATGATCTTCCCAACTGAGCTTGCAACCTTGAATTTCTTAGGTGTAGGGGAACTGGGTCGCTTCCACGTCATTGATTGTTGTTTTGTCTCAGGATCAAAATGATGGATCCAAGACTCATCCAAGGTGACAAATCGACGCAAAAAAGTATCGGGATAAGCTCGAAATTTTTCAAGATTACACTTTGAAATCTTATGTCGTATTTCCTTTTGTTCGGCCGTTAACATTCTAGGTACCCAACGGGCGGAGACTTTTTTCATGTGTAGTTCATCAGTTAATATTCTTTGAACACTGCCATACGAAATCCCCGTGAGCTCAACTAGATGTCTGGTAGTCATTCTTCTATCTGTTAACACGAGTTCATTGATATTTTTTACATTATCTTCCGTAAGGGCCGTAGAAGGGCGGCCTTCGCGATGTTCGTCTTGAGTGGATGTTCTTCCTAAGTTAAACTCCTTCGACCAGCGTGCTACTGTGGAATACGGCGGAGCAGAGTTCCCTAGTGTCCCCACTAATTCAGCATATATGTCTTTAGTACTCATTTTTTTTAAACAGAAGTATTTAATATCCGCTCTCAACTCAATTTTCTCCATTTTTGCGTTATTGTTCCGACCGCTCGTGAAAAAACAATTGAAACTCAATGACAAATACATTTTTTTTTATTTTTTTTTCTTAATATTACTGAGGAGTCTCTACTGCCAGTAACGCTATATTTCATTATTGTATATCGATGCAAAAAGTATTTAGTTATCATTACTTTTGGATCACCCCTCGTACTGCATCTGTACATGATATAGGTTAATACTACAAGTTTTTTAACTTTAGTATTAATTTATTTATATTTCTTAATTTTTTTTTATTACGTACTTAACACATAGATGTTGATGAATTATTGCGGCTTAGTTATTTATTACCTACCTAAAAGGAACTGTCTTTTAAAGGCATAGATCGCATCATTCGAGAAGCAAACATTTTTCGTAAAATCTTATCAGTTTGTCTTCCAAATTCATTGCCCAGAAATTGTAGTGTTTTCTATTATTTCCATTTTAAGGTGATGCCCAGGGCCAGCCATCTTTATAGATGAAACATAATCGTATTAATAGTTTGCAAACTTTGGCAAAATTGGATGCAGTCAGTTAACACCTTCTTAACTCCAACCATAGGGCACTTTCCTACTGCTCTATAGTGTCACGTTCAAAGACCTTTATCTAACTAGATTTAGTAAACACCTCAATCTGTATGAAATCCCATCGTGTCATTTTTTTTCTAACTACTGTGACGTCACAAGAGCGAATTAGTGATGTGGATTCAGTGAGCGGACAGGTGTGAGCGTACGGCGGGCGTGTTGGTGGGCGTGGAGCATGCGGAGGACCCGGCGGGCGGCTGGCGGTCGCGGTCGCGGATGAGCGTGTTAGTGAGCGGGCACAGGTGTCAGTGAGCGGACAGGTGTGAGCGTACGGCGGGCGTGTTGGTGGGCGTGGAGCAGGCGGAGGACCCGGCGGGCGGCTGGCGGTCGCGGTCGCGGATGAGCGTGTTAGTGAGCGGGCACAGGTGTCAGTGAGCGGACAGGTGTGAGCGTACGGCGGGCGTGTTGGTGGGCGTGGAGCAGGCGGAGGACCCGGCGGGCGGCTGGCGGTCGCGGTCGCGGATGAGCGTGTTAGTGAGCGGGCACAGGTGTCAGTGAGCGGACAGGTGTGAGCGTACGGCGGGCGTGTTGGTGGGCGTGGAGCAGGCGGAGGACCCGGCGGGCGGCTGGCGGTCGCGGTCGCGGATGAGCGTGTTAGTGAGCGGGCACAGGTGTCAGTGAGCGGACAGGTGTGAGCGTACGGCGGGCGTGTTGGTGGGCGTGGAGCAGGCGGAGGACCCGGCGGGCGGCTGGCGGTCGCGGATGAGCGTGTTAGTGAGCGGGCACAGGTGTCAGTGAGCGGACAGGTGTGAGCGTACGGCGGGCGTGTTGGTGGGCGTGGAGCAGGCGGAGGACCCGGCGGGCGGCTGGCGGTCGCGGTCGCGGATGAGCGTGTTAGTGAGCGGGCACAGGTGTCAGTGAGCGGACAGGTGTGAGCGTACGGCGGGCGTGTTGGTGGGCGTGGAGCAGGCGGAGGACCCGGCGGGCGGCTGGCGGTCGCGGTCGCGGATGAGCGTGTTAGTGAGCGGGCACAGGTGTCAGTGAGCGGACAGGTGTGAGCGTACGGCGGGCGTGTTGGTGGGCGTGGAGCAGGCGGAGGACCCGGCGGGCGGCTGGCGGTCGCGGTCGCGGATGAGCGTGTTAGTGAGCGGGCACAGGTGTCAGTGAGCGGACAGGTGTGAGCGTACGGCGGGCGTGTTGGTGGGCGTGGAGCAGGCGGAGGACCCGGCGGGCGGCTGGCGGTCGCGGTCGCGGATGAGCGTGTTAGTGAGCGGGCACAGGTGTCAGTGAGCGGACAGGTGTGAGCGTACGGCGGGCGTGTTGGTGGGCGTGGAGCAGGCGGAGGACCCGGCGGGCGGCTGGCGGTCGCGGTCGCGGATGAGCGTGTTAGTGAGCGGGCACAGGTGTCAGTGAGCGGACAGGTGTGAGCGTACGGCGGGCGTGTTGGTGGGCGTGGAGCAGGCGGAGGACCCGGCGGGCGGCTGGCGGTCGCGGTCGCGGATGAGCGTGTTAGTGAGCGGGCACAGGTGTCAGTGAGCGGACAGGTGTGAGCGTACGGCGGGCGTGTTGGTGGGCGTGGAGCAGGCGGAGGACCCGGCGGGCGGCTGGCGGTCGCGGTCGCGGATGAGCGTGTTAGTGAGCGGGCACAGGTGTCAGTGAGCGGACAGGTGTGACCGTACGGCGGGCGTGTTGGTGGGCGTGGAGCAGGCGGAGGACCCGGCGGGCGGCTGGCGGTCGCGGTCGCGGATGAGCGTGTTAGTGAGCGGGCGTGTTGGTGGGCGTGGAGCAGGCGGAGGACCCGGCGGGCGGCTGGCGGTCGCGGTCGCGGATGAGCGTGTTAGTGAGCGGGCACAGGTGTCAGTGAGCGGACAGGTGTGAGCGTACGGCGGGCGTGTTGGTGGGCGTGGAGCAGGCGGAGGACCCGGCGGGCGGCTGGCGGTCGCGGTCGCGGATGAGCGTGTTAGTGAGCGGGCACAGGTGTCAGTGAGCGGACAGGTGTGAGCGTACGGCGGGCGTGTTGGTGGGCGTGGAGCAGGCGGAGGACCCGGCGGGCGGCTGGCGGTCGCGGTCGCGGATGAGCGTGTTAGTGAGCGGGCACAGGTGTCAGTGAGCGGACAGGTGTGAGCGTACGGCGGGCGTGTTGGTGGGCGTGGAGCAGGCGGAGGACCCGGCGGGCGGCTGGCGGTCGCGGATGAGCGTGTTAGTGAGCGGGCACAGGTGTCAGTGAGCGGACAGGTGTGAGCGTACGGCGGGCGTGTTGGTGGGCGTGGAGCAGGCGGAGGACCCGGCGGGCGGCTGGCGGTCGCGGTCGCGGATGAGCGTGTTAGTGAGCGGGCACAGGTGTCAGTGAGCGGACAGGTGTGAGCGTACGGCGGGCGTGTTGGTGGGCGTGGAGCAGGCGGAGGACCCGGCGGGCGGCTGGCGGTCGCGGTCGCGGATGAGCGTGTTAGTGAGCGGGCACAGGTGTCAGTGAGCGGACAGGTGTGACCGTACGGCGGGCGTGTTGGTGGGCGTGGAGCAGGCGGAGGACCCGGCGGGCGGCTGGCGGTCGCGGTCGCGGATGAGCGTGTTAGTGAGCGGGCACAGGTGTCAGTGAGCGGACAGGTGTGAGCGTACGGCGGGCGTGTTGGTGGGCGTGGAGCAGGCGGAGGACCCGGCGGGCGGCTGGCGGTCGCGGTCGCGGATGAGCGTGTTAGTGAGCGGGCACAGGTGTCAGTGAGCGGACAGGTGTGAGCGTACGGCGGGCGTGTTGGTGGGCGTGGAGCAGGCGGAGGACCCGGCGGGCGGCTGGCGGTCGCGGTCGCGGATGAGCGTGTTAGTGAGCGGGCACAGGTGTCAGTGAGCGGACAGGTGTGAGCGTACGGCGGGCGTGTTGGTGGGCGTGGAGCAGGCGGAGGACCCGGCGGGCGGCTGGCGGTCGCGGTCGCGGATGAGCGTGTTAGTGAGCGGGCACAGGTGTCAGTGAGCGGACAGGTGTGAGCGTACGGCGGGCGTGTTGGTGGGCGTGGAG
This sequence comes from Acleris sparsana, assembly GCA_923062465.1. Classification (NCBI taxonomy): domain Eukaryota; kingdom Metazoa; phylum Arthropoda; class Insecta; order Lepidoptera; family Tortricidae; genus Acleris; species Acleris sparsana. Next base: position 6,741,997 of record OV281303.1, read on the forward strand.
CAGGCGGAGGACCCGGCGGGCGGCTGGCGGTCGCGGTCGCGGATGAGCGTGTTAGTGAGCGGGCACAGGTGTCAGTGAGCGGACAGGTGTGAGCGTACGGCGGGCGTGTTGGTGGGCGTGGAGCAGGCGGAGGACCCGGCGGGCGGCTGGCGGTCGCCGGTCGCGGATGAGCGTGTTAGTGAGCGGGCACAGGTGTCAGTGAGCGGACAGGTGTGAGCGTACGGCGGGCGTGTTGGTGGGCGTGGAGCAGGCGGAGGACCCGGCGGGCGGCTGGCGGTCGCGGTCGCGGATGAGCGTGTTAGTGAGCGGGCACAGGTGTCAGTGAGCGGACAGGTGTGAGCGTACGGCGGGCGTGTTGGTGGGCGTGGAGCAGGCGGAGGACCCGGCGGGCGGCTGGCGGTCGCGGTCGCGGATGAGCGTGTTAGTGAGCGGGCACAGGTGTCAGTGAGCGGACAGGTGTGAGCGTACGGCGGGCGTGTTGGTGGGCGTGGAGCAGGCGGAGGACCCGGCGGGCGGCTGGCGGTCGCGGTCGCGGATGAGCGTGTTAGTGAGCGGGCACAGGTGTCAGTGAGCGGACAGGTGTGAGCGTACGGCGGGCGTGTTGGTGGGCGTGGAGCAGGCGGAGGACCCGGCGGGCGGCTGGCGGTCGCGGTCGCGGATGAGCGTGTTAGTGAGCGGGCACAGGTGTCAGTGAGCGGACAGGTGTGAGCGTACGGCGGGCGTGTTGGTGGGCGTGGAGCAGGCGGAGGACCCGGCGGGCGGCTGGCGGTCGCGGTCGCGGATGAGCGTGTTAGTGAGCGGGCACAGGTGTCAGTGAGCGGACAGGTGTGAGCGTACGGCGGGCGTGTTGGTGGGCGTGGAGCAGGCGGAGGACCCGGCGGGCGGCTGGCGGTCGCGGTCGCGGATGAGCGTGTTAGTGAGCGGGCACAGGTGTCAGTGAGCGGACAGGTGTGAGCGTACGGCGGGCGTGTTGGTGGGCGTGGAGCAGGCGGAGGACCCGGCGGGCGGCTGGCGGTCGCGGTCGCGGTCGCGGATGAGCGTGTTAGTGAGCGGGCACAGGTGTCAGTGAGCGGACAGGTGTGAGCGTACGGCGGGCGTGTTGGTGGGCGTGGAGCAGGCGGAGGACCCGGCGGGCGGCTGGCGGTCGCGGTCGCGGATGAGCGTGTTAGTGAGCGGGCACAGGTGTCAGTGAGCGGACAGGTGTGAGCGTACGGCGGGCGTGTTGGTGGGCGTGGAGCAGGCGGAGGACCCGGCGGGCGGCTGGCGGTCGCGGTCGCGGAGGTGAGCGTGTTAGTGAGCGGGCACAGGTGTCAGTGAGCGGACAGGTGTGAGCGTACGGCGGGCGTGTTGGTGGGCGTGGAGCAGGCGGAGGACCCGGCGGGCGGCTGGCGGTCGCGGTCGCGGATGAGCGTGTTAGTGAGCGGGCACAGGTGTCAGTGAGCGGACAGGTGTGAGCGTACGGCGGGCGTGTTGGTGGGCGTGGAGCAGGCGGAGGACCCGGCGGGCGGCTGGCGGTCGCGGTCGCGGATGAGCGTGTTAGTGAGCGGGCACAGGTGTCAGTGAGCGGACAGGTGTGAGCGTACGGCGGGCGTGTTGGTGGGCGTGGAGCAGGCGGAGGACCCGGCGGGCGGCTGGCGGTCGCGGTCGCGGATGAGCGTGTTAGTGAGCGGGCACAGGTGTCAGTGAGCGGACAGGTGTGAGCGTACGGCGGGCGTGTTGGTGGGCGTGGAGCAGGCGGAGGACCCGGCGGGCGGCTGGCGGTCGCGGTCGCGGATGAGCGTGTTAGTGAGCGGGCACAGGTGTCAGTGAGCGGACAGGTGTGAGCGTACGGCGGGCGTGTTGGTGGGCGTGGAGCAGGCGGAGGACCCGGCGGGCGGCTGGCGGTCGCGGTCGCGGATGAGCGTGTTAGTGAGCGGGCACAGGTGTCAGTGAGCGGACAGGTGTGAGCGTACGGCGGGCGTGTTGGTGGGCGTGGAGCAGGCGGAGGACCCGGCGGGCGGCTGGCGGTCGCGGTCGCGGATGAGCGTGTTAGTGAGCGGGCACAGGTGTCAGTGAGCGGACAGGTGTGAGCGTACGGCGGGCGTGTTGGTGGGCGTGGAGCAGGCGGAGGACCCGGCGGGCGGCTGGCGGTCGCGGTCGCGGATGAGCGTGTTAGTGAGCGGGCACAGGTGTCAGTGAGCGGACAGGTGTGAGCGTACGGCGGGCGTGTTGGTGGGCGTGGAGCAGGCGGAGGACCCGGCGGGCGGCTGGCGGTCGCGGTCGCGGATGAGCGTGTTAGTGAGCGGGCACAGGTGTCAGTGAGCGGACAGGTGTGAGCGTACGGCGGGCGTGTTGGTGGGCGTGGAGCAGGCGGAGGACCCGGCGGGCGGCTGGCGGTCGCGGTCGCGGATGAGCGTGTTAGTGAGCGGGCACAGGTGTCAGTGAGCGGACAGGTGTGAGCGTACGGCGGGCGTGTTGGTGGGCGTGGAGCAGGCGGAGGACCCGGCGGGCGGCTGGCGGTCGCGGTCGCGGATGAGCGTGTTAGTGAGCGGGCACAGGTGTCAGTGAGCGGACAGGTGTGAGCGTACGGCGGGCGTGTTGGTGGGCGTGGAGCAGGCGGAGGACCCGGCGGGCGGCTGGCGGTCGCGGTCGCGGATGAGCGTGTTAGTGAGCGGGCACAGGTGTCAGTGAGCGGACAGGTGTGAGCGTACGGCGGGCGTGTTGGTGGGCGTGGAGCAGGCGGAGGACCCGGCGGGCGGCTGGCGGTCGCGGTCGCGGATGAGCGTGTTAGTGAGCGGGCACAGGTGTCAGTGAGCGGACAGGTGTGAGCGTACGGCGGGCGTGTTGGTGGGCGTGGAGCAGGCGGAGGACCCGGCGGGCGGCTGGCGGTCGCGGTCGCGGATGAGCGTGTTAGTGAGCGGGCACAGGTGTCAGTGAGCGGACAGGTGTGAGCGTACGGCGGGCGTGTTGGTGGGCGTGGAGCAGGCGGAGGACCCGGCGGGCGGCTGGCGGTCGCGGTCGCGGATGAGCGTGTTAGTGAGCGGGCACAGGTGTCAGTGAGCGGACAGGTGTGAGCGTACGGCGGGCGTGTTGGTGGGCGTGGAGCAGGCGGAGGACCCGGCGGGCGGCTGGCGGTCGCGGTCGCGGATGAGCGTGTTAGTGAGCGGGCACAGGTGTCAGTGAGCGGACAGGTGTGAGCCGTACGGCGGGCGTGTTGGTGGGCGTGGAGCAGGCGGAGGACCCGGCGGGCGGCTGGCGGTCGCGGTCGCGGATGAGCGTGTTAGTGAGCGGGCACAGGTGTCAGTGAGCGGACAGGTGTGAGCGTACGGCGGGCGTGTTGGTGGGCGTGGAGCAGGCGGAGGACCCGGCGGGCGGCTGGCGGTCGCGGTCGCGGATGAGCGTGTTAGTGAGCGGGCACAGGTGTCAGTGAGCGGACAGGTGTGAGCGTACGGCGGGCGTGTTGGTGGGCGTGGAGCAGGCGGAGGACCCGGCGGGCGGCTGGCGGTCGCGGTCGCGGATGAGCGTGTTAGTGAGCGGGCACAGGTGTCAGTGAGCGGACAGGTGTGACCGTACGGCGGGCGTGTTGGTGGGCGTGGAGCAGGCGGAGGACCCGGCGGGCGGCTGGCGGTCGCGGTCGCGGATGAGCGTGTTAGTGAGCGGGCACAGGTGTCAGTGAGCGGACAGGTGTGAGCGTACGGCGGGCGTGTTGGTGGGCGTGGAGCAGGCGGAGGACCCGGCGGGCGGCTGGCGGTCGCGGTCGCGGATGAGCGTGTTAGTGAGCGGGCACAGGTGTCAGTGAGCGGACAGGTGTGAGCGTACGGCGGGCGTGTTGGTGGGCGTGGAGCAGGCGGAGGACCCGGCGGGCGGCTGGCGGTCGCGGTCGCGGATGAGCGTGTTAGTGAGCGGGCACAGGTGTCAGTGAGCGGACAGGTGTGAGCGTACGGCGGGCGTGTTGGTGGGCGTGGAGCAGGCGGAGGACCCGGCGGGCGGCTGGCGGTCGCGGTCGCGGATGAGCGTGTTAGTGAGCGGGCACAGGTGTCAGTGAGCGGACAGGTGTGAGCGTACGGCGGGCGTGTTGGTGGGCGTGGAGCAGGCGGAGGACCCGGCGGGCGGCTGGCGGTCGCGGTCGCGGATGAGCGTGTTAGTGAGCGGGCACAGGTGTCAGTGAGCGGACAGGTGTGAGCGTACGGCGGGCGTGTTGGTGGGCGTGGAGCAGGCGGAGGACCCGGCGGGCGGCTGGCGGTCGCGGTCGCGGATGAGCGTGTTAGTGAGCGGGCACAGGTGTCAGTGAGCGGACAGGTGTGAGCGTACGGCGGGCGTGTTGGTGGGCGTGGAGCAGGCGGAGGACCCGGCGGGCGGCTGGCGGTCGCGGTCGCGGATGAGCGTGTTAGTGAGCGGGCACAGGTGTCAGTGAGCGGACAGGTGTGAGCGTACGGCGGGCGTGTTGGTGGGCGTGGAGCAGGCGGAGGACCCGGCGGGCGGCTGGCGGTCGCGGTCGCGGATGAGCGTGTTAGTGAGCGGGCACAGGTGTCAGTGAGCGGACAGGTGTGAGCGTACGGCGGGCGTGTTGGTGGGCGTGGAGCAGGCGGAGGACCCGGCGGGCGGCTGGCGGTCGCGGTCGCGGATGAGCGTGTTAGTGAGCGGGCACAGGTGTCAGTGAGCGGACAGGTGTGAGCGTACGGCGGGCGTGTTGGTGGGCGTGGAGCAGGCGGAGGACCCGGCGGGCGGCTGGCGGTCGCGGTCGCGGATGAGCGAGCGGCCCGCGGGCGGCGTGCGCGCGCCGCGCGGGTGCGCCACCAGCGTCACGCCCAGCTTGCGGTAGAAGTCTTCGAAGCTGTGCAGGAACCTGATAGGTAACCACATATCATCCGTTATTTGCGAAATCACAACTTTACACTTCGCCCATATATGTATACGTAATAAGGTAGCGTCACCAGTTCTGGGACCGGTTGAAAGAATTTTAATTTTCTATCACTAGTCAAAACTACGCACTTCGTACGATTAATTATTGCGCTCATGCTGATAGTGACGCTAAACCACTTGTTAACCCGCTATCTGCCTGCAACTACCTGCTATTTCCTCGAGTTTATTGTTGCCTGATCACCATATTTAGAATTCGGTTATAATTTCCAAAAGTTTTCCAAATATTTTTTGTATACATGTAAGTTGGGCGTTCAATTAGTAAAAACACATTTCGTTCTTTTATATAATTCAGCATTTATCGATAAAGGAATATTCGCTCACTTTTTATATGCCTGTTTGCATAAATTTGTGATGCTTGTGGTGACAGGATGGAAACCCATCTTATCGGCTATGGTCTTCCACTGGTTCTGGTTGGTGACTCTATTGCAGCCGCCCAACTTTTGTACAACCTGCAACAACGATTAAAGTTTAAGCAAACTTCAGGCTTACCCTGCGAATAAATTCGACACGGTCGTATAAATCTCATGCGGAGAAAGCTGAAGCGAATAGCTAGTAATTAAATGCAGTGTGAAGCTCACCCGAAAGAGTCGGTAGAGGTCGATGTCGCGATTAGCGATAGTAGGGTTGCGGTTGAGCGGCGTGCCGCGGTCGTCCATGAACTTGTACAGCTGCGCCACGAAGTGGTCCTTCTCTTCGCGGGGCTCATCGTCGGAACTCTGCAACACAATCAACAACTAGGGTAAACATTTATTTTGGTGGCACCTTTGTTTTTCTAAGGTCGAATACAGGTACGACGGTTTTTGAACGACTTTATTTTACTTAACGAAATTTGTTGATGATTTTTAGAAAAAAATACTCATAAATTTTGTTCTAAAAATCATCAACAAATTTCGTTAAGTAAAATAAAGTCGTTCAAAAACCGTCGTTGTAAATTGTGAATACTTAAACTTACATACATACATAAAATCACACCTGTTTCCCAGAGGGGTAGGCAGAGACGACTTCTTTCCACCTGCTACGATCCTGACAAATGTCTTTCGCTTCTTCCACATTCATACATCGAGTCATGCACGCACGTCGGTTTCGGGTACTTAAGATTCGGCCCTTTTCCAGTATTTCTCCGATTTGATTCGAAAAAGTACGCCTAGGGCGGCCTCTTCCGACCCTTCCACTCACTTTCGCTCTGTATATCTCTTTCGTCAATCTTCTTTCATCCATCCTTTCCAAATGACCGAACCATCGAAGCATGCCCTTTTCAATCTTAGTCACTACATCTTCTTTTAGTCCACATTTCTCTCTGACCTTCTCATTCCTTACTCTATCAATCAGTTTCACACCACACATACTACGCAAATGGCGTGTAGTGGGGTACTTATAGGATTATAGCCAGTCGGCCTTTAAAAGGGGGGCAAGTCCTAAAGACTAATTATCCCACAACCTCACCGGTGGCTCCAAGTAGTTGGTATGCACCCAACGGCCACACCCCGGTAAACCACGTCGACTCGTGGGCTAAACCCGGTGAGGGCACGTGAAGGCTTCGGCTGACATGTTTCGGATACCTCCCGAATTGTGCATAAAGTCCAGCTCGGCAGTGATGGCAGGCCACGCTGATAAGCAACGGACCCTGGCGGATCTGGCGAGCTAGCAAGGCAATGTTGATGGCCAAGGGCGGCAGTCGAGGTCGGAAGTGACTGTCGGTCAGATACTGCAGCCGAAACCCCCGTCGATCGTAGCGGTTTCCGTTCCATTGGATTACGGGGGACTAGGCAGAGAGAGGGTATCTGCGGTTGCGCATCCGCTTATACACTTAAAAATATTCCTGCGCAGATGACTGTTTTCGAATATGGACTCTGAAAAGACGAAAAGTCCCGTGGCGATGGGTTGAGGTAGAGAGGTCCAGTTTGGTGCAGACTGGGCTTTGTCTGAGGCCTGCATGCGGGCGACTTCGGGGGTGTTCCTTAGAACGCCGTGGTCGCTTTTTCTCTGATCTGGGGGGACAGGGAGGATTCGGCAGCACCTGAAGTGACAGAGCAGCCCTATTTAGGGAAGCACTGCTCTCCTCGCTCAGCCGGGGAGGGGGCTAGAAAAGGTGCCCTAAACATTGCTCACCCCACCTCTAAGGATGGTAGCAACCGTGGCTGCCTCCGCATCGATTAAATTCGCGGTCGACGTTACAAGAAAAAATATAACCCACATAAAACCTCTGATTTGACGTTTGGCGCGTGGAACGTGCGTACACTCCTTGATCGCACTAACAATGCCTGTCCAGAGCGGAAAACTGCCATTGTTGCCCGGGAACTTCATCGCTACGATATAGATGTGGCTGCTCTCAGCGAAACACATTTAGCTGATGAAGGGGAGCTGGTAGAATACGGTGGTGGGTATACTTTCTTTTGGAAAGGACTCGCTGCCTCTGAACCGCGACGGTCAGGTGTTGGATTTGCGATCAAGAACAAGCTTGTCAAACAGCTCCAAGAGTGTCCGGTTCACATCTCGGATCGCATTACCACATTACGCCTACACTTAGATGACAGCAATTATCTTAATGTTATCAGTGTCTATGCTCCAACGCTAGACAAGCCTGATGACATTAAAGATCAATTTTATGAGGACCTCTCAAAACAAATCGAAAGCGTAAGGCCTAGAGAACGGATTCTTCTGTTGGGCGACTTCAATGCCAGGGTTGGACGTGACTGCGATGCTTGGCCCGGAGTCCTGGGTAGGCACGGAGTCGGAAGCATGAACAGCAACGGACAGTTGCTGCTCAGCTTGTGTGCACAGTACCATCTCGCAATTACAAGCACCATGTTTAGGCTTCCAGCCAAATACAAAAATACGTGGATGCACCCTCGTTCCAAGCACTGGCATCTGATTGACTTCGTAATCGTTCGACAACAAGACATTTCCCAAGTCCTAATCACCCGCGTTATGCGTGGTGCGCACTGTTGGACTGACCATAGGCTTGTTGTCACCAAGCTGCATCTCCGCCTCCGACGTCCTTGCAGATCCAGTAAGGAAAAGCCGACGTGTCTAAACGTGGACCGGCTTAATGATAATGGGACCAGGGAAAAATACACCGAAGCTTTGACTGCTGTGTTGCCGATTAGGAACGTTGGGGATGTTGATGCTGATTGGAGGGCTCTATCTTCTCATATTTTAAACACCGCCACAGTTACTCTGGGTCTAAAAGTCCGTAAGCACGAAGACTGGTTTGATGAGAATAATGGAGCTCTTAAAGAGGCAATCGATAAACACCGGCGACTTCTTCGGCAACATAGACAGCCAAATCAACGAGATGTTGCGGAGATCAAGCAGAGTGACCTGCAGCTGCGTAGACTAACTCGGGAAATGAAGGACAAGTGGTGGCAAGATAGAGCTCGTCACATGCAGTGGCTCGCAGACACAAATCAGCTTGGGGAGTTCTATAGTGAGGTTCGAAAGTTGGTAGGACTGACTTTCCATGCTAAAGTGCCACTTAAGCCTGCTAATGAAGAGGGCCTTCTTAAAAGCAAGGAAGAAGTCCTAAGACGATGGGCGGAACATTTCAACACTCTGATGAATGTGGACCGGTCAGCTGACCTGGAACACGTGCGTTCGATTCCTCAACTCCCTACTAATGTCGAGCTGGATGAGCCTCTGTTACGTGACGAGGTCGTTGTGGCCATCAAGCAACAGCAGAACAAACGTGCGGTGGGCGTGGACTCTATACCCGGTGAGCTGCTTAAATGCGGCGGTGAGGAATTGCATTCAGCTATATGGGAGCTCTTTGATCTTATGTGGAAGAAAGAACAGGTGCCATCCACTTTTAAAGTGTCGCGCATAAGGGCCCTATATAAGAGTAAAGGCGATCGCTCTGATTGCAATTCTTACCGCGGCATTTCGCTGCTGTCTGTTCCCGGGAAAGTATTCGCCCGAGTATTGCTAAACCGCCTAATTAAAATGTCAGAAAAGTTGTTGCCTGAGACTCAGTTTGGTTTCCGACCTGAACGAGGCACCTGTGAGGCTATCTTCTCATTACGTCAACTTCAAGAGAAGAGCAGAGAGCAAGGTCGTAACATGTATCTCTGTTTTGTCGACCTTGAAAAAGCCTTTGACAGCGTGCCTCGAGAAGCCCTCTGGGTAGTGTTGGGGAAGATAGGGTGCACGGAGAAGTTTGTGAGACTTCTTAGACTCCTGCATGACGACATGGAATGCTGCGTCGCTGTCGACGGCGAACAATCGGACTTTTTCCCCGTTACCTGTGGGGTAAAGCAAGGGTGCGTCTTGGCGCCCACATTGTTCGCGTTGTATTTTGCAGTCGTAGTCCAAGAGGTTTTACAAACTACCTCTCAAGGCGTCCGCATTCGTTTCCGCACAGATGGCAAAATTTTCAACCTCGCGAGGCTCAAAGCCCACACAAAAGTCTCTTGCGATGAAATTACTGAGATCTTGTATGCAGATGACCTATGTTTCGTAACAGAATCCCCAGACGGTCTGCAACAGCTCATGTCCGTTTTCAACGAGTCTTGCCGCAAATTCGGTCTTAAAATCAGTGTCAAAAAGACGGAGGTCATGTCTCTGGACATCGACGGTCACGAGGCACTGACCATTAGACTCGGCGAGGACGAACTGAAGCAGGTCGACAAGTTCCGATATCTGGGGAGCACACTGACATCTAAGTGCGACCTTGATGCAGAGATCAACAGCAGGATCGGTGCTGCTGCTGCAGCGTTCGGTAAGCTGGATACCAAGGTCTTCTGTTCACATGATTTAAAACTAGCTACTAAGATCTCAGTATATATGGCAGTCGTGCTGCCCAACATCTTATACTCAGCCGAAACCTGGACCTTGTATCGCCGACACATCCGCATGCTAGACCGATTCCACCTCAAATGTCTACGCAAAATACTTAGGATCCGATGGTCTGATCGTGTGCGGAACACTGAAGTGCTGCGCAGAGCCAATGTTGGTGGCATTGAGGCGTACATTATGCGGCGTCAACTTCGGTGGTGCGGTCATCTGTCCAGGATGCCGGAGCAGAGAGTGGCGAAGCGTATCTTCTATGCAGAACTCAGGGAGGGCAAGCGAAAGCATGGCGGACAACTCCTTAGGTACAAAGATGCGCTTAAACGGCACATGAAAAGATGCGGCATTGAGCCGTCTCGCTGGGAGAAGCAGGCTGCCAAACGACCCGAGTGGCGGACTCTGGTGCAAACCAAAGTCCGCGTTTTTGAAAAACAACGGCGCTCTGAGCTTGATGCCAAGCGCGACGAACTGAAAGCCCGTCCACCTGCGGCAATATATTATAATATTATCGATGGTGAGCTCACATGCCCGCACTGCGCAAGAACTTTCGGAAAGAAAATTGGCTACATAAGCCACATGCGAGCCCATCAACGACAACAGGGTCCTCCCTAAAACGGTCGCCGTGACCGAGATCGGTCGGACCAATCATCACTACGCAAAGAGCGCATTTCAACTGCATTTATACGACTTTCATGCTTGTCCTGCCACACCCAACATTCACTATCACTATCTCACTACCAGAGAGAGTAGAGTAGGGACCAGTACTCCATTGTGAACAGCCAGTCGCGCTTTTTGTGAAACGCCCCTTCTGCCCACAAAGGAGTTCAGGGCCCCATTAATTTGATTTCCCACATTCACCCTCCTCTCGACATCCTTCTCACACTTACCGTCTCTTGTAAACATACTTCCCAGGTACACAAATTCACTCACTTGCTCTACCAATTCACCATTTATATTTATCACGCACTCAGTCATCTCCTCGTCCTTCTCTATCACCATGACCTTGGTCTTGGCAACATTTACTTTCATCCCCTTTTGCTTAAATCCCTCATTCATCACTGTCACCATCTCCTGCAACTCAAGTACCGATGGAGCAAGTATAACTTGATCATCGGCATATAAGAGGCATTTGATTAGCAACTCTTGCATACGCAAACCCTTATCATACTCTTTCAAATCTCGCATACAACTGTCCATGAATAGATTGAACAGCCATGGTGAGGCAACACAGCCCTGTCTAACACCTCTAGAGATATTAAACCAGGCCGAGTAAACTTTATACTATTTTATGTGACTGTACAAAATGACGGGCATTAAACACGAATGTGGGTTTACGAAACGAGCTGAAGACTTTTGAATAACATGAAACAAGTGTTTTAATGACTAATAATGTACAGTTACATACACTACTTTATCTACCCACATATCATAAGCCTCCATGATGCATTCAGGAGTCGCATATTATGACCGGCATCGCGGCGTCGTTCAGGCCACTAACATTAATTATTATATGACGTTAGTTGCTTTGTCACGGATATCAGGAGGCGTTGCCGAAATATCTATATCATCTTAATCGCTCATTTTATGGTTTAAATTCAACAAATCGAACAATTATATACAACAAAACAAATTGTAGCCGGTAATGGCCGTAATGAAAATATTGAAAAGTTTTCTAGCAGCTGTCTTAGTTTTTTTTAATTCAGAGACAAACTAGAGTCGGCTCCAACTATCATATCGTTCGACATCTTACTTACGTGCGACAGTTGTCAAATTTATATGCAAATTGCTTATTTCGAACTAAACGTCATCAAGACTGATATAAGAATAGAGGTCAAATCAAATTTCTTTGTTTATCAGAGATGTTCGAAATTTGAATGAAATAATATTACCGAAATCGATGTTATTATTTAGCAATAATCACATTTATACACATAAGAAAGTTGTTCTAACAGTTTATTTTTATGGTGTTCATAATGTGCGGTTCTTGAACGCATCGTGGAGGGTTTATGATATTTGGATAGATAAAATATCTTATTTTATTCTGAATGTTCGGTATGTTACCTACAAGTTAGTTGGTATGTATAATGACGTTAATGAATGACTTTTTCTATGTTAACCTAAGGGGAGAAACGAATGCAATGTATGCTGTCTAGCAAACCCAGTCCGTGGGTCCACAGAAAAACAGCGTTGTACTTCCATTAGGTGGTACGACATATAGCTGAGTGGATACCATTTTCGCAGCACTACTTTTCACACACTTATAATATATAAATATTTTTCTATTTCTAAATAAAATAATTTAGATGTCAGTTGATCACTATACACTGTCACTGACATAGTTGATGCGCTTAACCATGGTAATAACAATTATTATAGAACCGCTATTACCATGGCAACGCTCATTATAGAATTGTTATCACGCTTCGGTTTCGCTATAGTTGGTATTCTGATACCGTTAACAATTTTATAGTACGCGAGTAGAAAAAATAAATAATACGGAATTTGGATTATACAAGGTAATTATGTGGAGGTATTAACGTACGTCGTCGGAGGTGTTCCGCGGCTCGTTGAAGAGCGCGGCGCGGTCCCAGTGCGGCGGCAGCGTGCCGTTCCCGAGGTACTGCAGCGCCGCCTCCACGCCGCCCCACTCCAGCGGGGAGCTCCCTTTGCGGAACTCGCGGGCCTCCTTCTTTGGCACTGTGTAGCTGGAAACAAAGGCATTATAAGTTGATTTCATTTTGATTAGCGTGTTGAACTTTATTCCTTATGAGGCATTTGGGCGCATACGCATGTAACAGCCGTCAATGATTTTTTTTAATTTTTTCTGTCTGAATGATATTATCAGAAATAGATGTACAGTCGAATACAAAGATTATGTATTGTGTACACTTTTGCAACTTATTTCATTGGATTATGAGCACCTGTTTTGGCAACTTTAATTTAGGTCTAAAGAGCTGTTGTGCAAAACGATTAATCTCGGTTGTTGATGCAGTTCTAAATGCGGCTCGCGCTCGCTCTCCTGGACCTACAGAACGTGACTCACTATCGGCCGTCCTTGAAGGAGCGCACGAGGTAGTCCTCCTTGACCTTGATGGCGGCGGTGGGCGCGACGACGAGCGCGGGGAAGGCGGGCTGCTGCGGGCGCCGCCGCTCCGCGCCGCCCGCAGCCTCCACCAGCACCACGCGGCCCACGTGCGGCTCGCGCTCGTTGTCTGCGCGTCGCGCCAGCGCTTCGCCTTCACTCTCTTCGGACCTACCGATGTACACATCTATCACTATCAACCAGGAATAATTCATTATCGAGAGGCCTACCTATACAATACAAGGCAAAGTTTTGGAAAATTGACCATTCTCTTTCCAGGATTATAAGAAAGACCTAAACACCTAAGACCAATTAAACGGTTACAAAACAGAACTTCAGACGATAAATTACCCCAAAAGATTTGAAAACTTTTGTTGTTGATATTAAACTGTAAGCACTGCTTTCAACGATTTGCATTGGTGTAAAACTGTCTCCTCCTATATAATAAATAAAATAAAATAAAAATATATTCATATTTGTCAGATAGGTTGTTAGTTACAAAAACACTTATAAAACTTATAAAAACTATATTAGTAATATAATATTCCAAGCAAATGCTTATTGGCCCTCAACGCTAAAATAGGGCTGTTGTCAGTTTAAAGTGTTTACTGTGGAATCATAGTTCCCAAGCGGATCAACTGATTTGGACGCAGTTTTTGAAATCTTCTTATGGGAGGGTAAATCGCTTCGTTACGCAAACCGTTACTGCGCCAGTCTGCCCGGCTTCCCTTCCTCTCACGCATACGGCAGCGGTAGGCAGGCGCCTCCTCTCTCACTCTAACCCCCAGCGCTACCCGTATTTCGGACAGACGCTTCCCCATCTCTCTACTCAGTGTTTATTGTGCGATAGACATATCTGTTGACAGTGTGCATATAATTTTTAAAAGTGATTCTAAAAAATGTGATGAAACAAGCAGAAGATGATGCCTATTATAGCTAAAATAAGCCAATTGTTACTTTTATAGGATTAAATAATGATACTAATAATACATACACAAAATTCTAATGTACATATTCAAGAATTGTAACTAAAATATATTTTATAATGAATAATAGATTTTATTAATAAATAACCTTTCCTTACATTATCATATTAATGTACATCATAAAATTTAAGTAATAACCTAAGCTTTTCTCAAGTTAAACAAATGTCAATATTAAATAGTTCAACTTAGATTTGTTTACATTATCACTTCTGTCGGGGGCCTGACACGTACACGTTTACAAGGGTTCATGAAAATCGGTTGAATAAGAGATATTACCTCGGAATGTTTTACCCTTATATTGCGGGGTTGCCTTATATTGGGGGTTATTATCTTTTTAATCTTTGATTATGTAAAAAAAATATACATTATCATACTATTATAAAACATTAAAATCCATAACTTTAGTATATTCATATAGTACTCACTGGGCCCTGCCCCTCCTCCCCCTCCTGCCTGCGATGACGGGCGTCGAGAAGTGTTCTGGGTGCGTGAGAGGCAGCTGGTCTAGTGTCTCACTCTCGTTAAAATGCCGCCCGCTCTTGAGACATAGTGCTGAACGTCGCAAAGTCGTTATGTCGCCGTCATCAAACACTGCAAAAGATAGGATACAAATCTCCACTTTTTTAAACAACAAACCACTTTATTAAAGAAGAAGAAGAAGAAGCAAATTAGCTCTATTTAATTAAGATCATTTTACAATGTTAACATGAAAGTCATTTAACAAACTGTCAACTTCGGTTCTAATATTACAATCAAAGATGAAAATATAAGTATATTATAATAATATAGTATAATATAAGCAGAGGGCGGAATAGCTCATGGCAAAAATCAAACGTCAATAGAGTTGGAACTTTGAATTTTATCGACATTTTCAGGTATCGATAAGTTCAGTCACCATTTACATTTCTGACTTTAACATTAACCTCTTTGATTAGCTATTTGACCATTTGACCTCTTTGGTTAGATTAAAAGTAAATTGCATGGCAGATAACTGTCATTTCTGCCACTAGTCTATTTGCAACTAATTCACGTTTGTAAAAAATGGTTAATCCAAAAAGAAAAACATATTAACAAATGGATAAAGAAGTATCCTTGTCTTACTTACGACGAAAACAGCTCAACGATATACTGCTTCAAATGTAAGGTTCACTCACATAACCAGTAAAAAACGTTCACCTGAGTTTAAAGAGGTAAAGAACGATAATAGTTTTTATATAGATTTGATAATATTTTTCGTTTCTTGCAACATTCCATGGAAAAGAAAACGCATTTCTGGGTTTTTCTGAAAAATATGTTGTTCTTGTTCATCGAATAAAGTTCCGGACGAATCGTTGTTGCGGAAAGTTTATCTAGATATTTTTTACAATCAGATAGTTGATAAAATTCGCGAAAACATGGCAGGAAAATATGTATGGTTAACAGTTGACGAAACAGTTAAGATTAAAGGAAAATGTGAAGCAAATGTAATTATAAGAGAATTGGCCAAGACTACCTGTTGTAAATTTTACCTCATTGGATGTAAAGTTCTTTTCACAGTCGATGCTAATTCAATGGCTGAATTAATCAGTTTATTCGATAGTCGATAAAATTCAACGTTCCAACTCTATTGACATTTGATTTTTGCCATGAGCAATTCCGCGCTCTGAATATAAGTATAAGTTCCAAAAAAAATATTATACAAGTCCACTATATGTATGTGTATGTGTAAGTTGTGTAAATATGTAGGAACAAGGTACATGGTGCATCATGATACAAAAATGTAGCTATCATGTTATTACTTAATGTTATGTCCATTGCAAGTTCTTTACCTTATGTATAGAAATTTGACACATTATAATGTTGGCTACTTAATGTATAGAAATGAAATAAAATGATTCCATTTGATTTGGGTGCATTTAATTGAATAATAATATTTGGATAAATATATTTTGTTGGCCACTCACCAACTGTGTACTGGCTGCAGTCCTGTATCTTGGAGATGATGGCTTCCATGGCATCCTTCTTGGGGTCCTGCTTCACCTCCACAGTGCTGCCGACTCGCAGGGTGCCCTTGATGACATCATCATTCACTGTGATGGTGCCACCAGCTTTTAGTGTCATCTGGAAAAATGTATATGTGCATTTCTGAATTTTACATCATTCAGTGGCATGTTACATGTTACATTCGCATTTATGCACATCAAGTACATAGGCCTAATAATTAATTAAATTGCCAGTGTGTCAGCATCAAGCATATCTGGGAGGACACAATAATCATCATAAGTGCCAAGGCATAAAGCACTCTCTGCAGACATAAATAAGTTATTTATAAAGCATAATAAGTTAAACAAATTATTAAGAAAACATACCTAGATAATAAAAGAATTTAAAGAAATTGATGTAAATAGGAAATTGTTTGATTTAATATTGATTTTAATGGCTATGGTATGAAATTAAATTAAAAAGATGTTTCACATTTGAATATCTTGACATTATGCCTTAGTTTCGCTAGTTGGGTACTCATTATTGGTTGTTTATACAGTATCTCAAATTCAATAAAGCAGATTTAATCTTTTCCTGGTAGTAATGAGGTTGCAATTGCTATAGGGGTTTATGTAATATTTACCTTGCATTTTATGTTCCTGACAACTTTTTTGATCTTTGCTTCACAAAATGCCCCCTTGTACTTGGCACTAACATCAGTGCCCACTGGCAGGAAGGGAGGGTCATCCCCCTGCTGTGACAGAAAAAATAATTTTAATTATCATAAGTACTCAAGTACCATGTTGTGTAAAGCACCAGCTTATTATGATGATGGCAAAAATGTTGCAATAAACATTTACATAGTAACATTTTTAGAAGTGAAGAATTTAGCAATCCATTATTCAGGATTTGTGCAGTTAACATTCAGCAAACAGAAATTGATTTCAATTGTCGGAGCAGGTACTTAAACAACACAGTCATATCTAATTATGCATTTACTTTTTTAAACATAGTCCAGTACGAATTATAATCAAACTTACCATGTTAGCTATGTTGAAATTCAGTATTAATCTTGAACTACAGCCTGTAAGAAGTTATAATGATCAGAATAGTTTAAAGTTCAAACATTGTAGGTTGCATACACTGGTTAGCCATCAGGTGGCACATTAATATTAAAACATCTTGAAATTACACTTACTCCGATATTAAGGGCTAGGGACGCCAAGCCATATAGAGGCCTACGTGACTGTTAGGTTATAGTTGAGTAAAATTATTACGAATTACCGTGAAGACACGAAAATAAAGATAACTTCGACGTCTTGTTTATAATCACCTTACAAAACATACATATACAGATACATTTAGAAACTATGGAGTTATGCGACACACATAAACTAGATTGCGCGGCAAGAGGTTTCTGAGAAAGTACAGACCTGACAATGAGAATTTTCAAGTAATAGATTCACAATCACCAGATTTAACTCCCATTTAGCGGGCAATACAAGTTCATTTTACAATAAAATTAATTGTAATGTAAGGAAACCAATCAAACGTACACCATTTTCGTTTCACTTTTTTGACAATGGTACCTAATGTTGCCATCTTACCTCATTCGGTAATAATAAGTATTGACATATGTAGCTAACGCAATGAAAAAGATCACCCCTTAATAAATATAAATTGTATATTATTCCCCTTGATTCGCAGTTTTAAGTATGTCTAATGAATAATAGATCACATAAATTAATTAAATTTTTGAAGCGTACTCTTGATTTTAAACTTTTGTCTAATGCGGTATTCCGAACGTTCCACACTTTTGACACAATGAACATTGAACACGTCAAAATTATTTTTCTATCCCAGCGACGAGATACGAAACGATGTTTTGAAAATGTATTTGCTAACAGTTGAGCGGTTTTGTTGGGCTTAGAAATTTTTCTGGAGATATTTGATGAAATTTATAGTGTATAAGCTTTCAGAAGTGAGTCCATAATGAAGGCTTTACTCGCAACTGTGTCGAGTCTTGTGCTCACGACCGTGGTCATCGGCAATGCCTATTACCAGAAGAAACAGTTTTATCCATCGATAGTTTACCTAACTAATTCCAACCCTAGCATGGCTGTAAGTATTGAAAACCAAACAAATCAAATAATGTATGACTCTGAAATTCAAGTTTTTGTAGCTTATTAGAATCCAACAATTTTTTAACTGAACATGACCTTACCTTCCAATAGCCTTCAATAAGTAAAATCTAATGACTAGTGTCCTTGTGCCCCTCAAATAGTAATGTATGTATTATTGATGATCAATTTGTTTCAGGTAATGTATTTACAGGCTTTCATACTGGTACTATTGGTGGGTAAATTATTAAGGAAAATATTCTTTGGGCAACTCCGACCCGCGGAGTTTGAGGTAAGTCAGTTACACATTTATTCAGATTGAAGGGTATATATACTGTTTGACACCTTATATTATGTCGGCTTGTGCTTTACTGTTGGGTTTGGTATAACTGTGATATGGTTCCTTGATTAATAGAAAGTATTTAAGTGAGATTGTATGTTTTTTCATTTTAATTCCCTTAAGTGTATTAATTTATCGAAATGTAATGTGAAGTTTTAGTCATAGAAATCTATAAATTCACAATCGATATATTCAAATATTGCACAATATATATGTTGCGAAAACATTTCAGAGCTTTTGCTAAATTTTATTAAATGTGTGGTTTTCAGCTCTCTATTATAATAAGCCTTTAAAGTATGTACTTCGAACATATAAACCTAGCCATCTATAAACTGTCTAGTTGATTGCACCACATTATTCATAAGTATAGTCTGTAAAAACCTATACTTATAAAATGAAGTGTTATTTTTAGGGTAGCTCTCACTGACAAATACATTACAGCTGTCATAACATTAACAATATGATAACAATATCAAAGCAAGGTGGGTTAACCCATGGTAGTAGAATAAAAGCACTAAGCTGAAATTTAAACCTTTTGTATAAATCTCTAAATACCAGCTATGGGTTGTTTTTTTATAAAAAATTGAGGTAAAATAATGCAAACACATGTATAACATTACTGCCGATCTATGTTCCGGCCAGGTAATGAAAACTAAACATGCAAATGTAATTTTATATTGATTTGGATAATATACGAAATTCTCACAATGTCTGGGTATTTACTAATAAACTTACATTATCCATAAACATAAAAAATAAAATGAAACGAGAAAAATGGTGTCAAAACAAATCCTAAACTTCTTTTATTCTTAGGCTTTTTAAAGGCCTCACGTCGAATACAAAATGTGTCACTCACACGCCAGTCATGTTTGCTAAGCTATGCAAATTACACCTTGAAACGAAAGAAAATGTCTTTTAATCTTGAATTTCTGATGGCTGTAGCCGTCTGTGGCGTTGAAAAGGTTAAAGGTATAATAAAAGGCTTAGAAAGAAATAAGTTTATTCATACAATTATAAAAAGGTTTCCATTACAAGTCCAGTCATTTTTTTTTATTAAAGCTACACTAAAACTCAGGCAATTTATGTAGGTATACTATACAGTGTGTACACGTAAAATTGCCTGATACCTACCCCTTTTAAATAAACTGGACTAAAGACAATCTAATATTTTAATAAAATAAGTGCTTTAAAAGTGGCCCCATTTGCAGCAAAAAGATAAATCTACATTTAGGTTTAAGTCCAACATGTATCATGTAATTTTATATATTTGGTTTTTCATATTTGCCTTTGAAATACACACATCAAAGACATTTTCGATCCTTTTGATATGTGTATTGAATAAAACATTTTATGTATTCATAATTGTACATTTATTCGTTTTGATTTTTTTCCACAAACCTCTTGAATATGCATGGATGTGTTGGATAATAGCCTTTATTTGTTTACTGTTAAAGGTGGTTCTTGTTTCAGCACCTGATTGAGAGATCCTGGTATGCAATAACAGAAACATGCCTGGCATTCACTGTGTTTAGAGATGACTTCAATCCCAAGTTCATTGCATTGTTTACACTCCTACTCTTCTTGAAGGCATTCCATTGGCTTGCTGAGGACAGGGTCGACTATGTATGTTATATTTTCGCATTTATTATACTTGTATAGTGCTGTCACAATATACTAGAAAATTAAACTGATATTATGAGTGTTACAACATTGAATTACAGCGTTTCTAGGATGTATTTTTTTTTCACAAAAACTTGACCAGTATATGTCAGGGCCATAAGTTAAGTTTTGTGAAATGAAAGTAGAGAGGCGGTGCTATAAAACTTTGCTTAGTTATTTTGTTAAATAATTTACATTAACACATAATGTTTGGGGTGCAACCCTATAAACCTCATCTTACACATTTTGCGCGAAGACTAACAAGTACAACAACCAATTGATGTTAAGTAGGCTCTAAGGCGCATGAACATTTGGTATCACAAGTTTGTTACCGCGTCGCCAACCCTTACGACTAAGATGCCCTCTTACATCATTAGACCTTAATATTTGCCTTTGATGATTTGTGTTTGGTCACCATAATCTAATCTTATCTATCTAATTTAATTTAAACGAGCAATTCTTGTATACATATTGTAGGTTATAGGTTGTGGCGGGCTCTTTTCCGTAACTCGACGACTTAAATATAAGCCTATTTTGCGTATTTTATATATATATAATCTGAATCTCGGAAACGGTTTATTTTCATGAAATTTAGTATGCAGGGGGTTTTGGGGCCGATAAATCGATCTAGCTAGGTTTCATTTCTAGAAAACGTATTTTACCAAAAAAAATATCGAGCAAAGGTCGGTCATCCAGGTACTAATATTTATTGTCGGAATGAAGTGAGGGAGATTACGCTGCAGCGCGGTCAGCCTGTAACACGCCAGCCGTGCTCAGTTTAATAGATGGACATCCGGCATGCTTCAAGCCATCCATCGACGAGTTGCTGATTGATTATTGAGTCGGGAGCTAATGCAGCGACTCAATGTATCACGAAAAGCACGCGGGCTGCCCTGCCACGCAATTAAACTGAGACTTAATGAAGGTTTTACAAGTATTTTTTCAAAACTTTCCTCTGCTTACATCAGATTCTTATTTTTTTTACCAGATGGAGAGAAGCCCTGTCATTGGCTGGTTGTTCCATGTAAGGATTCTTAGTTTGTTGATGTTGCTGGCTCATGCTGACTTCTACTTCATCCACCATGCGTATCAGGTCACTGCTTCTAAGGGACCTTCTGTGCAACTGGTCTTTGGATTTGAGTACAGCATACTCATTATTATGATTGCCAATATCCTCATCAAGGTATGTATTAAGTAGTTAACTACTACTGTTTCGTTTTCATCTATAAATTATAGCCTTAAGGTGCGACCGCAAGGTGCTTAACGGGGCGTATATTACGGTGCGTCAAACACGGCGCCATGTTGTTACTATGACCCTGTCTTTTGTTTACGTAACGACACCGTATTTTACGCAGCGGTGGGGTCGCACCTTTACTTGTGACAGATTTTTATAAAGCATTAGCAGCCTATCCTGACCATGTTCCTCCTGACCTGAAAAACTGACAAGCTCTCACTCTCTCTCTCTCTCTCTTTACAATATTGGATAAAAATTTTTTTGTAATGAATGGCATTGTTAATTAACAACATTGACATATTATTTTAAAACATTATCTGCAATTTTCTCATAGATTAAGTAAAAAAGCGAAATTTTCACTAGTTCTAAAATAGTTCTAAAAATACTATATAGTTACCTCTTTCTTTTTTGAGTGACGGGTAGACGGTAAAAAAGATAGCGCTACAAGTTTTTTTCATTGGTCTGTCTTCAACATTATTAATTTAATTTTGGATTGATTTTCTCGTAATCTAACTCTAGACTAAAATGCCATAATGATACTCGAACTACAGCTACCTTTGCTTTGCTCGGGTGGCTAAATATCTCGTGTCATAATGGCCTATTTTCGTCCCTTGATAAACAATACTATTGTGTACCAATTCAATACATCGCTATGCTCGATTCTACTCCAGAAATCCATGCTACGCACGAGATTATTTCCGACTGGGTCAGATAAACCGCTGTTAACATTTTTTGGCTCCCTCGTGAATTTTTTTTGTAAAGTAATGCTTTTTTGACCACAAAGATACATCATCTTCTTAAAAAGTATTATCCGGTAGGCCCCAAACTAGGCTCAGCCTCTAATCTATTTTATTTCTTGTTTTACTACCAGTATGTCCTGCACGCGATCGATTCCCGCTGGGAGGCCCCGTGGGAGAGCAAGGCGGCCGTTCTCTTGTACACGGAGCTGGCGATCAACTTCCTCAAAGTGCTGCTGTACATTGGCTTCGTAGCCATCATGGTCCGCATTTACACCCTGCCCCTGTTCGCGTTCCGACCCATGTATGAGACGATGAGGTAAGAAGAATGATTTTTTGATGGGATTCGTATTATTATCAACACATCACAAAAAAATATCCCTTCCTCAAACATCCTAGTTGCCTACTGACCCTCCTACTAAACTAGCTAATATTTGTGTGGTGAGCGCGAGTATTTGTCCGTAATTCTCGATTGTTTTATATGTATTTAAAGTATTTAAACAGGTACATATTTTTTAGGAATATTTATTGTGTGTAGCACCCATAGCACAAACCTTACACACCCGTATTCAGAAACGTCACTATGAGATCTCACAGTGCTCACGAACGCACAGGGTGGTTCAAATCGTCTCATAAACAAAAGGTCGGTCAAAAAGGACCAATCACAAAGCTGTATTGAACGCAGTGCAGGATCCCTTAAGTATTGTTTGTGAATATGGGTGTTAGTCTGGTTGTACCAAATGTGTTTTGATATGGTTTAATTAAAATATACCTATAGTTCACTAAAAATATATCAGGGGATTGCCATGGATTAATGCAAGATGAGGCTAATGTTTTAATAACTTAAAACAGTTGAAACTATATTTAGAATAGAATAGAATAGTTTAATCGTGAATTCTTGAACAATTATATCTAAGATGTACTCACATAAACATAAAGTACACCAGAAGACATATTATGGACTTACAGATAATATTTAATTAACATTTTATTATTATTATTTGTGCTTCTGATAAATTCATTTACATTATATATTGTGTTGTGTTTTCATACAAGAGCGTCTTGTTACCGTACATTCTCTAGGATATACGCAGACAATATAATAAGATATAATGGTCTGTGAGGCTATTAAATACGATTATTAACTGTGCTAAAAATAATAGCCAGTTGCGCGGCGTAAATAACTCATTACAATACGAACAGTTTTTCTTTTTAAGTTAGACCAAAGTTGAATTAGCTGTCTCACAGATCACACAATGAATATTTAAAATATGTCGACGAATATTTAAATACATATAGGTACTCGTGCTGGCTCAACGGAATATTGCATTACACATATTGAAATAAACTGAATGTACAGAAAAAAGAAAATAAGCTACTTTGCAAGCACATCTTTTATTAGGCTGTTCTTAAGAGGGTTGTAAAGCTAAAAATCTCCATACAAAATGCGAAAACGTTTCTCTCCCTTAAAACTGGTTCGATTTTTACGATTTCTGAATATATTGTAGATATCATGAAAAACTATGTCTGTACGTTTTCCTTTCCAAGAAAATATTTCTTAGAACAAAAAAATTAAAAAACAAAAATCTGAAACGTAATGACCTAGGTCTTTATAATAACTACAACGTATTCAAAAATCGTGAAATCTGACTTGATTTAGGGGGTGAGAAACGTTTTCGTCCGGAGCCAAATTGGTATGGGTTTTTTTTTACAGCTACGCGATTTTAGCGGCGCTTCTCAATCCTCATAGTTAGTATTTTGTTCCAGGAGTTTCAAGAAGGCGTACAACGACGTGGTGCTGTCCCGGCGCGCCATCCGCAACATGAACACGCTGTACCCGGACGCGACGCCCGAGGAGCTGGCCGCGGCCGACAACGAGTGCATCATCTGTCGCGAGGAGATGCATACCGGTGAGAAACTCAAAATCACATTTATTTGACAAAAATACACTGCAACACAACATACAGTGCAAATAAAGGAAGGTTCGAGTCAATTTAGAAACGTCACGAAATGTACAGTCAGCGTCATATAGTTGGTAGCATCCAAAGTAGCCAAATAGTACGTTACACGTCATTATTACCGTAGTAACAAGGGCGTGTAACGAACTATTTGGCTACTTTGGATGCTACAAACTATATGACGCTGACTGTATATCCAACATCGTATAACGCCGTGGTACTGTACGGGCGCGCCCTCCGCAACACAAACACGCTATAACCGTCCGCCCGAATATGCAAATAAAAAATCTTGCTTTTTGCGGCATAAAATGTCATTTCTTTACATTAGAACTAGTCAAAAAAAAAGTCGTCGCCTTTATACACATGTGGCCGTTTACAGCAGATAATAAAATATGTTAAGCGAACGCGAGGAGTATTATTAAAAAAACCTACTGATTGTTTAGTCAACGTCTAAATGACGACTAAATAATATAACAAAGAAACCGCTCGAAATAAAAATTATGACGTTATTCGCCTTTTTTGATGTAAATACGTCTTTGGCCAAGGCCGTCATTGTGATAAAAGAAGTTGTATGTATTTATTTAGTAATTAATTAGTATACTTGGGATTTCCAATGTTAAAAAATATCGATTAGTCATTCACATTATCAGCGCCTCTATTGTGCGGGGTGAAACAATATTACTTCTGACTTGTTGTTATTGATGCTCTTGTTTTTGACTCGGCCGCCATTAAATTACTGTCCAGTAAATAAGAAGCATTGTAACGTTAGCAATACTTAATACGGTAACAAGTCAAAGACATCATATCGAATAGAGGCCAAATGTCTATATTCGAGGCATATCGCCATGTTAATTACGTTACAGCCGCGTTTAATAACAAGTTTATAAGAGCCACCATATGCTTAACATATGTTAACGAAATAGTTTAATAAAAATTCAATGGAGCTAGCGGTTTTTATTCGACAGGAATAAGGAAATGGGGATTAGGGTTATCAATTACGAACATCTAATTACATGTACTGTGACTAGGTAGAAGGACCGTAATGACTTGATAAAATACCCTGTCGCAATAACGTATAATAGTGAGAGTGTTGTGATTTTATTACATCAATAACTGCGATAAGGTAGTTCCTCTGTATGATATGTTTATTAAAAATCAACAGCCAAACCAATATTTCGATTGTGATCCCACACATCTTAAATATTGTAGTTAATCGTGACCTTATGACATTTACTAGCGACACGCACTAGCTTCGCTTCAGTTTATGTGAGCTTTCTCTTACCAGAATTTATTACACAAAACCTCCCGTACAAAAATGTCCAACTGATGGTGAAAACCGCAACAAAATCCGTTGCGTGGTTTAGGAGCAGTTAGCTGATATACAGACAGACAGAAGCGGAAAGCGATTTTGAAAGAAACACTATGACTACGTAAAGATGATGATTAGTTGATTGCTAGGTACCTGAAGTGGTGATTCGTTAGTTTATTCATGTACAAGGAAGCAACTTGAATAGAATGAATATAAAAAGTAAAAGTCATGTTATTACTTCACAATTTTATCGCAAATACATTAAGTTAAAAGATATGCCATTATCTCCGTTGATAAGTAAGTACAAACTAATTTAAAATTCGTTTGTGATGTGTTACTTGCATAAGTTACTGTTAAGTTGTTCGTTGACTGATTAAGGTCAGTGAAATCATCTGCAGTATCTGCTGAGCTCAGTTTTCGAGGCCGCAGTTCCACTTAAGACTGCAATTGTTAACTTTAACACATTGAGCTCGGCGGCTCGGCCACGTTGCGATATGACGTAAACAATAAAAATGTGGTGGACGGAACTAGTCATTTGCTTTAATAGCTGACGTTCGCTGTGTGGACTAAATCAATGTCGGGATCGCTTGTTCTGTCGGGCGTCGTCTAAGTGGCGGGTGAAACTGTATGCGGTACTAAAATTCGGGTAAAACAAAATAAGCATTATAATAACAAAAATAAATAAATTATAATAACGACTATTTGGAAATATCGCAAAATCATTATTGAAATAATCGTAACAGTAGTTCGTGTAAATAACCATTTTTTACTTTTTTAGATATTGTGATTATTTTTGTGTTTGACTTAAATCGGGTGACGGATGTGGATGACAGGTAGTCATAGAATACATTTTCGTCTTATGAACTAACTGTAATTTAGTCTGAATAAAAAATGCAAACATCACTTTTAGTGATTTTACGAGTACCAAATCACATTAAAATCATGTTAGTTAAGTTAAATGCATCGGTATCTGTTTGTAATCTAATATGTGCGGTCGAATAGAGACCGACGAAACTTGACTCCGAAGTGAACGTACCTACTCGTGAGTTGTGTCCCGTAAGGCAAGGACATACTTTTCTTATAACGGAATCAAGATGAAATTTGCAAACCCAAGATTGCGATATCGGTGAATCTTTAATAATTCAATGAAAGCCATTCTCCTTATGTCTTACCCTACACTGACAGCCTACGACTCAAACTGGTTTGCGACGGAACCCTTTTGAAACATCAAATATTTTGCAAAGAAACCTCTGGTTATTCTATTAGTTTTAATGAAATAAAAATTAAAAAATAACATTATTATTTGTTTATTTCGGTGGAGCCCTTGAGAGGCTTAACAAACACCAGGGCTCTGCAGCGCACATTTCGAGTATGACAATAGCATCTTCTAGGTGAGCTCGCTTCATCATCGACAAAATCTTTGTCCCGAAGGGCAAGAGTTACTCAAGAGCAAAGGCATTATCAATAAAAAATGGTGGTGTACAGTAAATAAATCTGTCTCGGGGTCGATCTGATCGATCCGTGCAAGAGGTGAATAGGTAAATAATGTATGTTGTGGTGTCAGGCGCGAAGAAGCTCCCGTGCAACCACATCTTCCACGCGGCGTGCCTGCGGCTGTGGTTCCAGCGGCAGCAGACGTGCCCGACGTGCCGGCTCAACGTGCTGCGCGCGCCCGCGCCCGAGCCCGCCGCGCCGCCGCCGCACGCGCCCGCGCCGCCGCCGCCC
Source organism: Acleris sparsana (assembly GCA_923062465.1). Lineage (NCBI taxonomy): Eukaryota > Metazoa > Arthropoda > Insecta > Lepidoptera > Tortricidae > Acleris > Acleris sparsana. Next base: position 6,768,796 of record OV281303.1, read on the forward strand.
TTCCCCAACATGCCGCCGCCGCCCGGTAACTATACTCTGTGCCTATTTCAATCGCCAGCCATGGAAACTAATTACTACTGTTTCACACATAACCTCAACTGTGCATCAAGCGTGTATATGTTTAAAATATACAATAATTCATAGTTATTTAAGCTCTAACTCAATATGAAAGTAAAGATCAAGACGTGTATAAATCATTGATAATAGAGATGGTAAATTGGTTCATTTGGTTGTGTTTACATCTTTGCCAATTTCAATCGGCACAATACCTCACAATTATCATTACAATACAATAGTTTTTGTTCGCATAAACATGGGTCAGCACAGATGTTATACTATAATGTGGAGCCAAACATGCCTGCTGTGCCAGCGTACAAATGTCTACATGAAATATGATGATTACACATTATACATTTAAATCAAAGTGCATTTATAGAATTAAAAATGTGCTATAGCAGCAACATAAAAAAAGATCAAATTATTCTAATTCACAATATTTGTTAAGAAAGTCATTTTAAGCGGGGAATACACATGCCTGAAAACGGAGTTCCATGTAATTGTGCGTACTAGTTAACGGCATGTACAAGTAACAGTGAATACATTTGCGAGTTAACTTGCATGCGATTTCACCCAACCAATTTATGACGTCCGTCTTTGGCATAAATGAATGAGTCGGGAAGGGCTGATATTGGAAAAAACAAACCTTAAACATTGGAAAGAGCAAATTCTTCGCAAAGGAGACTTACTTTATGCATTTTTATTTTTTAGTGTGTATCGAACTGGTCGAATGACAATTTTATTCATTAGATAACCTAATAGCCACCCATTCAGCTAATTTACTGTCATACCCAGAGACATTTTAGTGACAAATACCTAACTATTTCCTTTTTAAAACTCGTGTATGGAAAATTCGTCATTAATAAAACTTAAATATTAATAACTGACTGAGTGCGTCCGTTAGACAGTTTTCTCGATCCTAAACACCACCATAGCAGGTACCTGAGAGTACCGAGGATTGTGTGTGGAATGAGGTGTTTTATTTGATTTTTTATTACCACCAACAGGCAAACAGGCAGACAGGCCACTTGATGGGAAGCGGTCACCGCCGCCTAGGGAGTGTTTAATAGTAAGGTGGTTATATTCCAGCCATGATGGGGTGGGGCGCGGTCCCGCCGCCGCCGCCGCCGCGGCCCGCCGCGCTGGCCAGCCTCAGCGCCGCCGAGCTGCAGCGGCTCGAGGGCTCCGAGCGCCGGAACGTCGAGGCGCGCCTGCTGGTAACACACCACGCACCCCACTGCCTAGGGCGGGGGAGCCCAAACTTTGCAACCACTTTTAGGAGGGGCTACTAATTTTACCCAGGGCGATGTTTCTCTTCCCTTAACCCTAGAACGATTTCCCTGATTTTCAAATATGTTGTAGTTATTATGATGAAAAACTTTTTTAAAGGGAGAGAAATGTTATAGGCCAGTCTATATCAACACATAAAAAGGCAAACATCGCAAACCCGCATGTATTATAACTACTTGTTTTTGTATATTGTTAGGTGTCCCTGTAGGTAACCCTAAAAACCCTGTGCTAAAGCTATTGCGCTCGTGGAACTGCGAAATTTTGGCACTTGTTTCAGTATTTTCCAAACAACTACCGTAAGGAAGCGTTTTTCAAATATCTTTGTCCAGGACTTTAATTGACTTACTGTATCTCCGCAACCAATGAACATAGTGTGCTCAAATTACACTCAAATTATAGAAAATTTAGTACAAAGTTTATTTTTATTAAAGTACGTAACAAAAATACTTGAAAGACGCTTCCTTAGGGTAGTTTTTTCGATGAAACTGAAATAAATGCCAAAATTTTCGCAAGCCATATTGTAGGTATATCTAAAATAGCAAATTCACATTGTTACACTTTTGCGTCTAAAGAAAATCATACAAACATTATTCAGTACAATATTTTATTATTTACCAAAGTCACATATTTTTATTTTTTTTTATTTTGGATGAAACTGAGGCCTAGAGGCACTACTTTGGTATTAAATTGAAGCTGATTAAATTCCCTACAAATTATTTCTTATGATTCTACCCAGGAGCAATTAGTTCAGCCGGTACGAATCTTCGAAGCCGGTAAAAATCCTACCACAACACAGTTACTTAAAAAAATATAAAGGCACATCTTTGACTTGCTGTATCTCCGCAACCAATGAACATTGTGTGCTGAAATTATGCTCATATTATAAAAACTTTAGTTATATTTAATAAAGTACGAGCAAAGATATTTGAAATACGCATTCTTAGGGTAGTTTTTTTGAAGAAACTGAAACAAGTGCCAAAATTTCGTAGTTTTTTGAGTACCATCGGGGTAGCACAGGGTTTTCAGGGTTGCAAACTTTTGTGTTAACAACTCTTAAGGGACCTAATGACATAAAAAATCGTAGTTACATGCGCGTTTGCGATGTTTGATTTCGTTATGGACTGGCCTATTATCGCATTTTGTATGTAAATTTTCAGCTGTTAAGTAGGTAAGTCTCTGTCGAAATTGGGATTATGTAAACAAGTTTTTTTTGCCAAGTATTTTTCGGGGACGTGTTCTTTAATATTTGAGTAGCTTAGTTTTATTTTTTATTTGAATTATTGTTGCATTCTGTAAACACATAATAAAGTTCTTATACCTACTTGTAACTTAAAATTTACATATTGAGTGGACATGAAGAAATGTAAAGTGATGCTCGCGAGTGTATACAATGAGGACTATGTAAATATTTTGCGGCGGCTAATTCCTAGTTGTTTGTTTTTAGCTCCTTCGTGAAATCCAGGCGATGCTGGACGCCTCGGTGCTCCTGATGCAGCAGTACTCCACCGTGGTCGCGAACATGCCCCAGAACTGTGCCACCGTAGCCACGCAAACTGAGACAGTGTAAGTCTATTGTGTATTAATCTGAACACAAACTGCCATAAGGGATAAGTTATTTTTTAGAATTATTTTTGATCTTTTAACACACTTTACGGCGAGACTAATGCTTTAACCGCCATTGGTATTTGACAATAGTTTAATGCTTTACCAACTGTAATAAGTAACACAATTCTTCTTAGCGTCTTATTTGCTTGCGACTTGAATAATTTGTAAAAATAGTAGAACTTTAAACGATAAAATTCACAACATTCTTCGTAAAATAATACTCTGGATCATCATCATCATCATTATCAGCCGCAAGACGTCCACTGCTGGACAAAGGCCTTCCCCAAGGTTTTCCACAACGATCGGTCCTCTGCTGCTGTCATCCAGCGGTTTCCCGCGACCTTTATCAGATCGTCAGTCCACCTTGTGGAAGGTCTGCCAACAATTCGTCTCCCGGTTCGCGGTCGCCACTCTAGAACCTTTCCGCTCCAACGGCCATCAGTTCTACGAGCAATAACTTACTTTATTACTCTGGATAAATGATGATAATTTTGGAATTAACTTTTTTAAAACTAAACTGATGTGTTTCCATCCCCATCAAAAAACATGTTTAATAATAGATTTTAAACAATATCATATTAATAATATTAAAATAAAAATTGTGTCACTACTCGGAATGAACAAAAGTCGGTCGAGCCATTCTCGACTTAGACTAACGAACAGCAAATGATCTTTATACTAGATGAAAACCCGGCTTCGCTTGGTAATATCTACGCTCATATTAAAGTCACAGCTAACCTATGTATCGATATTTCACCAGTAGATATTTTTCCTAAATATTATTTACCTAAATAACTATGATGTGTGAAATTAGACCTTAGAGGTCACAATGGAGAACGGAATACGAACCTGTGACACGTGATGACGTGACACCAACGCCACATTCATGACATCGACATGTTTACTTCACAACGCCATTATAGCAATTTATTGATTTTTATATTGAAAATACCATAGCCGCTACCGGAGCCAGAAATAGCGGGGCCGCCGGGGACTAGGGGTCTGGGCTGTTTTTGTACATTCATACTTAGCTTTTGATCTAGAACCGTTGGGGGGAAAAATGCAGTAGTCGCCACGCTTGGCAGGCGAGTTAGCGACTCATGTAGTCCGCGGAGGACGCTGCTGCCCGTCCTCCGGTTTATCCCATAGTCGCCTCTTACGACCATGGTAACGGCGGGGCGGGGGGTACGTTAGGTAATTTCCGGCAGAGACCCGGCTACCAGAAACGACGAAGGATCGCGGGAGCGCGGTGGATGCGAAAAGGACAAGACCGGTCTGAGTGGAGAGCCTTGGGGGAGGCAGCAGTGCACGTCTTTCGGCTGACTTGATGATGATGATGATTAAAAGTACTCGATAATCCGATTTTTCCGCCTATAAGTTGTAGACTCTGATTGCTAATTTGTTACGCTCGATCAATTGGATGTGCATATCGTTCGGGTCTTCCGTAGACCAGTACGGAATCTAGTCAGATTTATGTGTAGCCATCCTCGTTGGCCTTTGAGACAAATAAAACGAGGATATGGCCTTATATGTTAATTAGGAGTGTACAATAATAATAAGGCCGCAAGGCAGCTAGTGGCGAGCTGTGGTGAGTGGCGACACCACGGACCTGAGTGCTCCCGAGGGTAGGTCCTGTTCCTCACCTCACGCTTGCCTTCACCGGCCGGCTGTGGTGTGCAATGACGAGGAACAGACCCTCACCTCTGGCTTGCCTTTATTGGCCGGTCAGAGTGGAGTCGCAAGAGCTATATGCTCGAAGGGTGGATGTGTTGCATAAGTGGTGAGTGGGCACCTTATGGTCGTTTAAAGTCCAGAAGCACCTCTCCACCCTTAGCCCCTCTGGAACTGTTGCCTCCCTGCTGCTATATATATGTGGCTATTTCGGGAGGTCCATTCCATTGAGTTGGCGAGTCACCGCCTGCCATTTAAACCAAAGTAATTAGCATTGGCCAGGCAGGCGCCGTAGTTTCATCAATAGCCTAGTTCACCAATCCATATCAGTTCATTCATAGAACCTATTATTAGTATTCCCATCCTCCTTAAATAGTCTTTACACTGACCGGTGGTTGTCCGTGGGAGCATACTTCTTTAGTTTGAACTCAGGGACAATCGCCGGTTGGTGTCCCATAACTTTACTAAATTAAACTTGTCTAAAGGGCCTCTGCGTGTTGGCTTCGGCTCCATGTACGCCTTCCAAAGGTCCGGGACTCCCATAGTCCCGTGATTGGTAAAGACATACAAATAATAATAATAATATGTAATGTGTCACAATAGATAGGTGAATATTGGAACGTGCTGTTAGAGATCAAGCAAGGAAGAAACGTCAGAAAATTATTTGTTTATCAGCACATACCTACCTCTCGTTAGTTTTATAACGATGGGACATGTATAAAATGTAAGCTGAGCTAGCTTTTTCTGTGTATAGTTTCTTATTAACCGATTTCAAAAAAAGGAGGAGATTCTCAATTCGTCAGGTTTTTCTTTTTTGGATTTTTAAAAGTACCTTCTCCGATTACTCGGAGACCACTGGACCGATTTGAAAAACATTTTCGTTGATTGAATGGGTATACTAAGCTGGTCCCATTGTCTACACGTCAGGATCTGGTGATGGGATCTTGGAGAAATCAAGGGAACTCCTCATATAGCATAGTCATACATACAGCGATTTCGATGTTTTTCACTGTAACTAGTTCATTTGCTTTTGAAAAGTGATTTTTGCTTTTGAAGTGAGTTTGAAGTGATGAGTGATGGTGAAGTGCAACTGATGATGAAGACCACAGATGGCCACCGGAACTCCTTAATGGTACCTATTTGAAGGGTGGCGATAAGATATCTCGATTAAGATATTTGAGCGACTATGACGGAGCACATTTAGGTTTAAATATGACTATGACATTCCCGACGCGTTGCTTGCGGCAGTTGCGGCGAGCTTGAAATGTTCTATAGTTTCTCATTAATTGAGAAGCGGGACTACATAACAGCATAAATAGGATTACTAAAAAGTATAACATAAAATAAATGTATAAAAATACAAAAACCCGCTTTCAAAAATGCAAGAAATAACTTCTTATAATATGGTAGGTTCAACTGAAGTCGGCGTCCCACAATATTTTAAACCAAAATTCGAATAAAATTGGATTGACCTACCTACCATTTTGTAAGAAGTTGTTTCGCATTGTTGAAGGCGGGTTTTTGTTTTTTAAACATTTATTTTATCTTATGCTTACTTTTAAAAGGTTATTTTTTGCGTTTTTGAACGTGGGGTTTTTTTTAACACTTTTGTGGCCATCTGTCCACCAGGAGCAAATGCACGAGTTACTATGAAAAATACCTAAATCTCTATAGGTGTGCCTTAAATATTTAAGGAGTTCCCTCGATTTCTTCAAGATCCCGTCATCAGATATTCTGACCGTTAACAATGGGACCAACCAGATGTAGCGCATAATTTTTTTCCTTTGTATTTTCATGGAAACGTACGAACGTGTCATGCTAGCTACGTCAGTTAACCTCAGTACTTTTTGTACTGTGACCGACTAAAATAGCTAGACACGTTCGTACGTTTCCGTGAAAATACGAAGGAAAACAGTTATGCACTACATCTGTATACCTATTGAAACAAAAAAATAATCTTTCAAATCGGACCAGCGGTTTTTGAGTGATCAGGGAACCGAGAACCGAGGAATTGAGTACCTACCTCCTTTTTTTTGAAGTCGGTTAAGTAAAAATAAAAGATTTTGTAAAAGTGGTCTTAATAAGGGTGTTGCATCCCAGCAGGCCCCGCAGCAGCTCGCCGGCGCGCGCGGCGGCCGCGGGCGAGGCGCCCCCCCCCGCCGCGCCGCGCCCGCCCTCCCCCGTCGCCTCCTCCAGCAAACCACAACCTAACGGATCGCCCCAGACAGACCCCACTGCTGCTTTGGACTCTAATAGGTGCCCTTATATTTTAATTTGCTAACAGTTCGATATTCTGAACAATTTCTTGCCTTACAAGTTTTAATAACCTGCTGCGGCGTAAGGGACCTCTGCTCCTTTCGCCACATAAAGAAGGACATGGAAAATTACGTGCGAATTTATTATTTTAACTTTTATCTTCCTCGTTTTAGAGTTTATGTTTTGTGTTCAAATAATTGTGTGTCCCAATTGAACGGAAGATCAGCACTGAACTGACTTTAACGCCAGCATTACGCGTACGACTTGGGTCCATTTCGTTGCTACATTCTACTTCTGTCCTTTTGTTATGCATGTTACGAATAAATGTTTTTCTTTCTTGATTTTATAAATTAATATCACTAAACCGAACTTAAAGTCAAAAGAAACGCCCTATTGTTTACACAGTGTTCTATATTTGTTTTATTCCGTAAACTAACAGCTTATTTTGTTTGGTTGATCTAACTACCCAGCTAATTACAAATTTCTCACACATTTTAATATAACTCTTTTGTAGTTATTCTAATGTGTGTGTTTCTGACCTGTCCTAGAGAGAAGACTGACTCCGAGGCAGAGGAACTAAGAAGACGGCGACTGCAAAAATTCACTTCGGATAAATGAGCTTTTGATAGAACCTTTTGTTCCAATTTCTTAACTACTATTTAATGTAAAAAGTGTTTCGGTAAATGTAAGCATTGTGTATTCTAATCATAAATAAATGTATTTATGTTTCTGTAAATATAAAGAGATATGCACATGAATACAATACATAATACTTTACTTTCTATCATCACACTAGGTTAGGTAAACAAAGTAAAACAGATGGAAATAATTCCTACAAATTATTATTTTAAGCTATCCAAATTACACTATATCTTAACAGTTATAGAATGCATTTATATATCCGTATATTTTAGGATTATAGTTCTCTAGAACCGGCATCCCACTGAAGTAACGACTTGAATCATACAGCTTCATGTTATTCTTGCAATACCAAATGTTCTTGGTACCATCCTTGCCATCCACATTCAAGGTGTGCAATTCCAAAACACCGAAATGGTACAATTGTCCATCAGTTTGGATGCAATTTATATATACTGGTTCAGGTAAATCCTTTACATTCTCCTGTAATTGATAAGTAAATTTAGTAAAAGTAAGATTAGAAATAAACTATTTAAAAATATTTAAATTGGCTTCGTAGTTTTTACCCCATGTATTTGTTTGGCGTATGCAGCGGCCACGGTGAACGCGTGTGTGAGAGATCGCCCCACGACTTGGTTTGGAGTAACTGGTGTCTCATAGAGATTGCCTACTTCAGTCTGGTTGAAATGCAACCAAGTTGTATGCGGGTGCTTGATACTCACATTAGGTCTGAATGCTGGAACAAATATTATTAATCAGAGAGGTAAGTAATGAAGTTAGTTTGTGATGAGATCTGTAAGCTGGTATCAAGTTATAACGCATACTATTAGGGCTCTTCTAAACTGGCAACTTATCATAGAACATGTAGTCAGCAACCACAATGTATTATCCCAGTTCAATATTCTATGGTCGGGACGTTTTCGTTTCGTCATATACACGGTGGATAGACTCTAGGTATATTGGTAATAGGATATTCTACGTAAAGGAGACTTCTAATTTTTGATTTTTTCTGCCTTAACTAGGAATTGAACTGCTGTGAAATATGACAAAACAATAGTCGTGTTTATGACACAAATCGAAAGGGTCATTGATAGTGATCATTTATATTTATTACACATACACCTTTAAACTAAAAAAAGACCGTAAAAAGAACACGAGTGTATTGTTTTATTTATTCGACCAGTTCGATTCCCGGTTAAGGCAGACTAATTTTCAAAAATCCATTATACCAGGATTTTTTTAATAAAGTAAAAGTAGGTCTCCTTTGCGTAAAATTTGCTATTTCCAATATTTAAGGTAGTTGCCGTCCATGTCGTGTTCGTTTTTCCACCCTGTATATAAACTAATCAGTTTACCATGATTACTCTGTAATCATTAATCACGTACCTGAGCATGGCCATGGCCTCACATAAAACATCATGATGTTTGGTTTGATGTTTATTTTGAGGTAGTAATCTCTATTTAATATTGCCTATTTTGATGAAAAGCACTTTTGGTGAAAATACAATAGACAATGAGAGCTGACAAATATTTTACTTTTCGAAATATTCTTGTCGTTGAAATAGATATTAATTAATTGATTAAAAGAGATTTTTACCCAACAGTACCACCAAGATGAAATATTTTTTTAACAAAAAAATCAATGGTGCTTTTAAATATTTCGAAAGGCATTTTGTTTTAATAACACAGAGTGTTTAATCCCCAAATCGAATTTGTTACAATGATGTTATGTTTCGTAACATAACATCATTGTAACATCGAATTCAAATTCGGGGTCAAAGGGGTTACGCTTGTGTGGTACGAACTTTGTACTTTCTGATGAAAATATAAAAACTAAAAACTATGACAACTGTGCCATAAATATAGGCCGAAAAGTACCTTCAAAATTACTACTCGGAAACGATGAATACAATTACATATAATAATAACATAATAAAAGCAGTACTCCTTGACACACATCGTGAGGAGGTTACTCTGTCTGCAGCTTTTTTAACCCTGACCATAATAACCACTGGTAGCTTTTTTTGTATAGGTAGTATTGTTATTTTACTTTTGTATTTGAATATTTATTGTAAAAATCGAACTCGCAGAAAAAATAATTAATATCTAAATAATTATAATAATTATGTAGGCACTATATTTTTTTGTAAATATGTTGCCCATTTAGGCGTGCGCGACCAAGTAGACCAACAAACCAAAGTCACGCCGCGCCGTGTCGCGTCGCAAAGTTCGTTGTGGCTAGTGCGGTGCGGTATAGCAAGCGACGCGATAGGTACTTCACGCAGTTCAAGTCATAACGTGTTTGGTGCGTAACGTAAGGTTTATGTCGATTCAAATTGTTACTATTGTAAATCCAATTTTGATAAAATTCAAATATAATCATGCACTTCATTTATTAGTAACATATGCACACGTATTTCGAAGATCCATATATCAGTTTCTTCCATGTTGCTAAAAAACAAAGTTGCCAAACGGCTGATGGACAAAATTTCCTGCGAACTGTAGCGGCGTTTCAGTTACAGTGCGATATTCCAAATAGCTGCGTCGCGTCGCTGTGCTGCCGCTCTGTTACGTCTTGTGCGGTCTTACATTTAAACGTAATTCTGTTCTGATCAGGAAACAGCATTCCAGAGTAAAATGAAACTTCCAGAATCATCAAATAAAATCAAATTGGTTCAATAGTAAATCTTTTTCTTAAATACAAATACATTTTTGATCTTCCATTTCGTTTTAGAGTTCCATATGCAAAGGGGGGTACCAACAGAACCCTGTTATTAAGCATCTGCTGTCTATCTGTCCATCTGTCTGTCAGCAGGCTGTATGTCATGAATTCTAATGGGTAGACACTTAGACAGTTGAAATTGCCACAGAGTATAAAACACAGTCGCTTCCGCCGTCTGTACTGTGAGATTTTCTAAACTGTGCAACGGATTTGAATGCGGTTTTCATCAATAGATTGCCAATAGATTGATTCAAGAAGAAAGTTTTTATATATAATAAATTCTGGTTTATGGATGGCTGTTACGGAAAACTTACATAAACCAAAGCTAAGCAGGGTGGGTCGCTAGTAAAAAATAAAATAAAGGACCCATGTCACTGACATACATGTTATGTCACTGGGAACCCTTTGGGTGTGCTCCGAGTTGCACTTGGTTGGGTTTTCTACTTATTACCAAACTAACCTCAATCAGAAATCTTTGTAAAAAGTTTTAACAATCACAGTCCTAAAAATCTTTATATTTTGTTCCTTGTTAAAAATACTCAAGATTAGCAAATGAGTAGTCCAGTTCCTCACCAGAACGAGTTGCCTTATTTTTGTACTGTTTAGTAACAATTAGAATGTGTTTTTATTTTTAATGACCTAGTTTGAAAACCTGACGTTATCATCTGAGCTCTGGGGCCATAAAACCCTTTTTCGCACATCTCCCTCGCTCTTAGGAGGTTAGCAGATTTGTCGCTCGCACTTTGCAGCGACTTCATTGTTTGTTTAGTAAAGTTTATGGCTCCAGAGCTCAGATGATAACGTCTGAGGTATAAGCTCTAGGCTTGTATTACGGGTACTAGACAACGATAAACATACTTATAAAGAAATACATAGAAAACATCCAAGAGTCAGTAACAAATACTTGCACTCTCCACACTAATATCTGCCATTACTGAGACTAGAACCCAGGACCACTAGTTTCATAGGCAGGGTTACTACCAACTACACTCTTTTTCGCCTAAGATGAGTCCTGTGACAGCTCATATAAACAGGTATTACACTGGTTTCCTTAACTTTACATAAAAAATACACTGGTACACACCTAGTGATGCCGTTCAGGAACTTAAATAATTAGTCGCCTATTTCTAAATACCTCGCATGTGAGTATAGTAAGTGATTGAAATTACAAAATATGGCAGTCACAGGACTCGGGTGAAAAAGAGTGTAGGCTAACGTGTCATTATTTTTGTATCTTAATAAACATAACATAAGCACAAATTGCAATCTTGATAAACAAAAAAAGAGGTTTCTGTACCAAGTGTCACTGTGTTTTGTTTAGCAGTAGTATACTCACGATAGTTGCTGTTCTCAGGATAGAAGTGTTCAGGGGGTAGAGTAACAGTGTACTTCACTGGGTGTAAATCTGGTATTTCAATAAATGGTATATCAGTTCCTGCCACATCATGTTGTAAGGGCTTGTTGCTAGTGACCAGTATGTGAGACAAGTCTTGGAACTGAATGAGCTCATCCTCTTTATCAAACACTGTGTGGCTCTCTAAATCGTTAGACACATATTTTGATTGCGTGACTTCAACATCACTGCTTTTCTCCACAAGTTGAATTAATTTGTTAGTCAGTATGATGCTGGAAGAAATAAAAATAAATTAATAAGAAATTATTTTACAATTTCTTGTTTCTAACACCTTTTACTCCTCACAACTATTTCTTTTTAGTTACATAGGAGTATACAGATAAAAAATAATCAAATAATAGCTATGAAATCAAAATTCCACATAATTATTTTTAAATTCCTTAAATATAAAACAGCCCCAATACAATAATTATGTACCTACAGTTAAAATACAAAACAATGGAAAAAAAAATGCAATTACTTGCGCCTCTTGTCAGTGATCCCCAGTATCCTTGGAAAATTGTAAGCAGGTCTCACAGGGTCTTTAATTTTTGGCAACTTTTTCTGTTCACAGTCAAACACATTCGCCGACAAAATTGCCTTTTTAACACACTCATGTAATGCTTTTGGAGCAGGTACAATGGCCAACTCTTCTATTTTGGGTGGTAAAACATTTTCAGCAATAACTGTTTTTGTAAGGACTTGTGCCTGTGAGATGCCTTCAAGCAGTACATTAGTGCTTTTCAGAGTGTAACATGGTCGCTCTTTATAATCAGGATGGTTCGCATCAAGTGGCAGAGGATGCTTGTAGGCGCCGACAATCTCAAGTCTGTAAATCACACATTAAAACAGATTATAGTATAAGGTTGTCTCATGAAAAATGAGACGTTGACAAATGTTTCAAATTATAACTTGTTTAACCTTTAGAACATTTGTTTATTACCGTTCCCGGGGCTCCGGTTGTTCTTTCACGAACTCGAGAGCATCTACAACATTAATTCCTTTCGACTTCAACTTCTCCTCAAATCCGGTGTCGATAGGAACGCGCTTTCCTTGTACAAGCCAATGTTTTTTAAACATAAAACCGATGTGTTGCCTATTCAAAACTTGCGTGAGACGCATTTTTACTTAGGATGTATGAAATAGGTTTTCAACTCGAGTAGAGTAAATAATATAACCTACAAATTTTAAATTGCATTCAATGACGTTTAAATGACATCGACAGCGACAGCTGACCGAAACGGACCACAAGTTAAAAAAAAAAGATTTAGATGCGGCTTTATTATGCTGAACTATTATTATAGATTGGCAAGAGTTAAGAAAAAATGAGAGCACTGTGTGAAAGGAAATTGGTATACTTATAGTCTGTCAAGAAAGTCATGACATGAAAAAGTGGCAACCTATATTGTCATACCTTTCAAATCAATGTAAGAAAAAAGGGACGACACTACAGTGTTGCCACTATTTAATATCTAGACTTTTTTGACAGACTATACAGACTAGGTTTATTTATTTATTAATTATTACAAAATATTACATGTACAGATTTTTGCATAGTGTTACAAATTAATTTGATGTTTTACTTCATAAGATTTTCAGTGGTATCTTATATGATTAGAATCATTACGAATCAGCGAATTTTTAAACCTATTTGCTCGATTTTTTTAAAATCATTGTTTTAAGTAATGATGACGTATAGTTTGTTTCTCCATACTAGGTGTCCCAGTGTTTGCTTTTCAATTTGTATGGATATAACAACTTATGTGATTACTTACATTAAAAAATATTAAAAAAGTAAACGGGAAAATTGGTTTAAAATCTTCCCTGGTTCGTAATGATTCTAATTATGCAAGATATCATTGTCACTTATGAATTAAAACATGAAATTAATGATTTTTCGTGATATAGACATAAGGTAAAATTACAAAAATTCAAATTAAAATGATAAATATCTCCGAAACTAGTAAAAATCGCTGAATATACAGGAGTTAAATCGATTGCTTTTTAGCTGCTCTATCAGCCCTCTCAGTTTTAGCGTTGGCTTTAGGGACACCCTGTATAAGTAAGTTTATTGCTGTCTGGTACGCATAGTACAAATTCAATTTGTGTGACGTCCCCTTGATTTTTATTCATTTATTATTATTATTATTATAGGACTGGGCGCCGACATCTTCATTTCTGCCCTTGACCAAGCCAAGCCTTGCCAAGGGATCTTTAGTTAATCGGTTTTTGCACCAAGATGCTATTCAGACAGCAATAACTTAAAGGAGTCAAACTTATAAGCAACGGGCCAGGGAGGGGGCATTTTAAGCAGCTTTACTTCAAAGATTGACATCCGCTAGTTAGCTCTATCATATTCTTACAGTTCTATTAAACTTAAGGAGTAAGTAGTAGAAGAATTTGGTGCCTCGATCAGGCTTTCTTTATACAGAGTGCCTAATTAAAGCTCCCTCCCTAAATTATGGTCCTAAAAATCAAGGGATCACGTTCTGCACTTACACAAAGGAAACAACAAATGATTTCGTAAATATATATTTTTAATTTTATATCTTCCATCAATACATACAACGACACTTATACATTCAAATTTGGCCATAATTACAAATAGGTCTCACTTCGTAATGGCGGCGGGTCGCCTACTGGTAGGGGTCGTGGCAGGTGTTCTTAATCTTACTGACAAATAGGACACCGGGAAGACAATGTTTCGAAACCTTCGACCGCCATAGTTGCCGAGCAGAGGTGTAAACACTTAGCAAAGTAACAATGTAGTCGCGCCAGCAGTCGAGGGGTTAACAAAAAGCGAATGCGCCTCGCTCACAGCACCGAGACTCAACTCGACAGGCATAGTCCACCTTTAGAACCGCAATGCACCGAACCTATAACTTTAATGGGTAAGTATGATATTGATGGAGGAAAAATATTTTACAAAATAAACCTTAACGAAATATCTTCGGTGTATGCTAGGAGCTATAAAAATTGAAAATAATACAACTAATTAATTTCATTACTAGTACGACGTTACATTCCTTTACCACGAGATCAGCGACGTGCGCGTGCGTCGCCCGGTGCGCCGGCGAGCTCCGGGGAGCAGGCATACAACATGATCTTAACAGTATTGCCCTAAGGTGCATTATATAATTAGTTGGTACAGTTAGTCGGAAATGGCATCAGTTCGAAAACATGTCAGTAGTATAATTCTCAGAAGCGAGCTGGACTGCAGTTTCTCGGAGCAACTGTGCCTGCCAATGGTTAGGATTAAGCCCTTTGGTTCTTCACACAATGCCGATTGGTGGGTAGGTCTAGTGTAATTATACAGATTTTACAATCTTTGGACTTCTAAAATAATTTTTCGTATTTTTTTTAAAAACTTTTTCATCATTCGATTCTATCTATGCTTTAATCTTACGCATATTGCAACAATTTGCGAATCAAACATACAACACTTAATACTTACTATAATATAATACCTAATTATTTTTATAAAGTACCTAACAAAATTAACTTATATTTACAGTTACCATTAAATTTTTAGCAGAATTTTCCTATTTCAGTACTCAAGTATCCATAGTCGCGACACGCATCGCTTCGTGCGCTTCGGAAACGCTGCAGCTAGCCATGACGTCCAGTGAATAATTTCAATAAGGTAGATGTAGTCTCCGTAATACTGTCGCTTCACTTAATTTGACTTTACTTAGGTGAATGGAAGTGCATGACTGCAAGTAACAATACTAGTGAAAACGTAATAAATCGTTAAGGCACCGTTGGTTTTTCTGGGACTTAATAAATAATAATGTAAACTTTAGATGAATAATAGTACCCTGAACCCCTCAGGTTCGTCAAACTTAAGCTGAAGCTTAAAAGAAATCCACTGGTTGTATGAGATCAAAACTGAATAGAATTGTAGATGAGCTAGGTTAAGAACGTGAATATAAAGGCAAATATATGGTGTGATGTTAAATGTGTAAAAACCAGCCAGTATACGTATTTAACACTGTGATTTTAAGAATTAGTTTCGAATTGAAGAGGATTCCGAATTTGAAAATGGTTGTTTTCTTGATTGGTATATGGCAGCGAGCCAGAGCGGGCCTGTTCTGCTAGCGGCGCGACGGCGCTCAGTCGTCGTCTTTCTTCTCCATCTTGGGTTCGTACATCGCGTGCAGCTGCTCTGGCGAAATTCTGCAACAAATTGTACTGTTCATGTGCATGTTAAGTCAAAACATAAAACACAAAACATCAATAAACAGAGTAGGTAGTGAGTGTGTCTTTGCGGCAGCAGCAATCGGACTGTGGGTGAGCATGAGCTGAGGTATTAAAAACCTGCAGCGCTGATTTTTAGCCAGCTCTATTTTGCATTGTAATGATTTTCATTTATTCCAAGGAAAGGACGATGAGCAAAAATGTCCCCACAACAGAGATGAAACATGTGCCAGTTTATAGATCTTGGCAAGATTATGTATTTTTATTATGGCGACGATCACTATATGTATGGGGTTTTCTTGGAAAATCATAATCGTATCGTATGAAATTTGTTTGAAAATTAGCACATACCTATATGGATGATTTGTCTAACTTGGCCCTTGTTTTCATTAAAAATTCCCTTTGATTTTGCTACTAAAATAAGTAGGTATTTTGTCTTTTTTTGGGTCCTAATTAACATATAGACATGCATCCCGTTACTGTTCGAGGGTGGGGATGGGGTCCATACAAAATTGCCCATCACTCTTTGCCCTGTGCTCGTTATTGTCTTTTGGTTCGTAAAGTAAAGTCCCACGAATATCGAAGACCGTAATACGAATAACTTGACCGTTATCTCTAGTTTTAATAAGGCGCCCTTTACCGCGGCGACCAAAAATGACCTAACTAGTCGTATAAGTCCGTGTCGCAATGTGATAACTGTACCATTTTGCATAAATGCATGTTATGCACTCGAAGGTAATTTTTTCAACTAAAAATTAACGGATACGGTTTGCAATCCTTGCGAATTTCGCTACCTCATAGGTTCCTTTTGGTTGCCGCTGGGACTGCAAATTTCATCAGATGGCCAAACTAATAGTGGCAAATAACTTTACACCTACAGAAACTGTTTGAAAACGTGGGTGGAGGCTTACCCGAGCAAGCTCTGCAGGTCGCAGACGAAGCGGTAGACGTAACGCTTGCCGGCGGTCTTGTGGATGATGTTCTTGTCGTAGTAGTAGCGCAGCCCGCGAGACAGCTTCTCGTAGTTCATCTTGGGCTTGTTCTTGCGGATGCCCCAGCGCCGGGCCACCTGCACAGCGATACATTATAGGTTATTTATAATGGCCCTTATAAACTAGGACTAATCATGGAATAGATAGGCCATGCTTTGTCCTTATCTGTCATTGTAACATTTGAATTCGACGGATAAATAAGGAAAGAGCACGGGCGAGAAGGTGAAGGTTTAACCACTGTTTACTCGTCAATTCAGCCGTAGAGCCTGCCTGACACAAAAAGGAAGACATAAGATTCGAAATTCAAGTTGAAAATTGTACCTTAAACACCTACTACCTACTTACCAAAGTAAGACAGTAGCAACAGGCTCGACAGAGCTGACTGCTCCCCAGTAGTTGAGAGACCAATAAGGAAGCAGTTTGGGAGTATAGAGTTTTACCGAATAGGTAGATTGGTATATTCGGTTTCCCCATTCAGATACTCGTATGTGACTTGATCGAGAGAAGGATAAAGAGGAGGAGGAACTTTTGTATGTAGATGGCACCTAGATGGACAGTGTTCTTTGGGATAGGGTCGCAGTCAGTCGTGAGCAAGGCGTAGCTCCTTACCAGTGATCGGATCTCGGATGCAATTTGGGGTGAACGACCTCAAACGTTATGCTTAACATGGATGTGACACGGGATTTCCCGGGATTTTGGGAAATGGGTTATTTTATTATTAATAATTAATAACTTTTGTCGAGGGTTAAACTAAATAAACAAAATAAAAATGTTCGCTATCTATCTATAATAGGTCATTTATTTGACACATACTTTTAAAACATATTTTAGATATAAAATAACTCTACTTTCTGAAACAAAATTTAAAAATAAACATCTTTGTAACATGCAACACAATAGCATACTAATTATATCCCTTACAATAATACCTAGACAAAAGAAATAGTAACATGACAAAAACTTAACCTAAAAATAAAATGAAATTAAAACTACTATGTTTTAGTCGTGTTTATATAATTAAAGTAACATACTATTATTTTTTCAATGTTTTCAGTCGTTAATCGATTTCTTTTAACATCTAAGATCCATTTGTAAGTGGAAAAAGACCTTTCGACTTCTACTGATGTAAGCGAAGCGATGGAATATTGCATAGTATCAGAAACTCTATAAGATCAAAGTTCATTTTTCTTTGCACACCTTCCTCTGTGTATAGCTCCTTCGACGTGTTTCTGAATCGTACTCTTTCGACACCCAATATAAATTTCACATTTTGTACAATATACACCGTGGGCCCGAATAACCCGACCAATTTTAACAATCGATACTAGAGCCTATTTGTAGAATATAATGGGTATAATATGTAGTCCAATAACGCATAATTTCCGAGATTTTCATTATTTAAAAAACAATTCCATAGTTAATTTAATTTGAACTCTGTCACCTTAACCTAAAGCATTATTTAATAAGAAATTGATTAATTAATTTATGTTGTATGTGGATGATATTGCTACTTACAACATGAATCTTTCTTAGTAAATAATGCTTTAGGTTAAGGTGACAGAGTTCAAATTTAATTAACTATGGAATTGATTTTTAAATAATAAAAATCTCGGAAATTATGCGTTATTGGACTACATATTATACCCATTATATTCTACAAATAGGCTCAAGTATCGATTGTTAAAATTGGTCGGGTTATTCGGGCCCACGGTGTATACTACGCTTAGTTGATTCGAACATTAAGTCAGGATACGATTTAATCCAACTTAGAATAGTTTCTTCCTTAGGTTGCCACGCCATATTTTAATTTCTACTTGTCTAGGTACGTTTTTTCTAAGAAACCACCACAATCCAAAAAGTCGTCAAATTAAAAATACGTCACTTAATATGTGCACACTTAACGAACACTAGAATTGTCTATTAGTAATGGTTATTTATACCTGAAATTATTATTATTTGTCGTTAATGAGAATGTGATATGATAAGCAGAGCTCGATCTGAATGACAATGTCAGTCCAGACATTGTCATTCAGATCAAGTGCTTATTTCAAGTAGCCATATCATTTAATAAAAGAGGTTGATAAGTGGTAATTGTTTATGAAAAGACTATTAAGATAAGACGTACACGTTACGTTCAGTTCTTCTATGCAGTACTGTAAAAATGTTGTTATTAACTTATTAACTACATATTATTTTATTACTTTTATAGTGTAAACTACTTACAATTAAAAGTTATTCATCTTTTTATAAATGTAGGTATCAAAGAGACTCGCGGGATTGTAAGTCATATCCATGTTAAGATAACGGACTTAAATCCCGGGAAATTGCATCCGAGATCCGATCACTGCTCCTTACACATTTATTTAACGAATAGCACGGAAAAAGCATGTGCACACATGCCACCAGATGATAAGTGGGCTTTGAGCCACGTGGAAATTGCCAACCTTGAGAAATAAAATGGTACCTATCTATCCCTTTACGTTATTAATTTCAGCTCTTTAACCTGACTTCGAAATAACACTAACAATACTGTAACATTTGCATATTGAAATATCAAGTGAAATACCCCTGAAAATACCGTCTTTTCCTTGCTCACTAATAAGCGAGACAAAATGGTGCAAATGATACATACCTCATCAGGGTCGGTGAGCTTGAACTCCCAGCCGTCGCCGGTCCAGGAGATGAAGCCCTGGCAGCCCTTGTCCGTGAGGAGCTCCAGCAGGAACTGCCACAGCTGAATGGGTCCTGAACCTGCGCCGTCACACACACTTGCTTTACGATATACGGTGCATTTTGTATTGTGTTAACGGGATGTTTGCGGCAGTTTACGTTGACGACAGTTGTGAGTGTTAGTTAATGTACTTAATTATGTTTTGTCTGACTAAAACAAATACAAAAAATAGGTTAATACGGTACCATACTGTTCGTTTCATTACGAGTGAAACACCGTCAATAAGGACGTGACTTGGGGCTAGTAACAATAATCATCTTAGGTAAAACCCTATTTTTACCTGCCAATTAAAAGTGATACAAATCGAACCATCTCTAATATCAAACTGCTTTACTAATTACCAAAGTAATTTTGAACTTGCACTTATTTAGGTCCATAGGGTTGATATTTCAACTAATAGATTTATCTTAGGACGCCTTATTTTTACATCAGGTCTTTACTGCCGTAATACCCAAAGAAGGCGGTAAACTACGAAAAGCATAAGTATTTTAATATGGTTATACTTCTACATTTCATTTAGCCGCCTTCGTTATTATGGCAGTGTAAGACTCTTATTAAGTGTTGTAAGTGTGTAGGTACCGGTGAAGCAGGGTCCGGAGGCGGGGTACGCGAGCTTGTCCTGCGGCAGCAAGGCGTGCTGCTCGCCCGACCACTCGCTCCACTCGGAGCACGTGCCGCCGTACTGCTCGGGGTAGCCCTCGCCGTAGCCCTCGCCGCTGTACCTCCCGCCCGCTGCTGTTGAATAACAAGTACGTTAGACGAGGAGAAATTACACAAGTAGCAGGCGATTGAGGCTGATTTTCAACAACCTACCAGAAAGGGCTAAAAGTGTCAAAAAAAGGTAACCCTACCTGAAAACGTACAACCATATGGCTTAGTGTGGTATTAGGTAAATTAGTCATGTTAAGACGTATCGCTTCGAAAAATAGATAGAAAAGCTATGGTTCGGGACTGTAGACGGAAAGGGATCGGTATTTCACAACCAATCTGTAGGTCCTGCCAAGAAAACAAGCCCAGCGCTCTGCTAGTATCACGCTGAGTTGTGAGTTGTGACACTAAACTTGTGACTGTGGCGACCTAGCAACATCTAACGACAATTTGTAACAACCGACTCGCCAGCAGCACTAGCGCCACAAGTGTCAGACAGCGGAACTAAAGTGTTCTACATCGCGCTAACGAAGTTTCTACAGTCGGTTGGCATATATACAACTTCCATCTTCATCCCAACAGACTTCGGTCCCCAGGCGTAAACATCCGCCTGGAGAGAGATCTCTCATTGTCCTCTCTCTTCTACATGACCATTTCGTGACAAATTAGGTATGCATTCGTGTTAATTAATGTTTGTCGCTAATTAACGAATTTTTAATGCCGTTTCTGTAAGGTTTGCTTCATAAATTCAATTCCTATGGGTCATATTAGCATGGAAAAAGGACGCACCTACAGCATTCCTTGAAAACAAACAAAGAATGCTTGAAGCTTGAGCTATTGAATTTCAGACGCCTTGTGGAGTAGAGAGAAGTAAGAAAGCAGTAGGTACTATCACGAACGTTAATTTGTGATCCATTTCATGAATAATATGCTTGAAGTCGTCAAGTCATTTGTAACTTATAGGAAACTCAACCTTATTGTTGTAGAATGTCAGATTCACTTTGGACCTAAGGTGGGTCCTAACAAGTAAGTAAGTAAGTCTTGTAAGTTAAAGTTCGTGACTGTACCTATGTACGAGTATCTAGTTAGAGACTAACAGCAAAGATTTAGTTAGCGTTTCTTTAAAGTATTGTAGATAAGATGATGTCATCACAAAATAAACAAGGAAGTATAACCTAACCATAGGTATTTTTTACCGGAAAATTAATACTTAGAATCGTAATCTGAGCTAATTAAAGTAACTTTGTTGTTTATAACGTAAATTAAAGTTAATCCGTTAATGATAGGTACGTTGTTGATCGTTTTAATGAATCATTAATTAAAGGATTGTAGCAATTAAAACTGCTTCACGGCGTCATGGCGCGTTATATCAAGACGACACGAGAGAACCCGACACTGAATAAATAAAAGATGAAAGAACGAATTTGTGTTGAAACTAAATACCTTCTTTAATTTAGTCGTGTAACTCTCTTTGTTGCTACAATCGTCCTGTGATCTTTTCTAATGAGGGAATGTGGCAGTTAGCGGGTTTTATTTGATGTAATTATAAAGAACACGACACATACTGCGCGTAAACCAGGCGTCAATTACGTGTTGTAAAAGTTTCGTGAATCATCAAGGGATGATTGTACACAGATAGTGACTCCGTCAACCTCAGCGAGGTAACCGAAAACTCGCCAACTATAAAAGTTTTACGCCACGACTAAAGACTAAATACCAAGGTCTAAGATTTTGGCTGATATGATGATTGATTTAATCCATCTAGCTTGATGTCATATTGATCAGATCATTATCATTATTTACGATAAACGTAAAAGCAGACGAGCTTTAATCGTCTTAATTAAATACACTAAAAAAGGCAAAAATAATATTTATCAAGTAGCGCTGCTCTGCCCTGGTAAGCCAAATAGCAGCATCTTAGATAAAACTCCTGTACCTATTGGCATTTAAATCTGAGATACCACTTATTGGGGTAGTGCTGCTTCTTTAGTTAATTCTCAGGTGTGTTACCTCTTGGGTACGGTTTGGTGTAGGCGTGCGGCTGGTACTTGTGCTCGTGCAGCAGCGGCTGCGGCGCGTGCGCGTGGTAATACTCGTCGAGGTAGGGCTGCGCGGGCGGCGCGGGGTACTCGGGCTGGTAGTACTCCTCCAGGGGGGAGGGGGCGGGCGGCGCGGGCGCCGGCGCCTCGTAGCCGTAGGCCGAGTCGCGCGGCCCGCCGGTCGTGTAGCCGCCTGGAATTTAACAGTTAAAATCATGTTAAAAATTTAAACCTTGAGTGGCAAGAATGATACTAAACGGCACGTAAGAGATAAGGATGAGATACTTTGTGTAGAGGAGGATAGACGCTAGCGTGCTATATTACATACCTATTACTGGTTAAATAAAACGCTACTAACGTATTTCACGCAAAATGTATAGGATGAAATTCTCATGCGTTACGATAAACCACACGTGGCAAACTGTCATGAAAAGAAAAAGCGTTCGCATCTTGGCTACGGCCGCTTCTCTCCGTGCTACTAAACCCTACTCTCTTAAGTTCTAAGTAATAGGTATAGAAACTTAGGTGCAGAAGATCATGTAGGTACACACCATTGAGACATAGGTATGTACATATTCATGTCTATGGCGCGCATGAAGTTGCATTGGGCCAAGTCATCACCGCTGACGTTTCATTGCTCTTAAACTCATATGAGATACCTATGAATATCTCACATCCGTGATTTAGGGTATCTACGCTGACGGTATCATCACTTCAAAAAAGTTTGAAGCGGTCATACGTCGCGCAGCACACGCGGTGTAAAATCAGGACGGTGCGCGCGCGGCGCCGGAGCGCGACCGTCGCGGTTCACGGCGCGCCCTTTGTGCGCGAGGGTTACCGAGCCGCTGCGTCTGCGCAGGTCGCTTTGTTCTTACTTTGTGCTGTTTGGTGTCCAACTGTTCGCACCAATAACATAGGGACGACTAAGTCCAATGATAATTGTCACTAGTTCTCCCTTCTTTTAATAGGTAAAATAGACTAAGGCACTTGTCCCACCGCCGGCGAGGAAGCGATTAACAAGAGAAAAGATATAAGATCCTCTGTCAATAAAAGGGACACAAATATTAATAGTTGATCGCTGGCTGCTTACACTGCCGGCGAGAACTCTCCCTCCAACATAATATCTGTATCCCGCGTCACAGAGTCACGCGTAAAAGAGACGCATATCATCGGTGATGAAACAAGTGCCCAAGAACTGTCGGTATTCCGCCTAGTTATGGTGAAGCCATACTCGTAAGAGCCCCAAGGACTAACCTAAAAAAAAACCGTGGTTTGGTATTCGATACTTGCTACTAAGTATAGATCTGGATGCCCAGTCTGTTTTACTGTTTATCTAACAGCATTTACTTCTTATAAGTGGGTAGTAGCTAAACCCTCGCTATGCTATTGAAGAGCCCAATTTCTGACGTCGGGATTTCTTGTAAGAAATATTTTCGCTGAAAAGCAGCCGCAAGAGCATGACTGTCAGCTGTAGCTACCGATCAGTTATGAACATTGGTTACATGAAAGTTCATTACCACTTCAAGAGTTCCTCGATACCCGTTTGGTAACCCTGACCCGCGTAATTATTCGGCTGATTTACAATGCAGATCGCCGACGAATAACATATTGCTACTTATCCGTTACAGTGAACTGAAACAATGAAACTAACGGCGCGCCATTGTTTCTTATTAGAGATAATATGTGATAGTAGGAGCCCAGAATTTGCTTCAGAGCTCATTTCGTTTGGATTCTGGGATGTTGTATAAAAATCTTGGAAATTACTTAAACGCAAATCGTATAGCGCACGATCAAAACCTGACAAGTTTCGGTCAGAGAATGGGATAGAGGTATATCTTTGTCCGTTTTACTTACTTGTATATCCTCTATTAGGTAGATATTCCATATGGTCTGTAACTATTTTTACGTAACACCTGGCCATAATGTGAGTTTTATCGCACGCTGCGCGCACGCGCGGTAAAACTCGCATTGTGGCCAGGTGAAGACGTAAAATTGTGTACTCATCACGGGCAGTAAAAAAGAAAGCCCTCTATCGCATATTTAAAACCCTCGCCTACGGCTCGGGTCTCAAATACCTGCGATTTCGGGCTTTCTTTCTTTTACAGCCCTTGTTAAGTAATGTACTATTGCTGTCATTAATAAGAGCTACCATAACGTTAACAATAATGCGGCTTTTAATCAGGGGCTTTATAATATTCGACTCCGTAAAACCATATAGCTTTGACAATGTTATTGTATTATCGCCGTTACGACGGCTCTTATTAACTTTACAGTAATGACGACAGAGTTAAAAAAAATACGATAACGTCAAAGGCAATGTGGTTTTAACACAGTCGAATACGAGCCCAGGTTAGGTTAGCTTAAGTGGAGTGTCATAAAAAAAAAAACAAGGTAAATCGTAGGGTAGAGATTTCAGGACGCTGCGAGGAGCTGCATAACAACCGTATGCAGCTGGTAAGTAGATATAGGTATCTACGTTAGATAGTATAGAGCGAACCATACGGCACGCATCAGTGAACGCTCTTATTGTAGGTATGTCTGTTCGGTTAAGTAACTATCATCGAGTCAGTTTCATATTTATGTTCGTACGTGTAAAACTATACCTATAGCTCTTTTAGAGTTTTTTATTCATTTAGCACGTTGATTTTGACTTTGGCTTTCGGATCATAATCGAAGTCAGTGAGGTGTATTCCCGGTCGACCACCTCCAGGGTAATAGGTATTCGTTTGCGCGTTCGAGATGCACTACGCTAACTAGCATTAAATTCGTTTAGATTTTAAACCAATCGCGTCACTTGTAGATGACGAAACGAATAGAAACGCTAGTTAGCGTGGTGCATCTTGGCAGGGCCCTCTGAGCGCTGCAGGATTAGCGAGTTGCAACGAACAATTTTCTTAAGTGGACGACCGCCCATGTCCCTGACTGTAGGTCCCTTAAGGTGAAGGATAACTAAAATAATGTACATGGAATTTGAACGTGAGTGTGTTTTAGAGATTTGTGGTACAATTAGATAGTAAAAGTATACTTAGTTCGCGTTTTACAATATTACAGGCGATTCGAGAACGTGCCGTATGATTGAAATGTTCGTGCTAGAGCGACGTCCGCGGGTGACCACTGACCCCGCGGTACCAACAGCCACACAACTGACTAATTGTTAACTAACGGGAATCTTGTCACCTTACAATAAGGCTCGCTATTGGTCAGTTAACTGTGTTGCAGTTGATAGGAATATACCTACTATAGCGATGCCTATAGATACTAAACGCGCCACTCGCGTCCCGCACATTACTGCATCTACCATCTTTACCATGAGTTACATTTACGTCCTCGCTAGCGAGTGGAAGCTCTAGGTATCCCTCGCAGACCTCGCTAGTATTCTTATCTTCGTAAGGCCCAACGGTCTATAATGTAGGACATATGTCAAAACTACTTCAAACTTAACTTGACTGACACAAGATTCGTTTTTGAACTATCGAGATTTGTCGTGGGCCTTACGAGGAAGAGTGCGAGGGACAGAGCATTCGACTCGCTAGCGAGTCCGGTAATTGTAACTCATGGGGTACAGACACCTCAGTACTATCAGCCCAGAGGAACCCTGACCTACCATAGACACACACTCCATAGTCACAGTGACGTTATGATTCCAGTCGTAAGACGTGTCAAACAATTTATTTTACGCAACACCTGGCCATAATGTGAGTTTTATCGCACGCTGCGCGCACGGTAAAACTCGCATGGTGGCCAGGTGAAGACGTAAAATTGTGTACTCATCACGGGCAGTAAAAAAGAAAGCCCTCTATCGCATATTTACAACCCTCGCCTACGGCTCGGGTCTCAAATACCTGCGATTTCGGGCTTTCTTTCTTTTACAGCCCTTGTTAAGTAATGTACTATTATAATGTCACAGTGACATCGTTCAGGGTTCCATTGGGCTGATAGTAGGAAGCGGGAAATTGATTTTATATTTTCCATGCCAGCGACACACAGCGTACCTACTTATACAAACTTGATTGGTAGATACAACGGATATCAACGCTAGCAGTGACAGTGAATAGGTTGACTCATTTTGTCACTGAAGAATACCTTAGACTTAGCATTATTTAAGGATTACAGTAAGATCAAATATTAGATAGGTAAGCTACATTCGCTTACGTAAATCCTGCATGTAACGTACCTAGTACCGTAGTAGGTAGGTATAATCTGATTAATCTGTCGCCGTAAGGTTGAATTTAATTTGCATGTCATAGAAGAATAAGGTCGATGTGAAGCGTTTGTTCATTTGAAGGGTTGATTACACCGATTCTCATTTCATAGGCGTTCTATGTATTAACAAAGGAGTCCGTCACGTTATTTACGAGAATGCGATGTTCGGTTCGGTTTAAAGAATTTTATTATCATCTCAAAGAAATTTTTACATTTCACTTATTGAGATCTTATTAAAATTAAGTATAACAGCTTTTCTCCAGTGAGCACTTGTGCTACATATGGTAATATAAAAGTTAAAACTACGTTAACATAACAGATTTGAGTTTAAAAATAAAACAAAACATGCATAAATTTAAAATAAAACGGGTAGAAGCAAAATACAATTGATTGCTGCAGTACGCAGACTTGGAATGCGAGCAGGGCCGTAATTAGGTGATTGGAATATTTTCTAATATGTGAATTTTAAGTTTTTTCTTAAAACTATGGAAGGAGATGGCTTCTTTAATTGTTTTAGGTAAATTATTGTAGATACGTGCTCCTTCATACTTTATATTTTTATTCCCAAATGATTTTGTACGTGGCGGAGGTAAATAAAGGTTGTCAGCATTACGAAGTATTCGTTTTCCTTTTTCTCTATTTGTGGAAAATTGTATTTCAGTGTGTAGGTCTTTTTTAAGAATTCCAGAAGAATGTTAACCTTAGGTAGCCTAGGTCATAAATATAAGGTTATTAGAGGAACTCCGAACGCAACCATACCTATGGTGCCTACACTCCTAAAGAGTGGGTATTATGCTCTTTCTAATTAAAATCTCGCCTGCAGTATGCGAGCCTGTCTAATAAAAAATCAAACAGCTAACGGAAACACCTAATCAGGCTTGTAAAAGACCCACGTATGGCATTTAAAGAACGCGCCAACAAATCACGCTGTCGGGCGACGAATAGACCCATTCTAAAACTATTTTAATGAACTCATAGTGTCTAATTACCTACCATTCCCATAAGAGCGAAACATCGATATATTTTAAGGAAAACGCGTAAAAAGTCCCCGCGGGATTTGAACCCGTGCCCCGGCGCAGATACGTCTCCGGCTCGACGTTCGAGTGGCTTTGTTCAGCACTTTGATGTTTTGAGTCCGAGCGGAACACGAACAGGAATGCGGGTAGGACGTTAATTAACTGTGGAACACGCATTAAAATAAGTAGGTGTGTACGTATTTAGAGATAAAAGTTTATTTATTTATATTATTTATATTTATAGAATTAGATAATTTTATTTAAGTTAGGTAATAAATATGGTTAAATTTATTATACCTACATTGAACAATGAATGTACGTATAGTATAAAAAAATATAGATTGTTAATTTTTTTTCCTTATAATTTTTGTGTTTCCTTATTTCAACTTACATTGTAGGCTTCAAGGTAGATCCCCGAGGCGCTATAAACGAATCAAATTTCACAATTTTCTCAGCGGTTAAAAATATCGAAAGAAAATTAGCGAGTTTTCTACGATATCGGCCGAGCGGCTGATCGAGAGAGGCGTGAGCGGCGCGGGGGGCGGGGCGAGCCAATCCGGCGCGGCCACGCCCCGCGCCGCGCGGGTTGAAAGGTCGCTGCGACCATTGGCGCAACGAACAGAACGAACATTTGAATTGAGAATGTTGTATTTGAAATTGGAATAATGACTGAAAAATAAATTCAAGGTTACGTCAAACGTCTCTACTTTTGATGCCACAAGGACTTGTCAAACACACATTTGAAGTTGGAATGGGTTTCGGAGCCCGAATTAAGTGTCTGAATGGACGGATAGAAAAATACCGGCTACTAATGCCCACCTTCCACTGCGAGCGGAGCGAGCCCCGTACGGAACTACGGACTCTGTCTGGCTTACAACGGTGACTATCAAAAGTTTTCACCGCGAGCTAACCTTATGAAGTCACAGTTGTAGGTACTTATACAGGAAAGCCAAACGGAGTTCGCACGGGGCCACGAGTAAGGCTACTTACTTGTAAAGCGCAAGCTACTATCAAAATAAACGGATGTGTGGTCTACCTACCCGTAAAGGGATTTGTTTTTGGTGGTGACCATAACAGATAACCATATCATAACGCATATTAGGTATTTTATTATTATTTTAGTGTAATATCTATCTAGGTATATTCAAATAAAAATAAAAAGGTCTTCGTCGGTGGGTACCTATTTATAATTATAATAAGAATATGAGAACGGCTGGACAGAAATGGCAAAAATAAAATTGGTAGGCCACAACTCAAAGGCGGTAACCATCAGGATTTAAGGTTTTTTTTTTTGGAAAAGTTACTCTATACGTCTGGATGGTCACCTATTTATATTTTAATAAATAAAACTGACAATAGTAAATTAATTAAATTAGACTTAATAAGCAGGTATTCATTATGCAGTAGGTACCTAGGCCTACATATTTTGTAAGGCCTCTTAAAGCTAACTTTAGTTTCTTAGACATTTGTATTAAACATAAAATAAATTGTGATTAAGTTATAACTGGCAGCTTGAGCCTCATATCAAGTTAGGGCTTAAAGAAACTGGCTTAGTATGAATCGGTAATGAGGCGGCACAAGCGACGGTAACCTTAGACCCCACAGCTGCAACTCTGTCCCACTTTTTTACTTGTTCTCAGAAACATGAGACCGCGAAAATGTTCTGTGACTTTTTTAGTCTGTTCGAGCACGCGCTAAACCCGCCATATGGTGCGTTCGCGACAGACATGGCGTTCATTATAGGTGATATTTTATTTATAACAAGTTACGTTTTTATAGCAGAAATAAGGAAAATAAGCATTATTAAATTTTATATTTGTGGATAGCGCATCGCTCGCCACATATCGCGCCAATTCCCATTTGGGAGCGGAAGTCGAAATATGAATTTTTAAAATTAGAATCGACGCGGCGCAGGTGAGCGCTCGGTGACAGCCCGATGTCGCCCAAACGCGCTCTGTTTTGACACAAATAACCCAGCCCTATTAATTATAATTAAAATTGACTTGCCTGTGATAGATGAATTTCTACGAAATGAAAAGGAGGAAGAAGCTTAACTTCCTACAATCTGTCAACCTTATCATTACAAATTTAGGGCCACTTGCAGCAAAAATACGGTTATAAATTAGGTTCTAGGAACGCCGACGCAAGGACTAGTAGGTAATGTCAAAATATGGAACTAACAATATTTTATCAGCCTTAACTTTTTCATCCTTTAGCTGCAAGTGGCCGTAGTTGGTAAATTTTTACATGGTTTTAAATTGTTACATCTACTTATCTAGACATTTTTTTCAACAATATTTTGATTTTACTCCAGAACATCTGAGATCTATTTTGTGTTATTAAATTAAAATGTCTCCGCAACCAGCTTTATATTTCAGAGATTCGTAATAATTTGTCAATTAAGAGACAAGTTGTCACACACAGAGCCGTTGTAATAAAACAAAAATTGTGGGAAAAACGGCCAGTTCGAAAGTAGAGGAAATGGTTGTCAGCGCGCGGTGTTTAAATCAAATTCAGAATTGGAACATCTTTCGACGGGAAGCGTTAAATATATTATTTAATGTCGCAGATGCCACGCTTTGTTATGTAGACATTTCCTAACGCAATTACTTTTATTATAGGTACAGCACTCCAGCTTCTTAATAGCCATCGGCTGGCTATCGGCATCACACTTGCACTCGCTACTGCGACGGTACCTATATTTGTCACTAATCGGCTTTCATAAAAAAACGAAGATCGCTATTAAAAACTGGTAGTATTCACCTACTAAACACTCTTTGCGAAATAAATATTTGACTACAATGTGTTTTTTTTTTTAATTCTTAGTAAGAATGTATATGTATGTATGTTTACATTATTCGCAAAAGCTATTGGGTCATTATATTTATTAAATGAAAAATACGTCCATAAAATCAAAAATTATAGCATATGACCTCAACTTGGTTTAAAAATAAAGAGTCCCAATCAGTTCTCCCGCGAAATTAACTAAACACCAGTCGATATTTACAGCCCATAAAATGGCACATGGCGCACCGAACGTACACATATTATTAACCATCCTATACAATGTCTACCGAATATATTTTTACGAAAAAACTAAAATTTACAATAATATCCGGTGGAATATTATGTTGGCATTAATTTATAATCAAACTGTCGCGGCAGATGTGGATTCAGATTTAACATAATAAAAACAAGATCGAGTTTATCGATTATTTATCTGTTCATTTTGTATCTACGCGATAAAAAGAATTTAGTGTCTGTTGATGATAATGCTCATGCCGACGGAGTCCGAGCCGCTCACGACAGAGGTTTAACACTTATGTATCGGCCATTACACTGTCCGGAGCGAACATTCCTAAATGAGACCGCACAGGCTATTAGACAGCGCGTGGTGTCATATCTATAGTAATGTAGATGTGCAATTCTAAAGTGCAACATTACGACGATAATGGATAGAACATATATGCGCCACTTGCAATTTATTAACATAAAACAGTAAGCAAATACTCAAATTGTTGGTTTTAGTTTCTATCGTAGCTAAAGCGTCAGTCAGTACGTTAGACCATATTTTTTTATAGACGATCGAACTTGAGTCTCGAATGTTACCTGTAGGTACCTAATACACGAAAAATTAAAAAAAAACTATTAGTAGAGTTAGTAAACGTTCCAACGTTACTTGATTCGATACAGTTTATTATTATATCAGGCGTTAGAAAATGAAATGTTTACACAATTGTTTTAATCTCTAAATTCTATAGAATTAGGTAGTGGTTTATGCCAGACCTAGAAGGTTGGTGAGGGCAGGTGTCGAGGCACCTGCGCGCGCGCTCGTTGCAGCGCGCTTGCGCGAGGGGCCGCCGCATGACATAAGGGAAGCCGTAAAACAAAAAAATATCTAATCCCTTCACAACGGCAAAAGGCTCCGTTGGCGTTGGTCTGTATAACTTTGTGTCAGGTCTACTGTACGTCTCGTTGTTATCACACAGTTTTTTTTTCGCTTTTCTAGCGTAGTGCGCATAATAAACATTATGTCGATCGATATTAATAATAGAACCGGTACAATACAGCTTAGGCAATATAAATTATACGTTAAACCGACGGCAACATTATCCCTCGCTTTAAATATGTGTATAGAACAGTCAAAACAGAAAAACCCCGCCACCTCGATAGGTTTCGGATTTAGTTAAAAAGCGACCGGTTTAGTTGACGCAAGTCGACGCATTATCGCGTATTTTTCCTGAAGTATTTTCCCATTAAATGAATTTCCTACAAACTCGCTCTCAATAAGGCTAAACTAGGGTTTCATGAATATGGGTGGTTGGTGACTAACCTTAATGGAATGTCCGGTAATCTCAACAAATCTTACAACCACCCAAAACGCGGAAGGCGTCTTAATTTTCATACAGAGCTTAAGTCGGTTTAAGTAAGATAACGTAACGTTCTGATAGCGTCTCAAGCGCTGTCAAAACGCCTCAGCTTTAAAGCATTTGCCACTCTAGGGAAGTGTGTGAAGGTTCAATTTGGTAGGGTATGGGTTGTTGGTACAGGCAGGATATAGCGGCGCTACTACGCCGGAAGCAAGCGCATCAATGGCGCGACGTGACGCGGCCTGTCACGCGTTAACGATCGCATAAAAACTTAAATATTGTCTATGGTGCCGTGATTTTTTAATCGACAGCGGCGTTGGCTTGGATTGTTCTTGCTACCATGCATAGTTAGAACAGTCACAAACTAATATTATTGAACCGAAAGTAAATTATTATCAAATAGGTAGATTAATTTTAATTTCATATCTTGTATATTAAAATGTATTCCAAACCAAATACAGATTAAGTTTTGTAGGTAAACAGTGTTGTGTTGACATTAATAATATTAATATGGTAGTGGAACATATCTCAAATAATCGAATTAATTAATTAAGTATGTAAAATGTGAATCTGAAAGTTACGAAATATTAAGCATTTTTTTTAAAAACTTGGATCACGGGATAGTGGTAATTGAATGAATGATTATAAGCGGGAGGAAATGCGCCGCGCCGGAAGTGGCCATACTGTGAATGAACGTGACGTCGGCGGCGAGACGATGACGTCATCGTGGACATGTGATACCAGATATACACGAGGTCTTCGCTTAGTTAGAATAGTCCCTTTCTTAGTATAGAATCATGTGTTGCACTCACATGCTGCACTTTAGCTGAGTAGGTAGGTCTGAGACAAATTAAAAATACTGCACTAATAACGTAAGTAGGTAGTAAAAATTATCATCAACATTTTGCTTTATTTTTTAGAAATTCAGATCGTTACTCCTGTAGTAGGTATGTTCATCACTTTGGAGATGCATTTTTACGTAAATAATTTGGTGCACACACTCGTTTCTCTGGTTTCAAGCCCATTGCAATTGTCAACCTGC
Organism: Acleris sparsana; assembly: GCA_923062465.1. NCBI lineage: Eukaryota > Metazoa > Arthropoda > Insecta > Lepidoptera > Tortricidae > Acleris > Acleris sparsana. Next base: position 6,801,667 of record OV281303.1, read on the forward strand.
GCTGCAAAGAATACCTCACATTGATCTAAGAGCTCCGCTAGCTACTTCCAACTCGTAGGTAAGTAAATACAGCGTGCAATATGTTGCAAGCCTGTGCAGTCTTAATTGAGGTGACCTAAGTTCAATTTAAATTTGGAATGCTAACGATCGTGGCACCCTGCGAGTTATTTTACATCGTGCAGATGGGCGCAGCTGGCCGCGGTCACCTTAGAGTTAGACAGGTGACTCTAACGCTCGGGATGCCATTCTATCATAAATCATACCAGAAAAACATTGAAGATATAAAAATAAAAACAAACGATGACACGTCATCGCCCAACGTTTTTTTCGGATAAACTCTTGCAATCGTGAGCAACTCCTGCAGTTCGAGATAGGTACAAAGTCAAACCAGTTGTACCCTTGAGTCTCTAAAATTCAGAATTTTTATTTAACAACTCAAAACGATGGTTATAATTATTCGGGTAAGGCAGAGTAAGACGTACCTACATTTTAAGCGAGTAGAGACTTGATAGTGTCAAAATTAACGACAACGATCTTCATTTGTTTCTAAATAAGGCCCACGGCCAAGACAGCGCCATAACACCGTCGACTCTACGACTACAAATGATTCGCCTCGATTCCCGATTGCGATCACGCAACGTGTTAGAATGAGATTTGTGACTACCCGCAAAAGGAAGGAAGCGATTACTGAAAGGTGAGTAACCTGCACCGTTACTCTCGGCCATATCGACCGACATTTTGTCATCACTCGACACGCGTCGACGCGATTAAATCTGACCAAACTGTATGAATATTCATGTTTCGCACGTGGTTTGCATCATAAGTTGATGTCTAGTTTTCCATTCATGCTTATTCCTAGGACTAACAGATGGTAAAGTCTATTCTGTTTTCAAAATTATTGCCAATCATATTTAGATATTTTTCCTCTTCACAGTCCTAACTACCTAATATTACATTTCGTATTACTTAGCTACATGTCATTAAATTTACATTGAAATATATTCTGAAAGCAAATTCAACGTTATGATTACGACACGTTTTGAAGATATAAAGTAACGTTTTAAGAGAGACCACAAGCAGCTTAAACATGGAGATTTTATAACTTATCTAATTTACATTGAATAAAACGTTAAATTTTCATAACTTATTCAGAGAATAGATAGTTATGATGGTCACGTCTCTACGTATGCAAATGTCAAGTGTGTGACAATGGCGAAGCTAGTGCGAAGCTTTATGCGCGTCACGCGGCGGAAGCGGTGCGCCCGCGCCGGATCCAACATGGCGGGCGAAAGTGCTTCCGGCCGGAGCTTTCAAACTTCTCAATTAAGTCCTTGTACGTCTTAGATATCGCTCGTAATTAATAAGCATAGTGTTCAAGAGCTTTACGTTTTGGGAAAATATAAATTATATTTTGCGGTGGCGTCGAGCACGAGTCCGAGCTGCAGTTTGCTATAAAGACGACTGAAGACGCCAGATTTCGTTAAAATTGGATTTCAAGTAGGTACCTACGTAATCAAGATATTTTTATGTTTTTATAATTTTGTACTTGAAATCCAATTTTAACGAAATCTGGCGTTACTGCGGTGAAATCTGAAATTTACCTGAAATAAATCAATATTTCAGTAACGATCGTACCAATTTATTTATTATTTGCCTTGTTTAAACCGCAAGCCGTTAATGAGTATAGGCAGTTATTTACCTACCAATATTTAATTATTAGGTACAATAAATAGGTAATATTACGGATTTAGCATCAATCAGAATGTATGTTTCAGTACAGCTACCTACCTACTTTGTAAAAAATAAACGGGTGTATTTGATTTAGGAACAATAATACGTAGTAAGTAAGTATATTGTTTATTTACCCTACGAAATGTTACCATATTACCTATAGGGTGTACCTAGATAGATAGGTATATAGGTACCTATATTATTGGCTATAGGTATATCAGGATATTAGTAAAATTAACAATTTAAAGATTGGATGATAGATTAAGTCAGAGTGTCAAATTCAATAGTAAGTTCGCAGTGTCTGTTCTTTGTTAAGTTAATATACGTACTTATTAACCATTTTATATTAGCTAAACTACATATTTTTGGGATAAGTTAATAAATTTACAAGTAACAGAGTAAGTTAACCCATATAATTATGTGGAACAACAGGAAAAATAACCGCCAACATTATGCGAATATAATTAAAATGAGATGAATTAACGATAACCACAGGAACGTTACGTAAGTAGGTTTCTCGGGGGTTTCCGCGAAATACTTAAATAAAATAGTTCCTTATATAAAAATAATATGCTTATAAAATCAATTTTTGATATAGAATTGAAAAAAATAAAAATACCCATCTATTTTCAGTTAAATCATAAGCATAATGGCAAGAAATCTGCAAATCAAACAGCCATTTTCTTTTACAAATAATCTCTCATGCAAGCCGATACATTAAAAATAAAGGATTAGGCAGGTTTACTACACTGCCGTTTGGCTTACAAATGGTAAGCCCTGTGACGATATATAATTTACAGATGACCATTCCTTATTAACTGAATCTAACCTGTCAACGCGTACGCAGGGTCGGGGCACATGTCTAGTGTCGGGTCGAAGGGCCTGTTCTGTTCGTACTGCAGCTTCGGGGTCGTAGCGGCCTGCTCGTACCCGAGCCGAGCCACGCTCGCGAGCGCCTGCTCATAGTTCAACCTAGGCTCCACTCTAGAGTCTCTATGCTCCTCGTAAGGTTTTAGTTTAACACTGTAGTCCGTGAAATTAAGTTTGGTTAGCGCGGACATCGGCAGGTCGAGCGCGCTCGGCGGCACGGCGGCTTCGCGCGGGGACTCCACCAGGAGCATGCTGCCCACCGGCCCGGCACCGGCTACCGCTACCACTAATCAACACCTCATCACGAAACACTTTTGTTAAGGTAATATCTAAATGTTCACTGTATTATTTTAAGGAAAAAAACAGCTTTAATCTTAATAACCGTAAATGATTTTATAAATCCGTGAAAGTTCGCGCTTCAAATGTCGATCGCAAAGTTAAAGGTTTGAGAGCGACCGCAGCACCGTTTCGCTTCGCGCCTGATCGACGACTGCGAGCTTTCGGGCGGAATGAGAGGGCGGCCGTGGAAAATGTGGGCCGAGTGTGAACGACGAGAGCCGAGCGCGCACGAGTGCCGGCGGAGACACACGAGCGCGCCCGACCTGTCGCGCCACCTGCTATACGACCAACTGTTGCGCAACCGTTGATTTTTTTGCTAACCCTCCAGAAACATGAAAATTAGCGCATGCACCTAAATTAGTTTATGATTGTTCAACGACATACGACGGGACCTCGCCTGGACGAACAAACGATAAATACCAGCGTTAAGGATATTTTACAATGCGGAAAGGTAACTATTTATCCTAATTACGATGAGTCGATATGTAGGAATAGATAATTTTTAATTTGAATAAACCAATTTTATCTATTTTTCATTACATAGACTGTTTTTCTGTAAAGTAAATATTTGCACGATTCTGCCCGTTGATGTTTTCACTAAAAAAAACGAATGGTCAAAAATGTAGACACTACGGCCATGATATAACTACCTTTGTTCTTACAAATAAATGTGGGCTAAGAACCCTATTCCTTATTTAAAAAAAATAACGACTCCAAATATGGTCTTTCCTAATTTTTTATTTTTTATTTATCTGCACTAATCGTAAAAAAAGTGAGTCTTAATTTAAATAATCAGGTTTAAGAGCGTTTACTTAGTAAAAATAAATGTATGTAAATAATAGTGCTTCTGAATTATACCCTACCTACGTAATTTTCAAACTTTACATTGTAACTTACAGTAACGTCGCAAATTGCTTGTAAATTTTGAGTGTTTACAACCAGCCATTGTTTCGACGGGCATAAAAACTGCGTTCTTGACATTAAATTGTCAAGAACAATGCACTAAGCCTCGTAGGACAATTAACGTGTGTGACGTCTCACCAAAACCACGCATAGTGAGTTACTTTTACGTCAAGGAATCGTCCCTCGCTGTCTCTTCCAGACAGAATATATTGATGTCCTATCTTACTAGGTTTCGAGGGACGACCTAGTAACACAGCGACCTAGAGAAATCGCGACGATTTTGAAGTTAATTTTCACCTGCTGCGTTATTTTGACTATTTTGACGCGACCCCACCGATCAGCTGAGATCATGACTCGATTGACTCTCCCGATTGGCATCGGGCACTAACTTTTTAACTCGCCCGCAGCTGTCATCATTAGTCATCCATTACTTGACATTAAAGCAAAAAGTATTTTTCTCTATTTTCGTCCGCGGCTCCGCTAATTCGCCGCGCTGTGACGCCGTAGATCGTAATTACATATAAAATAATGACTCGGATGACGCATGCGCGGCCTTGACGTTGATTCCTATTGTTTGATAGCGGCCGTGCCCGAGACTTGGAAACCTCTTGAATTTTAAATTCACTATAACTCCATTTGCATTGTTCGGAGCGGCTGTTTGATTTGCGTCAGAAGTGGGAAGCTGGGATGTTGACAAAGATCGGACCAGATGTGTCCGAGTATCAGTTTCCGATATTGTCACTGATCGAGACTTTACTGATTCGATGGGAGGGCACGGGCTGGAGGGCGGTGCTGTGCCGAAATCAGGTCAAGTTACAAGGGGGTGGATTTGGAGGAGCACAAAAGGCACCAAGAAGGGCGCGGTGCGGGATAATAGGCACCTGAGCACGTGTGCCGCCGGATATAGAGGGGCTATTGTCTACCGAAGGAAGTGATTTAGATGCGTCAAAAATGTCAGACGCTGATTTTCGTCATAATCGGTGTTTCTATGGCAACCATCATTACTGTTAACGAGCACGCAGTTGCTTGATGAGCGTGAAGGATTAAGGTTATTAGCAACTTAGGAAGAGATAAGACAGGTTAGAAAAATAAACTTATCTAAAAAGCAATAACGCAAAATGGGATAAATATTCCATTTTATTCATGTTTTTAAAAAATATGTTAAGAATATTACAAATGTTCTTTAGAATGAAAGTTACCAAATTTTTAATTTTTAAGTACTATCTCTGAGGTTCCACAGAATCTGCACCGTGCATTATATTGCATTAGAAATGCTATTACCGCGAGCGCGTCTCTGCCGCTGAAAGGGAAATGGCGCGGGAAATGAGTTTTCGATATTTGAATAAATGGGCCGCGGAAATAAACACACGCGGGATATTGTCTGTGCTCGAACAATCTCAGTTCATCACGACAGAGCTGGCAGGAAATAGAAACGCGCGAAATGACAATCTCTCATTACGAATACGATTTAAATGTTGAAATTATATAATGGATCATCTTTTGTTACAATTCCAACCTTCAACGTGCTCGGTGCTGCTAGTAAAAAATAATGCAAATTAAATTTGCTAATAAAATCTGAACGCAAATGGTCGGCGAAAGAACAGAAAAGAAAATTACGTATGGCATGAGCGTAATATCGATCGAAATGGCAAAGCCGCATTGATATAAGCCGGCGGCCGATCGATATTCACCGAGTAAACTCCGCCGTTCCCTGCGGCAGTTTAAATTTAAAAATACAATTTACCAAGGAATTCCCTGCTTTGAATTACATTAAGTGTAAACAATAAAACGCTAGCGAGCGTATCGGCCGCGGCAGGCGACGGAAGTGCCAGATAAACAATCTTTTTTAGATAAAACATTGAAAAACAGAACATAAATCTGTGCGACACGGGAGCACTTCATCCAGAAATGTCAAAGCTTTATAAATATCTAACGGTCGCATACGATTATCCGCCTTTTACGAGCTTAAAAAAAGATTTAAGCACTCCCCGTAACCTTCGCGCTAATTAAAAAGCGGGGTACATCCGGTTGTTCATTTGGTATACAGAAGTTATTGAATTCTAATTTCAAATTTGGAATAATTTAAAAGGGTTTGAAGGTTAAAAACTTTAGTTTCCTGTTAATTACAGACGATTTCGTGTTTATAGGTATACTGTGATAATAAATGCTGTTTTTTATTATAGCATATTATTATGATAATTAAGGAAATGTCCCAGTAGTCTTCGCTTTCCTACGAACCTATCTTACGTTTATAAAAAAAATCAATTGATAAGTGACATTATTGCGGTTAAAAGGAATTATGTCACTTTTGTATGAATTCGTTTTTTGCATAGTGTCACTGCGCTATGTGTTGGTAAGTTCATACGGTGCGGCAGTCAGTTTCCAAGTCATCGGGCCATCCTGAATCATATTCGGCCAAGATAAAAAGAGCTGCAGCGCTCTCGGCTTCAAGTGGGCGGCATTTTAAACTGGAACTCGCGGGACGTCACTTCCGGTGGCAATAATTCTTCATCCCGCTCCTCACGGCGATGGCGAGATACGACATTTATCACGCTTTAAATTTGGATAATTTTTGTCAATGAAATTGTTTTTTGTACACTATCATTTTTCATGGAAACAGCGATTCTTATGCTTCAAAATAAACAATCAAGATTTCAATTTCCGGTGAGATAGTAAAAGTCAATTTTAATTGTTATAATATAATCTTTCGTTATCGCTATCGCAATCTAAACATTGGTAGTACCACGAGTATTGTCAGAGTGAAGGAAAACTTCAGTATGACCCGTGTCACTGTGACACGGTGACAGTGGCAGTGTTGTGACAGTGCGTGGCAGTTATCGCGTCAGGGCCGCGGCCCACGCCGTCCGCTCCCACCACCGATAACACGGGATAACTTGAATAGGCATTAAATATACTTATTTGTTCATTATAACTACCGAAACAATGGAACTCCGTTAGTTTTAGTTCCTAGAGTTGAATTCATATATTGTGAGGGATTTTGTTAGTACAGTCACCAGCAATATTATATTTCTACGTTGAGCTCAAAAATATCTGACACGCTCATATGTATCTAATTAGATACAGTCTATTTTTCCTTACTTGAGCTAAGTAGTAAACAAACATCACTCGATCGCATATCACGAAATTCCGTAAGAATCACTCAATAAAAGTTACCACAATAAGTGATAGACATTATTTTAAACACAAACGCATTCATTTGCACTAATAATAGCTTTAAATTATCCTTGCAAGTAACATATTTTAGCCAAATAATAATTTCCATAAAACTCCCGGTCACAGATTATCAAAACTGAATGTCAGTTTGGCATTTCATTGTAGGGATGGGATGAAGTGAATGAATTAATGATTTGTAACGGTTCAATTGTTTGGCAGTTTTAGTATAGAATATTCCGAACATAAATTAATATAATTATCTTTTTGAAACTATATAGGTAGTTAGTAAGTGTTAATATGTGTATAAGGTAGTCTATTTAAATTACTTCAACAGATAATGATGATGATGATGATGTTGTATCTACGGATGAATGAATAAAATATTTATAATAAAGCGTGTTGTGTTATTGAGTACTTACATTATATTGTCTTAAGTAGGTATTCACATGCAATTGTAGTATGAAATTCACTATAACAATCGTACTGAAGAACCCAACCTATATATGTATTACGCTCATTTCATTCGTTCACTAAATAAATTCACACATTCACTCTACGATTCCCAACACTATGAATTGTCAAACTTTATGGAGACGCCATATTTGTTTACTACTTAGCTCAAGTAAGGAAAAATAGACTGTATGTATTGATCCCAACATATACAATGTTTTTTAGAAAATATTTATATCATTTTGGATTGCCACGGTTTTTACCGTGTTACAGAACAGTTACCCATTGATGTCTTTTGGATCAAAAGCTTTAAAGGTCGAACAAATCCTGCAGAGGAAGATACAGTTAACGTATCATAAAGATCACACTTGTGTAATAATTCAAGTAGCCATTAGTAGGGTAGTAGGGGTAGTAGTAAGAATTTTCCTCAATGCAGTTATTGGATAACCACAACGGTAAAACATGGATAATACCTATGTTTTAAAGTATTTAAAGATCAATAGGTACCTAAACATGGTGTCCATTGCAATATTTCGACAACTAATTTAACATAAAAGTTATATCACAACAAGTCGTGCTAAGGTAGTTTTATATCTTTAAAGTAATCATTGACACATTACTAGAAATAGCGATCAAAAGGACGGTGTCCCGATAAAGGCGATCGACACAATTAAGCCACCACCTAATAGCGGGTAATGAACACTCGGCAAATATTTGTTCTTGCGGGGATTCCTCGATGGTGCTCGTAGAACCGCAAATACGACAATTAATTAAATTCGGCGGTTCAAAGGCGCCGCCGCGGGCTTTGTCGGCGCCCGGCAACCGGCAACCGGCAACCCGACACTTGTATAGGAGTCATCGCGAATCTATTGAGAACGGCGAGACTTTGCCTGGTGCATTACTCACGCCTTTCCCCAAAGGATTCCGCAAACACCTGCGAGAGGATCAGAAAAATCTCGAATTTCGCACATTGTCAATCGGCTGAGCGTACGTGGGAGCGAAGCACCAACTAAAAAAATATTAAATTTATATATAACTGAAAAGAACACGCTGATAATGCGTTATCAGCGTTCCACGAACCGCACAAATATCTGCCTCGGCAACAATGTGGTAGGTACACATAAGATCATAACTCAATTTTAGAATTTTTCCGTAAACTATTGACATTTTAAACACAGTTATAATCTTTAAGTGATTCAAAAAATCAGATAAACACGAAATGTTAATAAAAGCTTTGTAGCCGTATGAAAATAGAAATAAAACTTTATTGAAGCATGAAATTTTATCAACTGCTTTTGAGAACATAAATAAGCCGTAAAGAGATTGCGATAAGGATCACATGTGTAAGCTCTCTTTGTAATCGGCGGACTGACCCTTCAGCGAACAGAGTGATTCAAAGCATTGACAGGCGAAATAAGATTAAGGATTCCAATCAAGGCCACCTGAAATAGGTGAATGTTGAAGAAAGGAGTCGTTGAATAGGCCCCTTGCGAGGGCCCTTATTAAGGGCTTATTGAAGGACAAGGGCCCCTCCGCGCGCCGCGGCCGGCGAGCACCCTCCAAATTCACAATATGTTAAAGAATCACCCTTTGCTCTTTTGGTTGTGCGCCAGCCCTCGAGAGCTAATTCTACCTTTCTTACCTGTCTACTTGTTCAAGGACTTTGTCTCATTTTTTACTGTCACCGAACAATGGATGTATACTCACGGATAATTTGATTTGTCTTGTACCCTTTTAAATCTGACAAAATATTATTAGAATACAGGCTATTTTCCTACCTCGCGCCGTGAATACGTATGGATGTGCCAGCGCTTTAATCGGGTTTTTATTCAGCACGTGCTACGACTGTACGTGTTTTTTATATCTCTATTGTCTTTGTGCGATCTAGCGTCTCGGTTTCTAAACTTCGTCTAAGAATGAGTCATTAGGAGCGGCTAAATCGAATGAATAAAGAAAAAGAGCTATATAGAGGCCAGGTTGAGTTCTGACTTTGTTATCCTCTTCGGGCGCCTGTTATCAAAACTTATTTGATTTTCTGTCTCATTCTTACGCCCCTTGTCCAATTTTCATAGTTAGATCGAGTTTTGAAAAGGTCGCGCACGTGCGCAGGAGTGTGTATCGGGTTGCACCGGAAGCTTGCCAGTTGAAGCACAATGGCCACCGGATGTGGCTGCTCGAAACGACACGTATCTTTTTATTGATATCTTAGAAAGCTCAATACTTTTCTTGTCAACACTTCACATCTGACAGTTATGAAGTGCTGCACTGTCAATGACGCTAGTGATGCCGTTGTTGAAGATTTATTTGGGACTTAGTGCATATAAAGACATAATTGCATTGTATGTATTTGTATAATATTCTTAAATTACAAAGGAAATCACTCTTCATAAAATGAATGACAGAGCCAACTAACAGCACTTTAATGCACAGAGCCATAGAAACGGTTCCGCTGTTAGCTAATCAACACGATCCGCTACCAGAAGCCATTAACCGTCCAAATCACTTCATGGGAATAAATTATAACGATCCTTGGATCTTCGCCACTTCAATTACCGTTCGTTATTGCTCTCGCATTCGTATCCGATTCGTTCCGATTAATTAACCAACGACTCCATAAAACTAACGTATTTCTTTATTCTAACTAGTAATACTAAAACAAATTAAAGCTTTGAAATTAATGGGTAGAGATTATAGCATCTTTCGAGTCCTTATTGTGGTTGTGGTTAAGTCTACGGGCGCGTAGCCAAGAGGTCTACGCCAGCGTAGCGCATAAGGCGGTGCGCAGACTGGCCGCTTGCGCCATAGTTCCGAGCCTACGTCCGGCGATTACTGCGCAACGCGAGGATGCGCGGGCGCAGCGATCGCCTTGCGACAGCGCGGATGCTTCGAAATTGCACCAACAACAACCATATACCTTATTAATACGAGTGCAGTTGCAAAATATTGAATATACGATGCTTTTTGTGCGTTAACCTTCAGCGTTGTCGGCCCAGTTGCATTAGTTGGCCACGCTCGAGTTGTCGCGAGGACGCGAGAATTTCGCTCGTAATTGTGTTGCGTCTTGAGCTGTCTCACTTACGGTAGCCTTGTCGTGTCTCTGCTGATAGTTGCAATTAATAGTTCGAGTAGCTATGCCTAAGTTAGCTGATAGGGTTGCATATCTACTTGAAATGTTTTACACGATACTCATGATATGAAAATATACACGGTACTTAAGACATTTTTTAGCCTGCCTAATCGAATAATAATAATAGGTATTGTGGCATAAAAAACATATCGTGTGCAGAAAGCGTCTCTTCTAACATTAGAAAGAAAAAGGCAGTACTTATCATGTACTTTTGAAGTCCATATACATAATAATATACTGCCATTTGGTTTTCGTCGGCAGTATTACAAATAACACAATTAAAAAAGGTTTTCACGGTCACTCACCACGCCATACCATCACAGGGTCCAGCTCGGCGGACTCCCTGGCGCGGGAGCTCGGGTGCAAAAACATGGCTTAACCCGAGTCCCAGGCTGACATGGTGCACACACAGACGTCACTTCGCACTCATTTCAATCGAACAATCCATACAAGAGCAGAACAAGATTCCTATTAAAAAACGAAATAAATAGTGAATGATAAGAAAGTAAAAATAAGACGTTAAGATAATAAACTTACTTATAGATAAATACAAACGAAAAATATAATTACAAAAATACTGTTATGATTAGAAATAAAAAGCAAAACGACACTGAACTTTCGATTAAGGAACTTAAAGACACGGCAGTGAGATTTGTTAAGAAACAAAAGACGAATGATGATCACAAAGGGGTTGATGTTCGAAGACTGGGCACTCCGGCGCAGTGCGCGGCGAGCGCCGCGGTGGAAGGGGCGATTGATCAATCTGGTGTTCCACCGAGGTTGTGGACCCAGCCTTAGAGCGCGTAGAGCCGTACGATAGTAGTTCGTATTACTTTCGGTTAAAGTTTTCATTGCAAGCACGGTATTATGGCAAATACGGCGTTTAAAATATTCTAGAATGAGACCAAAAAAATATTCATATGTGTTAATTAGGTGAATTTAATAATTCACATTCACGTTATTATTTCTTTAAAAATGTAACTTATGACATTTCCTAGTTGAAATAACAATCCGAAACCTGCCATCAACTTGTATATTTCGTAATATGCGGTTCCATAGTGCGTATTATGTTGTTAAACGACTGAATTACAGCACCAACGAGACAAATTTCGTGAAGACCTCGGGTCGACTGAAAGAGAGCGGAAAAACTGCGCCAAGGTCGAGTTGCGCGCGCGCAGCCTGGCGGAACCGCGGCGCATCGCATGTGTTCCATCACATCACCAGCAAGAACATACACACCAACACTGTACGGACAAAACTGGCCCAAGACAAACCCTAATACTTTAAACCGTCTCCTTAGTTTCTACAGTTTAAACAAATACACCAAACGGTTGTCAAAATTACCGGTAATGTAATTAGTTACCATTTGATTCGTCAATAGCTTCTGAAATAACTACAACTTCAATACAATAGATTGAACCGGTCATGGTTGTTGTTTACCCCTTGCTTGTGCTAATATACATCCCGTGTTTGATATTCTAAAATACGACAAGATCGAATGCAGTTTAATAGCGGAATAAGACAGGCCATGACATTTAGCCTGCCCGTTAATTCCAGTATAATTTATAAATTTACGTTCTCCGGAGGGATGTCAAGACATCGCGGGCGCGAGATATACGCCCGACATCAATTGGAAGTGTTAAATTGGGTATTCAAACGTCTGGGGGTCGAGACCGAGACCACCGTGCTAACGACGACGTTCAAGAGTTCTTGTCTACTTCGTTAATTTATTATTTCAGTAGCTGAGCCGCGGTCCAGTCAAAACATCCCGCTGCATGATTTATAACGCAATAAACACCGGTTTATATCTAATGGAAATGAACCTTTATCCGTGAGATTGCACAGCTGAACCACGATTATAAAAAATATTAATTATCATTTTAGTTTCACTGCACACTCAACAGATGTCCCCAACTACTAAAATTTATCTTAGTTTACGTTTTTTCAAGTCGATATAAGAAAGGTCTATCATGTCACAGGCGGTTGATATAAAAATTCACAATGACACTAAATGTTGTGTACAGTAGGACTCGTAAGTCGCGGGTAATGGCGTCTTATCGCGGATGGCAGCTTAATGAGGTTGACTTTACAGCTCAGCGATAAGGCGCCTATTCGCTTATCTTTATGAAATGAGAGACACCCTTGGGCGTGAAACGATCAGAGAAATATCTTCGGTACTAATAAATATACTCATGAACTAAGTTAGAGAAACGGTTGGGATATAGTTTCTAATTAAGTCTAGATCGTTCGAAGACGGTTACAACACACATTAAAAGAGGCGTTTCATTTAATTAGCACAAAGTTGGTAAAGTTTGAACGTTCTCAACCTGGTATCACTTGGGACTTATGGCTTTCTCTACATCCATTAAATCTTTTTTCCAAACTTAATCGCAGAGACTTCCGTGTCCATCCTTAATTATTTTCCACATACAACTTCATGTATAAATTATGACTTCAACTTTTTATAAATTATGATTTTGAACACGTTTTTCTTCTATCTTGCAAATGAGTATTTTCAAAAATTCAAGGAACGCTTGATACCTACCTAGTTTAAAAATATTCTTCGATGATGTTCAAACCCGAACAGAATACTTATTAATATAAGTACTTAGTTATGTTCACTGGCTTACTAGTTCACTACACAAAACTGTCTACTTTACAAACATTCTAACCATACATGTTTATAATCAAGTTCTCTAAATAGTCATCTTGGAGAAAAATCGTTTTTAATCCGAGCGACGACGCTCGGTCTTCCAGGTATATACTATAAATTATCGAATTCTAAGTTTTGGAATTGCACTTAGTTTTAGCCCGTCTTGCGTCTACATCATAGTACGCCTTATCTGTACCTGTTTTTACTATCTAGTGAGTAATTTGAAATAGAGGTCGAGCGGTTGGCTCAGCGCATTTCTATCGTTAGAGACTAATAACAAAGGGATGAGCACCAGCCGTCCAGGACTCCGGGTCAGGGTCACGAGTTGTGGGCTAGACTTGGCTAGGAAATGAACTGACCTGTGTTGTTGTTGTTGTTGTAGTGGTGCGCGGGAGGCGGCAGGTAGTCGGGCAGCTCGGGCAGGCACACGTTGCTCTCGTACATGTTCGGCGGCACGTTCGCAAGCAACGAGCGCTCCTTCTCCACGTCTGGATGAGAAGAGGTAAGGTTACATGGTGAGCAAACGTCTTTGCGGGAAAGTTACTATAAACGAAAGCATTATACAACGAAAACACTTCCTTATAATTGGTCACTATTGCTGACATTATCGGATTAAAAGCTCGTTTTTGCAGTCTGTTTATTTTTTTAATAAAAGCTTAGAAGTCCTAACTGGGATGACATATTTTTGGTTATAAACACCGTCACACAAACGACTTGACCACTTTATCTGACTCTAAGACAACGATTGCCTGTGCTATGCCCCTGGTCATCGTTAATTTCTATGGGCGACATTTTACTAATTTCCACCAGGTGTACCGACCTAACAGAAATATTAGAACAAAAATGGATCAACCAGCTGACCTTTTTGCAGTATCTCGAGATGCTCCCACAGGATGTCCCCCATGAAGGCGGGTGCGCGCGCCACGAACTCCTCGCGGCCCATGGCGCAGATATCCTTGCCCTGCGCGCGCGCGAACTGCTGCAGCGCCACTCCCTCCAGCGAGAACTCGCGGGCTGCCCAGCGAAGCCACGCGGCTACCGCGGCCTCGCTCCACTGCCGAGGGTCTGGGGAGAACGGAGACAGTCAGCACGAATTATGCAGACTAATCTATACATATAACTAGAGACTGATAGACAACACACAGCGTAAACCGCTAAAGCCAGGGATTAGGATCAACAGAAAGAAATAGGGGGAGGAGTGGAAAACTAATACAACGCGTACGAGATTGCGAGCCTCCTCTAGTGCACTACATAAACTGATCATTCGTTACTTTATAATTTTAATGACAGTCTGTGTGTTTTTTGTTAAAGGCGGCTGCGACACCTTTTATTTGGGTCATGCCGTTGGAATGAGTTGAGACACCTCAGCTTAACCAAATTCTCTTTAATAGTCTGTCTCCTGCCACCAGGAGGAGTTACGACATACACTAGAGGCCGTATTAAAACGACTGTTATTTAATGAGATGACTGAGATACCCAACTAAAGCTCTTAAGACGGGATAATCAGTCAAGATCGGTTAGTTATAAAGAGTCGTAAGTACCTAGTTATGTTGTACCAAATGTCGATTTACCAAAAACGGACTGCAGCTCACGTATAGGCAAGATATACCTACCACCTGAACCTGCACTCATCATAACTCAAATGGCTGACTTTTTCTTGTTCTCTGTATATTTAAGACCCGATATTAATAAGCCACCTGTCTGTTTATTTACCAACTTAAAATGTTATCACAACAATACTGAGCTTCAGCAGAAACTGAAGGTTACAAACTCATTAAATATATAGTAACCCGATGTTATTATCTGATATATTTACGTTGTTTTATAATCTGTATATCTGCTTATCTTATCGATTTATAAACTGTATAAACACAGGTACAATTATTCCCAACGACAAACGCATGGATGCAACAGCAATTATCCGGGCAGCTAGCTGCGCGGGCGCTTGCAACAGCGGAACTTGCCTCAGCAGCGTCCGGAAGCGCGCGACCTTCGCCTGGCGCGGCGCGTGCGCAGAGGGGCTCTAAGGATTTCTAATGCGAAGGATGCGTGGAATACTGAGCCATACGAATTCCTGTACGAACGCACTGAAAAAGCAATTTTAATTAAGGTGCCGATGGCTCTTGCGGTTGAGTTATTGAAGTGAAAATGACAGAAACAACACCGACCAATAACTACAACATTACCACAACACAACTATATTACGATCGTTCAAAATTAACCAGAATAAAGCAATTATAAGATTTATTCCAACTGGCATCAATTTCTTTCATAGGTTTGGCTCTGTTTTTAGTTTTTGCCACAAGGCATTCAGAATTAAAATGTGTGATAGATAAGGAGCAATTTTTGTCTTTTGTTGGAATGAAGGTTTCACGTAAGCTTGTTTGTTTTTGTTCAAGTCTACCCTGACTCGACCTCCTGACTAAGATTCAATCCAGCTACATCGCTGTTTCAACGAGGTGGAGTTTCATTGATTCAATAATCTTAACTTTTTCCTTTTTGGCCGGTTGTTTGACTTGTAGAGAATGGTCAAAGGCATTAAGTCCAGTATGTAATAAATAAATACGACCCTTAGCAATTTATCACACTACATTTCACGATTTAACTGTTCAATATGCCTGTGCTTTTTCTATTTAAAAAAACCACACGTTTTATGCTTTTATTGTGAGGAATACGAGCATAATTAGTGGAGCAGACATATTTTATACTTTATACCACGGAATAATTGAATTCTTCCACTAAGCAGGCTCTGAATTGGGCGCAGACATTTCAACAGAAGATCGTTTCATGGTTGACGAGGAATCCCAGCGCAATCAATTCAAGCGCACATCGCGGGGATTCTTCAAACGGTCGCAGATAAAAAGTCAATCAATACAAATGGAGTTATGTGTTACAAATTGCATTACGCTCGGAACTCGACTTTTTCCCGGCAGCCGCGAGCTAGCTAATATTCAATAATTAGTTTAATTACCCCTTTT
Organism: Acleris sparsana; assembly: GCA_923062465.1. NCBI lineage: Eukaryota > Metazoa > Arthropoda > Insecta > Lepidoptera > Tortricidae > Acleris > Acleris sparsana. Next base: position 6,817,892 of record OV281303.1, read on the forward strand.
AGTCGGTCGCCTTCGGGACTTGATGTTTATGGCGTAACGTCTGCGACGCCTAGTCATACATTTTATCTTTAAAATACTCGATTCGTTATCGCTGATATTTGCTTTTGTTTCATGAATACGAGGCAATGATATACAAACTATTGATGTCTGTTTACACATATCGTTATATAATAATATAATGATAGGATATATGGTGTAGGGTGCCTCTTAATAAAGAGGCACCCTAAATAAGTTAACTGTAATATTACCGACTACCGTACATAGACTAGAAAAATAAATCCGCGTATCAGAGTCATTTACAACAACACAAACGACTTGAGTCAGTTGCTAATTAGGTAAGTTTTAAAAACTTATGCACACTAATAAAATGGTTTGTTTCCATTTCATTTAGAGCACTTTATGCTAATGAGGTTCATAACAAATTACCAAACGTTTTCAGATAAAACAACGATTGATCGTATTAATTTCGAAGTCAAAACTATTCAGTTCAAGTCAAAACCGAAACACTTTTAACGTGTGGAGGTGGAAACGCGGTGCAGTAACGGGAGCCTCCGGAGGCATTCGCCGGCTTCCGGGCTCTTATTTTTATTAATTAAATGTACGCTCTATCGCTGGCCTCCGATGACATGCAAATAACTTACTCTGAATATGTTACCCCTTGGCAATCGAATTGCTCATGGTTTTTATAGAAACCAATATGAAAGGCCATAGACAAGATGCTTAACACTATCATAAACGATTGAAGAAAACTGCCAAAGTGTATGGAATTTACATAAGCGCTTGCAATGCTTCTTGTCTAGGGCCACGGGGTCTCTATTTCACTGGGCAAAACAAAATTGCTTTTGTTTGACATCACATCGTATTGTTTTTAACTTAGAGAATATAATAACATGTCAAAAATAAACATGGTTATACCGAATACAGTAGAGCCCCAGTGCACTCTGACCTAACGTCTTAATAACTTTTCAACACACTTGCTCAAAACGACCTTTTTATTCCACCGATTTTTGGCTCATAAACCTAGATATTAAACACGCGTGCTTTTTCAGTATATTACTCACAAGTGCCTTTAGTTTATTAACCCAAACAATTTACATTTGTAGCCTAGTACCAAGTTGTAAGTACGAAGAAGAAGCGATATAATTTAGTCGGGTTATACCTTTTTTTTTCTTAGCAACAAACAGTTTTTATGCGGCAAATAACATTATCTACATATTTATTTCAATAAATTGGTGAAATCAGGTTTATTACTAAAAAATAACTCAATTTCATTAAAATCATTTAAATTTTTCTGTAATTTGTATTTTAAACATGAATTATTACATTTTAAATTTGGCTGTTGGCCGATCTCGTTCGCGCGTTCGCCTTGCGCGCGCATCGGTATCGCGGCAAGAAAAAAAAACAACGCGCCAGCCGCCATTTTTCGTAAATAATTGACGGCTGTGACGAAGATAGTTTGGATTAATTATTGTGAAGTTTAATATTAACGAAAATGTAATTTTACCAACTGTTTTAATAATTAATTAAAATTTGACTAAATGAAGTCTTGTTTTTTTTTCGCAAGTGTGTTGAAAAACGTCGTATGTAACACGTGTGCCTGTGACCATAATATACGCGGCTTTCTTGTGGCGCACTCGCTTTCGCTCGTGTGCACACAATAGCGCCTTGTATACAATGGTCAACTTAGCACACTTGTATCATAATGTACTATTACGTAATTCTTATGCGGCTCCTGAAACACTTAACTGTCCCTAAGGCCAGTCACACATTGAAACATCCTTTGAATAGCCGTATCAGCCGAGGTACGTAACAAAGGCCATGCTCGGTATGGTAATGAACCAATTTCATTAACTACCGATCCACAGATAACACTCCGGCTATCTCGTCATTGTGGAGGCTGCATGCATTTTATGTTCATCTTCTAGATCCCCACCGTAGATACGGCTTAACTACCGCCACTGTTTACGTTTTGTCCAGTGTTTATCTATCGTAAAGTAATCGGAAACATGTGTAAAACAGTTGTATATAATAAAAATATAGACAAATTCTTTTTTTTTATTTACCTGAAATCTTTGCATATCTGCTTAAAAGGTTTAATTACTTTTAAGCGTATGATTGCTTTTCATGCTACCAATGTTTTCTTGTCTATTTATTTTGATAGTTTGCCAAAGATCGGGTTACCTCCCACTTAAATAAGTTCGAATTTACATAATTTGTACGCCCAAGCATTAGTCATAAGCTTTCATTTGTTTTCCTTTCTCAACAAAGTCTTTGGCTTTTACATGAAAAATATCTATTGGTTACTTTTATCTGACATTAGATACTGTTCACGGATTTAAGTTGTTCAACAGTTCGGGTTGCAGTGATCATGCCTAAACGATAAACAACTCGTAATCTGTTATCAAACTTAAAACTAAAAACAATTAAAAACCTCGATAAAGCCTTATATTTGGGTGTAATGGTTTCAGTTTTATTACGTCGAACATTCAAGAGCCTGCTATAAAATAAATGAAAACCAGTTGGCTAACGTACCCTGAATTGGGTTACAGATAACGAGCGAGATACCGAAACCACACTAAGGACTTTAGTAGGACAAGAATATATATAAAAATATAAGTCTGGCGAACGAAAAAACAGGGTATAGGTAGACTGTATAAATACTTATGTTAATGTCCCGGGCTGAACAAGTGAACTGCGCATAATAGGTATAACGCTTTCAATGTCTTGATAACACAGTCATGCCATGTACGTACATATTGTTTTGAATAATTTATCGAAGTAATCATTTCCCCATGTTGTTTTATAGAGTCCCTAAATGCTACGACTCCCATTCCAATTATTCCCAGCCCGCACATACCGCTCGCAGTTCTCACAGCGCATTACCGATGGTCGATGCGTGTTGCATTCGTATAAGTTTGACGCGAGCAGAGATTTAGTCGTCACATCCTGGAGCTAGATGCGCGGGCGCCGGAAGCGCGAATAGACGGCGCACAGACGCACGCACTTCCGCCGCCGGCCACCGACCCGTCACCTGCACCAACCTAGCCGATACCGTCATTCTAAACAAAACATTCACTGCTACATACAATTACAATGCAGAAAGACCTACCTAAATTTCCTGCGTAGCGTCATTTCGTCTTTGTGTTTATTTCCACAGTGTAAACGATCTCAGCGAAAAGATTGAACGCTAAAGTTTTTTGTTATTCCGACAGCATGGCTTGTCTTGATGGAACAGACATGAGGTTAATTTAATATAGACTGTAACTATGGAACCCCTATCACAAGATCACAATACATACATAGAGCGCAATTCTTGAGGTTTTAATGTGTCCGCTGTCGACTCCGGCAATTCAAAAAACAAGCGATCATCGCTGTTAATGTACAAACAGTATGTTTTCCTGTACACTAGATTTAAAACATTGCTGCGACCGCCAACAAAGGCAGAGGTGTGTGGCGGCCGCGATGCGTCCACCGCAGCGCATTACCATATGTAAATGCGCTGGCATGTGCTCGGGACCCGTGCGCTAACAGTTTTTGCGTGTACTACACGGAGGGAGAGGTAATTTCGAGACGCTGTTGTTTGGCTTGTATCGCTTTTTGTTTTAATTTAACGTGTCCTCTTTTTCAAGGGAAGTATTTATTTAGTAAGGACCGAGGAGAGCTTACTTTTTTTAGTTCTCACTTAGCAAACAGGTCACGCAAAGAAGTGTATTGTTATTGTTTTGATTACTTTTGTAGAACTAGTTTAGAACCTCACAATTATGTCATTATTTTTATTGTTCCGGTAATGATGACAATAAAAACAAGATATTTTGCGAGCTGCGAAGATTCTTCCGCGGTGAGAACTCGCGAGGCGTGTACTCAGAAGCGTCACTGCGATTTGAACTAAACGTTTGCACCCAGGACGACCGCGGTGCCATTTAATGGCAGTTAAAGTATATTTATATCTCAAGGTGCAAGCGTTTACTGCTTTCTCTTATTATCTGCCACGAGCTAGCGTAATTATATGCGCTCTATTTTACGGTAATAATTGGAAACAGCGTCTTGCTATTCCAGATTTCCGACGCGATTCAGTAATATTTATGGCTTTTAAAAGACCTAGGAGTAAAGCACACTTTCAGTGTGTAGTTTTCTTTGGAGTTTATTGAAGAGAAGGTAAACGAGAGCGCAGGCAGGCCACCTGAAACTATTTCCTATACTCGAGATAGATTTGTGCTTACGATGAAACTTAGTTATATGTAAGCTTAACCAAGTCGCTTGCCTTGAATCTGATTTACACATACAGTCAAGGGCATAAATATCCAAAATATGTATACACCTTTTGTACCACTGGCAATAAGGCCCGTGGTATACAGATATTTGACGCGATGGCTGTATAGACTTTAATGCCATTGACTGTACAATAATTATCATTATTCAGATTTCAAATATACAGGGTGTCCGGTAAATAGTAGACTTCCTTACAGGGCTGGATAGCTCAGCTCAGGACTGGCCAAAATATGATAAATCATGTTTAGTAAAAGTCGCACCAAAAACGAGATATCTCAACTTTTCAAAATTTTGGAAATGCGGTACCCTGGTTCACCATTTTTTTTTAAATGTTTTAAAAGATAGTTCACCTGAGTGTGAAATGCTACAACTCTACGATAAAAGGTCGACTACGACTATAAGGTCGATAAAAAATGTCACATCATCAACATAGAACTAACGACTGTGGAAATGGAATTTAGGATTACAATCATTATGGCAGAAATTAGTTTCTGTTGCATTTAACAATCACGTAAATTGTCTATTAAAACATTTCAAATCAGTCGACATGATTTTAAACGGAAACAAAAGTCGCTTTTTAATTTCGATTGTTTGATAGAATTCAGTCTTTGTTGGCCAAACTTAATAATAACTTCGCTGGTGTAATCAATAAACTCGATTGTTATATCATTTTAAAATTTCCATTAACCAGGCCAATTTTTAGGAAAGCAGCACTACAAGTCTTGGTACATTTTTTTTACACCGTGCGATGTTAAACTTGCCGCAAGTTAAACTCAGATTCCTAAACTTTAAATTTGACTTGAAAAATTAAAAAAACTGCTAAACTTTTATTAATTCCGTTAATAAGGTCTTATAGCAAATTTAATCAGCAATCTCTCACATTAAACGAAACTGAAAAATACTAATAAATGTGGCCACGGCATCGAAAATAGTGAACCAGGGTACCGCATTTCCAAAATTTTGAAAAGTTGAGATATCTCGTTTTTGGTGCGACTTTTACTAAACATGATTTATCATATTTTGGCCAGTCCTGAGCTGAGCTATCCAGCCCTGTAAGGAAGTCCACTATTTACCGGACACCCTGTATATCTGTAAGTTCTATATTTCACTTTATCTACCTAAATCGTTTATTTATTGCTACGTGTTATGCTGCTCTTGCTTTGCCAAGCAAAAAAAAGAGTCTAAAGAGCGATATAAAAAACCATTGGTGGCGATTGATTTAAAAGACAAATTAGATTACTGCCGTTATTCCATACAAAACGGGTAATTGCATATTAAATTTAATGTGGTTACTGATAGAGTATAGAATGCTAAAATGCTTCGACTACGAAATTGCGGTTTGGTATTAAAGCAGAATAGGGGTCCTTTAGTACAGCTGTGCTTTGTCTATTTATTAGTCAGTATTTATACGTATATCTACCGCTATTAGGATGGATTACCTTTCGGCACGCCGAGGCGCAGCTGCTCCTTCTCCCAGGAGGCGAAGGTAGCCTTCAGCGCCTCGGCCATCTTCTTGTTGGTGCCCGGCGTGAGCGGCGGCACCTGCGACGGGATGTCTGCAACAAACAATCTCAATCAACACTCATACAAAAACAATTTTCCTATAAGTTATTCAAAGGTAGCATAGTCCAAATACCGGAGAAAGACCTATAAAATCGTCTCAAATATGCATCGATAAAATAACGAGCTACAAGATGTTCAACAAGACTCGCTTTGTAATTAGACGAGCGCATCGACGACATTTTAATGTCGCAGATCTAGTTTAGGACTCATCGACAGCCGGGAACTGCCATTTGAATTAATTAAACCATCGAAATCCACTCCGGAGATGTCTAAATTCTGTGCATTAAGCACGGAACAGATTAATAGCGTAGCTTTTTGAGATGGGTTCGAATAAAATAAGTCGGAGATAAACAAGTGAGATTAAATCTTGGTGTACTAGTTGCGCAGGCTTCATTGATGCGCGTGGGTGTGTGCGTGCGCGCGCGCGTGTGCGTGTTGCTCTTGCGCACCTGCCGACCAGTTCTGAGATGCGGAGATTTGTGCGCCTCTCCCACGGTCGCTGCCCGGGCCCTGATCTCCTCTAGCGCTACTTCTCATTTCATTTAGTTTTTCTGAGATCGTTCTACTAAATCGTGAGTGCTACCGGAATTATGAATCATTTTTATTATAAAAATATACGTATTGCAGTTTTTCTTTCTTAGTCATTTTACTTGCAAAGTGAAATCGGGCTACTTGTTTACACCTTTGTGTTTAAAATGGTAATGAATAAGGTTTACAAGTATTATATCAGACGACAGTAGACCTCCCTTCTTTCCTTGTAGACGCAATGCTGGTTAATTTATTTTGCCTTCAATATTAAAATGTATTGATCATGTCTACCTGTCTCATCGAATGTTTTTATTTAAGAGATAAAACATTGGGAGAGCCTGACTTGAAATTTAAACCGGAAAAACAACAACAACGCCCTGCAACCCTTTAGCCCGAGAGAAGCCGCGGGCGCACCTAGTTCATTACGAGTAAGCCACAATTAATTGCATCGATCCGCGACGTGATTTACTCGCGCTATATTTCTCGCGCACCTGCGTTTGACTCATTGCGCAGACACATCCTACAATGAATGCGCTTATGTGCTTGTAATGACCATCGCAATGTATTGTCCGTATGTTTTCTGGACCTCGTATGTTGGAAGAAACCAAAACAACGCTATTTCAGTATTTAACCTTTTTTGCCGCTGGTCATAAATATATTGTAGAAAGTTCAAGCTCAATACACTCTTACTACGCACAAAACCTTTTATGAAATGGTACACGGTAAGCCTATAACTAGTCACTTATTTTCTAAACTAAGTTCAACATCTTAACTTGTAGTTTGACAAAGAACTTATTCTTACCACTCAGTTACAGAGAAAAATCTGGCGTGCCTAACTTAATTTTGTTCTTTCCGCGTACCCTTAAAATATAAACCAGCAACAATTTTTGAGTAGCTTATAAATCCCTCAAATTCAGACCAATTGTTTGATGAAAAAAGTAGATATCCCATGCCTATCTAGGGGGCAATAGTAAACTAATTCTTGATTTGAAAAAAGTTTTAGGTATTATTTTCAATATGATTGTGATGTAGTTTAAAGATAATCCGTTAGCAAAGTCCTTGTGGTCAGATAATGCACCGCAATTAACTCAACGGGATGCTTAAAGCTTAAACTTGAGCTTCGGGAATGCCGCTCAGGATTAAGCAAAAACTAGGCAGCGTTACCTGTTTCCTTAATTAAAGTAATTAGCGAGTGATTTCGGCTTGATTGTCGCCCACGGCTTCCGATGGGGACCATCCGTTTGGGCTCCGGCACTGCAGCAGAGCTCAGCAACACGTTGTGGATACCAGGCATCAACACGAAGCTACAAGCCAGTTAACGGGGTAAACTCAGAATACCATATCGTTTAAATTTGCTATCGATTTAAATTTGAATTTAACGTTGCCGTTAAATAGGTAGGACACTGTTTTTTGACAGTTAAGCTTAGGATAGGGTAACTTGAGAATTCAAAACGTTTTGCTGGCCTTACAATACCCGCCGTAATTCATATCCATGTTACGTCGTAGATCAGCTTTTTATAGGTTTTATAGAATAGGGGTTATGGACCATGCTCAAGTATCCTATGTCTACTACTACTAACTTAGTAAGAAATAAACTAATTAAAAGAAACGCTTACAGGCTTCAGATCTTCATCTTTGATTTTCAGCTTTGACATTTATTTGAACTTTATGTATTTTCGGGACAACGCATTGTAAAACATTAACAAAATATTTACAAAGTAAAAAAATAACGCACCTCTGGCAATGGTCTTTTACCAGCTTTTATTTAGCATCACATATTTTTAATCATATATAGTTCAAATCTTGCAAGTCAATTTTGAATCAGTTTTTAGTATTGGACTACCTATATTAGCTTGAAATTTTGGATACGTACAAAATTTGTAAATCCGATGACAGCAAAACAAAAACAAGTTGGCGAGAAAAGTTTCACTTAAGAATAATTGTAATTTTTGACGGAAAGTTTTGTTTAATACTGTCACTCAATTACACTCAATTAAAGATTAAGGCAAACGCTGTTTTGTAAGTGAACATAACATAAAGTCTTATTATGAATAGTTGTCATCTCAATCACAGAGAATATGGCATTACAGGAAAAGACGAAAATATATACCTATAGGCTATAATAGCCGAATTACATATTCGACACAACTTGTGTTTTCAGCCAGGTGTAATTGAGCATCTCAACCTTGAGAGCATCGAGGCCGAATGAGAGAGAGGGGTCTTAGAACAACAGTGGACCCAATCGTGAATAGCGTAGATAACAGCACAATGGGCCGGAGATGCGGCTGGCCACCCCGCGAGGCCGACCTTCGGTTTCGGCTAATTGATATTTAGGGTTTTCAGTAACATTGTACACATGCAACAGCAATAGGGTTAATACCGTCTTAAAGACCGGCGAAGAGGTTAAATTACTATTAATTATTTTTTAGGCTGAATGATGTCTTATCAAACAATGCACGCGAGCCGCAATTGAGTTTCCACATAGCGTAGTGCATTATAAATGCTCAGGCACAACAGGTGGCAACACAAGCCTCGAAGGGGAGCCCGACACTTGTTGCGCGCCAATTTAAAGCTAACCGATATAAAGGTGATAGCTTAATTTTACGTAGTTCCACTTAAATAGGTTTGGGGTGTCCGACCAGCACTAGGACTATAATAGAACAAACCATCAGTTTACTTCTTGAGGTGGAAAGAGAAGCAAAATGTTGCCTTAAATCTAACGAACCGTTCCTTTCGGGCAAAACGATTTCCTACCATGTGTGCAGTTGAATATCTTTGTCCAATTTACCTCCAATAAAAGTGTATCATTTTATGAAGCAAACTATTATAGTTTTCCATACATATAACTCTGTGACATGACCGAGCACAATAGCGTCGCAGAACAAAAGCTCGCGCCATTTTGACCGCCGCCATTGTTATTGTTCGCCATTTGAACTTGGCGCGTGCGTTGTTTCGCATTCAAATTGTCTCCTTTAATTGTTCATAATCACCTTCTTTATACACCTTCTACCATTTCCAACGGTTTCCTGATTAAATGGTTTTGCGAGTCAAATTCTTTAACGTCTTTCAGTGGTTCTCGTTGGCGGTTCATGAACAACTTCGTTGTTCCAGGTGCGATGATTCGAACGGGAATCATCCGTTACGATCGTGTGAAAACTAATTATTTCATGCTTTTCCAAAACTGATCATTTGCGTGGGGCGGTTGCTCTCCCGCCACTCAACCATGAATAAGGGAGGGTTCTTTATAATGCGGTAAAAATGTTATTTTACAAACGGTTCTGAGCCCACTCATGTGGAAAATGAGTCCACAGAATGCTTTGCATAATCACGCATGGCTTTTAAAGTTTACTCTTTTCCATTTGTTGTTTGTAATCTAAATATTGCGCTCACTAAATGCATGCATTAGCAGCTCAGCATGAGTGAACTGACTTAAGCAACTCGTATGCTTTGCTGGTAGGTATCTATTAGCTGTATCTTTCAGTGATCTGTAGCTGCGTTGATCACGAATGTAGGCGAGAGACCTTTGCTCAATGACAGAGGCGGCGGCGCGGGCGCATCATCTCATTGAGCGCGCACCGGATGGGCCAATCAGCGGCGTGAATGGACGCCCCCGCGCATGCGCTGCTGCTGGCAGCGTTATTAGCTACTACTAGATGCCACCGTTTCTTTGTCATCTCTGTGAATTGTTAGGTATGAGTGTTTATGGCTTTCGGTGTGGAATGTGAAGTATCATAAAGCTTCCTTCATTGACGTTTGTTCGTCATGTCTCGATACAAAGCTACCCACCTAGAAATTAGTTTAATTAAAGCGTTTTTTTCCTGTGTAAAAACGCTTTAGGGACTAGAGATGATGCTTATTAGATGTAAAATTACATGTGTGCTTTGGCTTTTTATTAGTAGGTAGGTATAATTTAACAGCAATTATATTCAGTAGGTACTTATCTAATATCAACGTATAAGCAAAAAAACCAGAGGCTAGTGATAAAGACTCCATTGTTTACATCATTTATAATTCTCGCTACGAACAGTTTGTATAAAAACATTGTTTTCTAAGTCGCAGGTTGCGCGCACGCATGGCACAAGGTCTTCACTTTCAAGATCAGCAGAGCATGCGGAGTAAGTCATAATTACGGTAATGATCGCGTTGCACAACGGTCAGCCCTCTTTACCGTGATGTTTCAAAATACTAATATACTAGTGCTATTGAAGGACATTCGCGTTTTGATGTCACTAATGTTGGGCAAGAACCCGACGGAGGACTCGGTTGGAATGACCCTAAATAACGACTTATTCCGTTTTAATTTGGAGTTCCGTTGCTTACACACTCACACAAAGCATTTAAATATTACTGAATTTTATTTGCTTACACTAGTAGAATGTGAATCAACGCGTGATATAGCTGTCAGAGTTGGTGGAAAAACCCCACGCTATCTACGTTACATTACAATAATTCAAAATGGTCCAGAGAAATATGGAGGTAGAAGTGAAAGCACAACGTGGTCAAGAAACTTCAGTGTTAATAGGATATTTTGCAGATGAACATTAGCTTCAAAAATTGACACAGGAAAGAAATTGATATCATCAAGCATTTTCCAATTTTCCTCAAGATATTCACAGTATTGCTGACAATTCAAGCGTATAAAACATTAACCACCGTTCGTGTTTGCAAACGATACGATACGCGGTATTAATTCATGTGTTCATATTTTTCTTGCGGTCACGGAGCGTTCACATTCGGGACAAGTGTACGCGAAACCGAGAGCGTTGCGTCACGAGGATGATACCTCGCCATTTCCACAACCAGCAATAACGGACCGTTTCCAATTTCAAATTCGATGGCCAATACTGTTGCTTGCTGGTTTTACAGCCTACCAAAAGTTAATATCGTCTTACTTGCTTTTTGGCATCAACAGTGCCCTTAAACTGAATTTGTCTGACAGATGTCGGACAAAGCTTTTAATGGACGCCGATGTTGATGCCTTAGTAAAAATAATAGGTAATTAACAAATACTTCAATTTCAGTAACCTTGTAGAAAACAGAACAGCTTATTTATCAAATGCTTACCTTTCGGCTTATTGAAAGCTTTCATCATGACTTTGATTCCCATGCCTGCAATGGCCGCCGACGCCTCAACGTGATTCTGCCAAACACCAGCAGTTTGCTTCTGGTTAAAAATCTTCGTCACTTAACTCGACTGTCTTTACCACTGATATAATATATTACAAATGTCTTTTCTATTCACAAATAACTTAAACTTTAAATAAGATCATTTAATATCACAACTGTTTCTTTTATAGTTCCACGTTCAGTCTAAACACTCTTCACTGTTTTTCATTTTGACGATGTCCGTGTCACGTCACGGTGGAAAAGTTCGTTATGGGTCTATTAGTGTTCATTGTTCCCAATTGTAACACCTGCATTAAAAAAGGATAAGTGGATTTTGTACTCGACTTTGACCGTTACAAGAAAACATTTCGAGACCTACAGGTAATTAAGTAGATAAGTAATTCTGGCGAGTAACATGGCAAAGCTCTTGAGTGTTATTAGCAATTCAGTGTAGTGTGCTAGACAAAAGAGCGATATTCAAATTGCAGTAAACATTCCCACAGGTGTGGGCGAAGTGCCGGCGGCTTCCGGCCCGGTACCCCACTTACCCCGGGCCCTCTTCCCCGCGCCCACCCCCACCCTCCACCCCGTGCGGGCAGGGTAGTTCCCACACCGGCCACTAACCGTGACGGGCCATTTCGCTAACTTCTAACGTTTGTGCCAAAGCACTTTTAGTTTTATAACGAGACAAAGTGAGCATACGCTTGTGCTATTCGCAAATAATAACCGAATTTTCAATACGCAAGTTAATGGACTTTCAAGTTAGTTTTGAATGTACCTACTCCTAATGTGAGTTTTTACATGTTCAAAGGCCTATCGACTTTGTAATCGATACTTAAACCCCTATTGTATGTGACTCCGCAACGTAAATAATTTCATCATATTAGAATGCATAAAACATGTTAATACCCGTAACGAATTAATGAAATTGCTCCTCAGTTCAAGGGTTAAACATCTTTATCATCTCCAAACAAACTAATAAATAACTACTTCGAAAGGGGTGGCTTTATTAAAAATGTTATTAACTTATTGAACTTTAAGTATTATTTATCAGTTAGCGTGATGTTTTAAATTTTATGTTTAGTGGAACATGTCACACGACTATTAACAAAACTGTGTAACATGGCTTTTTTAAAGTTGATGTATAATCGCGACCTACGGGGTGTCCGGGTGTGCGCGTCTGCGACATTGTACTAACCTAACCCTATTAAATAATAGATCTGATTGTTCCCTAGGTCAGTACAACACAGCTCTCGTGCCTCTGCACGTTGTTATTGACTACAGAGTGTCCAATGTGCCTACCCAATCTAACTTACTTAGCGGCGATGGGGGCGACGAATTGCTCCTAATAAAAATCACATTTGGAACCGATGCCACATCGGACACGATGATGGACACACATGACAAATAACGGTAATTTATTCTGTTATTTAAATACAAAATTTACAATTATTAATTTTATATTTATTAGATGATTGATTTCAGGGGTATGTTTATCCCTACTTTTATACGATTAAATGAATCTTTTACGCAATTATCATTAAAAAAACAACAGTATTTTTTTGGTATCATTTTGATTGTAAAGGAGTAGATAAGGACAGTTAAGAATCCACTGCTAAAGTTAGGCGTCTAAACATTAGTCAGAAGCGTCACATCACATTCCGCTGTGGAATCCTCGGGTCAGTGCAGACAACGGCCGGGTCCTAAGTAGCCCTGAATAGCTCCCACCGACTCCAATATTGGAGGACAATGGCTGAACAATACGTCTACTCGTCATACGAGCGCGCGCACTTTATGTTATCAGAGGTCACAGCAGCCTTTGTGCTATCTATTTGTAATGAATCTCCAGCTACTTGAGGGCTTTTGTGTGAGTTTTTTATTACATGGTTAATAGACAACTAATTGCATGGAAAAACTCAACCCAGTAATATGAATAATTAGTTATGAGTTACCTATTATTCAATGAATAGGTATTGAAATAGCGGATTACTTTGCACGATGTATATATTGTATATTCGACTGCCACAACGCATTTTATTTTCGCGTGTTTAATAGTTATCCACTTTACGAAATATCCTATATCTGAAACGTTCTCTTTAAAAACAATACTCTAAAGAAGCTTTATAAAGCATTATCTTGTAATCCATTAGATCGCGTTTAGTGTCGGTGCGGCTAATCGTCGCGGTCGAGATTGCTCCCGGGTCAACTAACTCGATTGTCGCGCCCAATTTGTCCCCCAACACGCCTCAGCGACACCGATTTGTTTTCCAATAAATCTACTGATACGATGAGGCCCAATCGGGTAAGCCGATTAGCAGCTTAATCCGACGCTCTCAATAAACTCATTGCGAGGATTTAAAGCTTTGTACGTTTACAATTTATAAATTGTAATTTTTGTACAACTCAATAAAATATAGTCGGTATATTTAATGGCGCGAAGCTTTCCTATTAATGCGACTGCTTCAAACGCCGTGCAATTAATTAAGTGCTAGATTAATTAGCACCCGCGGCTGTCCCCGGGGCTCCGGGCAAACACGGAGCCCCGCCAATTGCGACGGATCTCAACGTAACTCATCTCGACCCCAGACACCCGCATCGCTCTGTCCGTCTAATTTGGATATTGATGTTTACATGACAGCGGACATCAAATACATATAAGCTTCCAAGCATTCTCAATAAAAATAAAACAACGTTAGTCTCTATTAAAACGGTGTCATCCAAGAGAGCTGAAGGAAAACCTTTGATCTGAAGAATCTTGATTAGTGTAGCCGGGACCGGGGCCGCATGAGTTGTGGGCATCGGAATTTGCCTCGGGTCATGTACGGAAAATGGTTTGTTTTCCCGCGTGTATCAATGCATGTTTAGATAAAGCGAGCGTTCGCGAGATTTTGCGCGGTTTTGCGCGCGCATCAACAAACATGACGACAATGGTCGTTCGGCGAAGCGAGTGACGTGGGATGGCCTAACAATGTGGGCTTGCATAACAAGAGCGAACAATTCGGAACGGCGGCTTGTTGACGCGGCTAACAATGCAGTGTACCGCGCATCGAATAAGCAAAGCTTTTTGGTACACTCTTGTTTTAGCTATGATACAATGGGTTACATTATTGAGGACTGCCGGCATAGCGACCACTATTTCACGTTAACGACTGTTTGTAAGCATAAATGGCCAAATTAAAGACGATATAAAAACGGTATTACGTTCTATATGTATAGAAGATCAGGTTGTTAAAATTACTATAATAAATCCTCAGAGGGTATAAATTGCGACATCCAGATATGAAATACGTGTAGGTTTTTTACGGAGCCGGCTAGGCTTAATAGGTGAATGAGCGTAACGGGCGGCGGCCGCAAGTGATTTGACCTCCGACTCCTCAATTAAAACGTGCCCGCGCTGGCTCCACACGGGAATTGGATGAGCCACCGCCACTAAATAGATAAGTGTAATAAATGTGAGGCAGCCTGTATCACTTTTCAGACGGCCGCGTGTCACTAGATCGTTTAAACGATGGTCCGGCCTTGTGAAACTTGTCTACTAAATATATTAAAATGATTCGTTTCTTTCACACAGGGCTGTCGTAATTTCCGTTTTTCAGAGACTTCTCGAACAAGCATGTTTTCTCCCAGTTTCAATGTAACTAGATACTTAACCAAATATAGTGTCAGTTAAGCCTAGATAGTTAAAACAGCTCGTATATCGCCGGGACGGACATGCATACTAGTTTGTACTGATACGGCAAACATAACTCGGGTACCTCAAATGGGGCATTCGACTGAGTAAAAACATTGGACAACATCCAAATCAGGAAAATGCAAGAAAACCCCCGATCACGTAGCTACGTGACAGATATCAGAGATAACTTTGCGTCATTATTTTTTGCTAGCTGTGAAATCTGAAATATGTAAAGCGTTTGGGCGGGCCTCATTAGAGCGATGTTTGCGGACTGAGCTATCATTTAGAATCTAAGAAGTGGGTTGATTATTTTGACGCTTCAAAGAGAGAAAAGTTTGCTCTATATTTGTTGGTTTGGCGTAAAGATATGGTTGGCGTCGTAAATATATTAGTGGTGTTATTGGGAGTGTGGGTGTTTTGGTGTCGGCGAGGCGTGCTCGCGGGCGGGAGCGCGATTGGCGAGCGCCTCCCAACGCCTCCGCGCACGCGCCGCACCTCCCAGAGAAAAAATCTGTTCGGAAAACTACGCGTTTTCATGTCATCGGTCTAATTCGAACGTCCGCGGCCGGGGCGGGCTACCCGCAACAATTTGGCGGCTCAAAATGGCGACGGTGACTCTACATTATGTTTTTCAATGTCGTCTCTATCATTGTGAATTAGCAAAACACCTCGGCTAATGTCTCCGTGACAACGTTAAATTGTTTATTCGTTTTGTACATATATTCTATTTGAATCCGTACTTCTCAGTAAAAACAACCGGCTTAATTGTATTTTCGTCGAACCCGCTCCTCTATAAGCCTAATGCTTGTATAATTTCGAGCTCATTAGACATTCTAATTGATTCAGTTTCAGTAACTTTTGTATGATAATAAGGACGGGAAGGTTAAGTTCAGTGTCGCAGGCGCAGTTCCATTGCCCGCGACCGTTGCTTCTGGTTTATGGACAAAGCGAGCCTTTGTTCCCACCAAAGGTAAGATATAAATCTGTAGGTAAATCTATATGCATATACATTATATTATATGCTACCATTTTATTGTTGTGTTTAAGAAAAATAATACTTATTCTATGTAATTGGTTGGAACGACCTGACCTTCCTTTGTAAATACCTAGTGCATCCAAGTATCAATCTTGTTAATTTTAATTCTTAAGCTGGTTGATTAACTAGAATATGTGTATTTTAATTCAGTTCTTTTTGTATCGCTTCGAGTGTTTAAAGAATGTTATTTTATAAATACCTATGTTGAAGTAGGTAATGTGTGCTGTGCAGTAATTATCGCCTTGTGTGTAAACTTTCATGGATTGTTAACTCACATAGGTATCTCGGAAAACTACTTACTTACGTTATAATTAGAACGTACACCTACGCCGAGGCATGTTAATGCTTAACAACAACAAAAATTATAAAGTAATAAGACACAACAAAGTTATATTTAAAAATACCTACATTTTTTTTACGTAAATTAGAACGGAAGCGACGTAAATAATTAAAGTATTTTAAGGATTTTGATTAAATAAAGTAGGTTAGGTCGTAAAGCGATCTGTCAATGCGCGTTTAGCCGGAAGATCTAATTTAAGTTAGCGTGTCTTTCTCCTCATCGTGGACGCGCATTATCCGCTATTAACACCGAGTTAACGTCAAGTTGAAATACGCCTTTGGAAAACACATTTTCTTTCACTTTTCCCTTCCATACTAATAAAAAACTTCAGGTATAGTGTAACTATCGGACCTGCACACCAACGTGATTTGGATGTGAATTTTGGACCCGCATTTTAGTTTCATATTATTTATTTAAAAGCCACACATGATAATATAATGAAAAATGTTAGGTTTTATTAATACATACAAGAATCAAATTACAAGGTAACTGGGGCTCTATTGTACTCAGTATTGTTTTTAATTTGGCCGTCTTTTACTGCCAAGTAAGTCAGAGCTATCGTAACGTTAACAACGATAAAATGCCAGAATCAATATGGATTTACGGAGTAGAATAGAATAACAATTTTAAACAATATACTTGAATACTACGTATAAAATTTAATCCCGAATTGAGACAAGCGTGATATTTAAGTTCTATGTCCTGATAAAAATTAGCCAACATCGTAATGGGTGTAATTTAAAGAATATAGAACGTTACTCGCCAGCAGTACGTACGGCCAGTTGATGGCTGTATTGTAAGCGCTCGGTTTAACGCTCCTTTGTCGAGTGACTCAGGCGCACGGTTGGCTGGCTGCGAAAATTTGACGTTTACCTCACCGACACCTAACTACGCTGTGTTATGGTCAAAATAACTAAAAGGTATGATGTTTTTTTATCGCTGCGTAAAAAATAATAATAATTGTTTTATAAGATCAAGCAACTTCCAATGACATGACAAAAGGCGCGAAGTTATACCCTTGTGAAGTTGTATTTAAATCGTACCTATATTGCGCGCAACCATCTGTGTAATGATGTCTATGTTTGCGACATCTACAATTACTAAATATAATTTACCACAAAGTTACATGAACGTACTATACGAGCACTACCCCGAACATAGCATAAGTAGATTGTTTATAGGAACAAACACAGTGCACAGTATACTCGTACTGCACTGCATGCGACAGTCCTTTGTTTAATTACAACACGCCTCATTATTTTAATCAATGTTCATTATCACAAGCATAAAGTTTACTGGGTAATTTACAAGTAACGTACGCACGTGTGTAGTTATGAAATGACGAAACTAGCCCACGTACCGAGAAATTGTTTACTTTCAGCCTCGAATCGTAGTTCTATGAACCTAATGGTAAAATAAACTATTGTTTCATGATTCATCGTCCGCTCGTTTAGGGAATTGCACAATGGCTCTACCTACTTGTTTTTTGTGCAGTTTTGGTAACAATGCGAATGCCTAGATAAAGACATAGTTGCGGACATTGCGGTATTCCGAAGAATAGATAGGGGAGAGGAATTAGTGGAATGACGAATGCCTGAAACCCTGATACGTGCTAGGTACCTACGTTCTGGAGTTCTTTTATTCTGCGAAATAATTGGTCTTTACACAAAAAGTATTCGAAGCAAGTGCAACTATTTTATCTGTTAAAGTGCGAGGTTTAAATTACTCTACAATAAAACCCGACGTGCGAAAGTGTAAAACTACAAAGCTTTGCAGATGTTGCGTCGTTAATGCAATTTGTAACATTGGAATCGAATCGTGGTAAAAAACTGCATAAAAAGTTTAAAAAGCGGAACAAGTAAGGATTCGCAAAATGGCGGCTAAATAAACAGTGAACACCTGTATCCTGCGCGGGCGCTGGGTGCTCGAGGATATGCAGTCGTCCTCCGGGAGTGCATCTAATCGTATAGAGGGGTGCAGTTTGTGGGTGTAGTGCAAGCCAACACCACACCACCATGAGAACACGATTGACACGTCACGGTACTTCCGTCAAATTTGCGATTGTCGTCTAATTATAGGTACATACGAGTAATTATATGCGAACGATATTGTTATAGCATTTAATGTGGAGGATTTAATAGATTGAATGACTATTGCAATAAATTTGTGTAAAAGGTAGGTAGGTCATCCCAATATTGGCATTTAAGTACTAGGTAGGTTTCAAATTAAATGGATGATAAACATATATGTATTTATTTGGGTTGTGGGCAAAGAAGACAGGACATTTTTCTTTTAGGAAATGTGGTGCTAGGTAACTAAAATTGGCTTTAAGAAGTCAAATAGAATTGGGATGGCAAAGATAGCTAGCTAATTCTCACTCATTGGCACTTTTTACAGTTTTATATAGTTATTTTTATTAAAAAAAAAAAATGTGCTGTCATACAAAATGTTATTTCTTGCCAATTTTCATCCAATATATCTTTTGTTGTAACTTTAAGCAAATCTGCATCTTAATTACTAAGTATTATGAAAAAATAATTTGATCATAAAGCTAAATGATCATTTTAGGAAACATAGGCACGTCTGGGTTTTGACGGTGGTAAAAGTACTCGTACCTACTACACATGCTCATTATAAATAATATTCACCAAGGTGGTTGACGATCATGATGAACTTATCATGCACACGCTATTAAGTAGTAAGTGACAGTAGATGTAGGTATAAAACACAATTGAATTAACTACAGGAATAAAACGTTCTTCCATTGCGCATAAATAATATGAGATCCAGAATAGAACATACAATATAGTTAAGTTTTTGCACATAGGTAGACATTCGAGTGTAGGTACTTATGTTCTATGTTTTGATTTAAATGAGTTTAGCGAGTCTACGTAGAGCCGTATCGAATTGAACAAAGGCGACCGGTCGGGGCGCTATTGGTTGGGACAAAATCATGGCGGAAACGTAGAAACGCTCCAATCATGGCTTCCAAACTAGTGACTAGTACTTACATAAACAAATGTGTACATTAAGACTTCCCTGTTTGAGCTACTTTACGTTAGCATTCAAGTCTTCATTAGTTAAACTATGCAACAGATTTTAATGCGGTTTTCACCATCACTTAGATATTTTTTCATGATATGCGCGGATGTATAGTAAATTCTGGTTTATGTACGTGTGTTACCAAAGATACGTAAACCGAGGAGAAGCAATGGCAAGTCGTTAGTATACAGTGTGTAAATGGTATACGGGCGTTTATTAAAACTGGACATAAATTAAGACTCTACTAATCATTAACAGAAAAAAAATATTTTGATTACGCTAACGTATACACCGTTATTAATTTTTGAACATACTATCGACCCGTAATGTACATCGAAGTCCATCTGTCAGGTAAGTACGTAATGTTTAACTAATTGCATTTTTCGTTATACATTACGTGTTAAATTATTTTGTATGGTTATTTTTTTAAATTTAGTTTTAACAAAAGCTGCCTAAATGTGCTCAGTAGGGGTTATACTAACCACAGTTAAAAGGAACGCCCGTATACCATTTCATTTACACACTGTATAATATGAAGGATATTAAAATTGTAATTAAACAGCTGAAACTGAATGAATTGCGTTTCCAAGGACAGTTTTCCATTAAAGAGTATTTATGTTTTCCGATGAGCCCTTCCATGAGTCACGTGCAAGTGAAAACAATAATTATGCGTACCCTAATGGGGTCTGTCGTTATCTGTCGCTATTGTTTAACGCTTTTTTATTCCCACGGTGCCTGATAACGCAGGTACCCGCCGAGCCTTCGAGTCGGCCTTATCGCCGAGAATTTTAACAAATATTTGGACTTTTGTTCTAAGCATTTACTCGGTCTGCCTACGGAGATAGCTCATAAATGTTGATACCAAATGCTAATGCAATAACAAGAGAACCTAGCTAAGCCATTAAAGATGTCGTGTGTAATAGATGTCGCCATTCGCGAGTGGAAGGTGGCTGTAGCTGATGCTGATGGTGGGATGAGGTGTCGGCAACTTTTTAAAGCAGTACAGCTGTTATCACCAAATATTCGCTTATCGTCTGAACTAAAGGTATGAAGTGTTGGCACTTATAAGCAGGCATGTATTTTATGTGAAGGTTTGGTGTTAGCTTCAGTTATTTACGTTATAAATACCGTTAACCTTTAAATAACCCGTCAGGTTTAGCTGGAAGAAGTCTCTTGATGGGATGAGTTCACCTTTGTAGGTAGGTACTCGTTTATTTATGATTATTGCCTGTATTGTGTGTTTTTGTTTATTGTACAATAAATAGTTTACATAAACGATGCCATGGACTGATCAGTAAGTATGTACCTACATTATTTTTCTACTCCCCCCTTACCTACTGATTACGAAGGACAAAAACAAAAAGTACTCGTACTTAATACTAAAAAACAAAAACTTTGTATTCAAATCATGGATACAGAAAACGCATTGTTGAATTGAAATATTTAAATGGAACGGCATCAAACAAAGAGGGACGGCAGTCAAGTGCAAAATCCAGCGGCGACCCACGCATACGATAACGACAGACAAAATGTAATATATGAGCCGAATCCATTATCCAATGACGTACAGCAATTACCCATTTAGTGTAATTCGGGCCATTGTAATACTTGTCTAGCGCGAGTTCTCGTCGTTCGCGCCGTCACTCACTCCAAGCACCAATTCGAAATATCACTAGCGAGCACTGCGGACCGGGTGGCGAGCGTTCGTGTTTTGAACTTTCGATCATTTCAAACTAGTCCAGTTTCAGAGTGTACGGTCGGGGCGCGCGTGCGGGGCTGCGGCCGGCGCAAGACTAGGCCGCCGCGCTCAATGGGCGCGCAGTGGGGCGAAGCTCGCCCGAGCCCGAGCTTACCGCGGCCGCGGCCAGCGGGCCCGTACCTCTGCAACCCCACTTGCAGTTGCATTACCTTATTACCTACAGAAACCTGCAAAAACCGACATCACCTTCATCAGCCATCCATATCAACTTTGCCCCCGTAATTTTAATTAGACCAAACCACGATGCAAACGGAACTACCTGCTCACTCCCGACCGTAAACCGCGCGTTAGAAGGAGATGAAGTGCTCCATCAGCCGCGGACCGGATGGCGGACTCGGTTATGAATGAATCCTCTGTCCTTGTCCGCCGCGCAGGTTCGCGTAACCGAGTCTCTCTCGGATACAGGTTGTCGCCGTAGAGGAAGTGAAAGGGACGAGAAGCGTAGTAAATATTGCGCTCCATGGATCCGTCAGGAGTATTATAAAGGGCTTTGGTTTTTATGTTACAAAGGATAACCGTCACATCCATTCATAGTTTCGTTATGCTAGATGCGTTGGAACCTTGGATGATAGAGTCACTCGTAGCAGTTTACGCTGGCAGGTTTGCCGTGCTTAGAGATAGGAAGTAACTAGTAAGTTATTGGTAAGGTTAATGAGACACTGCATAGGTTTTGGTTAGAAGGCGCGGCAACGGCTGAGGCTGTCTGCCGCGGCATTGTTCGCGGTATTGTTATCTGTGGGCGCGGCGTCAAGCGGCCCGTGTCAATGTTTGAACGCGCCACGTGACGGACCTACTCCGCTAGGGCCAGTTCCTTTGTCGCGAGCAAACACCGGACCGACACAAAGTTTCCACTTGACGCGGCTCTAAATTTTACGTCCGGATGAATCCTTTTACAAGGAACACGAATTCCTTGAGGTCATTCGTTAGATGTCGTGTGACTAAGTCTTTCATAATCTTACACATTTAGGTTGACACAATGAGACAGAGTCTAGAATTTCCCGCAGCTAAAGTTACAACTTCACCAGCCCAAACTGTTAGCAATTAGATTTATGCAAGACAATTACCCGGGTTTTCTAAAAAATATAATCCTTTTTTCAACCTCTTTTCATCAATTAACGTTCTGTTGTAGGTATTATTTCCACTAAATTCTTGCACCTGTCAACTTTGCTGTAGTTTTCTATTTATAAAGCATTTTACATGTTAGACACTTAACTCAATTATGCATATTATCATCATACCTATCAACCGCAAGGTTCAATGCGGCGTTCAAGGACTAATTATACGATAGATATTTTTGTCGGGTTAGCAAGAAAGGGTCCTGTAAAAGGTAGTTTCACCCACCATTGTCGCGTAGAACGCCGTGGCCCGTGGCCCTGTATATGCAAACGACCCTAATGGCCAAACGCAATTAGGCATGCACGCGAATCAACGTAACTTGCTTTCAAAAGTTTCGTTAAAATAAATAAAGAGCAACGCAACAGTCGGCTTTCACTCGCGCAAACAGAGGATGTGGGGTATTGTCCTCGGCTCCGATGCGTGCGATTCCGACATAGTTATATTATATTTGCTTATATTATGTAGTCTATTTACCTTAATGAAATCTTTAACCCAGTGACAAAGAAACAACATTTACCGCAACACTTGCAGACATCATACTTAAACAAAAAGAGTTGAGACTTATGCGTAGGGTATAATTATTTATTATCCTGCTATTGGATATTTGGACACTGATACATAAAGGGCAGGAAACCTCAAGCTCAGGGGTTTGCAGCGTTTGACGTTTGTGTTCGAGCATTATATTCTGTTGGAAAATAAATCAAAGTTAAATCAGTACGTTAAGAACAGTGGGTCTCGCCAGCTCGCCACAAATCAATGAGATCCCGTCGAACCATGTAACCTCCGAGCGCCAGGTGCTACGCGGGAAGTGTCCCCCGCCCGCACCCCGCGCCCCGCGCACTCCCGCGCACCCACACTCGAGCATCGACGAGAGGAAGTGCTGCACACACGCACGACACACATGTATTAGTGACGTAGAGATACGTAGCTGTGTGTTTTTGTATTTTATTTATTAATGGCCTGCATTTGCGTATGCGCCGCTCGTCGTGCATGAAAAATGGCGGGTATAAATATGAATTTGAGTGGACGCTAATTCAAAAGTATGGCTATTTAAAAGTGTGTAAGTGTTGTCTTTTATCGGCAGCGCCGCAAGAGCTTCGCGTCTTTGTGGCTCGAGCCAATTTATGAACGAGACGAAGAAACACTTTAGCCCGGACAAGGCGGGGGCCCGAGCGTTCGGGATAAGTTACTGCCGCTATCAACTAATTAGAGAATAATTTATTCTATCACTTAATTAGATTACTTTATGACTAATACAAATAAAATCCATAAAAGACAACGCAACAACGCTATAGGCATGTGATATAACATATAACACAAACAATAAAACCAAAGTACCTACGCAACAAATGTTTCATTACCTAATCGACGAACCGATTTTAGAATTCACTTCAGTTCGCAACAAAGCTTTGTTCACGTCTCGGAATAGAACCCGCGGGGAATGATCAACAGGTAGCGTACAAAGTATCCTTCCGGTATCCGAAACCAACCACTCCATTCGAAACCAAACTTTACATCAACGACACACAGTATATTTATTATCGCATTGGTTTTTTTACCTTCTCCTGTCCACAGTAGTAACCCAAGTCTAACCATTAAAAGAAAATCAATGTTAAGTGTAACAAGTAAGGTTTAAAGTTAAGTGGCGTGTAAGCTTAAGGTTAGGGCTCATCCGGTGCAACGCGACACCGTGGGGAAGTGAGCATTCGGGGTAGAGGTGTGCAGCAACCCTTTAATAATAATGACTTACATATGTTAATGTGTATTTAGTGCATTTAGGTACTTGGGTGATACATAATCTGGTTTCAACGAGACGATATCTGTAGAATGAGTTTATTTTATTGAGTTTTCCATAAACAAAAATTTAAAGATACGTATCTTATATTTTGACAATAAATGTTTAGCCATTCAAACCCTTTGGGTTCCTGATACAATATGTTTTATTTGAAAATTTTACACAAGAGACATCAGCGTAAGAACTTTTTTCAAGTCACTTTTATGTAATTGAACCTATTCATTTTCAAATTAAAAAAATACTTTAAAATAAGTATGTAGTAGGTACCTACATGTAAGAACAACGTTCTGCTGGCTAGTCAGGGAGTGTCTTTGAGATGTTTTTTTAACCTACACACACGCATATTCCGCTCTTGTTGGATTTCCGCAGGTGAACTGCTAAATAGGCACGGTATACCTACGTTATTTGATGTTCTATATTTCAAAAAATTAAAACCAACCAATAGAGTGACCGGTAGTAGGACCTTGTGCATCGTCCGTCTGTATTGCTACTACCGTCTCATTCTTCAACTTAGCGTTTACATTAGGGTGTTACCGGGTTGATTGATTAGGCAACCGGTGAAATTTCTATAGCATAGAGACATTTCGCCTAAGTTCTCAGGGTTGGCAACGCATTTGTTTAGGATAACAGTCTTTAGATTGTAGTCTTGAGCGTGCCAATATCTATGGGTCATTCCACATAGACATACCATCAGGTACCGTGGCTCGTTTGCCTTCTCCGTGCCATAAGAGTAAGAATAGAGCTCGACGTCCTCGCCCGGGGGTTTTTTTTTCACACAAACCCTATGAAGTATTTCACGTCCTATTCTTAGACCTACTGAAGATACAAACAATACCCATCGAATTTTCCCTTCAATTTTCAAGCCTTTATGTATAGGAAACAATATCACAATCTTGCTCGGCTCTGTCTGTTTCTCAGGTCCCAAACGGATCAACCGACATCAAAGTGGTTTTTGAAATACGTGCTTTGTTTACCCAGATTGGTTCCTACCTAGGTTTATTGAAAACTAATTGGGCCACTTAAAAGTAGGTTAGGTTTCTAAATAATTAAATTGATATCTCTTGTATCAAATTATCATTAAGAACTACTAACTTTATCAACTGAGCATAAATATTGCATTAATATATTATATTAATATAGTTTCTGTATCAAAATTTATCAATGCTTTAGTGCTTTTTTTTTTTGGTTCAGAAGCACTGAATTGTATTTTGCCCTGGTAAGCAAAATGTCTCTGTTGTAAAATTACTAGAGGTATTCAAAATGACTTGTTTGTATTGACATGCTTAGAAAATGGTCTTCGTTTTATAAAGACTACTTAGCAAAACGTGTATTTAAGTCGTTGAATGTGTGTTCCGGTTTGGGGATAAGACAGCCGGTGTAATGACTAGCATAGAGGCATTCCATCTTAGTCCTCAGGGTTGGTAACGCATTTGCAGTCTTAGTCTTGTAGTCTTGTGAATGCGACTGTCTATGGGTCACAGTTTCCGCTTACCATCAGGTGGCCTGTGTGCTCGTTTGCCTTCTCTATATCATAAAAAAAAAAATGTACAAGTCGGCAGAACGATCAAACGTATAAGGTCTTGGTTGTACAACGACTGTGTGTGTAACTAAATAGTTTTCATGCAACTAAGACATTCTGCCATATTAGTTGTTATGATAATTTGGAAATTTTGCTTATTAAGTCGTAATGACATTAAGACGTTTCACAACCAAGCCCTTTCGCTTACTTAGAAATATTGCAATGCGGGCGTTTTGCATTTACAAAATACACCAAGACCAAGACGCTTTGGTTACCAAGGCCAAATGCAACTAATGCCCGGTTCCTATATTCAAGAAAAGAATCGTTTTCCTTAAGGGCCGTAGCGTTGTGACATTTGCTACGTACAAAATGTGTCATATTTTAACGAAGCGTAAGGAAAACGAATCGTTTCTTGAATATAGGAACCGGGCAAAAGTCCTGCTGAACCGAACCTTTTTTTTTGGTGAGTTCCTGAGACATATCTCACGACATCTACGTAGCCGGTTATCCATTGTCCAAGTCTCGGCATATAGCTGTTAATTCTTTTCTACTGTGATGATTAGCGCTCGCCGGCGCTGCCATAGCGACCGACACCAGTCATTACATTACATATCTCGCCTCTCACTCTAACTCCGTATTCAATCAATGTCATTATTACTGTTTACTGATACACAGAATCAATCGAACCAACCAAATAAGTCATACAGATCCCAACTGTTTTATTTATGCAGTTCAATTTAATTAATAACGTCTAAGAAACTATAACCATAATTCAAAGATGCCTCCTATTAAGAGAAAAATTACACGGCAACCGTATCACATAGGCAAGTATACGTCGCCCTGTATTAATTAAATATAATGGTCGAGCAATTCGTCGACCAGCGCCCGCCGCGACCCGACTGGTTCTCTCCACTATTAATTTATATTGCCCAAATTAAATTAACATCAACTGAGAACATTGTTTTCACGGAATAAATTAATAACTATACAAGAAATGATTAATTATCAAGAAGCCTGAGGAACCTAACGAGAGCTAACCACGTAAGAAAAGCTTCGTCGGAATCAAACGTGCAAATTCAGATCGTTTCAAAACGATGAATTAAAATTCGTACCAAATGTACCAACTCATTTATCATTTCAGACTCTTAGAAATAAAGAGAATGGCGGTGGTGTTCTGTGCGCGCGCGCATTGTGCCGGCCGCCGCGGGTTCGGCTTCAAAAACAATCACCAACAGTAAAATGTCGAACGGAACCATAAAAAGTTGAGTAAAAGGCGTCGAAAGAAGGCAGCGAATTTTGAACGAAACCAGTTTAATGAGGGTCGAATTTAAATACGAAAATAAAGCGGTTCCCACGGCGTCGGTCGCGGGAACGGAAGCCTAGTGCGACGGCGGCGGCGCGATGTCGCTGTCGCGTCGCCGCGGCATCGCGCGACGTCGCGCGACCGGCGCCCGCGATGCGCCAGCCCACGCAGACCCGCGAGCGGCCCCGCGCCGCCCGCCGCCGTCAATGAATTAATACAACTACTCAAACAAAACGGATCGAAAGAGCCTCAATTAAATGGTCGAAATATACAGCCTCTCACCGTGTTGACATAATTTATTGTCCCCGAGTGTGAGAACTTTTGCAAAATGCTCAGATTAAACAGCAATATACGGAGATTTGATGAACGATAAAATTAACATGACAAATGACCACAGTTCTGTTTAATATATTGACGTAGATACTTAAAACTATCGCGGTTTCCATTATGGACCGTATTTTATTAATTTTATAATCGACATAAAGTTAAAAAACTAGATAATGTCGTCCGTAAACTTTGGTATTAATTATAATAACGTCATTAAAAATAATCCGGGCATAATATTGTAATCTCACGTAGAGCAGAGCTGGGCAGATCCTGTTCGGCGGCGACGCGTAGTTTTGATAAAATACCGTTTTAAAGTTAAAAGGTATGTTCGCTCGGGAGATAATACTACTACTAAAGATAGCTAAGGCGTCAGGTTGAATATTTAAGCTAAATAGTGTTACGTAAATTGATAGGCAAATGCTTAGTTATTTATCCTCATTTACTTAGTTAGCGATATCAATACGGACAAACTAATTAAATTGCTCGCCGTCGAGACCAGGTTCTACGTATAATGTTTGATTTCACATATTCGAGGAAATGTTGCAAAAGACAATTGACTTTTCGAAATATACAAGTTGTAAACACGGCGAGGTGAGGCCCGCCCGATCGTCTGTTTGAGCTTGCTTTCGATAATGTCAATAATGCGACCTCAACGGAACTTGCTCCGACAGCTTTATTTGTATACTTTACACGGGCTATTTGAATCACCACAAACGTACCTTTAAGCGTTAATGGTACAAAGAAAACATATCAGCCATTTAAAGTGGAAGGACAAAGCCTTTTGAACGTCGCCTACGTTACATTTGGTATTTGCAGATATTGCGGCTCGCGCGGAGAAGAGTGCGAGTCAAATGAATACCGCTCGACATTGAAAGCCACGCAAAATGTTTTGCAACAAGGAAAAGTCTGCTATGTAATTGACTGATGAGCTATTGTTTTCTTCTTTGAGAAAATTATAAATCTTCGAGCCCACTTTGCCACAGCTGTTTCCATAATTTAATGATGTGGTATTTTTTTTACCACAACAAGTTTCTTTACCAACCCTTCTAAAGGTGGTTACCATTCCGGTCAATATTTTACCTGGCGTTAGTAGATGTGGGGCGTGTAAGCCTGATCAGCGCCTAAATAAGCCGGATGAGTCAATGTAGACTCACCACTCTTAGGCGCCTGGTCTCTATTGTCCGAGTCCGAGGGAAAACCTACTTGCACAATGTTATCAGCTTAAAAAAAGCTTAGACATTGTTTCGGGAATTCTGTGCAACATATTAGTTACTAATGTTTAGGTTCATGTTCCTAATGTAATTTTTGTTCATTGATACTAAAGTAAGGTTTATCTATTTTGCCTTTATGACTCATCTACTTAAAATATTTAACATGCGTGATAATATCGTATCTCTCTGATGGAGTTCGGTATCGGTATACCCGCAAACAATATTTACATACTCGTACCTTAACTCTTTCTTAATTAAAGAATACGACATGTCCACTGGTGCGTCTTAATTCAGCAGTAGGTACGTGAGTTACGGTTGAGTACGGCGATAGGGAGATAGGCTGTCGGGAGCCCTTGATACCATCTTGAGTTAAACTCTGATACCATCGCCGGCCTCCGCTATTGACACGCGTAAAATTTGATATTAATCACCGATGGGTTAATGTGCATCTTTACGGTGCTGGTGTCGTGCTGAGAGAGCTCTTGTCAGACATATCGAAATGGCTTTTATAACGTTTAGGTAGCTTTTGATAGTTACTTATGTACGTGTTGTTACTTTCAGAACAGCAGTTAGCAGTTTAATTTGAAAATGGATTTTAATAAAGTTTTCAAAGTTTCAAATTGGAGATATACGTAAGTAATTACATTTTAAGTAAAAATACCTCGTGTTTTAAGTTTTTGAACACACGTACTAGTCATTAAACCACAATATATTATGAAGAAACCAGATAAGAGATGTAGAGCTCCAATTTCCGATAAGGTTCTCTACCTGTATGGTTACGTTTATTCATTAACATACTATATGGTTCCGCAAATTAACATAATGGTGGCAAGACGATTATTGTTCAGGGTATCGCACCCAATTAACATGTAAATACGCGTAGATGCAATAAAGGACCACGCTTACACGGCCGACATACAAGCGCCAGAATGTTCGCACGGGAAAAACACGCAGTGGTTGATACATTAACTTTTTATTAAACTTGCCTCAAATTAACTGCACCGATAAGATATCCTTAATTACTGCTGACCCGCGCAGCGTTTTGACGATGCCCATTTTGAGGTAATCTGTTCCACACTAATATTTAAGTTTCAGCAGGTCGTTAACGTAAGTGTTTCAAATCGTAAACCGAAAAAGGTCGCTGTACAAATAACTAAAAAAGTGCCGAGCTCAAGTACAGAATAGAAGTAAGCTCATGTGTTCGGAGTAGAGATAGTTGACATACAATTTGGATTACTTCCACCCAATCGAGGTCTGACGGAGGTCAAAATCGCGGTCGACCGGTCTTCAGCGCTTGCAACACGAGCCCGACGCCGTCGCAAGCGCCGTCGTGAGAACATTCACCTGCACCACTTCAGGCTGATCCCTGACTTGCACCGCTAAAATACAGCACCTATCAGTTTCATGAACGAATATAAGACGGGCCATGTATCTACACATTCTGGTTGTATGGCTGGTTGTCGGTTTTCGTCGCACACATAAAAATCATGTGTAAAAACGCTCATTTGTGATAACCTGTGTAGGTGTGGTTAGGTGGAATAGATTAGATCGATTGACCGAAATTTCCATTATTATTGTCTCGTGAGAAAATTGGTGAAATAAACGAGAAAGTCGAGTTACATTTTAATTTGTTTCTCGGTGTCGTCGTGCCCGGGATTAATGAAGGATATAAAAACGTCGCGAGGGCCGGTCGCCCTCATTATCAGTGTTCAAAATCGGTTGACGAATAAAAAGGCTTCTTATACCGTAGAAAGCGGTAAGGAAGGCTAAATGGCGCAATTTGGTAAAAGTTATATGTGCAATTAGTTGGCGGAGCAAAAACCGCGGACGTGGAGACACGTACCCGGCTTGTAAGTATTGGCAGTAATCTCCGTAATGCCGCGCGTCTTTCTTTCTATTAGCTTCAAAATATAATACGAAAAGTCTCGTTGCCCACCAAATTACATCTTAACTCTCAATAAATAATAATGATGGTTACAAATTAGAGCGATTAAAACTGAATGTGGAAGCGGTGTCGAAACATGAGATTGATTCAAAGTAAGTAGTTGCTTATGAGTGAGATATTAATCTCTGATCCGGCGTAATTGAGAAAGCTCGAATCATTGCGTCTATTTATGGGCTGTTTTCGTATGCACCGGCCAGCGCCGACCGTCGCCGTAGATGCATCGTGTAATGAACACTCGTCTACGTTAGCTGCACAGGAAATGTCCGGCGAAAAAACTAGAAAGCCAGCAACTCCATAAGACACGGGAATCTTGCCTTCCGCTAATTATTTACGATATATTGCGTAACGGTGAAACGCCGGGAAGGAGACAGGAAAAAAACACGTTCCACAGGATGTAAGTTGCTAGCTCTGCCACTCGTTTAATCCAGATCCAACCGTACATGGATAAGATAAAGTCGATAATCCTCTAGATAGTAAGACTGCTTGGTCACTTTTAGAATATCTTTATTCATGTTACGAACGATCTCGATGAACCAGTAGTGGACTCCGATCGAATGATTTTCTTATCAATTTTATACTCTATCTCGGGGGTTTAAGATACGAATTTCTGTAGAGATGATCGTGAAGACCGGTCCGTTTATACTGGTAGCGTAATTAAAGATACCATAGCAGGAACCAGGAAGAGTGTCGTACTATCTCAATAGCTAGCCGGAAGTCGCTCGATCTGTGAGTTCATTCATAAATGAGACTCTCGTCGCGACAATGTCGTATGACAAGTTAACTCACCGGGTTACATCAGTCTTTATTTGTGTAGAGCAAAAGTTTATTTTGCTTTGAATTCTGAATCGTAATATTTAAGCGTGAATGAAATGAAGCAGTTAATTGAGTTGAATGTGAACAACCATTTCGTAAGCAAAGTATGTTAAGTAGATACTTTTTTGTGAATGGTTATTTAAGCCAAATTTTATTTGCTAATTTATAACTCTAACTAGAGACGCTCTGTACCTTCTCTTCTCCAGCACCTTTTTATTACTATTGAGTCAATATCTAGGACCTACTTGTTACGATTATTGTAATAAAATCATCTTTGCTCAAGTGCACTACCTTTAAAAACACATCAAAGAAAACAAAACACAGAGTGCCTACTTTTAAAAAAGGACAACAAACAAAGTGTCCCCGCGGCGCAGGCGGCGGGGCCAAAGGGCGGCTTTGATTGCTGTAATCGAGTTAAAGACGACAACAAAAAGAGACAACAATTAACGGAGGCGTGGGCGCAGGATGCGGCGCTCTAGCGGGATGGCAAATTTAATTACTACAATCACAGTAAGTTCCTTCTTCCTTTCCTTACGATAAAAACGTTTGTTTTAAAAGGTAGCAGCATATTTTTGTTGGTTGATATAGTTTATTGTTTTTTTTTATATAATAATTAAACGCACACCGATAGTTTACATAAAGTGGAGAAAACTTTGCCCATAACAAAGCTCTTCATAATTATTTAATGATTAACCTTTGCTATATGCTTCAGGATACAAAGTACGAAATTTATTTTTAAAAAAATGTGTCCGGAAATTGGGCACAGAATACTTACTTAGTGCTAGCATACTAAGGGTTTTATAGCTGACTATTGAAACGGTCGCTGAAACAATAGAACTTAAAGTGATTGACGATCCTTGATTCCTGCGTGTTTTGTCAAATAAATGTGAGTTTGAGTTTAAATTAAATAAGGACATTGAACATTGGTCATTATGACATCGTCTATGTAGTTACATTGACAACGTATACGTGTAGCCCCTGTAGCTACTGCAGTGCGCTTGGACCAACACGTGAAGGCATAATCCACGTTTCAAAAGCAAACTGTGAAGTGTGAAAAAGCTCATGGTCCAGTCCAGAGTAAATCTAATACGTCGATTATAACGGGTTTGTACGAGCTGGTCCTCGCAGGAAGTGCGCCGGACGCGCTATCTGGCTACTGCATCCGTCTCGCTCGAACTTATGCGCACGCGCATCTAAAGCACCCCCCCTCTCGCTTTAACCTAGCCCCATCTTTTTTGAACTTACGCAATCAATGATGGTCTCTTTCATACGAGTCGACTATTTCGTCGTACCCGACTGCCACAAATGAATGCGCCAGGGCGAAGCACTCTCCTAGCTACTGTTTAATGATAGGTATTACGCGCGAAGCTTCGAAATTACTCAAAGTTTTTTTGGGTACAAAACCAATTTGGTAAACTATTTACTGACAGAAAGGAATAATGAGCGAAGGGTTTTTTTCTGCTTCGGTTACCGACTTACTCGTACCTATTCAAAGTTATGCATCTATTGGATTTTTATGGGATTGTACACTGTATAGCCGTTTATTTATATTTGACGAGGGCGCGGCGGCGGCGAGATCGCGACCAAGTGCAGCTAGAAAACGTCTCCGTCCGGCCGCGGCCATTCCGCCAGTTGCAGCGTTTTAATTTTAATGAAACTGCCTGCGCGGGGAAAGCCACGCCACACCGGCTCTGCTTCCGCTCGCAACGCTGCTCTTCATTCATAAATCCAAACACCCGCATCGAAACGTCTCAAGTCTTCACTATCCGAACCGAAAATAAACCCTAAAACCGGGCAGTAACGGTTCAAAACCCATTTGCAGCAAAACACTAACGGCATTTCAGATAGAATAACGAGAGGTCAGAAAAAAACGTAAGAAAAAAGTCGTAACTTGTGGCACGTGCAGACGAAAGTGGTTTTTCCTCCGACAGCAGAAAGTTGTTTTCCGTTTGTGGAAACGTCTCCAATTAGACCTTTAAAGGTGCGAATGTTCTCGGTTGATTTACTCGCTTGTCGTGAATGGGATGCGTTCTGTGGTCGCGAGGTGCGAGGATCTAGCGGGTACTCGTATCTATGAATGGAATCAGCGTCGTCGCGCTGTCGATAGCTAACGATATCAACGCGCTCGACCGCTGGAAAAACTGAGCCGGCTCGCATTACCATAGTCGGTCGATCTATTTGCGTCCTGCCACTCTGCTGCAGTTCGTTATGAAAGCTTGCTAATGTATGTACTAAGGAAACTTGCGCGTCGTCAAAACTACAGCAAGCAAACTTTCCTCTGGTATCGAAGTTACTACCTATCCCAAAATAGTCACGGTAATCATGTTTTCTTATCAAAAACCAGTTAACGTCCAACTAGTTAAGGACATAGGATTGATATGTTATTAATTTCAGCAAGAAACTGTACCTGTATTATTATTTTTGCCTCGCAACATTAATGATTTGAATTCTATAATGAATGATGGCGAGCAGATACGCGATACTCGACCCGCGCGGCCCGGGCGCAGCACGAAACCGAAGCTCATCCGAATTTCTTGGAAGTCCGTAATCGATTAGTTCCCTTTCAATTTTTCGAGTATTTTGCACAAACAAAAAGGCTTCGGTGCCACACTGTCTGCAGCCACAAAAGAGCCAACTTTTTACAAATTGTGCCTTACAAATGCAACCAGTTTACGTTACGGAAACTACAGCCTACGCGGATAGGCATAGAGCTTGGTTTGATTAAGCAGTTTCTTTTTGTTATAATGAGCAATGTTTTTGTGTACCGGTCACACAATATGGTGTCTCAGCTCACCGGATATAGTTGGATTGTCCCGTGAATGGGGCGGGGTATAAAAAGCATATTTACGATTATGCACGAGCGATTTGTCGTCACTCGATACGATCTGCGAGCGAAGCCGCGCGCTATTATTGTATCGCGTTTCACGGAAGATCTTTAGAGGAAGTTCGTCGTTTGCATATATACTTTCAATTTGGCGTTGGGTGTCTCACCATTCAGATTTGCTTCATCAAACTGAAAATCGCAAAAAATTAAGGCAAACTAAAAAAAAACATAGTATATTTGCAGTAGGTATCCTGCCCTAATGAGCCGAGAGGCCGTACCTCAAATAATTTCCAAAACAGATTCAATCCGTTTCTGTTAGTTATGAGGTCCCGCTTGCTACAAGAGTTTTGTCAGAGATACCGCCATTTGTCTTAGAAGGGCAGTAAGAATTAGTAGGTATTTAGGTAGTTTAAAAATTGTCGAAGAAGTAGATCAGACAGTAAAAGCTTTCAATATACTTACATATATTCTGTAAGTGCTCATTGGGTATGATTCAGAGTTTGTTTTCAGCGCGGTCATTAGTGAATGTATCAGGAAAGTAAACAGCATTTTGTAAGAATGACGTACAAAAATGTGCAATTAATAATCAATAAGTACAACCTGTCACGCAACTGTACTTTTGCTTACAAAACTCGCTTATTTAATGTCAGGAGCTGTCAGGACTGTAAAGTAAAGAGGCTATCCGTATCTGTAGCGTAATGGGAAATTTACTTCAAAACGTTTTACTAATAACATGTCAAAAGAAACAGGGCTTCGGAAACGAAAAGTGCAAATTAAGAACGTCTGACGACTTAAAAGTATTGCCCTGTAATTAATTTCAAATAACTATAAATAATCCTTGCACATTGTTGTAGTACGAGAAAATTATAAACATATTTATTATATTATATATAAAAATACATCTTTCACTGTATATCTTCTTACATTTCCCAAAACTGTCTACTAATGACATACTTTATAATTGGTATTTTATTTATAAGGCACTAACTCCGGAGTCAAATCGCAGCGATATCTCAACGCGTGGATTTCAACAAATCAACACATTATACTCTCGAACCGCCGCCGCGTTGCGTTTCCACTGAACGATCAATCATAAGTGCGAGGTGATTTTTCACGGCGTCTGAGCTGCGTTTTGTTTTCTCAACTTTTCAGCGACTGATGAGGCCGTGGCCAAATGACGGGTCTTAGTCACTGTTTAAAAACAAAGTGTGTCTTTATGGTCTTAAAAATGGCGCTTGATGTCGTTTCAACAGGTACCTACCTACTTCTAAACTTTAAAAACAAAATGGTTGCTTCTTATTTTTAGGTTTTGGTTGTTGTAATCGTAAATAATCTTCTTGCATATATGCGAGCTTTAACGAGACGTTAGACTTAAACTAAGATGTAACTTGAATCACACATGAACTTTCTGTAATCTTTACAAGTAGCTTTCGTTGGTAAAACTTATATCATAGCTATTTTATTATTTTATTAAATTTATGTCAACCGATGCCTGTTCCCAATATTCAAATTAAGTATTAAAATATTTATGATCACACGCTAAAAAAATAACATCCCTCCTAAAGGATCGTTTCACATATACATACTGTAGGTATGTGTAGGTAATTGACCCATTATGTATTTTAATACCAGCTTTATGAATTAAGTCGACAGGATTAAAAACATGACAGGTGGAATCGTAACGAAAACACCTAAATATTGAGCTTATTAGTTAATTCTTATATGGTTATCATTATCAATAGCTGTCATCGTGCTGTTATCGCTTGCCAGTTATTTTTGTTCTTCGCCGACTGTTTTTTTAAATATCGTCAAATATAACCAAGGTGTTGAAATAACAACTGGCATCTATTTAAGCGAACCAATTTGGCGCCAAGGTTTTTAAAACCAGTATTCAATATGATATGTGTTTAAATTTTACTACAGAAATAAACGCTATAGGTCGTATATGTCGTTTTGGTTAAACACCTTTGTTGCTAAGAGAAAGTCAACACTTACCTTTCGCTATCTTTAAAAAACATATATAAACCAATACATCAAATACTTTCAATTGTTTATTTTCAAATGGTTCTTTTATGCTACGTTTAGTATTAAGTATTTGGAACGCATTCAAGTTTCAAAATACGAATTCGTCAGAGAGTGAAGAGTAAACTAGAGTGAGATGTAGCATGGTGTATAGCAAGTGTATAGTGATGTAAAGTAATAATAAGCATCAATGAGGTTGAACTTTTTCTACTAGCTATTAGGTAGGAGAGGTGAGTGGTGGTCCGTTAGTGAATGAACCGAGACCGGTTTGACCGTTGTAATGCTAGTCCACTTCATAAGCACATCACCGAGATTTATTATTTGAACTCGACTGTATGCGGTCTGGAGCGATTTGGTGTTTTTATTTCTCATTTTGAATCACATGTGGAATGAGACAAAAACGCGTTAACCGTGATTTCAAATGAAACTTTGGCGCTTCATGAGATTTCACAAAAAAAGGCAATTATGGAAAATTAAACAAAAGGGAAAGAAAAATAACCAAGGCAGTTTTCTTTGAATTAACGAACAGTTATTGGCGTTATTTATAATGAATTAAGGGAATTCGAGAACAATTTAGACGAAATAACGAGAAATGGGTACCTACTATTTAAGATAGTAGGTATCTCGAGCTCATCTCAGTCGCACATTTTAATCTTCAATCGGAACCCTATATAACAAAAAATATTAAATACCAAAAGAAAACTAAGTGACCGAGCTAATTATGCTTATGTAGCAAAAAAACATACGCAATGAAGGTCAAAATTACAAAAGTAATAATCCAAGCGGACAATCCGAGCCCGTATCTATCGATAGATTTCATAATTTACCAGCGTTATCTCCCATCTCGGGAGCTAATGCAGGCAGGCCGAGCGTGACTCGCGGCCGGCCGGCCAAGTACCGATTAATATTGAGAACAGAAGCCGATGTAAAAAACGAACGATTACTGCAATCGATTTAGATTTTATGACTCAAATCAGACTGGTTTCATAGCAAATTGATGTTAATTAAATTTTAAATGCCCTTTCTTGAGTCCGGCTACCGGTGGGCGGCCAAATTACACCATTACTACTTTAAATACAGTTTACGTTTACGTGATGGGATTTCACTAAACCTTCTAATACCCACCTCACCTTTATATGTAATTAAATAGACGTCGCTAGTTTGATTTAGTGTTATCGCAAGGCGTTAAAACAAACCTCGGTTGGTCTTACCTTTTGAACCATTTTGACATGCAGGCTTCTTGTGTCTCCACCATCATAGAGTATACGAATGATTAAAATCGAGAAGTTACTTTACCTGAAACAAAGTAAGAAAACAAATGAAAACAGTTTGTTCGCGCAATCTCTAAACAATTTAAAACGAAGTCGCTATTTTTATCTGTCTGTGCGCTCAGTTTTAACCATTGATTAGTATTTAATATAAATATAAGACAATAAAACACAAACGGTTTTCTTATACCTCACGATTTATTTTAACAAATCAATATTAAAATATACACTGTAATGAAGTGGGTTTAAATAATTTGGTCGCATGCTTTCGACACGATTGTGGTTATTGTAAATAAGAGTGTAGTGCTACACTACCCTAGCCAGTTTGATAAGAACATCAACTAAAACGTAAGTTAAATCACAACACAAATTAACTTGCTGTTGTTAGCATCTTGCTATCAGTTTTCGTTGATTCAATTATCATCCGTTCATTCAATTAAGTTGACTAAAAGAAAATATCTCTTCGTATTTTTTTGTGTCGTCCTAAAAATACCGTTGCACAAGGGTTGTCCCACAACGTAACTGTCATCATCATGGGAGAGGAAGAGGCGTGGTCGCCAGACAGTTTCCAATGGGAATCATGCAAAATATGTCAGTTGGTAATTGAAATTTGACACCACGTCTTTGTTATGCTGTCTATTATAACCTTATGTGTCTTGGGACTTGTTTGTGCATTGTGATGGTAATGTGTCGTCTTATGTGGACCGTGAGGGGTGGTTTCAACCGTCATGTTAAATAATCAAGGGCAAATATGGGAGTGGACAAGTCAACAGAAATGTTGCTCTGCGGCTTGAAACCGTTGACAAAAGAGACATGTAGGTAAATGTATTCTTAAAGTATGACCAAGAAAGAGGAGTTTTTAAGTTTGACCTCTAATCTAGGCAAAAATCGTTTTTATTCATAATGATAATGGTATAAGTAGAACGAATAATTTTTATAAGACCTTGTTCGCTAATACAAAAAGCGTGTGACAAAATACGACTTGTTTTTTCCGGTTGTTAAAAATCGACAAAATAGATCGTAATCACTTGCGAGTAAACTTGTATAAATAGCCATCGTAATCAATGGCAATAATCACTTCAAACGTTTCTCACGGTAATTCGCCAGTTAACAAGTCGACAAGCTTTCTAAGAGGCGTTAACGGCATAAAAATTAAACTATTTCCTAATTAAAACCATTAAAAAGCTGGCGATAGTGTACCCCGCTTCCGCGTGGGTTATTTGTGGCTTAACCCCTCACCGGCTATTAAAGGACGGTTAGGGAAGGGTTAAATGAGACATTCTTCACTTCGGGCCGGTTGACGGGCTTAATGAGTTGTCGCCATGAGTTATTTTCAGTCATGAAAAGGCAGCTGAACGTTTGGAGATAATGGCTATCTATTTGAGGGCAATATGGCCTATTTGGATGGACCTAATGGTATGAAAACACTTCAAATGTATGACGCTGTTTTCAAGTCATGGACCGGCGAATGAGCACGCAGGCCATTCGATGTTAGTACCTTCTCTTAGTAGTACCACTAGTTGGATCCGATCCATGAGCTCAAAGATCGTCCTGCAACGAAGGAGGCGCAGACAAAGTATCAACCTAGCATTTAAGCGTATACGTTATTTGTTAGGTCCTTTATAAGTACCCGCAATCTCTAGATATTGGGGTATAGGACTTGCTCTAGCATTACCTACTAATTAACATTCATAACTTACATTTTAGTTTCTCGTTTTTAATTATAGTGACCGATTTTAATCAACTGCAGAAGAAAATCCCAGAAAGCGAGCTAGTTCTCCAAAGGTTTGACAAAATTTAAGTGAAAAGAAATGTCCGAAACCTGAACCACTACACCGGCTCGAGACGAGCCGTGGGCCGTAACCGTACGTTTCATGAATGGCTCTCAAATGGAGCGTAGTGGTTCAGTCAAGCTCGATTGGTCGCTGCGCAGGCGCTCCACTCGTGCTCGCTACGGTACACGCACCTATACAATAAGTTACATTCGACTTACGCTTCGTTAGGGAATATAACAAAGCTCGCCTCTGTAATAAACAGTAGCCAGAGTACGAACATTTCATTTTCAAGGAATCTATTCGTAGCACAGACTCACGTTTCCATACATTATTATATTATACTTCACTTTTACTACGCTTAATATACAATAATAAAGATAATTATCATAGTTAGTGTTAGGAAATTTTAGTTCTAAATTCCTACGGACACGGCAGGCGGCAGTCCTGTTCCAATGGCCGTACAAAATTTCTCGATACTGATACGTTGAATACTCGTTAGAAAGATAAAGTTCGTGCTCGAGATATTGAGCCATATTGGATAAACGTTTTAGATCTATCCTCGTCAATATAACGTTCTCTCTCTCTGTGGAATAATGAGTTTATGCGACAGAAATACATTTCTGCTGTCCAGATGTGGTCTGCATTCAAGACAAACTCGAGATCAAAGCTCCTTCTGGTGAAAATGGATTTATCTAATAATTTAGTATGTGCCTACCCCAATTTTAAGCGACAAAAATGTAAAGAGACCAGGTTCTTTGCAGATCAGAAAATCAGTTACCACCACATGTCTGATTAAATTATTCACCACAGGACCTCTGGCATAAAAGCTATAAAAGCGCGGGCTATCAAAACAGAGATTTAATCAATGAAGTGACGTGTAGCATTTCTCACGGTGGAGCGGCGCGACCGGTCCGCTAATTACAATATTAATAAACAATCCATTAACGATTCGGACCGACAAAACAAAGAGTAAGCGCACTCCCAATCTGGAGCTTTATAGTAATGTCTCGCTCACTCTTCAGCTGTGAGACGCTTGTGAGAAAGTGATAAGACTAATCTACTTTAAATTAAAAAGTTGGACAGCACTGTGTCCAAATCAAGTCTTGGTAACGAGTTGATTCTTTAGTGTTTTACTGACTTAAGTACCGGGCAGATACAAAATAATGATGACTTAAAGGTTACCATTGTTTTTAATTGATGCAGTGAGAACGCTTTAGGCTACAAGTTGATAAAAAAACTGTTGGGGAAATAGTATAGGATGTAATAAGCGCCTACGCCCTACGACGGACCTAGATTTGAAACTTAAGAATCATGTAATTTTGTATGAAATTTTCGTGGACAAGTTTTTTTTAGGTGAAGCCATAGTAGTCAAATTAAGATTTACATCTGAGTGATTAGTAATATAATTCTGTAAACTTTACGATCTGAGATTAAACTCGCAACTAAAAAAAATATGTATGTGACATGTATGTGAACTCTTTGTTGCATAAACTTAAAAAAAGTTTGATAAAATTAAATGTATAAATGTAAATGTATATAAACGTGCCTCGCCTAGTTGATCGTTCGCATTAGATATCGATTCAATCGGTAATGTAACAAATCGTAAAAACCCAATTAGATGTCCGATTTCAGTGCAAATCCGAGAGCGTACAGGACAGGAAGCTGTCACCGACGTACTAATTTAACTGCGTGGTGAGTTTCAGCTTATCTCCGGCGAACCAGTTTCGCGCGCCGTGGGAAACACTCTTACATGCGCAATCTACGTTGTTTTATTTATTAGGGCTGTCGCAACCAGGTAAACTCCTAGGTAACAATTATTGTTTCGCAATTTATAGGAATATAAATCAGTTTTGATTTGGTCCGTTTCCTTTTATGAAATAATCCGTTATCAAGCAAATGCAAATTATTCATTAGATACAAGTATTAATCAGATGTAATTTGAGTTTGTGTTACACATTTGAATGTTACGAAGAATAAATATAAACATATTAAAAAACATTGGTTTCAGTTGATAACCCTACTGGTAATGGTCGGTAGCGGCATCCCATTCATTGCGGCAATGCGCGTGTGTGTACTGTGCACTGGGCCTGTGTGCGTGAACACATACTTGTCGAATGTTTGAAGCTACCACCAATTTCATGCTACACATAATGTAGATATGCCGGTATTTCTGTTCTCATTGAGGGACAAATGATGACATCTTATGCACCGCCTTTAAAGGATTCAATTTTAAGATCTTAAAGATGAGAACATCAGGCTTCATTTATTTTATTTTAGCGAAAGCGTTGAATATTTATAAGTGGTTTGAATTATGTTTGCGTCTCGTTATCAAAAAGCTATCAAACAGAATAGGCTAATGAAACAGTCGTAGCTGGGGGCATTAATAGAGGTGATTTATGTGGCTCAAGCCTATTTCCTAGTGGTGTTATAAATCGTGGTTCTTTTGTTTAATGAATGATTTAAGCGCCTCGGGAGTGAATAAAAAAGGCTTGTTAAGCGATGTTTGTTTTGGCCGCGTAAGTGGCGAGGTGTCGCGCGCAAAGCGCATATAAATCTCGGATGCATTACGTCGCGCGTGATGAATAACGTCCTCCCGAGGACTCCTTTCAGGAGGGTCCCGCCATTAACACGAGACGGGGGTAGCGCGGACGATATTCAACTTTAAAACACATACAAGAACAAATGAAAATGAATTGCAATATAAACAAGCGTAGAAACTAGAAACAACGATATCTAATTTTGAGATGAGTTGTAAAGCCGTACATAAAGCCGTGACACGTATTTACGCTGAGGTCTCATTCGGCGTAATGTAGCGAGACGATATCAATTTGTTTGCTCTCAATTGGATTATAATCCGATCGTATAGAGATGCTGACCGCGGGGTCAACGGCTGCTGTAATAACAACTCTCGAACTTTAACAAGTGAGTTATTGGACCCATTGTACGCTGGTACATGAAAGGAATCATCTAGTTGGTTGTGAATGCTTTTGATTAAGTATATTAGAGGTATTAAGCAGACCTGGCAGGTGTCCGATTAACATTACATATTTTTTTGGGTAACCCATGTTTTTATAAAATTTCAGTTCATCGATTGTACCTTTTCATCGATATTATCGAATTTATTTTCTTGGAAAATTATTTTTTGCTGGAACTATGATGTTTTTAGGATATCTTAAACATTATTTACGTAGTTTAAGTTAAACTAAAAACAAATCTTCCGTGGAGAGGGTTCCGTATACATTTATGTTATGACACAGTACAAAACGTCACATTTGAAATCGCGAGGTCACAGTAAGACGCGACTTAACTACTCCTAGCGCTATCTAGTGGTGTTTTTGAGAACTATTTTCCGTAGGTGAACGTATTATATTGACTTATTCACTTTATTTTCAATTGATAGAATTCTTATCGGTTTACCTGTAATCTACAAGCAATTTACTGTATTTTGTATTTTTTCAATATTTTAGGCTCAGTAGTTTCTGAGATCGAAAGGGGGCGGTTAATGGTCATTTTTGGTCTTCTTTCATGAATAGAATAAACTATTTATTTTAAAATAACAAACATGTATTTGAAATCCTCATAACGAGCCCTTTCATTTCATATATGACACAGTAAGGTATGCAACACTTTTAAAAAAACTTATTTGTCCCCGAAAATGACGTAGTCTCTAAGCTTGCTTAAGAAGCTGTAGGCTTGTACTATGGGTACTATAGACAGCGATATAAATAATTACATAGAGAAATACATACGTACTTAAATACATAGAAAACATCCATGACTCAGAAACAAATATTCGCGCTCATCACACAAATATCTGCCCTTACTGGGATTTAACCCAGGATCGCTAGCTTAGTAGGCAGAGTCACTACCAACCAGGCCAGCGCGTCGTCACCGACTTGTAACCTAACTCATGGGGTGAGAAATGCCTTTCGATGAAGTGGAAATTCTGGGGCGGTGTTTGGATGAAATAATGGATTCTCGTTTTTAAAATAACTTTTTAAATCATCTACAAAATAATGTCAACACAGTGTGTGGATGTAATTCTTGTTTTCGTTTTTATTCTATTGAAACCAGATATTGAGTTTCTTTTTTATGGCAATGAGAAGGCACGCAAGCACTCAGGCCACCTGATGGTAAGTTGGAGCTGAGACCTATAGACATTTCAAATCTCAAGATTACAATCTCAAAACTGCAATCCTAAGACTTCAAATGCGTTGCCAACCCTGAGGACTGAGATGGAATGCGTCTATGCTAGTAATTTCACCGGTTGTCTTATCCCTACACCGGAACACAGCAATGCGAACACTGCTGCTTGGCGGTGGGTTAATGGATAAGATCGTGGTACCGATCCGGATGGACCCTGCACAAGGTCCTACCACCACTAAAAAGGAAGTAAGTGTCAAATAAGTATGAGAAAGATAACAACCCGCGATATAATGGTGACCCCTTCTTTCATAGCTGATACGGCCCAACCGATTTTCATGAAACCTAGCTAACAGTTACTGCTAGCAAACCTCAAAAAAAAAAAACGCCTCCAAATTGGTTTACCCGTTTAAGAGCTACGGTGTCACAGTCTGACACACACACACATCGCGGACAAACTGATAACCCTTTGCGTCGGGGGTTAAAAGCACTGAAACCAAAATTTGCTACTTTAATTAAAAGCTGAAAATTGTACGTGTATGTGAGTAACGTGATTCCCAAGATAAAACTTATTACTCTTATTAGCCAACCAGGACATCAACCAGAATAGGGCGGATATCCAATTAGAACGAAGTTCATATAACCTGAAGACATCGTTAGGTATAAAATCATACTAGTTAGATTTACAATAAAAAACCCTGTGAACTGCGAATCTACGTGATCAGAGTTTAATAATGGTGCTTATAAAAGTAAAAGCCCATCTACGCCTAGAAGTCCTATAACGACTCAGAGGGCCCCGCCAAGATGCACTACGCCAACTAGCGTTTCTATTCGTTTCGGTTTATAAACCAATCGCGTCACTGGTAGATCACGTGATACGAAAAGTCACGTGACCTACCAGTGACGCGATTGGTTAAAAACGAAACGTTTAGAAACGCTAGATAGCGTAGTGCATCTTGGCAGGGCCGTCAGGATTTCATCCAGTTATGAAATAATAACGAATAACTAGTAACCTAAGTATAGGTCCATTAATACGATGATCAGGCAGCTACAGGAGACCATCATATTTACGGCGTCTTTGATTGCAAGCTCTATATTATTAGAAGAAGTCGTCAAAAACATTCAGTTCGATTATTCTTAACGAGTTTTCTCGTATTGGAATTCTTTAATTTATTTTCTTCTTAAGCAATAAAGCTGCCC
The DNA here is from genome assembly GCA_923062465.1 of Acleris sparsana. NCBI lineage: Eukaryota > Metazoa > Arthropoda > Insecta > Lepidoptera > Tortricidae > Acleris > Acleris sparsana. The sequence goes on from OV281303.1 coordinate 6,862,469, forward strand.
ACCGATTGCAAATTAGAAGCCGTCATCAACCCTACAGGATGTTCGGATTGTAGAAAACTGTTGAAACCATAAAGTATAATTATTGGCGCAATATGTACCTATTCGTATTATTCAAAACACAGCGAAAACAACTGCTGCTGAAATAAAGTTCTCTTTAAAATTGTTTGATTACTAAAACATGTAGGAAATATTTTGTAACGTGGGTACCTGAGACTACCTGAGATTACCTGAGTTTTTTTTGATTTTTGAGTAGATTATTAATTTGATTAAACTTATAATTGTAAAGCTTGTCTAATTTCTTCCTAATTAATGTCCTAACGCGACAATGTCTACGGCCGCAATCAGACCAGGGGCACGTTTTATAAAGCTACAAGTAACAATTTAACAGGTCTACCTTAAACTGGCAACATTCTTCAAATGGCTGGCCGTCATTGGTCGACGTGGTGTCAGATGGAAACTTGTAACCTATCGTTCGCTCGCTATCGCTAGTCGTTCCTTAGTAAGGATTTTTCCTACACAAACTATAGGTAACTAGTTTTTGAAAAAGGAACTATCTAAGTAATACAGTTAAATTATAGTTTTTTGTATGGCAATGAGAAGGCAGCGCTCAGGCCACCTGATGGTAAGTGGGATCTGAGACCCATAGACATTTGAAATCTCAAGACTACAATCCTAAAACTGCAATCCCAAGACTTCTTTGATTTGATTTTACAGACAAAACCTTTTTCCGTTTAAACATTAAACGGAGGTACTTTTAAGCATCATCATGACGAAATAATCTCCGATGCATGTACTCGTATGTACCTATCCCGCAGCCCGAGGTTTCTCGAGCTACTGGGCACTGCAACCAGCATCGGCTGTTAACGGCGCGATTTAACTGCCTCGTTAATCCCTCAGCTTATTAAAGTGCTCTCGATGCTGACAATTATAGGAAGTCAGGCTACTTGCGTACAAAAAGTTTATACTGCGGTAGAACTAATTAGGCGAGTGCGTTGATTAGCGCTTTTATTTATATAGCGCGACCATCTTGCCCGGAAAGTATTTCGTCGAGGGTTTATGCACTCCTGGTATAACGTAGGATGTATTTTTATTAGCTATTCAATTGATGTTAAATACAGGATGGTACATTTTGTGAATATTAATCAAGTTCGAAATACTCGTAATTTTTTTGCAAGAAATATCAAAAATTCCAACATTAAGACTAAATGTAATGATACAGAAAACGATGACGATACGTCCTCTAATTAAGAATTAAGGAAGAGCCGGAAATGAAACTGTAAAGTATTTACGTTAAAGTCAACATTTAAAGTAAAACATATTCCTTACAGTACAACGCCAACCGAACGTTTCTTAAAACAAATGGCCCGAGGTGGCAGGTGGGTATAGCCTAAGAAAATCTCGGCTAGATCATTGATCTATAGATCGAGAGAGCGGCGCAGTGGGAGGAGGCCTGCCTCGAAACACCTGCCGCCCAAGTACTGTGGACCAGTGTCCGGTGTTGCACAACAGAGAACGGCCTAACCGCACCAACATCCAATTGGAAATATAACTTTATTCTTATTCAAACTAAGTCTGATATAACAAACAGAGTTGGGTGGTTACGTCGTTTGGATCCTCTTGGAGGCTGCAGCTTGCCTAGCCAGGGTACAATCTCTCTAGAGATAATCTCCGCTGCAGCGACTTTTACTAGGTATACGACGGAGTTAAAATTATGGTGGTATTTAAGTTGAATAATGGGAAGTGCACTGTGCAGTGTGATATGTTTGTGATTGGACGTTTAAATTTTGAAAAGGATTTATTTCCACGTTTAAATTAAGATGTAGAGCCTTATAACCTCGAATTTGACATAAGAACAAAGAAAAATCAAAAAGTAGGTTAGGAGTAGTGAAAATTGAGCCATTCGATTTCGCAGTACACGCCACTGGTTTGAGTGTACCTAACTGTATTAATTAGTTAATTTATGGCAATAAATCTAGTTATTGCTATTATAGTACAAAGACGAAATTCCTTGTCGCTTAACAAACGTAGCAATAAAATAACCAAGTAATTTCACTAACAGCCGTTCTCCAGCCGCACTATGGCTACATTACTATGATAATATCTTGGTAGATACCATTGATAGTAGGTACCTACTATGAAACGGTTCTTAAATTTGTTTTTTTTAATAAAAGATTCAAAAGTCAACAAATAAAAGCGAGATAAAAAATAAATTAAATAAATCAACTCAAAACTTAAGTAAACAGTGAGGCACTAAATAAGATTTATAGATAACATAATAAAATGATGGTGGACGCCACAGTAGCGCCGAACGACCAAATCGACCAAAACGACCAAAACAACGAGCAGGAGCGGCCGACGACCAATTTGTCCACGGCGGCTTCAGAGCCGATCTTAACGAGAGATAGACGAGATTATATCTCGATCAACTGCTAAAACATGCCCTGCAGTTATTAAATATTATTTCTTTATAAAGAAAATTATTTCCGTAGGGGTGAGTAGTGCCTACTTGGATATTTCGATTTAATTGTATTTAAAAACGCTAACATCACAGTCTATAAGACGTTTAACAGGTTCCAAACATGTTAAATTGAGTGTAGATTTTTTTTTCTTTTTTTTTATATGATTGTATAATGTTTGTTGACATACATACGTACATACCGTCACGCCTTCATAACCACATTTTGCACAAACAGGCTAAGAGTTTACCAGTGTAATGTTTGTTGATTTTTGAGTTATTTGTAGGGTCCCATAGTCAAACTAGGAACCCATTATAGTTTAGCCATGTCCGTCCGTCCGTCCGCAGCCTAGCTCAAAGACCCTTAGTACTTGAAAGCTGTAATTTGGCATGAATATACATACAAGTCACGCCAAAAACTGGTAAAAAAATATAAAAAATAGTTTACCTCCCCTACAGGTAACGTGGGCATTGTTTTTTTCTCGTCTACCCCATAGTGTGGGGGTTGCCCCCCCTACAGCCAAAACTACAAATACTAAAAATCTAAATAATATCTTAAATAAAACTGATTTGCGGTGTCGGTGAACTGACCGCGACCTATATCGATATATGGGGATAACAGTTTTCCAACGGCAAAGTTAAGTTTGTCGCGAAGTCTAATTTCTTTGTAGTAACGGCTTCGGAACCCTACACTGAGCGTGGTCCGACATGCCCTTGCCCGGTTTTATATTTTTGTTTCTATTCACCTCAACGTAATTATTTACTTATAATTTTACACACCGTGTAATTTATACTGTAATATTATGTATGATATGATATGAAATTGAACTAAAACAATTTTATTGGTGAGACCTAACACATGAATGAACATAGAATAAAACATAGAAAGTTTACGCTGTTTCATTATTAATTATTGTTAATTACCACTGGTCTAGCTGTATTTCAATTTTCAATTTACAATGTCACTTTGACATAGTTCAAAGTGGTATAGGAATTACAACATTATCCTACATATTTTTTTCTTTCCTTCTTTATGGTCTTTGTTTTGATTTCTGTGTTGCCATCCTTTGTTCATGATGTCTTTCTGTTATATTTTTTTTTTCTGTGTTCTTTGAATAAATGTTTCTATTTCTATTTAAATTCCTTGACTGTACATACAACTAGGTACATAGGTAACATTAAAAATACTTATAGAATCATTTGTGAGTCAGTCCAGCCTCTAACACTATAATTGTTTGTCTTGAATACTAGACATAGCGACACTACGTTTCTCTCGTCTACTTATAGCGAGACCAAAGGCGTCAACAATGTTTTACTTTTATATATTAATGAACAGATGTGTATAAATAATCTTTATTGAATGACAAAAATATACACTACACAACAGATATAGAAAATAATAATTAGAATAATTAAGAACGAATGTAACCTATTGTCTACTTAAAACTAGAATTATTCAATATATTTGTGTACAAAAATAAACAAAATCTATACGTATAGTTATGTCTAGCCTTGCATTGCTTTTCTATTAAGAAGCAGCTTACGACTAAAATGTATTAATTGATCAACAGTTAAAAGCTAACTTAACCGGAGCAGAGTTACGAGTAGCTTTGCTACGCAACAAGGAAACAAATAATGGTCATCTGATTTGTTCCAAGATATTACACATTTCACTGCCAGGCACCTTGATTTCTGTACAAAATTGACACGATCTCAAGCCCTGGGCACTAATAACGATCACCATAACCCTTAACCCACAACGGTTACGTTCCTAAATCTATTCTTAACCGTCTAATGTTCCGCGAATCGTGATCACTCATTAATTCGCGGTATGGTTGCACAACGCGACATCGGCGGTTGATTAGCCGGGAGTCGAACCCAGGACCTCTGTTCCCCGAACCTGAGACGCGTGCCGGGCCTTTGATGAGCGCCGACAAAGCGCCGCGCCTTATCTCGTGTGGGACCGATTTTTGTTGCGACTACATAATGGTCTTTGTTGATAAACAGACTTCGGGAACTAGCTGGGTAAACGGATCGTGGGAGGGAATTAAAAGACTTGTTTCCTAATTTTCCTAGGACAATACCTGTGTCTTCTTTGTCATTATTATTAAAAGATAAAAGTTTACAGGTAAAAGATATTTATTCCGTAAGTAGGCCGGCCGCACGGGCACTTTTACACGTCAAAAATCTACCATTTATTATGTACCTACACAAATCAAAGTCGCTTTCCGCGTCTGTCTGTCTTACTGTCTGTCTGTCTGTATATCCGCTCCTCTCAACTCAAATCCTCAACAACGCAACGGATTTTGTTGCAGGTTTCACCATTAGTTAGATAGTATGTAGGTAAATGCAATAAATTCTGGTTTATGTACAGAAAACTCGTATAAACCGAAACGAAACAAGGGCGGGTCGCTAGTTAAGAGAACTGTGAAGTTAAAAATGTCCATACAAAATGCGATAACGTTTCTCTCCCTTAAACCTAGTCCGATTTTGGCGATTTTTGAATGTGTTGTAGATTTCATGAAAAACTACCTATTTCCGTACGTTTTCCTTTACAAGAAAATATTTTTTGAAATGAAACAAATTTAAAAAACAGAACACAGAAACGTACAGTCCTAGTTCTTTATAATAACTACAAAATATTCAAAAAAGGGTGAGAAGCGCCCGGAGATAATTTTTTATGGATTTTTTTTTGACACTCACGCGATTTTAGCGGCGCTTCACAGTCCTCTTAAGAATAATTGAAACAAAATGTATGTTTCAGTTCAGGTCAGTTGCGAAAACAGCGTATACGATGAGTAAAAATAGGCACCGTGACTATTTTTGAGTTGAAGTAAAACCAGGTTCAAATGGCAACAAAATGTCTTTGTCCTGTCTGCGATCGATATCGGACGCCTCCGCTCCAACGCTAATGGACAGAAACAATGACATCGAACTAACAGCCTTGTTTTCGCTCTGAGGGTGGAAATAGAAACCAAAATAAAAGACTCGCAGCGTCCTTGTCTGTGGAGGACCGGCTCCGCTTGTTATTTAATTAGGGGCGCATTAATTTGGTAACAGCTACTTCCGCCGCGACGATTGCGTCGGCTCCGCTCCTGCGCGATCCAACGGAGCATTCATATAATTCATATTACCAGCGAGCCTATACAGGGTGTCCCTTAAGTAGTATTTAGGGGTGAGATGGGCGGGCGGGTCACCAAACACGAAATAATGACCTTAACAAAAGTGAGCATTTTTGAGATATACCATTTTTTTTGGAAAATTTACACCTGTCCTAAGTTTTGGACTTGTGGCATATTTACATTAGTTTTCAATGAAAATCCATCTGTAATAGTTATTTTATGCGAAACGCGTTAAAAAAAAAAAACTATTTTTTTCAATAAAGAGTGGCGTCGTGGTTACAGCCCCAATCGAACTCTGAGAAAATTGCGGATGAATGGGTATACTTTTGAAAACCTTCTTTATATAAAATTATAGAAATTGTGATCTTAATTTGTTGGATTAGCTATTTTGAATTGCTTTTGAATTTCTAAGCTGAATGCATGACACAGCTCGCGTCTTAAGTTAGTTTCGGTACCTACTGCCCTGACGCAACCTAATTTTAGAACTCTATTTGATCATCTTACGGTTAAAAAAAATTTCCTAAGATAACCTGCACATTCTAACAGCTGAGAGTGTAAAAGGGGGTAATCGCACAAAAGATCCTAAAGGCTCGAAGTGTATCCGAAAGTGTCCATCATACATGATTAGATTAAGATAAGTCAGCCTAAGGTTATAAATTTCCCATACTGTGTAAGTTGACCTCAGTGTGTTAGGGCTCCTGTCAGTCCCAAATATTCGAAAATAGTATAAAAGGGCCCTTTACAGTGTAAGACTTCAGTAGTTGTACGAGTACGCATTCGTTAATATCAGCAAGGTCAGCTCTAGTGGAGCAATTCTCCTCCTTTCCGCTCCAAAAACTTCGCTTATGCAAACGTCTTTGTGCCACGCAGCCGGGCCCGCGTATACATCATGTACTGTATGATGTACTTGATGTATACGCAGTTTCATGTACTACACCTTACTAGGAATTATACTTATACCTCAGTCATAACAATAATATATTATCCAACGTTTCACACCGATACAAATATGTATAGTGTACCTACCATTTAAAAAAAAAGCTGTAGGACATCGAGTGGTAAATTAATTATAAATTAATTATAGAGACCTAACTCGAAATCTATTTTATACTTATGCCACTAATTCATATTACTAGAGGCAATTAAGATCTTGTCAGATATTTTTAAGCCCAATGTTAGTAATAAATTGACGCCGGTGACTGTTGCTACATAATATAGAGCAAAAGTGACATAAGTATAGGTAATGTGTTTTGTCACTAAGGCTGAATTTTGTTATCTAAGCTTCCCTTAATGTAACTCCTTAAAGGAGTAGGTACCAATATTATTAAGTGGATCAAGCACACATAAGTACAACAAATACGATGGAAGCTATGTAGAACGAGGATTATAATTAAGAGTTTACTCATAGGGTTATGATTTTACGATATTAGGTACGTAACTTAACCTTAATAAACCATTACCTTATCTAGTTACATATATATCCATGTAATAATTACGTTAAAGATACAAGTAAGGTCAAAGTAAAAATGTTATCTTTGGACCTTAACTTTATACCAATAGAGTCAGAAGGTGACCATTTGCTCATTACGTTTGACGGTTTGGCCATGCATAGGCACTTCAGTTGATTAACAACATAAAATAAAATACAATCTACGCAAGGGCATGACTACTTAAACTATGTTGAAACACTAAAAACAAACCTTCGAAGTGAAGTAATTAAGGTACTTGTTACAAGGCTATCTATCGTAGTAACTATTAAACTACCGTGGTTCCACTACGGATTACTGAGACCATTTAGGAAAATCATAAACCATCAAAAAATGACAAGTGAACCGGAAATGCAGAACATAGTGGCGCATGCGCAGAACGGACGTGCGCCCGCGCAACTGGGTCAGTTTATTTCTGCTTTGGCGGGAACCTGGCCGGAAGCGCCGCCATTGTGGATGCGCCGGGAAGCCCGGAAAAACACTCGCCGGATTTCAGCCTAATGAAATCTTACACGGCGTCTAACAGTAGCGACTTGCGGCGCTTGCGGTCGCCGCTGCTTCCAACGGCGACTTTTAACACACTTTTCTAGGTAAGTAAACGTATCCGACACGCCTCGGGGGCTAATTTGGTTTCCTATTCTTGAAAAACAAAATACTATCGAAGGAAATGTAGCGATTCGGTTCTAAAGCGTTACCTAATGCAGAGCCCCGAATAAACAGGATATGGAATAACGGGTCTGCTCTCGTTGTTTATTTTGCTTCATCGTTAAATTCGGTTACTAAAGAAATCAATTATTTGTTTTTATTAAAGTGTAGTTTTGATGTGAATTTTTAAGTACTCGGGTTATGGGGGCCGAGAGATGCGGGCGTTTGCAACAACATTCCGCGCGAAGGACCCAAAGGACTCTCAATTAAAATTAATTAAAGACAATTTAGCAATCCCTGTATTTATGGAACGGTCACTTGAAGATAAACGAGATTTATTAATTGTTCCAGAGATTTCAGTCTATTTTGGTCGAAGTGTTGGAGCATACAGTTGTACAAGTAGTTGGTCGCGTGCGTTACGATCCCTTGTCAACAATTGGGGCCTACTCAAGTCGAACAATGCTAGGTTATAAATTTTCGAAAGTCGAAAAAATTTATAAACTTGAAGTAAGCTGATCCAGATCTTGTCAACTGCGTACATTTCGAGTCAATAGCAAAAATGTCAACATTTCTTGCATCTTTGTTAGGCCTACTCGCTGTATGGTATAAAATGAAGTCAGAACTAAGGGAAATAGGTAGTCAAGCTATCACGTAAGCAAGCATTGAATACGTTCTTGTTTGTGTAATTTCCGTGGCTAGAACTAATAACTAATAACAATAACTTTGTTCCACCCTTATCAAGCGAGACACTGATCAACTGATGAACGCAGGCGCACCTGCGACACGCCGCGTTCCCACATTATCGCCATCATCCTCATGATAATGTTACGCCGATGTGGTAAGGCGTTTCATTACCCACTAAGAGCGAAGGAGACAACACTATTGGGAATGAGACAGCGATACGCAGGACATTCCAGACCCTTGCGCCAAGGACGTCGCCATTGTTAACGGAGCGAGCAGGTAGCAGGGCGTAGAACAATACAGAAACGAATAGTCTCGGTCGTCCTCGGCGGAGCAAACAACGTCGATCTTTCCGGAAGATTTGGTGGATGGAAGACGTTCTGGAATAACGTGGGAACTATAAAAGGCGGACCGCGGTTGTGGGCAGTCAGTCTTTACTTGGAAAGCGAACAGTGCGATCAAGAGCGACCCGAGCGATCTAAGTCTAAGTCTTCGAAGTTTTTGTGCTTTAATTGTAACGGTTTAAGTGAGTGCGTTATTAAAGTCTACTTTTGATTATCGGTGTTTTAGTGCATTTCTATCAGTTACCTACCCCCACGTACGTAACATTTGGTGTCAGAAGTGGGATAGAAAATGCCAGTAACTCCGCGAGATCAAGAGCAGGAGGGGGTCAAAACCCGGAGCCAAACTACAGCTGACGACTCTGCGGCTGCCGCCAGCACGAGTGCGTCCACCGCTACAGCGTCGGCAACTACAGCTGCGTCAGCTAAGCCGGAATTTGACCTGAGCGCAATCTTAATCCTCTTGAAGGAACAATCAAGAGCACAGGAGGAACAATCGAGGGCTATCCGTGATGAACTACGGAGTCAAAAGCAAACTCAAGAAGAACAATCTAGAGCCCAAGAGGAACGTTTTAGAGCTCAAGAGGAACAATCGAGGGCTATCCGTGATGAACTACGGAGTCAGAAGAAATTCCAGGAACAACAATCCAGATCTCAAGAGGAACAATCGAGAATTCTCCTAGAGGTACGAGAGGCCACTTCCGAATGGAAGAAAGAAATGACTGAAGTTCAAGGAAAACTTGCTGACATGGACGTTAAGTTCGAGAACCGTCTCCATGGAGTTGATGATAAAGTCGAGGACCACGAAAAACGTCTCCAGGCTATGAGGAACGAAGTTAAAAAGCTTGAAATTAAAGTGACCAATGGTTCCCTTGGGTGTGAGACTTCTGTCCCGGTTGCTGGAAGATTTAAGGTGCCACCGTTTGATGGGACTTCGTCATGGACAGCCTATAAACTGCAATTTGAGTCGGTCTCTCAGGCGAATGGCTGGAACAAAGACCAAGCGAAGACGGCCTTAACCTTGGCGCTACGAGACGAAGCCCTCACTATTCTGGAAGCGTTGGGGAAAGACAGGACATACGACCGCCTTCTTGAAGCTTTGGAAGCACGTTACGGGGACAGTCATCTAGAGCATGTATTCAGAGCTCAACTGAAGGATCGAGCCCAGGGACGTAGTGAGTCAGTACAGCAGTGGGCCCTCGAAATAGAAAAATTGGTCAGAAAAGCGTACCAAAGTGCATCGGCTTCATTTGTGGACAGCATGCTAGTACAAGCCTTCATTGACGGAATCCGTGATTTGGAAGTCAGAGCTGCTGTGCGACTAGGACATCATGGAAGCCTGAAGGATGCAGTTGCCCACGCCTTGGAAGTGGAAGCTGTACGCCAGGACTCGAGGTCTTTCAGGTTGCGAGAAGTTTCAGCCAGGGAGCCAACTGCTCCTCGCCGTGAATTTGGACCAAGGTGTTATTGGTGTGGAGAACGCGGGCACTTACAATCTTGTTGCCCAAAACGAAATAGGACACAACGAGATGCAGGCCCGACGGAGAGGTTAGCATGCTCTGATGCAGTAGAGCCGCATCAGGGAAACGAGTAGAAGCCAGGACTAAGGGACGAGTGCTGGCTGGTGGTCAAAATGTCCCAGTTACGATCTCACAGGTGAACGATGGGAACAGTCTGGTCGTCAAAGGAGAAATTGGTGGAATACCATGTCACCTTACTATCGACACCGGAGCTTCTCGGACTGTGATCAGTTCTCGGCTACTGATACATTTAACTAGAGATCGTCTAGTACGACCCAAGCATCTTCAGCTGCAAACGGCTACCGGCCAGTACATTTCCGTCCTGGGGGAGCAAGAAGTGGAGGTGCAAATTGGGGAAAAGAACTACTGGCACAAAGTCATCGTTGCTAACATCATTGACGATTGCATCATTGGATTGGATTTTATGAGAAAACATGGCTGCAAAATCGACTTGAAAGGTGGAGTTCTGAAATTCGGGGTTGATGAAGTCCCTATGGAAGGTGGCGTGAGTGGACAAGTCTACTGCGCTAGAAGGACCATTCTGCAACCAAGATCGCAAGCCCTAGTTCCTGTGAAATTACCACACTATGCAGGACGAGGATCTCATCGCTGCGTTATAGTAGAAAATTATGGTAGTCAACCGTGGCTAACAGCTCGCACGGTTGTGACAACGTCATCTGCAGCATTTATAAGGGTTCTAAACCCAAGCGCCACTAAATACACCCTTAATAAAGGAAGCCTTATCGGGACTTGCGAAGAAATTTCTTGGATACGAAGTTGCCAGGGATCGAATGGAAGCGGACAACCTGCAAGTACAGGAGTGGAAATAACAGGATTATTGGATAGTTGCAAGAACAATCTCACAAAGGAAGAACTCCTGAGGGCGCGTAATTTACTGCAGCGTTACAGCAATGTCTTCTCTGCGCACGACGGTGATATTGGACGAACTGGAGTTGTACAACATGAGATCGACACTGGTGGAACCATGCCTATCCGACAACGTCCACGGCGAGTTCCAGTAGCTCGCGAAAAGGAAGTGGAAGACATGATTGAAGAGATGAAGAGGAACCAAGTTATTGAGCCATCAACAAGTCCTTGGTGTTCACCGGTAGTTTTGGTAAAGAAGAAGGACGGCACCATGAGGTTTTGTGTTGACTATCGCCGACTTAACGATGTCACCAAAAAGGATTGTTATCCACTGCCACGAATCGACGACACGTTGGACACGTTAAAGGGAATGAAATGGTTTTCCACGTTAGATTTAAAAAGTGGCTACTGGCAAGTGGAAATCAAGGACAAAGATAAGGAGAAAACGGCCTTCTCAACCGGAAAGGGACTGTGGCAGTTCAATGTTATGCCGTTCGGGTTGTGTAATGCACCGGCAACCTTTGAAAGATTGATGGAACAAATACTTGCTGGTCTTCTGGGAGACACTTGCCTAGTATACCTGGATGACATTATAATTGTTGGAAGAGACTTCGACGATCACCTTAGAAAGTTGGAGCAAGTTTTGGTTAAGCTGCGAGATGCGAACCTGAAACTCAGTCCGAAAAAATGCTCACTTTTCAATAGTAAGGTGAATTATTTAGGACACGTGGTGTCAACAGACGGTATCCAGACAGATCCTGAGAAGATAAGCGCTGTTAAGGATTGGCCAACACCGAAGGACAAGACCGCAGTTCGTGCCTTTTTGGGACTGTGCTCGTACTATCGACGATTCGTGAAAAACTTCTCAGACATAGCGAAGCCCTTGCACCAGCTTACGGAAGAAAAACGGCGATTTGACTGGGATGATCAGTGTGCAGCAGCTTTTGCCGATCTCAAACAGAGGCTTTGCGAAACTCCCATATTGGGATACCCAGACCCTGAAAATGATTTTATTGTTGACACAGATGCAAGTAATACTGGTGTTGGAGGAGTTTTGTCACAAAAGAAAGGAGATCAAGAAGTTGTAATCGCCTATTTCAGTAAGTCACTATCGAAGCCGGAGAGAAATTACTGCGTCACTCGGAGAGAATTGCTGGCAGTTGTCAAGACGTTGCAGCATTTCAGTAAATATCTGCTTGGGCGCAGATTTCGTATCAGAACTGACCATGCTGCTTTAAAATGGTTATTGGAATTTAAAAATCCTGAGGGTCAAGTAGCGCGCTGGATTGAACAACTACAGGAATATGACTTCATTATTGAACATCGCAGTGGAAGATCACACGGCAACGCGGATGCCCTTTCCCGAAGACCATGTCCGGATGACTGTAAGCATTGTTTAAGGCAAGAGGGCAAA